>CM051237.1:266128828-266728828 GCA_027917425.1 Gastrophryne carolinensis
CATTAACTGTAAGCTGCACAGTTATTTAAAGAAATTTGGCCTGTATGAGCCTGCTAACACACTGCTGCTGTGTGCATATATACTGATCTCAAGTCTGCTTGGGGCATCCCATTCTGTAACATAACATAACCTACCTACCATACTAAGCAGCTCTCTTATTTAAACTAAGCAGGCCTCTTGGAGGCTGAGTGTCCACTTTTGGGTGTGCATTTATATTCGGTTTCATATACAGTGGGGTATCCCAATTTGTAAGATAACCTACCCCAACCATGTAAACTAAATAGGCCTGTTGCAGCCTGAGTTTCTCTGCTTGCGTATGGCCTGCATTACAATCTGTCTCTTTCAATGACACTGCTGCCTGGGGTATCCCAATTTGTAAGATAACCTACCCCAACCATGTAAACTAAAGGTTACGTCCTTCCAGAAGGAAAACTTATGCCGAACACTATTTTTGTTAGGGGCATTGACCTTTGGATTGATCGGCATGAAATTAATTTTTTTTTTTCAAAGTATGGCGCTGTGAAGAAGGTCAAAATGATGTCTCATACTTGGATTATTGTTACTTTTTGTTCAGCTTGAAATATAACAGGCCACACGGGCATCCCAAGGCACATGCTATTTTAAACCTATCTGTTATACAACATAAGCGTTGATCAGGCTACTTCAGTTTGCACTTGTTTTTGACTGATTTTAATAAACCAGGCCGCAGGGCACCCCAAAGCTGCACCTTGCACCCTATCTGGTATACAACATAAGCGTTGATCAGCATCAGCTTCATTAAGCTACTTCAGTTTGCACTTCCTTTTTGACTGCTTTCATTTAACCAGGCCGCAGGGCACCCCAAAGCTGCACCTTGCACCCTACCTGTTTATACTAAATAAGCATCTACAGCCTCAGCTTTATTAAGTTATTGCATTTTGAATTGGTTTTGGTCTGCTTTAAATACACCAGGCCGCAGGGCATCCCAAACCTGCATGTTGCACCCCATCTGTTATACTAAATAAGCGTTGATCAGCATCAGCTTTATTAAGCTATTGCATTTTGCATTGGTTTTTGTACTGCTGCCAAAACACTAGCCCATATGGGCATCCCAAACCAGCACATGTCACCCTATCTGTTATACTAAATAAGCTTCTACAGGCCCTTTTTTTATTTATTTATTTTTATTTATATAGAGCTGCAATGGCTTATATTGTGAGGTTAATTTGCCATTTTGCAGCATAATATAGAGCAGCCCCTGTGTAAATCTGAGGGGCAATAGCTTATATAGTGAGGTAAATTTGCCATTTTGCTTCGTTATATAGAGCAGCCCAGTTGCCATCTAAATCAACTACTGTCCGGCCAGTACAGCTTTTCCAGGGCAAACTCTGCTAGTTGCGGGCACAAGTCAAGTTTGGCTTCCCAGCAAATCCAGTGGATCTTGAAGGTGTGTTGGCATGGTCATGTCAAGGTATGACATGACCTGCTGTTTGAGGTCCAGCTCCAGGTCTTCCTGCTTCTCATGAGTAGACTCACTATGCGGGTGTAGAAAGCTACTCACTAGCGACTGAAGACTGAGGTTGCTGCTGATGGAGCTGCTGCTGCTCCTTCCACCCCCCCAGCAGCCATGGCAGTGGAAGGTGATCGCAAAGTTCCCCTAGAGTCAGACCTGCGGGAGTATGGGCCATGGCGCAAATAGACATCGCCCAACTGACTACGTGGGATGTCTCTGTAGTAGGTCAGTTTTTCCTCCCTCTCAGTGGGCGTAAAAAATGCCCCCATTTTGTGCCGGAAGCGAGGGTCCAATAAGTTGGAGAGCCAGAAGTCTTCCCGCTGACAAATGGAGACAATTCTGCGCTCACTAGTACGCATGCATGTGAGCATGCATCGTGCCATTTGTGCAAGTGACTCGGAGGGACTACCTGTCTCCATCTCCACTGTAAACTGCCATGGTGTGTCTGGGTCCTCTGTCTCGCCTTACTCACAACCCTCTAGCTCCTGTGGCTGCACCTCCTCTCCTGTCAGATGACTAGATAAAATGGTCATTTTGTGAAACCTAAACTGTGGTTTGCTGTGCCCCACCCCCTCCTCCTCCTCCACTTCAGCCCCCACAGGCTTCATGTGGCTGTGAAATGTATGTGCCATGTCTCCAGTGCCCTGACCAGCCATGCTTTCCAACATGTGTTGTAGTACATGAAGCAGTGGAATCTCATCGTTCATCTCATAGTCCTGGCAACTGACTAATAATGTAGCTTCCTCAAAGGGCCTAAACAAACGGTCGGTGTCACGTATGAGCTGCCAATGGTTTACATTGAATTTACACAGGGGTGTCCCCCTATCCGTTTGGATCATCCAGAAATCCGTGATGGCTTTTCTCTGTTCCTATAGTGCAGTGGTCCTCAACCCTGTCCTCAAGGCCCACCAACATGTCATGTTTTTTGGATCTCCAAATAGCCAGCTCTATTGCTCTGCAGCTGCACTAATTACTCCACCTGAGCATCTTTGTGGAGATCTGCAAAGCCTGGCCTGTTGGTGGGCCTTGAGGACAGGGTTGGGGACCACTGCTATAGTGGATCCTGCATATGGAGGGTGGAATTCCAACGGGTGGAAACATCGCAAATCAGACTATGGTGGGGTACACCTTTGTGACGCTGAGGCTCAATAAGGTTGTGCTTGGTGGTGTAGGAGTGCCAGAAGTGCATGCTAACTTTCTTTCCTGTTGTTCGGATGTCTTTCAGATGGGGGCAAGACTTCAAAACTAGACTGAACACGTGTGCCATGTCAGGACGCATGACTCTGGCTTCCTTGTCGCAGCGCAAACAAGATGTTCTTCCAAGTGTCAGTCACCATGGGTCCAAATTTGCAGTTTTCGTGGATTAAGCAATGCTTTCATGGATTGAGTTCTCATTTTTAGTAGTTCCTCCCATGTGTGACTCTGATGGTCAAGGAAAACCATGTGAAGAACAGCGTGAAACCACAATCACCAAGGGGGCCTAAAAGGATATATATTGTCCACCATGAGTCTATAGTTACAGCTCCAGGCGTAGACAACACTGTGCACTTTGGTACACACTGACAGGCTAAAGGACTGGCCCACCTTCTGTTCAACAACCATGCCATGTGACTCTCCACCTCGGCTCGGCACAAGCCATCAGTTCTCTGAAAGGTCCACCACTGGGTAATGCAGCAGGCTGGACTTATGGTGACGCTGTCTGAGAGGAGAAATCCCTCAGACATCAAGATTAAAAATTCCAAGAATTTTTGAGGGCTAATTATTCAGAGGCAAATGATAGCTAGTTGTTTCTGATTTAATTGCAAGGTGGAAACACACCCTCAAACAAAACTTCACTTTCGCAATACTATTGCATTTGTCTATTCATAATTTTATGTATATACACTAACTAACCTACTTTTTCTCCACAGGATGCTGCATGGAACACTGCCACATCGCTGAGTAGCTGATTTTTCCTACCAACAGTCCGCAATAATTCGCTGCTGCTGCCGCCGCCACCGCCGCAGACTCCAGGGACCCTCTTCCACTACCTCGGCTTGCAACACCTCCTCCCACGACACTCTCCTCATCACTAGTTGCCGGATAGTGGAAGAAGAGGCGAGTGTCTCCTCCACTTCTTGGCTGGGCAGTAGCTGCTGAATTTTATGATTATCAGATCTTGGATATCAGATCAATGGATAGTGGAGCTGAACCCAAAGCATAACAGGCAGACAGTTGACTGGGGGTGTCAGATGCCACTTGTGATGCAGTGGACTGCTTTTGCAGCACTTCCAGACAAAGTTGCTTCATTGGCTGACACAATGACTGGTAAAGCTGTGGAACATATGGTTGAAAAGCAAGAATAACCATTTGTTTTTATATGAAAAAGACCCTGGTTTATACAGACTTTTTTTTTCCAGAGACTGCCCTGCGTGGAAATGAATGGCGCATGGATCAGCCAAGCTTTCCTCCCAACAATGCCTGATGTATTCCAGTAGATTGATGACGGGGCCAGACCAAGAAAGATGGATCGTGCAAAACAGATTTAAGGCGCTGCTCTCAAGTTACAGACATTCCTCCGCATCGGACCACAAGTAAGTATTGATAAAAAATCCTTTACGTTACTCTTACTTTTTATTAATATTCTTCGGATAAGACGGATCAGACATGATTCCAGATTAAAAATTCCAAGAATTTTTGAGGGCTAATTAGTCAGAGGCAATGACACCTTCTTGTTTCTGATTTAATTAAAAGGTGGAAACACACCCTCAAACAAAACTTCACTTTGGCAAACTTTTGCATTTGTTTATTCATAATTTTATGTAGATATTACTAACTAAGCTACTTTTTCTCCACATGACTCTCCACAGGGTGTGATTCATCCAATTTTTGGGCTCCTGAGGCCAACCCCAGGGTCTGTTTAAAGTAATGTTTGGGCTCCTGCTGCTGCTGCTGCCAACTTCTGCCAACTCCAGGGTGTGATTCATCCAATTTTTGGGCTCCTGAAGCCAACTCCAGTGTATATTTGGGCTCCTGCTGCTGCTACTGTCAACTCCTGCCAACTCCAGGGTGTGATTCATCCAATTTTTGGGCTCCTGAGGCCAACTCCAGTGTATATTTGGGCTCCTGCTGCTGCTACTGTCAACTCCTGCCAACTCCAGGGTGTGATTCATCCAATTTTTGGGCTCCTGAGGCCAACTCCAGTGTATATTTGGGCTCCTGCTGCTGCTACTGTCAACTCCTGCCAACTCCAGGGTGTGATTCATCCAATTTTTGGGCTCCTGAAGCCAACTCCAGTGTATATTTGGGCTCCTGCTGCTGCTACTGTCAACTCCTGCCAACTCCAGGGTGTGATTCATCCAATTTTTGGGCTCCTGAGGCCAACTCCAGTGTATATTTGGGCTCCTGCTGCTGCTACTGTCAACTCCTGCCAACTCCAGGGTGTGATTCATCCAATTTTTGGGCTCCTGAGGCCAACTCCAGTGTATATTTGGGCTCCTGCTGCTGCTACTGTCAACTCCTGCCAACTCCAGGGTGTGATTCATCCAATTTTTGGGCTCCTGAGGCCAACTCCAGTGTATATTTGGGCTCCTGCTGCTGCTGCTGTCAACTCCTGCCAACTCCAGGGTGTGATTCATCCAATTTTTGGGCTCCTGAGGCCAACTCCAGTGTATATTTGGGCTCCTGCTGCTGCTACTGTCAACTCCTGCCAACTCCAGGGTGTGATTCATCCAATTTTTGGGCTCCTGAAGCCAACTCCAGTGTATATTTGGGCTCCTGCTGCTGCTGCTGTCAACTCCTGCCAACTCCAGGGTGTGATTCATCCAATTTTTGGGCTCCTGAAGCCAACTCCAGTGTATATTTGGGCTCCTGCTGCTGCTGCTGCCAACTCCTGCCAACTCCAGGGTGTGATTCATCCAATTTTTGGGCTCCTGAAGCCAACTCCAGTGTATATTTGGGCTCCTGCTGCTGCTGCTGCCAACTTCTGCCAACTCCAGGGTGTGATTCATCCAATTTTTGGGCTCCTGAGGCCAACTCCAGTGTATATTTGGGCTCCTTCTGCCCCTCATAGTGATGCCACTTCAACTCTCTGCAATTGTGCCGCTCTGCGATTCTATTAGCGATGCCTCTGATCTGCATGTGATATTTCTTCAAAGTATTATTTAACTAACCCAGCACGCATCCTGTGCGTGTTACAGCAAGGCTGAATGGTTTACAACCCTATTGAGGCTCTAGGAGGCTCAGAAATAGCCGTTTTTAATAGCGATTCGTCGCGAATTTATTCGGGTCGAAACGATTTTTGTCGGAAAATTCGGCGAATCAGTCGAATCGAATTTTTCAAAAGTTCGCTCATCTCTACTAGGCACCCCCAGAAGCTCCTCTACTGGGTTGCATTCAACCTCCTTATCTATTATCCTGCTAATTAATTTATACACTGATACTAATATGATCTTGCCTTAGGGCATAACCACCAAGTGGCTTTGGCTTTGCACACTCCTAAGCAATTTGATGACGTAATAGGAATATACCACCACAAAATTATCTTCAAGTTGGCTTCAATTAAATTTAATCCTTTTCCTGTGTTTATAGTGGCTCTTTCCCACCATTCCTTGGGGTATGTTTGTTCCAGATATTTTTCCCAAGTTTCCATGTGAGGGAGCTTTGATTGGGAGAAAAGGAGGGTTGAAAATATCATAGTAATCAGTCCTGGTTTCCCCCAGTGACTGACACTAAATTTTTCAAGAGCTACTGGCTCTGGTCTATTCTGTCTGTCTCTTTCTCTTTTGTTTAGGAAATTTTGGAGAGCTTTAAAATCTTTAGTTGTTGGTATAGCATATTAGGCTCGATTCAGAGACACATTCGTCTGGACTTCCGTAGCTGTCTGTGAAAGTTTTAGTGGGTGTTTGTTTTTATTATTATTTTTTTGCTTTTTTCGTCCATTTTTCATTCGTACGAACGTTTGGGAAAATGTGTATATGCGCTTTTGATGAACGAAAGCAAATCGGATCATTTCCGTTAGTTCGGATCATTTTCCAAACAAAATCTGATATTTTTCGTTCGTTCAGATAACTTACGTTGTTGGGATGGGCTTGCGTCTGATTCAGAGAGCTGATTTCCGACGGGCCACCACCCTATAAATCCGTTTCATTTCTGATCCACTTACGGGACCTTTGAGGGCTCGGATTGCTATTGTTGAACATGTTTGCGGCTATGTGGAGGAGTCTGCGCGCTTTTAGCACCAAGGCATTGCATGTATCAGCATGGCCGAAGCCATAAATTGTCTAGAAATGCATACCTAAATCAATACATTTCATGTATGCCTTATAGAAGCATTTTAATGCTGACCTTAATTAGTCCTTAGCATGTAAACCTTTATTTTTCCACACATCCATATAATTGCAATATTTTTTTAGACTTATGTCCTATGTGAATTATATTTGGATTGTTGAACTTGAATCTTAATTTGTTGTAGGAGTTCTTGTTTTAGTCGGTTACCTTTGCTTTGTGTAATTATTTTATATTTGGTTGCACGAACCGCAAGATGTGCCACAACATACAAGCAGTGTTTGGTCCAGCTATGCGATTCCTCAGTGTTCTTGCAGGGCATCCAGGGTCGTCCCATGATGCTTATATATTGCAGAGCTCCGGCTTATTTCGTCAGTTTGAGTCAGGAGAATAATCTGGTGGATGGCTCCTAGGTAAGTTTTCTCACATTCCATCAATCCATTTTCACTGTATGGCAATGAATATAGTTGATGACTCATGTCTTAACCTATGGCTGTTTTTAGCCCTTGATTACATGTTAAACAATATTGTAGCTTAGAATGTGAATTTTATGTTAGTATTTTTAAATTCTTTCAGGGGATTCTGGATATCCACTCCTGCCCTTGCTCTTGATGCCCGTCCTTTGCCTGCAGAATGCGGGCCAGGGGTTCTCTAATTGGGCACTATGCAAAACCCGGGCCGTGGTGGCGAGGGCCCTCTGGCTTTTGAAGTCCAGATTTAGGTGTTTGGACAATACAGGGGGGGCACTGCAGTATGACCCCAACAAGGTTATACCAATATTTTAATTTACGTTTTTTAACAGGGACCACACGTGCCAGAGTGGCACAACTGAGTGTCAGGGTCCTTCAGTTGGTGGGCAAGATGCAGGAGCTGTGTGACTCGTTGGGGACCACAGATGAAGAATAATGTTCTGTGGTCTGCCATTGCTATGTATTTTGTTTTTTATAGTTGTAAAAATTAGAAATTTTCTAAATTTTTTAAAATTTTATATTTTATGATGGAATAAAAAAAAAAAGTTTCAGTGTCATTTCATTTACAAAATACATAAACACAAAACTAATGGGCCCAGAAATATTTAAAGATGAATATTCACATGACCGAGAAGTGATTTGGGTAAGTTTTAGGGGGCGAAAATGGAAGAAGAACCTAACCGCGAAGTGCTAAGTGCTAAGTGATTTAGCTAAACATTGTAGTAGAAGTGAGGGTGACAAATATGTAGGCGAGCACTTTAATGAGTTAAGTTTGTAGTGCGCAGGCGCAAGATCGTAAGGATTTCCGTCTGGACGATTATTTATTGAAAAAGGGAAACAGAAACTAACGGGAAAAGTAAAGGATTCGTGGGAGGATACGATGGAAAAAGGGCAAAAAGGAAAGCCTACGTTGTACCATGTGAAAATGAAACGGAAAAGTCACGCTGGAAAATTACATCCTTGTATTCGTAATCTGCCGTGCGGACGGACGGAAACTTTACAGAAGGATTGCAATGCATGCATAGAATCGCTCGCATACGAGAGCGGAAACATTTCCAAAAAAAACAGATCCGCACTAAAACTAAAGTATTTTTTTGTCTCTCTGAATCGAGCCTATTGTTCCTTCATACGCTTCATAGTTATTGAGGCCTCCTTGTCATAGAAGTGAGCTATTCTATTTAAACCCTACTTTTCCCACCAATCGAACCACCTCCCCTCCAGTCCTGGTCTGAACCGTGGATTACCTGAGATTGGCACCAGGGGAGTATGACTCGACATCAGTGATCTGTGGCGGTCAATTTTTGACTGTAGATGTAATGAGTCCGCCAATGCGGGGCACCCTAAGAGTTTGGTCGGTAGAGAGTGAAAGGCAATGGCATGTTTCTAAACGTGTAATTCTTTCAGAGGGTCAGATATGGTGATAGAGTTTCTTTAAAGGGGGACAGCCCAGGAAAATCTAAAAAATACAAACTTACCTCTTTTCACCTGCAGCTCCTTTGCACAAGTCCAGTAGTATACTACTCGGAGATTGAGATCCACAACCTGCAAGTGTCTGGAGATTCCTCACACACTTGTCCACCATTTGCAAGCAAATTGCAGCTCTGCCTCCATAACAACTTGGCAGGCTCTGTCTATGTGCTCTCCATCCGCAGAAGGCAGTTGGGGACGTGCTATATAAACAGGACTTGGTCTTGCAATTCAGACATCCGGACCTTAGCAAATCATCTGCAGAGGAGAAGAGATAAGTACCGTATGTTTTGCATTTAATGTTTGACTGGTCGCTTTAAGCTTAAATTAAAAATAAAATGTGACTCACGCAGATCTCAAATGTGTTTCCAGCATTTAACGTTCTATTTACGAAAGATATCTCGCCACGGTTTCCTTTCATACTATATGTTTTCCCATCTTGCTCCTGTCTATCATGCTTACGTTAACTTTCATGACAGGAGTAAGAAATCCCTTGGACAGTGCTGTCAAGATCATTTCACTTGTTTTCTTTATAGACAACAGCATTATACACCTTTCCACCTCTGTCCATAAATGTGACACTGAGAATATTCACATTTTACTCTTTGACAGTATGGAATGACATTACAAAAAGAGAATATGTTTAAATCTTTTTATGGTTATTGAATTTAGATTCACATATTTTAGTGTAAAAAATAACTATTGTGCCATTCATGTAAGTTACACTGAAGGGATAATTTAACTTACTAAACAAGCAAAAAGTTGTAGGTAAAAATAGTGGTCAAATAGAGGACTATGATAGTAAAACACCATGAATTCATGAGTTGATACATTGGTATTATGAATATTTGCAGGACTGCAGAGAGAGAAAGAATAACTTCTGAAAAGTAATCTGTACACTGCAGGGCAGAGCAGCACTGGCTACAGAGATCAGCTGGAGTTTCTTGCCCAGGGATGAGGTGAGTAGAACATGTTGTGTTGTTTTTCCTACTTTAAGCCACTGTATGATTCTATTTCAAAATCCAAACTGCTGAGGGCAGTTGAATACAAGCTGTACAATTGCATTTTGCTAACATTGCCAGAGTGAAATGTGTGAATTATGTAGAAAAAGACAAGCAGAAGAAGCAGGACACCTAATAAAAGGAAACTCTTGCATTTGTATTTTTTTGTTACTGATGATGAATCTAATTTTCTATTACTGTGGGTGGTATATCTGTTTAGTCCCAGTATATTATATTATAATATGCAATAGAAAAAAAAAGTTCATCCTTCAAGAAACCTTCCATGCAGGAAACAAGACTCTTATCCTTGAAAGCATATTCAGGACAGAAAGGGTGCAATAAAAAGAGTCTTTAATCCATATAATTTAAAAAAGATAACACAAGTGCATCAATACCCCAAAGAGACTTAGGGCCTGACTTATCAAGCACTTCTGCCAGACTATGCCACATCGGTGCAATTTAGCGTAGTGCAAAATATAATTCATAATTTTGAATGTTGCTGCACCACTAAGCTTTCAGCAAATGTTTTTCTTACACTGCAGCAACATACATCAGAAAAATTATATTTTGCATCCCTCTAATTTATACCGATGGCATAGTCTGGCAGAAGTGCTTGATAAATCAGGCCCACAGTTACCCTTCGCACAGCAGGAGATGCGTAGTCTTACCTGAATGAGGTTATTGATCAGTTTGTACTTGTAGTTTGTACCTTTTCACTCACATGGCAGCATTAGGTGTGATGGGGCGCTCATCATACTGTCTGACTGCCATAAATTAGTCAAAGGAAAAGAAGGGAGTGTAATACCCAGAGGCAGCACTATGTAGGAGCAGCCAATAGGTGTCCTCCTACAAAATAGCCAACCTTGGAAAAAAAAAAGGCAAAAATGGGGGATTTGGCTCATAGGACGTACTGTCTGGTAGTCTGGGTTAATAATTTATCCTATTCAAAGTTTTGTAAAGTTCTAATAATATCACATGAATCTTGTAAGTACCCTGGGAGTATTGTTCCTAAAGGTTGTAAATAGTGATCCACAAGTCCCAATCTCTCATTCATCCCCCAACTGGACGCCTCAAGGGTGGTCTGTCCTACTTGATCTTGGGGAGATGATGAAAGATAGGGACAACTGCGGAATCTGCAAACGAAATTGCTTCTCTTTCATTAACTACACCCAAGGCAACAGCCTCCTTAATAAATCTTTCAATTCCATCTGGAATCGTGATGTATGATAAATCTGAAGTTGCTGATATGTATTTTGATCCTTTAACTGTCTAATCGCTTCTTTTTCATAGTCAACTGAATAGAAAAGCACTACACTACCTCCTTTATCAGCAGAGCATATTATGATCGTATTTTGTAAAGATTTAATTGCATGTAGCTCCACTCTAGTTAAATTGGATTAGATTTTTGTCTGTCAAACGAATTATACAAGTTACATAAATCAGATTCCACCATCTCTTGAAAAACAGCTAGATATGTCGATCGAGATTTATTAGCAGTTCTTAAACTGGGGGGGATCCATTTTCTCTGGTCTTGTTGCTGACATATTATCCATAAGTAACATTGAACCTGTATTTGTAAAGGAAATGTCATTATATTGATTCACAAAGTACTCTGGTCTAATTTGTTTCTTATCATCATCATTGTTGCCATTCTCTTGATCTAATGGTGCTCTAAAAGTGTCAGGTGCTGAGGTTTGTAATGTATCCATATTACTTTCTTGCCTATCCATTATTATATGTTCTTTAAGGGTTAAAGAATGAGCAAACCGATTGACATACAAAATCGTTGAAAGATAAACCTTTGGAAAGGACTGCATGCTCATTACATGTTAACTCATAGAATGACAAGTTTACAATAATTTTTAGGTCTGATTCTGTTTCCGGTTCCACAGTGGTTACCGACTTTTGTGACTTATGTTTTCTTTGGCTCTGTGTGCCCTTCTTTTTGTGTTTTAAGTCTGGGTTTTGATTCACCTCACTTGGAAAAACCTTGCTGCTCTTTTTCTGCATCTGATCGTTCACTATCCGGAGACCTGTATCTGACGTATATTGATTTCTTTCTTCCTGAACAATCTCGCAGAATTGATCTTGGATAGGTTTGACTTCTGGATCTCCTCTTTCAAGTATAAACCCAATCCAATCAGTAATCTTCAGAGTCTCATTGATACTTCGTGTGTTTGATAGTGATACTCTGATTTTCCAGATCACCCAGAGATTTTTGTGTCAAATTGAGTATCCTCCTCAGTGTTGGCAACATTGGGCCTGATTGGATTTTAGTTGGTTTTTAGATTTGTTTTGTTGCGCATTCCGTATACTGTACACTGCAATTACTGCAGGACACTACATAGAACTGTTCTGTTTTACAATTAAAGAACCAATTGAATAGGAATGTGCACCCTTGTTTTCTAGCTAGCACTGCCACAGAGTAAAGTCCCCTGTACCAATAGCCAGGTTTCTGACTGTACTTTTTTCTCTGGCAATACCGATGGTGACAAAGTGGTTACCAAAGTGGGAGCCTTTCATAGGACAATATGTACTCCTGCTGACAGAACATTCTCTAAATCTTTATACACTTTCAAATTAGATAAATTCAACATAATTATGTTTTATAGCCTGAACTGCATAGAAAACAAAGTTACTAATGTCACCTTCACTTAGATTTCTCTTTTTAATATTATGAGCACCCCGTAACATGTCGGATCTATCTCATCCTCATTCCTCTTTTTCTGCCTGGGCTAATAGATGGGTTTTATTTACCCCGCCTTCAATCTCCTATTTGTAATCATACATTCTTGTGTACATCCGAACCGTTTCACCTGGCTCGCAAAAACTTGCCAAATGGAACTGCCTGGATTGTGTGCCTAGAGAGGCAATGACAATGGTGTTGTCGCTCACTTCCTTTTGAATGTGCGGCTTGTTAGCTTACCTTCTTCTGTTACTCTTGAGATCCCAAAAAATTCTGTTTCTGCTTTCTGTTGTGTGGGTACATTCCGTGAATTAGAAATTGGAAAAGTTTCCGACTTACATAACTATGAAAACCCTTAAATCAAAATAGTTAGTTCCCTGTATAATCAAAAGAATATAGTCTATATAAGGACCATAATAAACAATATTACTCAAGAAATGGTTCTCATCTCGCAATCGAGCACCCCAAAAATAATGGTTGAGCTGAAAAACTGTCTTGTGATTCTGTGATAAAATTTACCTAGAGCTGAGATTGAGTACCCTGGCATTCAGCCCCAGCCTCCAATTATCAGTGATCTCCTTCTATTTCAAGATATATGGTCAACTCACCCCTCCCCCCCATCAGTCATAGTGACTTGGGCATGCCTACTTCATTTAATGCAATGGAGGTGCATGTAAGGCCTCGGCATATGTAGGGATGTGGACCTAAACAGGAACATGCCAGTTAGTTAGTTAGAAACTCCTTTAGAGAGAACTAATAAGAATTACAACCCTATTACTGATAATTCAATTAGGAAAGAGTATTGGTACTTGTAGTACCCTCTAAAGGACACAAGATGGAAGTGAGACATAGGCCATATACATATTGGGAACATTCTAGACAGTCAGTGATCAGTGAATCAGGTCAAAAAAAATTAAAGAGTTAGTCTGAACCTATTGGCTCCTGCACAGCAGCTGAAGCGCTGTACACTGTTTAGAAACCTCCCGAGAGAGAGAGCCTGTGGCAATTGTTCTGTACCACTTGAATTGTCGTGAAGGAGAAGCAGCACCTGTCAGCAACACTCAGCAAGTGAGCAGTGGCTACCTGTGTGAATCTAGAAGGCCCTGGTTGCCCATAGACAGGGGGTAAGTCCAGCTGGCTAATACTTGGCTGTGGAAGGGACAGAAATGGGCTACATACGCATATGTTGGAATGATAAATTGCGACTGTGCCTTGTGTTATCGTTGGAGACATGTTAATAAAGAGGAAATATGCTTTGATCTACTTGAAGTCAAGCATTTGTCAGTAAAGCACAGTAAGTACAATCATTCCCTGTGGTAGAGCCCCAGCACATACTTGGAGACCATGTCCCAGAAGAACCTGCTCCGGGCCATCCCTACCGAGAGAAACAACATGCCCCTTCCATTGTGATGAATTAAGTATAAATTGATGGATTCCAATGCCAGTGGATCCTCAGCTTGATAAACCCAGCTCTCCTAAACAAGTATTTCCATTAATGTATCCATTAAGGTCTATATGGTCTATGTAACCATATTTCAGAAATCAAGTTAGATGGCACTATCGAATTGGCATTGCGAATGTGAAAAACACTGCAGTGCTTTGTTGCATACCACACTAAAAATGTTTAATTCCACTGAGCTGTTTTTGCTAAATCAGATGTTTAAAATTAGGCAGACATTTATTATCATCCCACAACATAAAACAAAGAATCAGTAATTAGTGCCTGCTGGCAAAATGTAATACTACTTCTGTGCAGATTTTGGCAACAGGACTGGCTTTAAAAATGAATTCATACAAATGATTGAGAGACTGGATACTGTAGGTTAGAGGATGTTAGAGTGAGGCTGCCCTGCATACAGAAGGTGATATTGATATCCTGGTTAATAGGGGCACAGGGTATACACTCACCACTGACTCTACATCCAGGCAGATCTCTTCATAGTCAAATGATATTGAATAATAGACCCATTCACCACTAGCTAATACCTTTACACCAGGGATGCACAACCTGCGCCATTGTTGTCATTTGTGGCCCCCAGCACCTCTGTCTACCTCTACCTAGCTCTGCTCACTCCATATCTGTCTACATCTGCCCACCTCTTCCAGCCTCTGCTCAGCTCACATGACCTTTCCAGAGTAACCAGAGTCTCCTCCCCTCAGCCACCTGGTAAATCCAACAAAATTTAGGTTGCAAAGAAACAGGAAACATATTTAATGGAACATGCAATTTTTTTAATTGTGGGTCCTCCTCTCCAAGCAAAACCAGCCTGGGCACCAGCTATGGGGGCTGGTAGACCAGGGTGTGGAGGCCAATTGGCCGGCCCCCCGGCCCTGAAGCCCTCATGGTCCACTGGCTCGTCTGCACACACCTGGGCTTTGGGGGTACGGGTAATGGGATGGGGTTATGGCAGGTCATGCACTTGCTGGCAGATGACTTTCCAGCGCCTCACGCCCTTTGAATTGGTATAGGGGTCTCAAAGACCCCTTAGGAGAATGGGTGTTCTTACCCTCATTGAACGGGTAAGACGGAGGCAAGTGTTTTCTTTTTTTACGCAGCAAATGGGGGTAATGGCGCTCAACAGTAAAAGCAACCACGTGAATGTCCCATCCCCCAATGCTATGGCCCTGGCATCATGGTTGGGAGGGCCTCAGCAGGGATGTCTCAGGGCCACCATGGGTTGGTAAAATCCAAGGCTGATTTGTCCCCAGTCCGCCACTGTATATATATATATATATATATATATATATATATATATATATATCCTAAAGTGAACTTTTTTCACCTGGAGCTGGATTCTCATTGTTAACTTTTGCAAAATGTATTTTACGATGGAGATGCTTTTGTTTTAATGTTTTGAAAAGTAGGGTAATAAAGAATGCCAAAGAAAGAGAATAAACTTGGGCCCTTATTTAACAAGGGATAGCGCCAGGTAGCGAATGGTGAGCTAACGGTAATGACGCTCACCGCCACGAGAACGCCGGCTCCCCTCCGCAATCACACATTTATGAAGCCGATCCTGCTTAGCTACTGACAGAGCGCCAGATAGCGAATCATTCATCATTATTCCAGCCTCACCCCACAGCGCCAGCGAGCGACCTTGAACAGCGACAGGTATGACCTCTCGCTACCTGGCGCTCTCCAATGCATTTCAATGGAGCTAACTTTAACCCTTTAAATGCCAAGCACGTAGTTTCTACGTGGTTGCTTCTCCTACCGTTAAGTGCCAAGCACGTAGAAACTACGTGCCTGGCATTTCCCCCAAACAGTTAAAAAATAGAAAAAAAAAATCACTTACCTCCGGTATCCTTGTGAAGCCTGGGGTCCCCTCTTCCTTGGGGGGGCATCCGATCGCCCCCCCGTCGTCCTCCGTCTTCAGGGGGGGCCCGAAACCAGCCGCCCCCCCCCCCCCCCGTTTCCAGCGCTGATCGCCGATCGCCGCTGTAAAAAAAAAAATAAAACTGTCATTTACTCACCTCCGCGCCCGAGCCTTCTGTCCGGGTCTCCTCTTCACCAGGGGGGGGTCCGATCCCCCCCCTGGGCTGCGCAGTCTTCAGGTGAGGACCCTCTTCCGGGTCCTCACCTCTTGTAATGGCGGCGACGGCCGCCGCCGCTTAGCTCCGCCCATTGTGGGAGGAGCGGGATGACGTCATCCCGCTCCTCCTATACCCCCTCCGAGCTCCGGCATCTGTCAGATGCCGGTGGTGATCGGAGCAGAGCGGGTGTCAGGTGAGGAGGCTCCGATCGGAGCCCCCTCACCTGTCACCCGCCCTGCGCCGATCACCACCGGCATCTGTCAGTGAGGTGATCGGCGCGGGACAGCGGCGAGGGACGTCGGATCGGAGGTGAGTATAGTGTAAAAAAAGAAAAATAAAGATTTTTTTTTCTCTGTGTGTGTGTCATTTTTTTACTATTAACCCCTTGTGAACTGGTAAGGGGTCCATGACCCCTATACCAGTTCACAAGGCTGGGGAGATGGCAAGCCACCTGCGCTAGCGGGTGGCTTGCCATTAACCCCTGGCACCCCCATTACCTGCCTCCCCAAAGGCCAGGGGGGGGGCAGAAGAGCCCGGGCCCACATGGGCTATGTGGGCTCGTAGGCTGCAGGGTGGGGGGGCCACATAAGCTGGCCCCCCCACTCTGTGCCTACAAGCCCCCATAGCTGGTCCCGGGCTGGTTACTGTGGGTAAGGGGGACCCCACGTCAATTTTTTTTTTGATTTTTAAGGGTTTTTAACCCTTAAAAATAAAAAAAAAATGGGGTCCGCCCCCCCTGGGAGGGGGGACCCTATGTCATTTTTTTTTTTGATTAACCCTTTGTAATCTGTCATCCAGCAGCTATAAAAGGCTTCTAGCAAGTGAGCAGAAGCCAGTGATCGCCGAGGGACAGAGTGCTCCAGGATGGATGGGAGGTGAGTACAGTGTAAAAAAAAAAAAAAATTAATAAAATATTTTTTTCTTTATGTGTGTGTGTCATTATTTACTTTTAACCCCTTGTGAACTGGTAAGGGGTCCATGACCCCTATACCAGTTCACAAGGCTGGGGGGATGGCAAGCCACCTGCGCTAGCGGGTGGCTTGCCATTAACCCCCGGCACCCCCATTACCTGCCTCCCCAAAGGCCAGGGGGGGGCAGAAGAGCCCAGGCCCACATGGGCTATGTGGGCTCGTAGGCTGCAGGGTGGGGGGGCCACAAAAGCTGGCCCCCCCACTCTGTGCCTACAAGCCCCCATAGCTGGTCCCGGGCTGGTTACTTTGGGTAAGGGGGACCCCACGTCAATTTTTTTTTTGATTTTTAAGGGTTTTTAACCCTTAAAAATCAAAAAAAAAATGGGGTCTCCCTCCCCTGGGAGGGGGGACCCTATGTCATTTTTTTTCCCGATTTAACCCTTTGTAGTGTGGATGGTTTTTGTATTTTTTTTGTGAATGTTATAAAATACTTGTTTCAGTTAGGGGGGTCTCCTGGGCAGGAACGGGGGGCTACCGATAAATATGTGGTACCGTTCTAATCGGTAGAAATGGGGCTTTCACATGCAATATGATTTTCCTTAATAAAATACATTTTTTATTTAAAATAAAGGAGTCAATTTTCTAAAAAAATGTTTTTATTTATTTATTTTTTTTTCACTTAATAATATTATAAAAAAAAAAAAAAATAAATACAAACAAGACATTTCATGTTAAAGTCTAAACTCTGCTGCAAAAAATATATATATAATTTTTCTGAAAGTTACAGCAAAAATGGCGCAAAACATGTCGCAAAACATGACGCAAAATGGGGAAAATGGCCTGTCAACAGAGGGTGACAAAATCTCAAGTAGGCTGGCAATTAAAAGGGTTAATAGTACCTATGCATGTTGGGTATTGTTCTGTTCGGGGGACCTTGCGCTTTCAGACTTAGCTTGTTTTTTCTGGTTTGCATATTTATATTTTAGGAAAAGGTGTTTTTTATTCAGCTTTTTTATAAATTTTTTAGGGAAACCCTGCGCAACCAAAGAATTCTTTGAGGAATTAATTCCAGAAAGATGAGCCCACTAGAACAAGCTGGGTACCCTTAAAAAGCTTAACGTGTGTACTTTCAGGGAATATATGGTTTATGGGGGATATTCCAAATGTAAAGGGTTGTTTTGGTTGAAAAATCGCAAGGTGCGCACTTTGTCTGCAGAGCTGAAATTTTCAAGTAAAATTACCGTTATGCGCATGCTTTACTTTGGGGTGTTTGGCAACTCTTCCCTTGACAGAACCTATGCATGTTGGGTGTTGTTCTGTTCGGGGGATGTTGCGTTTTCAGATTAAACTTGTTTTTTCTTGTTTGTATATAGTTTTTTTAGGAAAATGTGGCTTTGATTCTGCTTTTTTATCCTTTTTTTAGGGAAACTCTTTGCAACCAAAGATTACGTTGAGGGATTACTTCCAGAAAACTATGGCCACATCCACAAGCTTGGTACCCCTAGAAAGCCTGAGGTGTGTACTTCCAGAGAATATATAGTTTGTTGGGGGTATTTCAAATGTAAAGGGTTGTTTTTCTGGAAAAACCGCAAGGTGCGCATATTGCATAGCATAGTTGTATTTTATCTGAAAATCTCCTAAAGCGCTGTTTCAGTTTGGGGGAGTCTCCTGGGCAGGAAAGGGTGTCTACCTATACATATGTGGTACCGCTGTAACCAGGAGAAATTGGGATTTCACACGCAATAAGATTTTATTGACAAACTTACATTTTTTATTCCAAAAAAAACTACAATATGTAAAAATTTTTTTTTTTTTTTTTTGCACATATTTCACCCAAAAATATTAAGAATACACCTAACAAATGACAAACAAGACATTTCATGTTAAAGCCCAGACTCTGCTGAAAAAAACAATATATCATTTTCCTGGGAAATCCCTGGAAATCCCTTCAAAAATCACATTTGAACATGGGGAGCGCAAAATAGTGCAAAATGGTCTGGCAACAGAGTGTGACAAAAACTCCAGGTAGGCTGGCACTTAAAGGGTTAAATATTCATAATTAATTGCTATTAATTTTTTTTTTTTTTTAATGTCAAAAATTCTGTGACCACTTCTGCAATGTTTTAAGCTAAAAAAAAAAAAAAATTTGTGCAGAATTGATATTACAGGTCTGATATTAATGTATTCATATTACAAAATGTTGTGAAAAACATGTTTTTTTTTTTTTTTCTAAAAATATGGTTGTTTGGGGGTTAAAAAACTACTTTTAACCCATCGCCGCCAGCGCTCTGGGGTTTAAACAAGCATTTCACAGCGCGAGAATTTTTGGAGCGTGATTTGTTAATGAATATGCTGGGAGCCGTTTGCTATGGCCGTTCGCTGTCATGCGCTCCCATATAGCGCGGAACCTGTGAAACAGCGACTCATAACCCCGTATTCAACATTACCACACACCGACTGAGTCGCTGTCAACAGCCGAACAACGGCCAAGCACAGCGAATACTAGCGGGCGCTGTGAAAATAACGCTACTGTCGCTCATCTGTCGCTACCTGGCGCTATTAATGAATCGGCCTCCCCGTCTACTACAAGAAACAAGAATTTAAGTAAATTAATAAGAACCCTTTATTTACATATGGGTGTTAATGCAACACTAGAACACATTCAAAAACACATTTGTTTTAGATATAGCATGACACCTATAATCACTATGTATAGGATTGCATAGTGTTGCTCACAGTTATGATACTGTATCCCTAGGGACATTTCTTATCAACTAAGTACACAAGAAATATTGTCCATATATTATCCAGGGGGTCTGATTATTTTAATTGTGTGTTTTTTAAATGTGAAAAGTGTGTTCTAGTGTTGCATTAACACCCATATGTAAATAAAGGGTTCTTATTAATTTACTTAAATTCTGGTTGTTGCGGTCTAATTATACAGGTATATTGTAGGGGTGTTTTGGGTCATGCCTTTCGGGTGGAACTAGGTGTATCCCATACCATTAATGGTTGGGACCTGTATATGACCAGCACACCTTCATATTAATAGTGGTGCGGAGTAGTATTGTGTTTTTGCTAACTACAAGAAACAACTGAATCTCAAGCAGGATTTCTTAAGTGCTACTTTTTATTTCATACTGTAGCACAAAGATGTAATTACCACAAAAGCAGTGCAGCCAGGTATAACAAAGTCCTCAAGAGCAATGTCATTTTTAAATAGTGACAACAATAATAATAGTAAATGAGCTAAAAATAAAACTCAACAAAATTTAAGCATCTGAGATCATTGTTTTAGTGCTACATGAATTGTTACAGCTTAATTTAAATAAAATTATAGAAAACATTAATATGTTTGTGACTGAAATAGCCACCACTGTTATTTTTCAAGACATTAAAAAAAAACTTTGAATCCTCATTCAAAAATCCCCTTCCAACTTTCCCTTATAGTTCAGTAATATAATGTATTTTAAACACCCTAATCTATTTATTTAGCCATTTTATGTTGCTGTTTTGGCTAGTTTTCATGCTATTGGTTGATAAACTATACTCGCCTTTTGTCACCTGCAGCTCTTTCGCAGAGCTCCGGTGTTTTAAAACTTACCGACCACCAATCGAGCACTGAGCTATATAAACTCACCTTTTCCCCAGACCTACAGCGCATACGCGCGCTGTCTGTCAATTACTTCAATCAGAGCCGCTTGCTGTACATATGTGTTGGCCAAATGGCTCTGTTTATGAGAGCAAAAGCATGCACAACCCAAAGTTGCTGGGGACTTGGTGGCTCTTGCTCTCCGATATTTTACTGAGCAAGGGAGCTGCCAGAAGAGGTGAGTTTTTCAGCGCCCTGGTAGGCAGATTCACACAGCCGGTTTGGGATGCCCCAGGGGGAAGGCTATCAGCCTCCCCTGAAATCTTCCAGTGCAGGCCATGTTGGGTTTTGTTCCACTTTTCACAATTTTAAAATATGACATCTGTTTCCATTATGCAACCTTTTTCTAGTTAAACTATTGGGACTGTAACCTTTCTGGTGTCAGGTTCCAGGTTAAGCCAATGCCAGCTGTCTAATTTTCAGTTTTTAATGGGGAAAATTTTAAAGTGGACCTACAGCCCTGTGGAAGAGAGTGCCTGGAGCTATCCTTGCTAATGAAGGCAAATAGGCAAACGTCTTAGGGAGTTTTTTAATTTTACTAGCCCTTTTAGAGTGTTACAGTGTTATGGAGGACTTGTTTTAATTATACTGTGAAACAGGAGTCCCCAGCCTGTAGCATGGGGGGTAGCTATGGGGATCCCTGCTGTGTGGATTGCCAGCTGTCTCTTAGAACAGAAAACTTGTGGAGGTTTAGCACACTGTTGAGTTTGAGGCTGGGAAGATTTCCTCTGCACACTAAAAAAGTTTGATTCTTTCCTGTACTTTATATTTGGAACCATTCTCAGAATAAATACTATTTCACTTATAGAAATTGTGACAGGTTAGATAAGGTATAGCTACAGCATAGTTACCATTAGGAATAGCTCATCTGAATGGTAATCCAATACTTCCCTAGAAAGGGAAGAGCCTTATTTATGAAGCATCAGCGCCACACAGCACCACTTTTTTGACCTCAGCCACACTTAGTATGGGATTTAAGAAAGAAAAAAATGCCAGTGCCGATGCACCGCTGCGGCTGGCTACCATCTTAAAATTACACTAGCGCCAAAAACTGATGCAGCGCAAGACACTCTGGTTGAAGCAGCGGCAGATGAAACCTGGGGCTGTAGTTCAAGATCCCATAGAGCACAATGAGCAAAAATGTTTAGTAGTGTTTATACATTTTTTTTACAGAATTTGCATTGAGACTTGTCAATAATTGAAACACAGGACCTAGATGGGTCAAAATGATTTTTTAGGTGTTATTAAAATTGATTTTAATGACTTATTTTGCTTAACAGTGTGCACTGTGGACCTCAGTAACTGAAAATAAAATGCATCCCAAATGCACTGTAAAGTTTGTCCCCTTTGTCCCCAGCGGGGGGGGGGGGGGGCACCAGAATAACAAAAGTACAAAGTACAAAGACTGATTTCTCTGATGGCTCAATATTAATAATTGTGTGTACATTTAATTAGAAGCATAAAACAGATCAACACAGTTCTGCTCATTGTGTTCTATGTGCTCTAAACCTATAGAGTCAATTTAAAACGGTGTTGCATAAACAAGAGTGAAAGTCATCACAACCTATATGGCGCTAGTGATAAATAAGACTGCGGTGGCCAGTAACATCGGTTCTCTTTTGTTTGTTAAGTCGGGCACTGAGTATTGGCGATGAGTGGTATTAACAGGCGCTGATGCTAGATACATCAGGCTCGGTATTTAATGTAACATAAAAAGGTATATAATATATATATATATATATATATATATATATATATATATATATATATTAAATCATGTTTTAAAGGTATATATCAAAATAAAAGCTTAAAATGTAAAGCGATGAATATTTAAGTTAAATGACCTGGTAAAACCTGGTCTTCTGGTAAAAAGAAACTCGGTAAAAAAATACATTGTAAATGTGCAAGTATGTGAATAAGTAAATGCATGTCAAAGCTGTGCATCTAGACACAGATAAACATTGATCTATAAAAGGTTAATGTGTACAACACTGTAAATTATTGCTGCTGATCGTGACCATCAAAGTAAAAAATACACTCATACTCGTATTCGTGATGCTACAGAAAGTCTCTTGCAAGTATAGCGGCAATATTGCATAGAGGTACAAATCATGCCTGTAGCTTCGTGCTTAGTATAGCTGATGACAGCTGGTTGCATCAGAATTTCCTCTGTGTATCCACTAACACAATTTTGTGACAATAATATCTTCTAACAGATGTTTAGTTGTAAGCTGTACAGCAAATATTTAAAAGACTAAATACATGCTGTATGAAAACAGTGTCAGAAATGTAACACAATAAAAAGTCATTAAGACTCAGTACATGAATAATATTTTAATAACATTAACCCCATAACAGTTTGCCTGAGCGGTGCTTGGGCAATGAGAAAGGTGCTCACAGTTTTGCAAAAGCAAACAGTTGTCTCTAACATTCTGTTTCCAGGGGCACCCAGAAGTTTCTCCCAAGCTCTCCTTGCTACTGAAGCCACATATGTAGCATTTTAGGGAGTTTTTTTTCTTTTTTAGTAGACTGTTACAGCGTTAGAGTGCTCTGGAGGATTTTTTTAAATTACACTGTAAAACAGGGGTCCCCAGCTTGTAGCTTGAAGCGTGGATTCCTACTTTGTGGCTTGCCAGCTGTCTCTTAGACCAGAAAACTTGCCAACTGTGGAAGTTAAGGCTGGGCAGATTTTCCTGCACACTAAACTGCCAAGTTTTATAATTTCATGTACTATTTTGCATATTTAAAACCATTTCAAGTTGTTTTCTGTTCTATAAGGGTTATGCATAATATCTGGTTAACTGGCAGCCTTTGTTCAAGTTTCAATACCTGGTCCAACTCTAGTATTTCACTTACAGTATATCAATTGTGACCTTATAAGTAGTACGAGTAAGTAATAAAACAGTAAACTAAGCAAGCAAAAGACCCAGACATACTGTATGTCTAAGATATATTATTATTATTGTTTATTTATATAGTGCTTATCATCTTTTGCTATATCATCTTCCGTAGCGCTTTACAAAGTAGAAATTACAGACAGGGTAGAAACATACAGTACATATACTATTTCAAATGCAGTTTTACAGATTTGAAAGTGGATATTCTGAGTACAAGATACAATAGGGGAGAGAGCCCTGCCCTTGCTAGCTTACAGTCTAAAGGAAGAGGGGTGAAGACGAGTGGGAAGGATCACAAACAGTCAGTATTGAGCTTTGTGGCATATGCTCTTTAGAAGATTGGTTAGGCCAGATTATATGCTTGTCTGAATAAGTGAGTTTTAAGGGCACCTTTGAAGGTTTTGAGGGTTGTGGAGTGGCGGATTGGGTGTGGGAGGGCATTCCAGAAGATTGGAGTTGCACGTGAGAAGTCCTGGAGGCAGGCATGAGAGGAGGTGTCCAGGGTGGAGGACAGGAGAAGGTTGGCAGCAGAGCGGAGGCTGTGTCTAGGTTGATATTGATGGATTAGAGATGAGATGTAGGGAGGGGCCTGGTTGGAGAGAGCTTTGTATGCGAGAGTTAGAGTTTTGAACAGGATTCGCTGTGGGACTGGCAGCCAGTGTAGGGATTGGCAGAGAGGCGCAGAACTGGAGGAGCGAGAGGAGAGATGGATGTGGTGCGCAGCGGAGTTCAGAATAGATTGGAGGGGTGCCAGTCTGTTAGTTGGTAAGCCACAAAGAAGAATGTTGCAGTAATCCAGTCCGGATATGACCAGGGCGTGTACTAACATTTTAGTGGTGTCAGGTGAGAGGAAGGGATGGATGCGTGAGATGTTTTTACGTTGGAGGCGACAGGAGGTGGCCAGGGAGTAAATATGTGGTTTGAATGAGAGTGTAGAGTCCAGAATGACTCCCGGGTACCGAGCTTGGGGAGTTGCTGTTATTGTGTAGCTGTTGACAGAAATAGATGTGTTAGAGTGGGGAGGGAAGTTAGATGGTGGGAAAATTACCAGTTCTGTCTTGCCCATGTTTAGCTTGAGGTAGCGAGATGACATGAATGAAGAAATAGCTGTAAGGCAGTTGGCGAGGCGAGATAGGAGAGAGGAGAGATTGGGGCCTGTGAGATATATCTGAGTGTCATCCGCATAGAAGTGGTATTGAAAGCCTAGTGAAGTTATACGTTTGCCAAAGCCATAGGTGTAGACTGAGAAAAGTAGGGGGCCTAGGACAGAACCTTGCGGCATACCGACAGAAAGGGAATGTGAGGATGAGACTGTGTTAGAATAGGATACACTGAATGATCTGTCAGAGAGGTAAGAGGTGAGCCAAGAGAGTGCAAGCGCTTGAACCCCAAGAGAGGAGAGAATATCAAGAAGCAGAGAGTGGTCGACAGTGTCAAAGGCTGAGGAGAGGTCAAGAAGGATGAGGATGGAGTAGTGACCTTTGCTTTTGGCAGTGAGCAGATCATTGGTAACTTTGGTGAGGGCAGTTTCAGTGGAGTGGTTACGGCGGAACCCTGATTGTAAGGGGTCAAGTAAGTTGTTAGTGGATAAGTATTGTGCCAGTTCTGAGTGGACATGTTGTTCAAGAAGTTTGGAGGAGAAAGGAAGTAGTGAGATAGGGCGGTAGCTGGAGAGGGCAGAGGGGTCGAGAGAGGGTTTCTTGATTATCAGAGTAATAACTGCATGTTTGTAGGAAGAAGGAAAGGTACCAGTGGAGAGGGAAAGGTTGAATATAGAGGTTAAGGCTGGAGTGAGGGATGGAGACAGTTGAGGAATAAGGTGGGATGGAATAGAATCGAGGGAGAAGGTAGTCAGATGGGCCCTAGAAATGAGAGAAGTTAGTCCAAGCTCAGTTATTGGAGTGAATAAAGTAAGAGAATAAGGCAGGGGGATTGTTTGAAGTGGTGAGGGATTCTGAGGGGCAAAGCCAAGTCGAATGTTGTCAATTTTTTCTTTGAAGAATGTAGAAAATTCTTCTGCTGTTATTTGGGAGGTTGGAGGAGGAGGTGGTGGGCAGAGTAAGGAACTGAAAGTGTTGAAGAGTTGATTGGGATTCCAGGCTTGTGTAGAAATCAGTGAAGAGAAATATGCTTGCTTAGCAGATGAAAGGGCAGTTCTGAGTTCCTGAAGGGCTTGTTTATAGAACAGAAAGTCATGATTGGCTTTGGTTTTCCTCCATCGCCGTTCAGCAGCTTGAGACAGCTGGTTGTGCTTGCATTTAGCCAGGGTTGGGTTTTTTTGGTGCGGGGACAGCTACAGGTGAGGGGGGCGGCAGAGTCCAGAGCTGAGGAGAGTGTATTATGGTAGTGTGATGATGCAGCGTCTATGTCCGTGAATGAGGTCAAGGTCTGAAGAGGTTGAAGTGAGGAAGAAAGGGACTGAAGATTTAGGTTTCTTAAGTTCCTGCGTTGAGTTGTGGGTTTGTGTGGAGGGGGGTTAGCAGGCATTGGGGAGAGGGTCATAGTCAGCAGATTATGGTCAGAGAGGGGGAGCAAAGAGGATGAGAGGTTTTATACAGAGCAGAGGTTAGTGAAGAGGAGGTCAATTGTGTGGCCGTCTTTGTGGGTTGGTGCAGTAGACCATTGCTTTAGTCCGAAATATATGTGCTTTAATCTTGTTCAAGTATCTAATAAAGTAAGCTGAACCTTTCTATGAAACATGTTTGGACTAGCAAAGTTGTTATGAAAGAACCCCCCTACCCCATAGTTGAGTAATACTCCTATTGTTGGTTTGTTAGAAGCTCAACAATTCAAAGAGGATAAGGCTAAAAGGATAACAATATTTATATTGAGCCAATACCATGTAAAGTTAAAATCAATTCAAAAGGTGTAGGTAACACAAAAAAGCCATAAAGACATAAAATAATAAAAAGTCAGTGCTTTCACCCCAAAACCACAACAAACTACACACCAAGATTATAATATTTAGAGTTAACTTAACCTAAGCAGAATTACTCTCATTTCATATAATCAGCTAATCACGTTATGAGGGAATTACAAAGTTAGTCTAACCCAGAAAATGGGCAAATCATGTGATGGGGAGAAGAACACAGTTAATATCAGTTACATACAGTACATGCACGTAGTAGCAATGACAATTTATAATATGAAACAAGGTCAGCACCATGCAGATTAAGTTATTTAATTACACATATTTACACAGGTTACCAAAAAGATCCTATGCAGAGGAACATTGCTATTAATATTATACAGAGCACAAACACACCATGCATTAGAGGAAGAAGCAGGTTAACATACTCAGCCTATACCCAGAGTACCAGTAAATCCTATGCAGTGGAACACAGTTAGTACAATTTTACAGAGCATAAAGTCAATGATGCATGGGAGGAAGAGCCAGGCTAATAGATAAACACAGCATAACCCCCAAAAACTTGAGCATCCCACATACAAACCAAAGGTATATTTGAGTGCCTAATGCTAACATCAGTTAACCCTTGTTGCTTCCCCCCCCCCCTAGCAACCCTCCATGTTTATACCCCTTGGGCTCTTTAAAGTTTAAATACTCACTTTTCCCCGATGCATGTTCAAGCTCTCGTTCAGTCAGTGTGCTTGGCTAATAATAAGCTAAGGAACAAAAATCTAGCCAAAAGCAGCCAAACGGTTGCATCCCCGCTAGTGTCTAACAGAGTGCGTGTCCGTGTTGGCCTTTCACAAATGCCTGGCTCAGGTGCATAGTATAGCATAATGTGGCTGCTGTCCGCACATGTGCTGTTGGATTGAGGAGCAGGTAGGTTTTACAGGGGACTCGGGGGGGGGGGGGGGTCACACTGTGGAGCATCCAGAATCTGGGTGCCTGGGAGACAGGAAATCAGGAGGCCATGGATTGGTATTGATTCCAGGGCTACCTGAAATGAGTTTTTATCCATTTTAATAAGCTATCTTAAAAGTGGGGGGAAAATGTCAGTGCAACCTATGGGGTGAATATAAAAAAAAACAGTAAAAAAAACCTAGACATTACATTACCAGCTCCCACGTCTCAGAAGCTATCTCCCGCTGACATAAAAACACACACTGCCAGCTTCCGCTGCACTCGCCGCTGCCTCGGCCATTGCCTGCCTCCGCTGGCCACCGCCTCAGCAGTTGTCTCCGTAGCCACTGCCCCGAACAGCCAGAGACCCGGTTTAGGCAACAGGGTGGGCCGTGACCTGTGACGCATTGAACGCTGGCAGGAGTAACAGGCCACACCCATCCAGAAGTCAGAACGGCGGCAGGCAGTGGCGGGTACGAGGACAGGGAGGTGGCAGTGGTGCCGATTGCAGAAACAGCGGACACAGGTAATGTGTGTGTGACGGCTGCGTGAGAGCTGGGGAACATGTGTTTGTTTTTTTGGGGAGCATGCTGCACACTCTCTGTATTTGGGATGCCCATACACTGTATGTAATTGGAACGCCCGAACACTGTCTGTATTTGGAATGCCCGCACACTGCCTGCAATTGGGATGCCCATACACTGTCTGTAATTGGGATGCATCACACTGCCTGTAATTGGGATGCCCCTCACTGCCTGTATTGGGGATGCCTGCACACTGCCTGTATTGGGGATGCCAGCCCACTGCCTGTATTGGGGATGCCTGCACACTGCCTGTATTGGGGATGCCAGCACACTGCCTGTATTGGGGATGCCTGCACACTGCCTGTATTGGGGATGCCAGCACACTGCCTGTATTGGGGATGCCAGCACACTGCCTGTATTGGGGATGCCCACACACTGCCTGTATGTGGGATGCCTGTACACAGCCTGCAATTGGGATCCCTGCACACTGCCTGTATTTGCGATGCCCGCACACTACCTGTATTGGGGATGCCTGCACACTGCCTGTATTTGGGAAGCCGCACACTGCCTGTATTTGGGAAGCTGCACACTGCCTGTATTTGGGATACCTGCACACTGCCTGTAATTGGGATGCCCCTCACTGCCTTTAATGTGGGTTACTGCTCACTGCCTGTAATGTGGGGTCTTTAATGGTGTGATTGGGGGAATTTTGCATACTGTATTACTATACATATTATAATAGGGTGATTGGGGTATTTTAGCACGCCATTTGTTTTTTTCTCCTCCAAACCCACAATTTGTGCTCAGTAAATTTAGATCCAGTTTAGGGGTGTACAGGTGCAGGGATTGCATAGGATTTTCTTATGCAAATGGTCTTTGTAGAAGACAAGTATGCAAAGTAAATTATTTCAAACTATTTGCTGTAACTGTTGTTTAGATTTTGCGCTTGCCATCTTTAAAGACACCAACCACTTACCCCTCCTGCTCATTCTCAATATATCAACCCCCTACTTACACATGTACGGCTCACATGCTTTATTTACCTACCTTAAACAACTTCATGTCCACAGATGCAGCACTATAAGCATCTGTACAAATCAAAACATCATCTGCTTTAACTCACAATTCTTTTGCCAATAACCGAGCCATGGTCCACCTAATACAAAAATGTTAACACAGTCTCAATTCATTGCATACTTTCACTATCCTCTTTTACATCAAGCTCTCCTACATTCATGGCTTTTTCTTTCTAATTCTCTGACCCTGTTAGCTCTCACTGAAACTTGAATCTTACAATCTAACTCTTCTCCTACCTTGCTGCCCTATCTTATGGTGGCTTATATTTCTCACATACTCCCAGACTGGACAATAGACATGGTGGCATACCTCTTTCCCCTCATTGCACTTTCCAGGTCACTCCCCCAGTACCCACACACTTATTTCCATATCTTGAGGTCCACATCCACAGTCTTTTCCACTTACTTGCCCTCAAAATGGCAGTTATACACTGGCTTATCAACTCAGTTCCTGAAATTCTGCCTGCCTTCCACACTTCCTGCCTGCACTGATTTACCAACCCATATCTTGGGCTATTTTAATATCCCTATAAACAGCTCGATCTGCCCATCCAAGTTCCTAATTCTAACCATCTCTCTTGGTCTTACAAAACCTTTTAACTCCTAAAACTCTGCTCAGTCTCCAAATAACTCTCTTGTTCTGCTCTCTGTCTACAGTTTTCTTGCCTTCATTATCATAAACTCTCATTCCTTACAGCACCCTACAAATTATTAAACATTCAGAAAATTAAATGCCAATGATCCTTATGCTCATTTAGAGACTCTAAAGTCATCCAAGAGATCCCCAATCTCTTCTTTCTCCTGTCCTGAATTGGCTGCAAAACACTATAATTTAGCCCCCCTACACGCAAACCCTGCAAACACAGAGAAAAGCAACCCTGGCACACACCTTAAACTCGCTTTCTTGAGCAATGTTCCAGAAGTGCTGGACAGTGGACACCTCTGGAGAAATACAAATACTCCAAAGGATTTCTTACATTAGAAATTTACTATAATAGTAGAATAGAATAATTCATTCTGAAAACCCCTGCCCCCTTGCACCAGCTTTCCATGGAAAGCATTCTGTCATAATCCCTTTAATAAAAACCTTTATCTTGATTCATCCAGCACAACCAACTACATAACTGACTCTAATTCCATCTCTAATCTCCTGGAATGTCTGGTCTCTCGGTAACTCTATCCTTGATACATTGCAATATGTTTTCCATGCTTAACACTCCCCAGAAACTGCTCTCAACAAAGTGACAAATGACCTTCTGACAGCCAAATGCGATGGTGACTAATCGCTACTTATTCTCCTCTTGGCTGCATTTGGCACTGTAGACAACCATCTCCTACTCAACATATTCTAATCAGTTTTAAGGGCACCATTCTCTTGCATCTTTTCCTATTTCTCTGTGTGTGCTTTCAGTGTACCGTTTGCTGGCTCCACCTACTCACCTTTCTCTTTTGCTCTTGGACTTCCTCAGGTTCAGTCCTAGGTCCTCTCCTCATTTCGCTCTATACAGCCCCTATTGGACAGACGATTAGCAGATTTGTTTTTCAACACCATCTTTGTGCTGATGACACCCAAATCTATACCTTATCTCATGACTTCTCCCTGGCCATACCTTTGAACACCAGTGACTGGTTGCTATCTCTAACACCATGCCCAGAACTAAGGTACTAGTGTGTCTACTTACCTACCTAAACCTGACATCTCCTTCTCAGTGTGTAGCACTATTGTAATGCCTAAGCATCATGCCAGATGTCTAGGTGTCACTTTTGACACTGAGCTGTCGTTCATCTCCTATATTCAATCACTTTACCACTCATTTCACCTGCACCTCAAAAATATCTCCAGAATCTGCCACTTTCTTACTGTAACACTAATCGGTCTACCCTGACTAAACTCTGAAACCTTCACCCTCTGTCAATCATTGCACTGACTGCCCATACAGCATAGGCTACAATTTAAACTGTCCATTCTCACCCACTAAGCTCCCACTAACCTCCGCATTGTACTGCACCCCTACATCTCCTCCCTCATTACTGTTTAATGCTTTACGCTCTGTAAATGTTTTAAATGACCACCATAATCTGGACTTCTCTATTCGCTTTACAAGACTTCTTCTGAGCTGTTTGCGAGTGCAAGGGTTGGATCGTATCCATCCACACCCCAGAGGTGGTAATATTGAAAAGATTACTCTGCAAAGAGAAACTCGATGGATCAGTTGAATAAAAGCTTATATCCATCCAGGTCTCAATGAGACCATTAGCTTTGTCTCTTTTTTGGGACAAAGTTAACCAGTCAGCGAGGGGAGGGAGAGGGGAGGAGGTGGGGAGAGAGATGAGGGGAGAGGGGGAGGGTAGGGAGGAGTGAGAAGGTGGGAAAGAATGGGTAGGAAGGAAGGAGGAAGCAGGAGGGTAGAATCAATCCTTTTTATGTATCATTTAGAGTAAGGGCATAACCCAATTCGTGGACTTAAGTAGTCCCCAAATGATCCGATACCTCACATGAATAACTTGCTCTGAATACCTGTTAGGTAGGATGCCAGTGTTGGCAACTGGGATGGAGTGGCTTTATTTTGACCTTGATTAGCACCCACTTTATTGGTCCCTATAATACATATTAATTCTCAGTTAAGTAAAGATTAATTATTTAGGGCCATGGAATATGTGGCCCCTTTGGGGTATGATTAACTTTTCCCCAGTTGATATCGTCATCAAAATGGATCGCTAGAATATCATGAGTGAGGTGCAAATGACAGGGCCATGAAAGGATGTGTCTGGGAGGTGGGGGCGGGCCATAGACAGCGCTAGTGACACTTGGTGATGCCGGTAATTTCATCCAGCGTGGTTTGGTGCTAGGGGTGAGGTGGAGGTGGGAGGGTTAGCTGGAGCCCCGTCTGTCGGTCCTCCGCTGCCCGCACCCGCTGTCCGGACCAACACTTTGATTGTTTGATGTCCGGCGGGCGGCGTGCGGAGGGGGAGCGGCTGACAAGCGGCTCGGTGACAGCGGGGGTCGCCTGGAGCACCTCTCTCTCTCTCCCCCCTCTCCCCCTTTCCCCTCCCCTACCTGGTGTCCGGCGTTTCGCTGGCCTCCCCTCACCTCCCAGTGGATGGGCGGGGCCTCGTCCTGTGATGGCTGTACAATGGGGTTGTGCGGATGCGTCACCGGATGGAGTCATGGCTCTCCAGTCAGATGGGGTGGGCAGCTACAAAAGCGCACCTCACTGCTCTACATATCTGAGCTGGAGACATAGCTGGGAGATCACGCTGTCTTGATCAGGGCTAGTCTGTCCTTTTCTCAGCCGGTGTTGGAGCTGAGCGTCAAGCGGGGGAACATCGCGCTCCTGGCTTAGTCTTAAGCCATTACCACTACCTCACCCAAGTACCCAATAAATAGGATTGAATGCCAAAAAAATATGTTTCGATCTGTGGAGATAGCTTGCAAATTAGCAACTTGGAATATATGTGCCATTGGAGGTGGACTATAAACTGGTGCTGAAGCCACTTTTTATCCCCTAAAAACTAAATGTGGAAATGTAGCCATTGAGCTTACCAGCTGTTGCTCAGGTATTTGCCCATATTGAAATTGATAAACTATTTCTTTCTGCGCTATTTATTTTCCTTTTCTTTCCTGTGGTTCTTACTCCCTGTTTTTGTTTATTTATGTTTTGTCCAGTATTATCTAGGGTATTCACCCAGGCAAACTTTGCTGAGAATAACCTAATTGGCCATAATAGGCATATTAATACAAAAGGTGTGGATTGGTGCAGAGGAAGCCCCCTGTGGGGCGAAACTAGTTCACCATCGCCTCATGCTCTGTTTCATCAATAAGTGAATGTTTCTTTATATACTGTGGATGAGAAATAACTACAATCATGTTGATATTTATGTATTGACTATTGGATGTACTGAATGACGTGTCTTATTGCATCAACTGTATATGTTCATTGTTTTTAATCACATATAAATGTTCTGGTAGGTGTGATTCTGTGCTTTGTGACAAAGCCGGCTCCTACACATATGTCTTTTTAAAAGAATCAAATAAAATAGATTGTGAAATTTTCAAGCAGATTGTGGTATTTGAATTTGTATGGCGGGGTCACACCCAGAGTTCCTACAAAATACTGGGCGGGCCTACACCCAGTTAACCTTTGGTATATGCTTCTTCTGAGCTGTACCAATTTTCTGGAATGCCCTGCACACAACAAATAGATTAACTCACAGCATCAATAGTTTTAGATGCTTCCTAAAAATGCATATTTTTGGGGTAGCCTACCACATCCCCTAATCTAACTCTTCTTCTTTAACCCATCTTCAACTGAATTTTTCTGAACCTGATCCATCATCAAACTCCATCCATCACACCCTTGTATCCAAAATGCACAAAATCAGCTAACTGATGGCTGGCCCACACAGCTTGTACACCGTATATGTGTATTTTGGTAAGATTTCTGGCCCCCACAACATCGAATGCTAATTGGCTGAAGTAATTGTAACTGGATCTATTGGTCCAAAATATTGCTGTAGGCCAGGGGCCCACCAGAAACTTAGGAGCTCATTGACCTGAAAAACTGTCAAAAAGTTTTTGTGAAAGAGCACTATGTTTGCTTTCCTCAAAATTGCCATTTTCTTCATGCTTCCACAATAGAGTTAGAACACCATTATGGTTTGAATTTGGTTGCTCAGTCTTGTCATGGTGTTCCATGTGACCTGTGACATAAAACCATAACAGATGACAGATAATAGGCCTGATTCAGAACCTCTTTCACATGCACTTTTGCATGTGTCTGTGTAAGTTTTGTGAGTTTTCACTTGCTTTTTCGGAATTTTCGTTACTGCTTTTATGTGTATATGCGTTTACGCTAACACGAATACGCACTTTCGATGGTCGTATCTTTATCTTAAAAATTCTGTTATGTCGGGAAAGTTACGTTATGGGTATGTGCTTACGCATAATTCAGAGCCTTGATTGTTGATTAGAACACGGCCAATAAAACGAGTGTGTTTACGTTCAACTTACGGGGTAATTTTGCTGGTGAAAGTGTGCCGTGGTGTTGTGAGTTGCAGTGTTATGTAGGCAGACTACATGAAGGAATATGAGCGTTTGTCTTACGCGTCTGTCTTTTGGATTTTAGGTTGCTGACGAGCATCTATACAGGTATTTTGTTTTTCTTGACATCCTTCCTTATTATAAAATTTTTATCTTTGTTTGTTTTTTGGCACATTTATAGTAATGTTGCTTTGCATTGCATATTTTAATGTAGACCTAAATCTAAATCTATCTAAAGATAACAACTTTTTTTTTATATTGTTTTATACAAAAAAAATCATTAAAAAACCCATTAAATAACTAATATTAAAAATTAGACTATACCAAAAAATAAAAAATATATAAAAATGATATACAAAATTTAAAACATTTACAATGTTTATTATGTCTACCATTTATTAATTAGTTTCCAAATACACTTATGCACATAAATCCCATAAAAGCTACAAGGAATTCCAAAATATATATAGACTAAAGGAAATTAAGGTAAGCATGAAAAGAGTGGGACAGAGGAACAAATACAGTGACAAGGGAGTTCAGGTAAGCATGGGAGCAGAAGTGAGTGAGAGAATAGTTGAGACGGGGGACATGAATGAGTTAAATAGCGGTGCGCATGCTCACATGCATGCAAACATAGCAGCTTTCCAACAGATTTCCAAGAGATTTTTGTCTGGACGTATATTTAAAGAAAGATGCATGCTGAATCTAGTGGGACACTGAAAATCTTCGTTGGAAGCTATGTTGGAAAAAGCTGAAAAACGGTAGTATACGAGGTTTACTAAGTAACGTAAACGTCCTCTAAAGGACGCAACGAGAGCCAGAAAATGACATACTCGTTGGTGTACGCAGCTACGAACAGTAAAAGTAAAGCTTCCGATGGAGGCTCTGAAGCATGCGTACGCACCTAGGCATACAGAAAAAAACTGTAAAATACACAGAACGAGCCAAATACCACACAGTTTTGAGGAGGTTCTGAATCAACCCTAATGTGTTTCTACCTATGAAAATGAATATAATTATCACCTTTTGTATAATTAGCTAATCATACACCTGATTATAAATTATAAATGTTATAAAATCACTGATTTTATGCAAGTGTACCTAAATATAGGGATACAATTCTGAAAGCAAAGATTCAGCCTAGCTTTATAATACATAAGGTATTTACATAATTTTGAAATGCTTGAAAATGGTTCATTTACACTGCTTACACTATTCCCAGGATGATAAGGTGGGAGTGCTTTAAGTTGTGTGTGCCTGTCTGTAAAAGGGATTATTTTAGAGATCTGCTGTTGCATCATGCTGACATGACATTCCTATACTGATAATTCTGCAAACCATTATCTTTCTTTGGAGAAAAATAAATCTATATCTTGCGCTTACTGCAATGGAACTCTACCAGAATCAAGTCCATTCTAAAAGTGAAGGAATCACATCTAGACTTGTGATGATTTATCTGGGAGGAAGAATGCACCCTTGGGCTTCTGGGATCCTTCATTTATGGATTACCGATTGGTGCTAAATGAGCAGCACAAATGCTTGAAAGTACTGTAGCAATACTTTTAAAGTTTGAGAAATTGACCGGAAGTAGAGGTTTATGGCTTGATCATCCATAGCTGCCATGGATGTCAGCGAAGCAAGCCAGGAGCTGGTTGAGAGCATGCTGTGACAGCAGAACAGTGGTGTTTTGCCATGCTGGGTTTATCTGGTGAAGGGGCAGAAGGCCCTGTACATGGATTAATTAAACAGGTCTGGTGTTAAAAAAACTGCATTTGAATGTATTTTATGCTTATTATATTGATTACAATGCCGGGCTGCAAAGGATTAAGCTGGGTATAAGTTAACTATAGCCATTATGTATTGCCCTGACAAATCTGTTAATGATCCTGAATAGAGATGAGCGAACTTTTGAAAAATTCGATTCGGCTGATTCGCCGAATTTTCCGACAGAATTTGTTTCGGTCCGAATTTATTCACGACGAATCGCTATTAAAAACGGCTATTTCTGAGCTTCCTAGAGCCTCAATAGGGTTGTAAACCATTCTGCCTTGCTGTAACACGCATAGAATGTGTGCTGGGTTAGTGAAATAATACTGTAAATAATTTTGACATGCAGATCAGAGGCATCGCTATTTGAATCGCAGAGCAGCACAATTGCAGAGAGTTAAGGTGGCATCACTATGAGGGTCCCCTATATTGCCTGAAAAACACACCCTGGAGCTGGCAGCAGCAGGAGCCCAAATATTGGCTGAAAGACATCCTGGAGTTGGCAGCAGGAGCCCAAAAATTGGCTGAATGACACCCTGGAGTTGCAAGCAGCAGCAGCAGGAGCCCAAACATAGCTTGAAAGAGACACTGGAGTTGGCAGCAGGAGCCCAAAAATTGGCTGAATGACACCCTGGAGTTGCAAGAAGCAGCAGGAGCCAAAACATAGCTTGGAAGAGACACTGGAGTTGGCAGCAGGCGCCCAAAAATTGGCTGAATGACACCCTGGAGTTGCAAGCAGCAGCAGCAGCCCAAACATAGCTTGAAAGACACTGGAGTTGGCAGCAGGAGCCCAAAAATTGGCTGAATGACACCCTGGAGTTGCAAGCAGCAGCAGCAGCCCAAACATAGCTTGAAAGACACACTGGAGTTGGCAGCAAGAGCCCAAAAATTGGCTGAATGACACCCTGGAGTCACAAGCAGCAGCAGCAGCAGCAGCAGGAGCCCAAATATAGCTTGAAAGAGACACTGGAGTTTGCAGCAGGAGCCCAAAAATTGGCTGAATGACACCCTGGAGTTGCAAGCAGCAGAAGCCCAAACCTAGCTTGAAAGACACAGTGGAGTTGGCAGCAGGAGCCCAAAAATTAGCTGAATGACACCCTGGAGTTGCAAGCAGCAGCAGCAGGAGCCCAAACATAGCTTGAAAGAGACACTGGAGTTGGCAGCAGGAGCGCAAAAATTGTCTGAATGACACCCTGGAGTTGCAAGCAGCAGCAGCAGCCCAAACCTAGCTTGAAAGACACACTGGAGTTGGCAGCAGGAGCCCAAAAACTGGCTGAATGACACCCTGGACTCACAAGCAGCAGCAGCAGGAGCCCAAACATAGCTTGAAAGAGACACTGGAGTTGGCAGCAGGAGCCCAAAAATTTGCTGAATGACACCCTGGAGTTGCAAGCAGCAGCGGCAGGAGCCCAAACATAGCTTGAAAGAGACACTGGAGTTGGCAGCAGGAGCCCAAAAATTTGGCTGAATGACACCCTGGAGTTGCAAGCAGCAGCAGCAGCCCAAACATAGCTTGAAAGAGACACTGGAGTTGGCAGCAGGAGCCCGACAATTAGCAGCAGGAGGCCAAACATAGCTTGAAAGAGACACTGGAGTTGCAGTAGGAGCCCAAAAATTGGCTGAATGACACCCAGGAGTTGCAAGCAGCAACAGCAGGAGCCCAAACATAGCTTGAAAGAAACACTGGAGTTGGCAGCAGGAGCCCAAAAATTGGCCTAAAGACACACTGCAGTTGGCAGCAGCAGGAGGCCAAACATAGCTTGAAAGAGACACTGGAGTTGGCAGCAGGAGCCCAAAAATTGGCCTAAAGACACACCCTGGAGTTGGCAGCAGCAGCAGGAGCCCAAAAATTACCTAAAGACACACTGGAGTTGCCAGCAGCAGCAGGAGCCCAAACATTGCTTGAAAGAGACACTGGAGTTGGCAGCAGCAGCCGAAAAATTGGCCTAAAGACACACTGGAGTTGGCAGCGGCAGCAGCAGGAGCCAAAACATTGCTTGAGTTGGCAGCAGCAGCAGCAGGAGCCCAAAAATTGGCCTAAAGACACACTGGAGTTGGCAGCAGCAGCAGCAGGAGCCCAAACATTGGCTTAAAGAGACACTGGAGTTGGCAGCAGCAGGAGCCCAAACATTGCTTGAAAGAGACACTGGATTTGGCAGCAGGAGCCCAAAAATTGGCAGAAAGACACACTGGAGTTGGCAGCAGCAGCCCAAATATTACCTGAAAGACACAGTCTGGACTTGGCAGCAGCATAGAGAGCTCACATATTGCCTGAAAGACACACCCAGGAGTTGGCAGCAGCATTAGGAGCCCATATATTGCCTGAAAGACACCCCCTTTTGTTTGCAGCAGCATGAAGAGAACATATACAGATTTTCAGCACATATATCTGATCCGAAGAATATTAAAAAAATTAAGACTAACGTAAAGCATTTTCTCAATAGTTACTTGTGGTCTGATGTGGAGGAATGTCTGTAACTGGAGAGCAGTGCCTTAAATCTGTTTTGCACTATCCATATTTCTTTAGTGTTGGTCTGGCCCCATGATCAATCTACTCTAATGCATCAGGCTTTGGTGGGTGGAAATCTTGGCCGATCCATGCCCGATACATTTTCACGCAGGCCAGTCTCTCAAAAAAACATTTTTCAAGCGTACTGGAGCACATTGAATTGCTCTCATCAGAGCATCACATATGCACATCTAAGAGTTTCGTCACTTTGTTCCTGTTAAAGTCTTCAGGGCCTAGTTACTACTTAGTGAAAGGCCATAGATAGTTACACACCTGCTGCTGTTATCGACAAATCCTGCTTTAAGTGTAGTGTAGCGTTTTGTCCTCATATATATATTGTCCCCTCATATACGCACAAGTATGTCAGGCAGAGAAGTGCCAGGATGGGCACAGAGAAGTTCCAGAGGCCTAAATTCATCAAGCAGATGTTGCAGCAGACTAGGGGTGAGTGGCAGCAGGAGTCTGAGTGAGAGGCCTGATCTCCCGGTATTAGCTAGCGGCCGTGTCTTGACCAGCAACCCATCTGCCATCATCCATTGGTTAACACAATCATCCACTGCATCACAAGTGACATCTGACACCCCCAGTCAACTGTCGGTTATATCTTATGCTTTGGGTTCAGCTCCACTATTCAGTGAGGACAATCTGATGATCAGCAGCTACTGCCCAGCCAAGAAGTGGAGGAGACACTCGCCGCTTCTTCCACTAGGCGGGCAAGTGATGAGGAGAGTGGCGTGGGAGGTGGTGTTGCAAGCGTTTTGGCTTCTTAAGCAGACACTGTTGAGGAAGCTGAGGAGGACATCAGTGAGTTTTGAGGGCACTTTTAAAGGCTTGGAGTGATGGAGAGTGACAGATTAGTAACATATTAGTAACATAGTAACATATTAGTAACATAGTAACACATTAGTAACATAGTAATACATTAGTAACATTAGTAACATAGTAACATATTAGTAACATATTTGTAATTAGTAACATAGTAACATATTAGTAACATATTAGGCCTCAATTCATCAAGCAGAGGTCTCAGTAGACTAGGGGTGAGTGGCAGCAGGAGTCTCAGTGAGAGGCCTGATCTCCCGGTATCAGTTAGCGGTCGTGTCTTGACCAGCAACCCATCTGCCGTCATCCATTGGTTAACACGATCATCCACTTAACATGGCTATATGAAAGATGTGTAGGCAGAAGGCGAAGTGTGGCCAGGGTCCCAATGTTGGACCCACAGCCCTGCATCGACATTTGCAGCGTCACCATAAAGCGGCCTGGGAGAGTTGGCTCCAAAGTGGTGGTCCAGCCTGCTGCATTACCCAGTGGCACGCCGCTCTCTGTTCCAGCCAGCCAAGGCTCCACCACCTCATGTGTGTCATACCCATCCTCTGTCGCTCCAGATGCTCCTCCTCCTCTTAATCCGAGTCAGTCATTCCACCAGCAATCCATTGGCAAAGCCATGTCCAAGAGACAACAATATGCGCCCACTCATCCAATGTGCAGCAGCTAAATGTGCTTCTAAATGTGCTCCTGTATAAGTTGCTGGTGCTGCAGTCCCTCCCTTTTGAGGTGGTGGACCTTTCAGAGAACTGATGGCTTGTGCCGAGCCGAGAGAGTCCCATGCTGTCATTTCTTTGCGAAGAAGGCAGTACCAGCCCTGTACAGTTTTGTTGAACAGAATGTGGGCCAGTCCTTTAGCCTGGCAGTGTGTACCAAAATGCACGGCAGTGCCTACGTCTGGAGCTGTAACTACGGTCAGGGACAATACATATCCCTTAAGCACCACTGGGTGATTGTGGTTCCTGCACAACCACAACAGAAACTTGGACAGGTCCCTCCGCTGTGGCCTCCACGCTCCTAGGCCGTTGTGCACAGTGTGTGACAGTGCACTTGCACTTAGCATTGGTGTCACAGAAAAAAGTGCCTAATTGACAATTACATATTAATTGTTAACATTTATCTTATTTGAACACATTTATAATAACATATAACATAATAACAATAACATATAACATAATGACAATAACATATAAAATGTATCCAATTTTTTTGTTTGGTTAATTTTGTATTTTTTTTTTTTTTTCATTTTCAGTTTTTTTTATATACTTTGTATTATTATTATTAAATTATATATTTTTTTGATTTTTTTCTTGTATTTTTTTATATATATTTTTTCCATTGTCTTTTTAAAATTTTTTTACAAATTTTTTTGTTCATTTAAAATTTTTTTTTGTATTTTGTTTTTTCTTAATATTTTTTTTTCCGTATTTTTTTTAATTTTTTTCAGTGCCCTTCCAGCCTACCATGTGTGCAGGCATGGTTTGCCTTGAGCCACGGAGTCACACATGGGAGGAACTGCTAAAATTCATAAATCTCCACCCAAACTGCAAATGGGAACCATGGTGACTGACAATGGGAAGAACATCTTGACTGCGCTGCGACAAGGAAGCCTGAGCCATGCGCCCTGTATGCCACACGTGTTCATCCTAGTTGTCAAGCATTTTCTGAAGTCTTCCCTCCCAGCTGCAAGACATGCTAACAACGGGAAGGAAACTTTGCATGCACTTCAGCTACTCCTACACCGCCAAGCACACCCTTCTTGAGCTACAGCGTCAGAACGGTATCCCCCCTGATTTGCGATGTTTCCACCCTCCATATGTTGGATCGACTATACGAACTGAGAAAAGCCATCACTGTTTTCTTGATGGTCCAAGCAGATAGAGGGACTCCCCTGTGTAACTTCAATGTTAACCAGTGGCAGCTCATATGTGACACCTGTCCTTTGCTCAGGCCCTTAGAGGAAGCCAATTATTAGTCAGCCGCCAGGACTATGTGATGAACGATGTGATTCCACTGCTTCATGTACTACAACACATGTTGGAAACCATGGCTGGTCAGGGCACTGGAGACATGGCGCCTACATTTCACAGCCACATGAAGCCTATGGGGGCTGAAGTGGAGGAGGAGGGAGTGGGGCACAGCGAAGCACAGTTTAGGTTTGACAAAATGGCCATTTTATCTAGTCATCTGACAGGAGAGGGGGAGCAGGAGCAGCCAGAGGAGCTAGAGGGTTGTGAGGAAGGCGAGACAGATGACCCAGACACACCATGGCAGTATGCTCCCTCCGAGTCACTTGCAGAAATGGCACAATGCATGCTCACGTGCTTGTGTAGTGACCGCAGAATTGTCTCCATTTGTCAGCGGGAGGTCTTCTGGCTCTCCACCTTATTGGACCCTCGCTACCGGCACAAAATGGGGGCATTTTTTTACACCCACTGAGAGGGAGGACAAACTGACCTACTACAGAGACATTCTACGTAGTCAGTTGGCCGATGCCTATCTGCATGGCCGATGCCATGGTCCATACTGTGATGCCCAGCAGGACACCAAGCAGGCAACCCCCAATCTCCACCGCTGCTTCTGTCTATAGTCAAGCCCCATTTTCCGGGATGCTAGGTACACCTCACCGGACACGGTTGCCCCCAGGTCTTAATAGGCGCAAAGGATGGCTGCTTGCGGTGAAGGCCGATGAACCACGAGGGTATCCCGAAGCTGAGGTCGTTCACAGGTAGTCAATCCGGAGGCTGCGTCAGAGTACAGGGATGATACAGGTGCGTAGTCAGGAGTAGCCAAAGGGTCAAGCCGGGAGGTCAGAGATCGCGGGGTATCCAGAGGGGCAGGCAGGTTCGTGGTCAGACAAAGCAGAGGTCGGTACAGGCAGCAGACAGGAATGGTCGATCAAGCTGGGTCAGAATCAGATAACAACTACATAATAATATAACAGAATCACACCCTAATCACAAGCGACCCGCATAGTGAGGCTAATCATGAGCAGCAGAAAGACCTGGAGCAGGCCCTGAACCAGCAGGTAGTGTCATACCTTGACATGACCATGCCAATGCACCTTGAGGACCCGCTGGACTTCTGGGCAGCCAAACTTGACTTGTGGCCGCAACTGGCAGAGTTTGCCCTGGGAAAGCTGTCCTGCCCAGCGATTAGTGTGCCATATGAGCGGGTGTTTAGTGCGGCGGGGGCCATAGTCATGCCAAGGAGAACTCGTCTGTCCACAAAAAATGTGGAGAGACTCACCTTTGTGAAGATGAATCAGGCATGGTTCAGCCAGGATTTCCAGCCACCAATGGCTGATCCATGGCAGTAGATGAAGCATGGTAGCTCCTTATGCTGCTGGCAACTCCAGGGTGTGTCTTTCAGGCAATAAATGGTCTCCCTATGCTGCTGCCAACTCCTGGGTGTGTCTTTCAGGCAATATATGGGTTCCCTATGCTGCTGCTGCCAGCTCATATGTGTGTCTTTCAGGCAATATATGGGCTCCTAATGCTGCTGCTGCCAACTCCAATGTGAGCACTCTTAATAGACACATGCTAGCATATTTGGGATGCCCCCTGGTTAAAGGCAATGGCTGCTGGCAATTTGACAACGTGACTTTCTTTACAAAATGCAACCAGTTAATAGACAGGTACTCTTGAAATATTAATGCTAGTGTTTGGGATGCCCCCTCCTCACATAGAGAGGTTGGCTCCTTTGATAGTGGAAAAGTGACATTGATTACAAAATCCAACCAGCTAATAGACAGGTAGTCTTAAAATATTTATGCTAGTGTTTGGGATGCCCCCTGCTCACATACAGAGGTGGCCTCCCTTGATTGTGGAAAAGTGACGTTAATTATAAAATGCAAGCAGTTATTAGACAGGTAGTCTTGAAATATTTATGCTAGTGTTTGGGATGCCCAGTGGCCAGGGGTTTTTACAGCAGACACAAAAACAATTAAAACTGTGCTCTAGTTAGATGAAATCCCCTTTAAGAGCTGCTTGTGTGTAACAGATAGGGTTAAATGTGCAAACATGGGATGCACAGTGCCCAGGGGTTTTTACAGCAGACACAAAAACAATTTAAACTGTAATCTTGTTAGAAGAAATCCCCTTTAACAGCTGCTTGTGTGTAACAGATAGGGTCAAATGTGCTAATATGGGATGCCCATTGGCCTGGGGTTTTTACAGCAGACACAAAAACAATTCAATCTGTACTCTAGTTAGAAGAAATCCCCTTTAACAGCTGTTTGTGTGTAACAGATAGGGCCAAATGTGCTAATATGGGATGCCCTGTGGGCAGGGGTTTTTACAGCAGACACAAAAACAATTAAGACTGTAATCTAGTTAGAAAAAATCCCCTTTAACAGCTGTTTGTGTGTAACAGATAGGGTCAAATGTGCTAATATGGGATGCCCTGTGGGCAGGGGTTTTTACAGCAGACACAAAAACAATTCAAACTGTAATCTAGTAAGAAGAAATCCCCTTTAACAGCTGCTCGTGTGTAACAGATAGGGTGAAATGTGCTAATATGGGATGCCCATTGGCCTGGGGTTTTTACAGGACACAAAAAAACAATTAAAAATGCAATATATCAATAAAACAGAGCCTGTAGAAGCTGCTTTAGTATAACAGATAGGGTGAAATGTGCCGATTTGGGATACCCTGCGGCCTGGTGTTTTTACAGGACGCACAAAACCAATTTAAAATGCAATATATTAATAAAACAGAGCTTGTAGAAGCTGCTTTATTAAAACAGATATCGTGAAATGTGCCGATTTGGGATGCCCATGTGGCCTGGTGTTTTTACAGGATGAACAAAACCAATTCAAAATGCAATATATTAATAAAACAGAGCCTGTAGAAGCTGCTTTAGTATAACAGATAGGGTGAAATGTGCTGGTTTGGGATGCCCATGTGGCCTGGTATTTTTACAGGACTCACAAAACCAATTCAAAATGCAATATATTAATAAAACAGAGCCTTTAGAAGCGGATTTAGTATTACAGATAGGGTGAAATGTGCCGATTTGGGATACCCTGCGGCCTGGTGTTTTTACAGGACACACAAAACCAATTCAAAATGCAATATATTAATTAAACAGAGCCTGTAGAAGCTGCTTTAGTAAAACAGATAGGGTGAAATGTGCCGATTTGGGATACCCTGTGGCCTGGTGTTTTTACAGGACGAACAAAACCAATTCAAAATGCAATATATTAATAAAACAGAGCCTGTAGAAGCTGCTTTAGTATAACAGATAGGGTGAAATGTGCTGGTTTGGGATGCCCATGTGGCCTGGTGTTTTTACAGGATGCACAAAACCAATTCCAAATGCAATATATTAATAAAACAGAGCCTGTAGAAGCTGCTTTAGTATAACAGATAGGGTGAAATGTGCCGGTTTGGGATACCCTGCGGCCTGGTGTTTTTACAGGACACACAAAACCAATTTAAAATGCAATATATTAATAAAACAGAGCCGTTAGAAGCTGATTTAGTATAACAGATAGGGTAAAATGTGCTGGTTTGGGATGCCCATGTGGCCTGGTGTTTTTACAGGACGTACAAAACCAATTCAAAATGCAATATATTAATAAAACAGATCCTTTGGAAGGGGATTTAGTATTACAGATATGGTGAAATGTGCTGGTTTGGGAGGGATGCCCATGTGGCCTGGTGTTTTCACAGGATGCGCAAAACCAATTTAAAATGCAATATATTAATAAAACAGAGCCTGTAGAAGCTGATTTAGTATAACAGATAGGGTGAAATGTGCTGGTTAGGGATGCCCATGTGGCCTGGTGTTTTTACAGGATGCACAAAACCAATTCAAAATGCAATATATTAATAAAACAGAGCCTTTAGAAGCGGATTTAGTATTACAGATAGGGTGAAATTTGCTGGTTTGGGATGCCCATGTGGCCTGGTGGTTTTACAGGACACACTAAACCAATTCCAAATGCAATATATTAATAAAGCAGAGCCTGTAGAAGCTGCTTTAGTATAACAGATAGGGTGAAATTTGCTGGTTTGGGATACCCTGCGGCCTGGTGTTTTTACAGGACGCACAAAACCAATTCAAAATGCAATATACTAATAAAACAGAGCCTGTAGAAGCTGCTTTAGTATAACAGATAGGGTGAAATTTGCTGGTTTGGGATACCCTGCGGCCTGGTGTTTTTACAGGATGCACAAAACCAATTCCAAATGCAATATATTAATAAAACAGAGCCTGTAGAAGCTGATTTAGTATAACAGATATGGTGAAATGTGCTGGTTTGGGATACCCTGCGGCCTGGTGTTTTTACAGGATGCACAAAACCAATTCAAAATGCAATATATTAATAAAACAGAGCCTGTAGAAGCTGCTTTAGTATAACAGATAGGGTGAAATGTGCTGGTTTGGGATACCCTGTGGCCTGGTGTTTTTACAGGACGCACAAAACCAATTCCAAATGCAATATATTAATAAAACAGAGCCTGTAGAAGCTGATTTAGCATAACAGATAGGGTGAAATGTGCTGGTTTGGGATACCCTGCGGCCTGGTGTTTTTACAGGACTCACAAAACCAATTCAAAATGCAATATATTAATAAAACAGAGCCTGTAGAAGCTGCTTTAGTATAACAGGGTGAAATGTGCCGTTTTGGGATACCCTGTGGCCTGGTGTTTTTACTGGACGCATAAAACCAATTCCAAATGCAATATATTAATAAAACAGAGCCTGTAGAAGCTGATTTAGTATAACAGATAGGGTGAAATGTGCTGGTTTGGGATGCCCATGTGGCCTGGTGTTTTTACAGGATGCACAACACCAATTCAAAATGCAATATATTAATAAAACAGAGCCTTTAGAAGCTGATTTAGTATAACAGATAGGGTGAATGTGCTGGTTTGGGCTGCCCATGTGGCCTGGTGTTTTTACAGGACGCACAACACCAATTCAAAATGCAATATATTAATAAAACAGAGCCTTTAGAAGCGGATTTAGTATTACAGATAGGGTGAAGTGTGCTGGTTTGGGCTGCCCATGGGGCCTGGTGTTTTTTACAGGACGCACAAAACCAATTCCAAATGCAATATATTAATAAAACAGAGCCTGTAGAAGCTGATTTAGTATAACAGATAGGGTGAAATGTGCTGAAATAGTATGCCCGTGTGGGCTGGGGTTTTCACAGCATACAAAAAAAATTAAAACTAATCGAGTTATAAGAAATGCTTGTGTGTAACAGATAGGGTTAAATATGCCACTGCCAAGATGGGATGCACAGTGGCCAGGAATATTTACAGCACAAAAAAAGCAATTTAAAACTGATCTGGCAAATGAAGTGAAGTGAAAAAAAAAAGTTTCCCTGTCACTTTCTCTGCTGTCCCTGCCTGGATCGTTCCCGATTTTTCCCTATCTTTCCCTGGCTCTCCCTGGCACTGAATTGGTCTCTGTGGGTCTCCCTGACTCTCCCTGCCTGTCTGTAAGTCTCTCCCTGTCTGCAGCAACCTCCGTTCTGTCTGCAATGCAAGGCTGAAATGCGCACAAGCAAGATGGCCGCCGTTTATATAGCACTGTGAAGTCACCGGGCTTCCTGGCTGCTGATAGGCTGCATGTGACCTTCCCACGATAACTTGCCCCAGGGGATATGTCCAGACATGTGCATCCACCATTTTACAATGGCTGTAATTGAAATAAATGGAGTTTAAAGGAAAACTGTGATCGATCGAATTGCGGGGAAATTCGGATTCGTTCAGAATCGAATTTTTCCTGAAATTCGGAACGAATTCGGGTTCGTCTGAATCGATTCGCTCATCTCTAATCCTGAACAACAACAGATATACACCAAATATGTCAAACTTGGAATTGTTTATTAAACCACTTGTTCCAAGTCACTGTGGTGGCGGAACATGTCAACCGAGCAACTGGTAGGGATGGGCGTGTCAGCACTGTTAACATCTAGCAGGACAACAATTTTTAGCCTTAACCTCCCCCATCCCTCCCCAGTAACTGGGTGACCAGTGGCTCTAAGGTGAGACACCAGGACATACATTGCCAAAATTAGGTTTAGCAGAATAAGAATCATGTTTATTTTGATATATATATATATATATATATATATATACTTGCTTTCACTAGAATGGTACATATTTTTATAACTAAATGCTTACCCTTAGTATCAACTGTTACTGTAACTGGTAAGTGCAAGCTAAAGTAATCCTGCAATATGATTGTATCAAGCATAGAATATACAATATCGAAAAGGAAAACGTTCACATGGAAGCAGGGGCGAGAGATTTTTTAACGACTCTAGGTGTAAGGTTTTGAAGTGTAGTTACCACATTTATTCATTATCTTTAACTGTAAGCCTGTAAAAAACAACATATTTAGGGGGATATGACAACAGTAACCTAGACCTCAGCAGGATCCTCCATCTAGCCCAATACTAATTAATATACGCTTCCTTAAAGACAAGCTAGACAAGCTCAGGAAAAGTATCTCAACTGAGAACTGGAGTTTTGGATAGTTTTCCCTAATCAGCTGTTCATCTAAATACACCTTCCCCTGTTGTAGCCTATGAGCAATGTTGGGAATAAAAGGTTTTACAACACATGAATGGTTGGTGTACATCATGACTGCTTTGTCAGTATTGATTGGAAAGTGTTTGTATCTGCTCTGTTTGATCAGTTGGTATGCATGAACAAGATAAATATGCAATAAGAGTAGCATAATAGATCCATATTTGCACTATAAAGCACTATAACACCTAGGTGCATCAGGACATATCCCATCGAAAATATGAGGGGTAACTGTAGGGCGCAGTCCCTCCTATTCTCCCTTTCCACTGCAATTTTTTAAGTGTTTTTGGTGCTGATGAAAGTTGAGTTGAAATAGGAAGAGCCATCAAGAAAGCTAAAAAGACAGACTGAAGTTAGATTTGCTCGATAAGACTACTGATACTGAGCACATTTCACAGGCTACCAAAGCCAAGGCAGCCTTTGTTGTCATATTTCTGTTCCATCAGACTCGCAATGCTCTGCTGTTATTTCAACCTTGGACAACACCATATATGATTAATATGATGGAATATGATTAAAGTTAAGGCCAGAATACTTTGTCAACCCCTACATCCCTTTGGTAGTGTGAACACCCACCTCTTAACATCCCTGATGTTTTTACTTTGTGTTATAATACTTAGCTTTTGATTGTCCAGATTTAGACATTAAATCAGAATCAGTTAATTGAATTAAAAATAAGTGATACTAATGTGCAACATAGGATGACTTTGTATATCTGTTATTTTCTAACTAATGCACCAATGCAGGATATTTTTCAAGTTGTTTAGTTAAAGTTGCTTTGTTCCTATAGAAATAGCATTGGAATGTGGCTGAGGTGCCATTTTTTAAATGTATACTTATTGTGCCCAGGGAGATCCAAAGATTTGAAACCATTCTGTCTGGAGCTTTCATAGAAATTCACTAAATGAATTACGTCTGTGTAGAAATCTGGCTTCCTGGTAGAATCATGAATCTTCTCAGCAATTTATCTTGTTATTTTAATAAGCCTGTCTAAAAAGACAGTTTTACAGGGAAGGAGGAAGAATACAGGGACCCTGAAAAAGACAAAGAAAATAAATTCTGTTACCACAGTGATAACTGGCAAGAGCATGCAGCCACTGAACTCAGGTGGCTATTAATTCTGTTTTGAAAGAAGGAGCAACTTAGAGAAGTAAATTAAATTGAAGCATACCAAGGACAGATGCAAGAAAAAGATTTCTCAGAAATATATTCTCAGCACTTGCATCTGAAGTGCCCATGTTCAGACTATTACCTCTGACATTTGCCTTCATTATTAGAAATACTGCTATCACAGGATTCAACTTGCTGTTATAAATGCATATTATTATTGAAATGCAGAAGTGATTACAGCAGCAGTCTTCTATTGTGACCCAATTTAAGTGCCAGGTAGTGTGCTAAAACTGAGTGATAGAGTATGTGTATGTAACTTTAACTTTAGATCATTTTAACCCTCTTTCTATAAGGTGGTTTCTACAAAAAAGGTTTTCTAAAATTAGGGAGAGGTAAGGATGGACCCACTGGTATAATTTTTTTTTTTAGGGGATGACTGGTATTATAACAGCCAGTCGTTGGCCTTTTCAAATAGCATACCTTGTTATGATTGTATAAACACAAACCCAATGCCCTGGATGTTAGGGAATATCTATACACCAGCTGGTCATAATTTCAATAGCAGAAATAAAGTTGTCTTTTCTCTCTAGCATTTAAAGTATATATGGGTGTCGTCTTGTTAAATAAGCCCCGTGGCTCATGGAATAAGAATATAGGTCATTTTATAAAAGCTTTTCAGTGATAAAAAAAAGTTCAGGGGACATCTGTCACATCTACTACAGACTACATAGTGGAGGTCAATTAGCCTTAAAAGTGTGCATAGAGCTATAACCTAAGTGGGTTCTGAAAATGAGGTGTTATTTAGCTGTAGATTACAAAGAGGTCCATTTCTAAACAATCTGCAACCCTAGGAAAATCATAATAACCACCAGGAAAATAACTAGTCACACTTGATACTCAAGATAAAATATTGCACTCCCACTTAGACAGTTACTGTATTATTTCTTATAGCACAAAACATTCTAAAATACAGACAGCCAACCACATCTGTCCAAGTTCTCCAGTGGAGATGGCAAAGTCCATACATCTCACTACAATCAGCTTCCATATTTCTTCATTCCCCAATTTCCGACAATCCATACAAGCACACACACACACTAGATGTTACGGTAAGATTCTAGCACTAATTCTAAATAGATATGTCATCGCTATGTAATATACTGCATTTATTTTCACATACTTATTAGTAATTCATGTAAAAGAAGCAAAAGAAAAGGGTTGCTTTGTGCACTTGAGAAAACTTTCAGATTACTGAGGAGGTTTATTATCATTTCGAAACTCATGAGGAAACCCCACACAACCCCATATCTCATGACACCATTCTAGCGGTGTTACTATCCCATTCTAGTGATTTCGGGATGTATGGTTGGGCTGTGCACCTATTATAAATTTATGATACTATTCTCATTATACAAAGTTGGATCCCATTTGACTTAAACATGCCAATTCAGTTACATATTTACTACCTGCAGCTTTGCCATGCCTGAAACTACTGACATGGTCTCAAGCATCAAGCACCTATTCCTGCTACAAAGAATAGGCTAACTGATTGGCACCCTAAAGATTTTTTTATTAAATAAGAGTGATAACAGTGTGAAGTTGTAACCATTGCCAGTATTATGTACAAAATAGAAACTAAAATAAAAATGACAAATCTTACTACCACAGCTACAGCCACTTCTCTTTTGTTTGAGATTGATTTATAAAGACAATAGCCTTGATTCAGTAAAGATAAAAAGAAATAATTAACACTTGGAAAATTGGATTACAGGTGAGAATTTTTAAAACTTAGAAGCAATTAAGAGCGGCTGTTTAATTGAAAATGTGTAATCGAATACACTTGAAATTGCAGTCGAAAAATTTACAAGCGCAAACCAAAAAAGACTATATAAGTGGTAAACTTTAAAAAATGGCCCAAGTTTTCCAATAAACATTTATGTGTCTTTGTGTGTTCCTGCTGCTTAGCTGAACTGGCCCATGTGTTTACCCTTTGATAAACTTTGGCTAATGAGAGGGGGGGGGGGCACTTATACACCGAAACTAAATAAAAGTCCTTCTAGTTTGCAATTTTTATCACCTGGTAGGAATAAAATCCAAGGGTGACATAACCTTTCACCCCTGATTTCCTCTTGTCTGGCTGGATATTTTTTTGATGCCGGGTGTATGAGTGACCCCTCCTCCTGCCTTCCTGCATATTTATATGAATTATTTTGAACCATTGGGCCATTTTTCACGCTAGTGCTCCTTTAAGTTACATATTTATGTAACAGTGCAGGTTTATGTTTAAAGGGTTACACATGAGACTGAAGTTTAGATCTGAGTGTAAAATCTTCCTTGAATATTGGATTTCATCACAAAGCATTGTCTATGTCAGTGGTCCCCAACCTTTTTCACCTTGAGAGCCACAGTGAGACGTGGTCGCAAGCTACATTTAATGCGAACAGTAGTGGTGTCACAGCACTATCACTTCTTGATGCAGACAAGTGGCCAATCTTCAGATTGCAGATCTAAGTGTGTCTAAGCCAAAACTTGCTGATCCAAGCTTTCCGTCCAGCAATCCAAGGTTTCTCATACCCCTCTTTGCTTCAATGGCGTATGTGACCACCTTTGGGAAATGAGATTTCCTGATGGATAAGCACAGTTATGGTTGCCACACTCACAGGGCGCCATAAGCAGGGCCACCCTGTGCAAATTATTCGGATGTTGCTCCCCAACTCCCTCTTCAAAAGCACACAAAGCTTCATACTCAAATGTGAAAGAGATAAAGGGAATACATAACACAGGAGTGTAGAAAAAGCAGGAACACAGAAATCAGGGAGAAAGAGAGAGATGGATGGAGTAAGAAAAATAGTTAAAAAGCAAACAATAATGCAGAAAAGGAACTGAAGCGGAAAAGAGAGAGGCGGGATGAGGAGGTGAGTAATAATAAGGAAAGTAAAAAGAATAACAGACAAAAAAGGTTCAGCAAGTGGGGGGTGCAACAGATGTGACAGGAATGAAAGATCAAAGGAATGTGAAAAAAGGATAGAAATGCAAGGTGCAGGAAAGAGAAAAGAAAAAAGTAGAGGAGAAATGGAGAAGGAGCAAAAAAAAAAAATGTGCATTTTTTTAATAAAAAATCAAGAGATAGGAAACAAAAGTTACATAGTTACATAGTTACATAGTTAATACGGTTGAAAAAAGACATATGTCCATCAAGTTCAACCAAGGGTGTTGGGGTAGGGGGGGATTTATTTTTATTTTACTGGGGGAGCTATTTATTTTATTTTTGTCTTTATTTTTTATTGATAACCGCTAATAGTAACTGTTAATGTTATTTTCTTCTAAATAAGCATCTAATCCTTTTTTGAAGCTGTCAGCGGTTGATGCTGTAACAAGCTTCTGTGGGAGGCTATTCCATAGATTTATAGTTCTTATGGTAAAAAATGATTGTCGCCTCCGGAGACTAAATTTCTTTTTTTCCAATCGAAGGCAGTGCCCCCTTGTCCTTAGAGAGGATTTTACCTGAAATAGTGCTCCCCCATATTTTTTGTATGGTCCATTTATATATTTATACAAGTTAATCATGTCCCCCCTCAATCGCCTCCTCTCAAGACTAAACAGATTTAATTCTCGTAATCTTTCCTCATAACTAAGATCTTTTATTCCCTTTATTAGTTTGGTGGCTCTCCTTTGCACCCTTTCCAGAGTCAGAGCGTCCTTTCTACGAATGGGCGCCCAGAACTGGACGGCATATTCCAGATGAGGGCGCACCAGTGCCTTGTAAAGAGGCAAAATTACATCTCTATCCCGTGATTCCATGCCTCTTTTAATGCATGATAGTATCTTGGTGGCCTTGGAAGCAGCTGCTTGGCATTGCATGCTGTTATTTAGCCTGTGATCTACTAGTACCCCCAGATCCTTCTCAATAAGTGACTCTCCCAGTTTTACTCCCCCGAGGACATATGTGGCCTTCAGGTTATTAGACCCCAAGTGCATGACTTTACATTTTTCCACATTGAACTTCATTTGCCAAGTGGATGCCCAGACACTCAATGTGTCCAAGTCAGCCTGAAGCTTGTGAACATCTTCAATAGACTGCACTGTGCTACATATCTTTGTGTCATCTGCAAAAACAGAGACAGTGCTTTTAATTCCATCTTCTATGTCGTTTATAAACAAGTTGAATAATAGTGGGCCCAGCACTGAACCCTGGGGTACACCACAACTCTCTGCACTCGATCCTTCAGCCAGTTTTCAATCCAGTTACAAACTGCGTTTTCTAATCCTGAAGATCTCAATTTCCCCAATAAGTGTCTATGGGGGACAGTGTCAAATGCTTTAGCAAAATCCAGAAAAACTATGTCCACAGCCGCCCCTCTGTCCAGGCTTCTACTCACCTCCTCATAGAAGCCAATCAGGTTAGTTTGGCAGCTTCTGTCCTTAGTAAAACCATGTTGGTTGTCACTTATAATATTATGGATAGTTACATATTCATGTATGTTGTCCCTTAATAGTCCCTCGAACAATTTCCCCTCAATGGATGTTAAGCTAACAGTTCTGTAATTGCCCGGAGAAGACCTAGAGCCCTTTGTAAAAATGGGCACCACATTTGCCTTGTGCCAGTCCCTTGGCACTATACCAGTTGCTAGTGAGTCTTTAAAGATCAAAAACAGAGGTGACGAGATAACGGAACTGAGTTCTTTGAGAACTCTTGGGTGAAGTCCATCTGGTCCTCCAGTCTTATTCACATTTAAATTATTTAGTTTTTCTTGGATGATATCCATGTTTAGCTTGTTAATTATTATACTTGGGCTATTGCTATCAGTGGTATCTCCTGTGTTGGCTCCTTGCTCTTCTCTTGTGTACACAGAGCTAAAGAATCCATTTAACAGCTCTGCCTTATCCTCATCCCCAGTGAGCACTTCCCCATTATCATGAATTAGGGCACCTACCTGTTCTGATTTAGTTTTCTTCGAATTAATATATTTGAAAAATCGTTTAGGGTTTGCTTTGCTTTCTTTGGCCACATCTCGTTCATTTTGTGCTTTTGCCAACCTTATTTCTTTCTTACACACTTTATTTACTAGTTTATACTTCTCAAGTGTTACAGCCGAGAGTTCAGCCTTGTAATGTTTAAATGCCCTTTTTTTGTTCTTTATTGCCCTTTTCACCGCAGGTGTCAGCCATGAGGGGTTTAATTTTAGCCGGTTATATTTGTTACCCGTAGGAATACATTTTGCAACGTTGCTACTCACAATTGATTTAAAGCACTCCCATTTGCCATCTGTATCCTTATTTCTGAACAGATGCTCCCAGTCTATCCCCTCGATTCAAAGAGCAAAAGTTAATTGATTTCGTATCGAGAATCGTAAGTTTGGGTGGGTGTTTGTCATTTTTTCTTGTTTTTTTGCCCATTTCGTATTCGCACGATCGTTCGCGCATAGACGTATATGAACATACGCATTTCGTACGAGAATCGTATATTTTGCGTTAGTTCGTGTGTTTTTCCCGTCCAAATCGTATTATTTGCGTCCGATCCTATTTTTTACGTCCTTCACATGGGCTTGCGACCAATTCAGAGAGATGATTGCTAATTGTTTTGAAGCCCATTAAAGAGCTGCTTTACGAAATGTTTGCCGGCAGCTATTTGGCCTCGGGAGTAGGATGGAGAGGAGCGAGTTTGTGGCACATCAAGGGCTTATGCTTTTTGGCATTGAGTTGATCGAGATGTCTGAGAGCAGATTGCCCCTGCGTCGTCGCATGAACATCGATAGCATGAATGATGTTGAGCTGTTCGAGCTGACCAGGCTTAATCGCGCTTCCCTCCATAAATTATATAGTGAGCTGCGGCCATGGTTAGCCCGCACCACAAGGAAGGGGCATGCAATTTCAGGTATGACCAAGATGCTTGGCTGCCTGCAATTTTTGGCGAACGGCTCGTTCCAGAGGCTGGGTGCCCTCTCCGTGGGGATGTCACAGCCTACGCTGAGCCGCGCACTATCTAAATTTTTGGAAGGCATGGCTGCCATAACTCCAAAATATATTTATTTTCCGGATGATATGGCAGCCAGAAACGCCATTAAGCTTGGGTTTTATAATGTGGCCGACATGCCCAACGTTATTGGTGCTATTGACTGCACACATGTGGCACTCGTACCTAGGGCTGCCGACGAGTATATATATAGGTATTGAGATTGGTTATTATGTTGGCCAACGTGTAATGTAACCTGTTTTCCTTTGCGGCAGCATATTTGTTTATCCCTCATTTGTGTAGCTGCTTTATCTAGGCTTTTCATTAGTCTTTGCCCAATAGAGTGCAGACATGTATTTTTTTTTTTTATTTTATTTTTTCAAATATCAATTACCCTTTTTGTATGTTTTTGCCTTAAGGAATCGAAAAATGGGACACTCCCTTAATGTCCAGGCCGTGGTTGGTCCGGACATGCGTTTTATGAGTGTCCTTGCCGGCTACCCAGGATCGTCGCACGACTCGTATATCCTCAGGCGATCTGGGTTGTTTAGGAGATTTGAGGCAGGTGAATTTTCGGGTGCATGGCTGCTTGGTAAGTGTGTCCTATTTGTGTGCTATTAAATGTGGGATTAATCTTGTATTTGTTGATATTTTTGTATTTGAATTCTTTACATAAGCCAGAAACTGCCTTTTTGTTGGGTCATATATTATGAACTCCAAACCAAAATGCTTGCCTCGCTTTGTCCTTCAGAATGTTTTCCCTTTAGTTAGGATGTCTGTAAGTTCCATGTCCCTAAATATATTGGTTGGGAGTTTATACCCAAGGATCTGTGAGCTTTTGCTCCTTTTGTAGTATTGGTCTTTAAATGTCAAAGTGGACTTAAACTGCATACATTGTAGTTTTCATATAAATGTTGATAGCCCCTCAGCAGCATCCTAATTGTAACATGTCAGAAACCTCAAAATATATTTAAATTCCAACTACCCTTGGCCGTGCAGATGTTTGTTAATGAATTGGTATATTGAAGTGCCATTTTTAATTATGTACTACATTAGTGGCAATAGTTATTTTGCTAATGTGCCCTGGGTGTTTTTTTTGGCCCTTTACCTTACATCATTATGATATATGTAAAATTCTTTGTGTTTGTTGTGTTGCCTTTTTAATTTTTATTACATTTAATTGTCTGTTTAAGGTGATTCCGGGTACCCACTTCTACCCTGGCTCATGACGCCTGTGCTGCGGCCCCAGGATGCCTCTCAGGAAGCGTACAACCGTGCGCACCGCAAGACCAGGGCTGTTGTGGAGAGGGCCTTTGGGCTGTTGAAGACCCGTTTTCGTTGCTTGGACCATACTGGGGGCGCCCTGCAATATGATCCAAAAAAAGTGATCGACATAATCATGGCATGTGCTGTTTTGCACAATTTTGCGATACTGGAACGTGTCCCACGTTATGTGGATAGCCTGCCCTCTACAGCCCTAGAGGATGATGGAGAGAATTTTGTTGGGCCACCCAGTGAGTCTGCCCAATCAGTTAGAGCAAACTTGATATTGCAGCATTTTAGTTAATTTTATTTTGTGTATCAACATTCTGTGTGTCTGTGTTAGCCTTTTTGTTAAATATGTTGTTTTGCCGTAATGTGGCATTACCTCAAAGTAAAACATTTTTACCTTAATTGTTGCCTAATGTATTTCATGTAGTTTCCTTAGCTTGATATTTGCATTGTTACACCTCTTAAAACCAAAATTATCTGGTTTAGCCCAAGCTGTTTAAAATATGTTCCCACTAAAAACGCCACAAGTATTGTAAGTGAGAATATTTTTTTACTTAGAAAAGTTAAAATTATTGTGCTTAACAGAAAACATTCCACATACATCTGTGGTTACAAATGGATGACATAACAAAAAAAACATCGAGCACATCTACACCTGGAAGTGAGTGGCACAACCAAACAAGGACACCCAGTCCAAAGGCCAGCCTAGTCCAGTCATTAATATTGCCTGTGCCCAGGGATATTTGGGCATGGCCATAATGTCACACAAACATGTCTGCAAACAGGAGGAGCACCAACCAAATACATATTTAAAGCCATAAGTGGCCAGATACACTCCACATAGACCTATGGCATTGGCTAGTGGCCTTAAGCATTACTCTAAGGAGCTATATGGGAGCAAATACAAAACACAACCTGCATGAGCAACACAAAATGGATTGTTTGAAACCTCAAAGGACAAGTAAATACAGTGGGGGTTAAGAGAAAAGATGTCCCACACAACCATGGCTTAATAGGGTGGCTGCCCATAATACCCAGGTGGAGGTCCAGGTGGAGGTCCATGTGAATGGGACCTAGCCTGGGCCATGGCAGCATTGTGAATTTGAAACTGCTCCACAATGTTTCTCTGCATATTGGTCATCTCAGCCATGGCTGACTGGATGCCATTACTTGCAGTTACCACGTTGCTGTTGAGGGTACGCAACTCCGCGAGGATGCCCTGTAAACTGGTATTGATGGTGACCATGTCGGCATGCCTTTCCTCATGCTCTGTAACGAGCTGTGCCTCATAAGAGTCCCTTTCTTGGGTCCATAATTGAAGCAGGGCACTCTGCCTCCCCTGGGAAATTGTGGGGCGGCGTAATGGAGTCCGCCGCACAATTACCCTGGCTCTTGGGCGTGCCCTGCCGCGTGGTGTCGTCCCCTCAACAGCAACAGGCCTGCTTTGCAAATCCTCAGCAGCAGAGTGAACACTGGGGACTGTTGTGTCAGTCTCCCCATGTGCATGCACAATGGATGGAGATTCACTCTGCTGCTGAGGATTGGCCAGAGAAACATTATGGAGCAGTTCCAAATTGGGACCCAGGGGGAGGTCATCCGACGTGCCCTGCATGGAGACATCAGCTTCCTCCAATTCCTGGATCTCTTCCATGAGTGTGCGGGTCTGTAGGGACATATTAAAAAAAAAGTGTAAGTTGGCGTCCAAATTTGGGATTCCCACAGTTTAACACATTCTTAAGCACTTGGTAGTATTTATGGTGCTACATTAACTTACCGGAAATCTCGGATCTGGGCTCCTATGCTGTACGGACCTGGTAGGCATAACCAAACTGGGGGGTGAGTTTACCCTTGCTGAGGGATCATGCTGGGCTGAAGAAGAGAAAAAAAAAACAAGGTAAACACACACATAACCTTTTTTTTTTTAGGTAATCAAATAAACCACTATTTGTAATATTAAGCAACTCTACAGCAATGGGGACATTTGTTAAAAGACACGCAATTTTAGATAGGTGCAATGCCTCGAGAAAACTGCTAACTGACCTCAGTTCTAAGTCAGGAAGTGTACCCAGTCAGCATACAACTTGCAACGCAATTTTTTGGATTAAGACTACCATTCGCTAGGTCCGGGGTACTCAAACACTTCTTGTAAAGGTCCATTTAAAGGTATGTGGTGAGAGGTGAATGTCTGGCCATGGGGCTGACGCAGGGGGTGTCTAGTTAGAAATAAACACACTGGTGGAGGGGCTTGAGATTTCAAAGTGCAAACTAATAAAGGCTGCTTGCCCTTGCTGGGCTGGATGGGGCAGAGCTGAGGGGACAGGGATTGGATGGCTAAAGGGGGGAGTTCACGAATTGATGGTGATGGGATGGATGGAGCAAATCTGTTACAAATGTATGGGGCTTATGTGGGGGGGGGCATGGGGGGACTGTGGCAGATGGGGCAGAGCTGGGGCAGCGGGACACGATTGTACCAAGAGAAAGATGTACCAAGTTACTGTGTACCTTGCAATGCCACTTCCTGTGCAGTACTTCATATTGCAATGCTATGTTTCAGGGAGCCATGACATTGGTCAGGAGAACAACCACTACATCGCCGATCAAGGGGGCAGCTCTGAGCACGTCAACACAGAAGTGACTGAGTGCAGGGCTGTCTGGCCAGGGGTCCGGGAATCTGGTGCCAAGGTCCGCATTGGGACCCCGGGGCGCCAGTTGAGTCTCGCTGCTCTAGGTCAGATATGTTTGGGGGTGGGTAATTAAATTGTTAACTCAAACACAACTCACACAACAAATAGCCAACCCATCCATAATGATGTGTGTTTTGTGATTGATTCCAAATATATCACTTTTCATGAAAAACTTCATTACTTGACCAATAAAATTTGAACTTGGATCTTTGCCATAATGGATGTGGTCCTAAATGTGTGATTCACAGGGACCAAAAGAGGACACAAACAGGCACAGTAGTGCGAGGCCAAGCAAGGCAAACCATAGGGCCATCCCGTCATCTTGTTACTAGTGAACTTTAGATTATTTAGCAAACAGGCAAACATGCAGATTTAAGAGTACTCACCGTGGGTACGGGTCGGTGAGTCTGTGTCCCTTAGACCAGCATGTCCACCGACCGCGACCGGATGGAGAAGTCCCAGCACAATCTCCTCAGCAGGGGTAAACTCCAGTTTGGTAGGAAATCCACCTCCAGTTTTCATGCTGAAAAGAGAAAATCGTTTGGTACTCAGAAAATGTGCATACAGTACATCCTAATCCTTATATTTGGAGACATCATTTATTTACCTGTAATTATGCCTTTTAATTTCTTTTTGCCGTACAGCATATTTCAGATCCGAGATTTTCTTCTGAATTTGGGACACATCTTTCCTCTCTTCCCCCGCTGCATTTACTTGTCGTAGGATGGTTTCAAACAATTCCATCTTGCGCTGCTTTGTGGTGTGTTTGGATTTGCTCCCATAGAGCTCGTCATAGTATAATGTAAGGCCACTAGCCAATGCCATATTTTGGTCATGGGAGAATCTCCCACTCAACTGGCCGCGGCACAATGTGCGGCCAGATGGTTGGCTTGGCTGCTCCTCCATGTGTGCAGACACATGTGGTGACATTATGGCCTGGGGCTGGGTAGGGGAATGGCCGGATTGTTGGCTTCCCAATGACTGGACTGGACTGGCCAAGGGACTGGGTGTTCTTGCGTGGCTGGCCACCGAACTTCCAGGTGTAGATGTGGTCATGGTGCACATTCTGGGCCCTCTTGGGGGGCTATGTTCCCGGCTGGTGCCAGGTCGGGGGCTCTGTTCCCGGCTGGTGGCAGGTCGTGGGCTTCTGGCCCTGCTGCGGTGCCTGTATGGGCTTCTGGCCCTGGATGGGGTTCTGGCCCTTGATGGTCTTCTGGCCCTGGATGGGGTTCGGGCCCTGGATGGGGTTCGGGCCCTTGATGGTCTTCTGGCCCTGGATGGGGTTCGGGCCCTGGATGGGGTTCGGGCCCTTGATGGTCTTCTGGCCCTGGATGGGGTTCGGGCCCTGTATGGGCTTCTGGCCCTGGATGGGGTTCGGGCCCTGGATGGGGTTCGGGCCCTTGATGGTCTTCTGGCCCTGGATGGGGTTCAGGCCCTGGATGGGGTTCGGGCCCTTGATGGTCTTCTGGCCCTGGATGGGGTTCGGGCCCTGGATGGGGTTCGGGCCCTTGATGGTCTTCTGGCCCTGGATGGGGTTCGGGCCCTGTATGGGCTTCTGGCCCTGGATGGGGTTCGGGCCCTGGATGGGGTTCGGGCCCTTGATGGTCTTCTGGCCCTGGATGGGGTTCGGGCCCTTGATGGTCTTCTGGCCCTGGATGGGGTTCGGGCCCTGGATGGGGTTCGGGCCCTTGATGGTCTTCTGGCCCTGGATGGGGTTCGGGCCCTGTATGGGCTTCTGGCCCTGGATGGGGTTCGGGCCCTGGATGAGGTTCGGGCCCTTGATGGTCTTCTGGCCCTGGATGGGGTTCGGGCCCTGGCTGGGCTTCTGGCCCTGGATGGGGTTCGGGCCCTGGATGGGGTTCGGGCCCTTGATGGTCTTCTGGCCCTGGATGGGGTTCGGGCCCTGGCTGGGCTTCTGGCCCTGGATGGGGTTCGGGCCCTGGCTGGGCTTCTGGCCCTGGATGGGGTTCGGGCCCTGGATGGGGTTCGGGCCCTTGATGGTCTTCTGGCCCTGGATGGGGTTCGGGCCCTGTATGGGCTTCTGGCCCTGGATGGGGTTCGGGCCCTTGATGGTCTTCTGGCCCTGGATGGGGTTCGGGCCCTGGCTGGGCTTCTGGCCCTGGATGGGGTTCGGGCCCTGGCTGGGCTTCTGGCCCTGGATGGGGTTCAGGCCCTGGCTGGGCTTCTGGCCCTGGATGGGGTTCGGGCCCTGCTGCGGGGCCTGGGTTGCCGAACTGCCCTACTTGAACCCATGGGCGGTGTGGGCTCCCTTGGGCGGCCTCTTCTGGGGGCAGAGGTGGTGGGTGCTGCTGTTGCCTGCTTTTTGGCTGCAGGGGCACGTGGCTTGGGGCCCCTTTTTTGGGTTCCAGAGGGTCCAGTGTCCCTTGGTGGGGCAGAGGTAGTAGTCTGGGATCGCAGCTTTTTCCTACCTTGCTGGGACCTGGTGGTTGGGCCCTCCGACGTCTGGCTTTGCTGGGGTCGTTTGGAGCTTGCCTTTTTAGGTGCCATCTTCCACAAATGCTCAAAGAGAATGAGCTTTGGGTGCAGGGACCTTTAAATAATGAGCCCAGCGTGTGATGCCTATGCGCACGACTACGCGCTCGTACGGACGTACGTTCGAGCGGAACCAGGAAACCGCTGGGGTTTCACTTATCTGCTGCCTTGAAGAAGCATAAAGATGGCGCCCACTATCTTCACCCGTCAACAGGAAGAGATCCTCATGCTGGTAAGTGCCTGCCTCTGCATTTTAATGTAATAGTCAATGATGGCCTAAATGTAAATGATGCGTTTGGAACTAGTTTGGGGTCTCTTAATGTTTAATAACTGGCTCCTCACACTTCATCCTCAAGGGCCGAGCCTGGCCACGTTTTCACATGTCTATGCTGATGTCCTAATTAGGGAAATTGCTCAGGCTTAGCAACAGTTAATTAACCTGTGGAGTAGCGGGGCTACCTGTCAAACCTGGCGTGTCTCGGACCTTGATGCGGATGTTTGAGGAACACTGTTTTCCTAAGCCATAAAAACACAACGGGAAGCCACACACGTGGTCCAAAAGCCTAAGCATAAGCCTACATCTTGGATGTTTAAAGCATCCTAACATGCCATAGATGCAGGTGGCCTGATTCTTGATGTTGGCTATTATCTGTATGTACATGGTGTGTGATACATATAACATAAGACCAGACTCTCATTCACAGTCAACGTCCTCTTTAAGGCACTCCCCAAAAATGGCTGCCACTCTAAATGTGTGTGTTAATGACCTGAAATTCTCAACTTGTGATGCAACACATATGGGTCTGTGTGTAAAAGTAAAAGCTCTGTGTCCATTATGTTTTTCAGATCATGCTTCAGCGCCGGTATGACTTCGCGCCCAATGTGTGCGAGAAAAGGGACATCGCCCGGGAGATCATCGCGGAGATACACCGTGTGACTAGCACCACCTTCACTCACACCCAGATAATGCAGCATTGGTCGGACCTGAAACGTCTGCACATGCCCCGGGTGCGGAGGTTTTTTGGAATCCATTTCCCAAGTAAGTACAAAGCAATTGCATGGTATATGTTCCAAATGTATAAGTTATGCCTTTATTTATAATGACTTTTCTTTGGTAGTGTTGGAAATGGATTTCAGAATTCGCCGCACCCGGAGGCGTACAGGCCGACCAGTGCTGCATGAGTCTGCATCTGTGAGTGAAGGTGGTGGATCTCCCGGGCGACGGACCTACCCCTCCTCTGTGGCCTCCTCAGACCAGCCCCTGGACCTTACCACAGAGGAGGGGCCCAACCGCGTGGGCGTGGAGTCATACCTGGCCAGGCATGGGGAAGGCTCTGGTATGTCACTCTTCATGTATAGGCACAAAGATATACATGGCAGGCCAAAAACTAAGTTATCCTTTATTATGTATTTGTAGAAGCTTCTGGTGCGGGTGAGATAGTGGAGGAGGAGGCAGCAGAGATGCAGGAAGTTGATCCTGGCGAAGGTGAGTGATGTCAGCCAGACTGGGAGCCAGATATGTTGGGAATAGTGACTCTATACAAATACTAACCAAATGTCACATGTTTCTCCAGGGACTTCTTCACAGCATAGCCAGGACCAAGGGCAGCCTGTTGGCCCCAACCAGCCATCTGTCGGCCACCAACTCCGTAAGTCTCCATGCCATTATTCATAGTAATTTTTTGTTAGCTAATAACACACACATAACTAAAGGCGTAGCCAATGTGTAGTTCACACTTTCATGTGGGCACTTCGTTAGCTTAAAGCGGACCCTAACTTGTATTAAGAACATAATAATTATCCAACACACTGTACCTACAGATTTTACACATGGAAAAACACCCTTCAGCCATCTAATGCATGTTATTAGACTGAACAAAACCAATATTGCGGAATATGGAATGCGCAATATTTACAGGCAGCATGGGATACAGATTGAAAAAAGTAAGGTGCTGCCATGCATTGTGGGACTGATGACCTTTCCCTCAACCCAGCTATGCTCTGGATTCCCAACGCACCAATGTAACCTACTCCCCTGTACTTTATCCAACTCTCCACTCCTCATTAAGTGTTATGCTTCAGAGTCCAGATGGCGGCGCTGTAATCTAAAAACCTCCCAAATGTACTTTGATCTGGTGCAGAATCATTTGGGAATAGTTATTGGTTTTCATTAAATAATGTTGAAGGTCCGGTTTAAGGAGTTTAAAGACTTACCTGTGGGAAATGCATTAACTTTATCCCTTGGAAGAATGACATATGTCATGCATTTACATGTATTTGATTAACCCCAAATCTATTTCCAGCATACAAACCGGTCTGGGACTCCTATTTATGTTTATTTCTCTATTGGTTACAGGGATGATCCCAAAAACATTGGCTGGCAAAAAAAAAAGAATCAAGGAGTTGGTGGCCGAGCTGCTGGCCATACAGGCGACGTTGGGGCCAACAGATGAAGAAGAGGAGGAGGATTAGTGCCCTTGGTCCTGGCTACTTTTGTTAAATGTTTTTAAAATGTTTTAATTGTTTATAAATTTTTAGAGTTTGTGTTTTAAAAAAAAAAAACAACTTTTATCTCTGTTTTTAATCCAAAAAAAAAAAATTTTTAATATGTTTTGAAAACCAACAAACAAAAAGTTACAATCTGTTTGTAAAACCAAAAAAAAAAAAGTTTTAATGTGTTTGTTTAAAAAAAACAAAAAAAACAAAAAGGGGTTTTAAACAAAACACCCCAAAAAAAAAAATATGTTTAAACAAAAAATATAAAAAAAAAACAAAATAATTTAAATAAATTATATTTTAAGACTTCATAAATGTGTCTTTTCTAATATGCGCCACAAAAAACAATTACACAAACAAGAAAAAACACGCTTAGAAACATATAGACATATGTACATTATGTGGTTTGGGTAAGTTTTAGGGTCGTCAACATGAAGTTGGATGCAAGCGCCAAGGGGTTTAGGTAAGTTTTAGGGACCGAGAAATGAAGTTGGATGCAAGCGCTAAGGGGTTTAGGTAAGTTTTAGGGACCGAGAAATGAAGAAGGATGCAAGCGCTAAGGGTTTTAGGTAAGTTTTAGGGACCGAGAAATGAAGTTGGATGCAAGCGCTAAGGGGTTTAGGTAAGTTTTAGGGACCGAGAAATGAAGAAGGATGCAAGCGCCAAGGGGTTTAGGTAAGTTTTAGGGACCGAGAAATGAAGTTGGATGCAAGCGCGAAGGGGTTTAGGTAAGTTTGAGGGACCGAGAAATGAAGAAGGATGCAAGCGCTAAGGGGTTTAGGTAAGTTTTAGGGACCGAGAAATGAAGAAGGATGCAAGCGCTAAGGGGTTTAGGTAAGTTTGAGGGACCGAGAAATGAAGTTGGATGCAAGCGCTAAGGGGTTTAGGTAAGTTTTAGGGACCGAGAAATGAAGAAGGATGCAAGCGCTAAGGGGTTTAGGTAAGTTTGAGGGACCGAGAAATGAAGTTGGATGTAAGCGCTAAGGGGTTTAGCTAAGTTTGAGGGACCGAGAAATGAAGAAGGATGCAGGCGCTAAGGGGTTTAGGTAAGTTTTAGGGACCGAGAAATGAAGTTGGATGCAGGCGCTAAGGGGTTTAGGTAAGTTTTAGGGACCGAGAAATGAAGTTGGATGCAAGCACTAAGGGGTTTAGGTAAGTTTCTGGTTGAGGGTGCGCATGCGCAAGATCTTATAAACATACGAACGCACTAATCTAAGAGGCCAAAAACCAATGAAAACCAGAGGCAAACGCAAGTAATTGGAAGAGGTGGACGATGGAAGCAGCAGAAAAAACAGGCTGCCGCCGCAACAGGTGAGCACATGAACGTGATTTTTACGATTGACAACTGACTGAGGCAAGTTCGGGAGATAACATACGAACGGACGTATATTTTAGGATAGAAACGTATTTGCTTATTGAATCACTCGCAAGTTCATACGAACGCACGAGCGGACGTGAAAAATAGGATGATCGTGACCCAAATCCAAGCTGTTACATGTTTCTTTGAATCAACCCATATGTCCTTGAGTGCAGCTCTGAGCCTGGGGAAGTTGGCCTTTCTAAAATGTAATGTTTTTGCCTTCCCAGGCAGAAAATCTTTCTTACAGTTTATGTTAAATACAATTATATTGTGGTCACTGTTACCAAGATTTTCACGGACTGTTACTGCCCCCATCAGGTCATCATTATTTGATATTACAAGATCTAGAATAGCATCACCCCTAGTAGGTGCCTCCACGAACTGATTCATATAATTATCTTGTAGCAAGCTGAGGAATGCTCTCCCCCTTGTAGTGGAAGCAGAACCATGTCTCCAGTCGATTCCTGGATAGTTTGATTAGGGAAAGAAAAAAGGAGAGAATGTGGAAATTAGCACGAGGTAGTGAGAATGTAGTAAAGAAAAGATAAAGGTGGGTATGAGGAGATTAAAAATAGAAAGATGAGGGAATCAAGACAGAGGTAGTGACTAATAGGGAAGAAAGTGGAAACACATGAAGTATCAAAGAACAATTAAGGAAATGTGTAAAAGAGATCCAGGTAAGAGCTTGGGTTCTGAAGTGTGTCCTCTGGTACCTACTTACAGAGAGAAAGGGCGGCGCTCTGTATGGCCACACAGTTTTAGGTTATTTACATTGTGTTTTAAAGCAGATGCCACCAAGCTGTGTGCCACTTCCACTGCTTTTTTTTACTGTTGTGCCTGTGCAGCCTCCAACCTATATGATTGGCTGTGCATGGGGGGTGCGCATCAGCCTTGAGTTGCCGTGGGCCATGTTTTATATTGGTCATGTGTGACTCAGGTGTGACAAATTCTTATCAAAGTCATTTATATTATGCTGTTCCCCTTTTAAATGGACCAAAACTCATGTCAAATACATACATGTGCAGTGGTACCGGGAAAAGTTGAGTTTTACTAGCCAATCTGGGGGGTTCCCACAGCAGGGCACCCCAAATCGTGATTCCCCAGGGGCGACGATGAATATCCCAGGTTTTTGTCCACTTTATTTAAATGTTCTGGGATTGTCATTTTTCTGCCTACTATATTTATGGTGTCATGGCATTGTGTATTGTTTACATCACTTACATTTGTCTCTGCTGATCCAGTGTCAAGTTGTGCAGCAGCATGCAATACAGTAATTAACACGTTGCTCATGTCACTGTGCTCATGTCACTGTCCTCATGTTGTGACTGGCCCATGTGTTTTGCAGTAGTCCTAACCACGCTATTTTCAATCATGCAGACATTGAGCCTCATCCATTTTGTTCCTGACCATTACATGTCCACTGTCCTGTGTGTGCCACTGTGGTATATTTCATATAAATGTTTATGCAAATATGTGTGGGGGCCTATATTAAACCTCATTTTACACAGTTTCATGTTCATAGGCCTCCGTATGGTGCACTATGGGCTTTTTTCCAGGCACAGTGGATAGAAGAACTCCATTGTGGAAGTCAGCAAACAGACTTTTCTCCTCCTGAAAGCTGCTGTTAAAAAATTGCTTGAAACACTTGAATTTAACACATGTGTGGAGCCAATCCATGGCACCTGAATCGCTAGAAGCTTGAAAATTCGACACTATTTTCGAAAATCAAATTAATTTTCAAGTGCCTTTTCTCACACTCAAATTGAATTACCGGTATCAAAAATGAAAAAAACAGCTTTCAAGGTTGCTGAATCAAGAAAAAAATTGCATCTTTTTCTAAAAAAAACACATACAATTTCAAATTAGATCTTTAATTAATCAAGCCCAGTATCTGGACAGGCAAAAAGAAAAACCCTCTTCTTGGTACTGAAGGGTGCTTTGATGTTCTTGTGCCCAGTCTGTTTCTGGGAAGTTTCCTGTATGCAGTTTAATACTGTATCCTTCTGTCAGATACTAAAATGAAGAGGCTTGCAACATTTTATTGACTAAGGTGTTGTCTTTTACATTTGTGGAACATATCCCATTTAACCCTTTAAATGCCAAGCACATAGTTTCTAAGTGGTTGCTTCTCCTACCCTTAAGTGGCAAGCACGTAGAAACTATGTGCCTGGCATTTCCCACTAATAGTTAGAAAATAGAAAAAAATAAAGACTTACCTCTTATGTTGCTGTGAAGCTGCGGGTCCCCTCTTCCTGGGGGGGGGGGGCATCCGATCCCCCCCCCCTCCATCGTCCTCCATCTTATTCAGGAGGGGGGCCCTAACCTGGCCACCCCCCCTTTTCCCCGCTGACAGTTATCTTCAAAAAAAAAAAAACAATGTCTTTAACTCACCTCCTGACCCAATTCGTCCGCAGCGTCTTCTCTTCACTGGGGGGTCCGATCCCGCAGGTTTTTAACCCTTAAAAATCCCCCCAGTGTCATTTTTTTCTCGATTTAACCCTTTGTAGTGTGGATGGTAGTTGTATTTTATTTGTAAATGTTATAAATTACTTGTTTCAGTTAGGGGGTCTCCTGGGCAGGAACAGGGGGCTACCGAAAAATATGTGGTACCGTTCTAATCGGTAGAAATGGGGCTTTCACAGTCAATATGGTTTTCCTTAATAAAATAAATTTTTTATTTAAAATAAAGGAGTCAATGAAAGAAGGGGCATCCCTTTTGTGTGAGGGTGTGTAGGTACAAAGCAGCAAAATGGCTACTGCATGGCTTATGCTTAAGGGGATTGCTTTAAGATTCAAGGGTGAGAATAAAGGAGTAACCATTATCTCTGGGAATGGAATGTGCCGACAGCAGAACATAACAATCTGTTTTCTGTGAAATGTCCATGGGTAGGTGAATGTCTGGAAAATCCCATGACACACAATGGGGTGATGTACAGCCACCCCCAGCACACACCCCGGACAGCAAGGTGTTGATACAACTACTCCAATTAAAAAGTAAATGTCCACTTTAGAACCTTATTAGGAGCTTTTCCCCGCCTATGCCTTATCATGCTTTATATACTAAAAATCGTGATGTAATAAACAGTTCACACCGAGAATAGCTGTTATGTGTCTTTCTTGCGCTTGGTGTGGGCTCCGGACGTCTGAAGTGTGAAGGTAACTCTGGTCTACAGACAAATAAGGTAATCCCAGGTAGAGGACTCAGCAGGAGTCGCTCTTAGGTATCTGCCGGGAAATAGGGGCAGATTTTTTTTCAGTCAATTTTGTAAAAAATGTTTTATTTATTTATTTATTTTTTGCTTTACTTTGCTTTACTTCATTGTAAAAAACGAAATAAAATTTACAAACAAGACATTTCATGTTAAAGCCTAAACTCTGCTGCAAAAAAAAAAAAAAAAAAAAAAAATATATATATATATATATATATATATATATATATATATATATATATATAATTTTCCTGAAAATTCCAGCAAAAATGGCGCAAAACATGGCGCAAAATGGGGAAAAATGACCTGTCATCAGAGGGTGACAAAATCTCAAGTAGGCTGGCAATTGAAAGGGTTAAAAGTAGCTATGCATGTTGGGTATTGTTCTGTTCGGAGGACCTTGCGCTTTCAGACTTAGCTTGTTTTTTCTGGTTTGCATATTTATATTTTAGGAAAAGGTGTGTTTTATTCAGCTTTTTTATACATTTTTTGGGGAAACCCTGCGCAACCAAAGAATTCTTTGAGGGATTAATTCCAGAAAGATGAGCCCACTACAACAAGCTGGGTACGCTTAGAAAGCTTAACATGTGTACTCTCAGGGAATATATGGTTTATGATATTCAAATGTAAAGGGTTGTTTTGGTTGAAAAATTGCAAGGTGCGCACTTTGTCTGCAGAGCTGAAATTTTCAAGCAAAATTACCGTTACGCACATGCTTTACTTTGGGGTGTTTGGCAACTTTGACAGTAGCTATGCATGTTGGGTATCGTTCTGTTCGGGGGATGTTGCTTTTTCAGATTAAACTTGTTCTTGTTTGTATATAGTTTTTTTAGGAAAATGGGGCTTTGATTCTGCTTTTTTATCCATTTTTTAGGGAAACTCTTTGCAACCAAAGAATACATTGAGAGATTACTTCCAGAAAACTATGGGCACATCAACACGCCTGGTACACCTAGAAAGCTTGAGGTGTGTACTTCCAGAGAATATATAGTTTGTTGGGGGTATTTCAAATTTAAAGGGTTGTTTTGCTTGAAAAATCGCAAGGTGCGCACTTTGTCTGCAGAGCTGAAATTTTCAAGTAAAATTACCGTTACGCACATGCTTTACTTTGGGGTGTTTGGCAACTCTTCCCTTGACAGTAGCAATGCATGTTGGGTATCGTTCTGTTCGGGGGATGTTGCTTTGAGGTGTGTACTTCCAGAGAATATATAGTTTCTTGGGGATATTTCAAATGTAAAGGGTTGTTTTTCTAGAAAAACTGCAAGGTGCGCATATTGCATAGCATAGCTGAATTTTATCTGAAAATCCCCTAAAGCGCTGTTTCAGTTTGGGGGAGTCTCCTGGGCAGGAAAGGGTATCTACCTATACATATGTGGTACCGCTGTAACCGGGAGAAATTGGGATTTCACACGCAGTAAGATTTTATTGACAAACTTACATTTTTTATTACAAAAAAACACTACAAATTGTAAAAAATTTATTGTTTTTATTTTTTTGCACATATTTCACCCAAAAATATTGAGAATACACCTAACAAATGACAAACAAGACATTTCTTGTTAAAGCCCAGACTATGCTGAAAAAAACAATATATAATTTTCCTGGGAAATCCCTGGAAATCCCTTCAAAAATCACATTTGAACATGGGGAGTGTATAATAGTGCAAAATAGTCTGGTACCAAGGGTGACAAAAACTCCAGGTAGGCTGGCACTTAAAGGGTTAAAACTACTGAACCTCACAGGCAGAATGTCTACATGTCAAAAAATCCAATCATGCGTTGAGCTTGTTAGGAGATTGGCACTTGAAAGCAGACACAGAAGGCAACTCCACACAGCAGGATAGGTTTAACTGACCGTAACTAGTTTAATTTATAAGGTTGTACAAATAATAATGCAAAATAATAATAATAATCCCAAGCCTGTCCAGCATTAACTTAACATATGCATTTCCTGGCTAACCTTAGTGTAGGCCTTGTGCCACCCACCCCAAACAGCTGCAAAGGGAACAACCTGATTCAGCAAGTCCAATCAGTTTAGATCCGCATTCCGATGGCTCACATCACATATTATTATTGTTTGTTTATATAGCGCCATCATCTTCCATAGCGCTTTACAAAGTAGTAATTACAGACAGGGTAGAAACATACGATACATATACTATTTCAAATGCAGTTTTACAGAGCTGACAATGGATATTCTGAGTACAAGATACAATAGGGGAGAGAGCCCTGTCCTTGCTAGCTTACATTCAAAAGGAAGAGGGGTGAAGACAAGGGGGAAGGATCACAAACAGTCAGTATTGTGGCATATGCTCTTTAGAAGATTGGTTAGGCCAGATTATATGCTTGTCTGAATAAGTGAGTTTTAAGGGCACCTTTGAAGGTTTCGAGGGTTGTGGAGTGGCAGATTGGGTGTGGGAGGGCATTCCAGAAGATTGGAGTTGCACGTGAGAAGTCCTGGAGGCGGGCATGAGAGGAGGTGACCAGGGTGGAGGACAGGAGAAGGTTGGCAGCAGAGCGGAGGCTGCTTCTAGGTTGATATTGATGGATTAGAGATGAGATGTAGGGAGGGGCCTTGTTGGAGAGAGCTTTGTATGCGAGAGTTAGAGTTTTGAACAGCATTCGCTGTGGGACTGGCAGCCAGTGTAGGGATTGGCAGAGAGGCGCAGAACTGGAGGAGCGAGAGGAGAGATGGATGAGGTGCGCAGCGGAGTTCAGAATAGATTGGAGGGGTGCCAGTCTGTTAGTTGGTAAGCCACAAAGAAGAATGTTGCAGTAATCCAGTCGGGATATGACCAGGGCGTGTACTAACATTTTAGTGGTGTCAGGTGAGAGGAAGGGACGGATGCGTGAGATGTTTTTAAGTTGGAGGCGACAGGAGGTGGCCAGGTAGTAAATATGTGGTTTGAATGAGAGTGTAGAGTCCAGAATGACTCCCGGGTACTGAGCTTGGGGAGTTGCTGTTATTGTGTAGTTGTTGACAGAAATAGATGTGTTAGAGTGGGGAGGGGAGTTAGATGGTGAGAAAATTACCAGTTCTGTCTTGCCCATGTTTAGTTTGAGGTAGCGAGATGACATGAATGAAGAAATAGCTGTAAGGCAGTTGGGAAGGCGAGATAGGAGAGAGGAGAGATTGGGGCCTGAGAGATATATCTGCGTGTCATCCGCATAGAAGTGGTATTGAAAGCCTAGTGAAGTTATAAGTTTGCCAAAGCCATAGGTGTAGACTGAGGAAAGTAGGGGGCCTAGGACAGAACCTTGCGGCATACCGACAGAAAGGGAACGTGAGGATGAGACTGTGTTAGAATAGGATACACTGAATGATCTGTCAGAGAGGTAAGAGGTGAGCCAAGAGAGTGCAAGTGCTGGAACCCCAAGAGAGGAGAGAATATCAATAAGCAGAGAGTGGTCGACAGTATCAAAGGCTGAGGAGAGGTCAAGAAGGATAAGGATGGAGTAGTGACCTTTGCTTTTGGCAGTGAGCAGATCATTGGTGACTTTGGTGAGGGCAGTTTCAGTGGAGTGGTTACGGCGGAATCCTGATTGTAAGGGGTCAAATAAATTGTTGGTGGATAAGTATTGTGACAGTTCTGAGTGGACATGTTGTTCAAGAAGTTTGGAGGAGAAAGGGAGTAGTGAGATAGGGCGGTAGCTGGAGAGGGCAGAGGGGTCGAGAGAGGGTTTCTTGAGTATCGGAGTAATAACAGCATGTTTGTAGGAAGAAGGAAAGGTGCCAGTGGAGAGAGAAAGGTTGAATATGTAGGTTAAGGCTGGAGTGAGGGATGGAGGCAGTTGAGGAATAAGGTGGGATGGAATAGGATCGAGGGAGCAGGTAGTCAGGTGGGCCCTAGATATGAGAGAGGTTAGTCCAGGCTCAGTTATTGGAGTAAAGAAAGTAAGAGAGTGAGGCGGGGGGATAGTTTGAAGTGGTGAGGGATTCTGAGGGGCAAAGCCAAGTCGAATGTTGTCAATTTTTCCTTTGAAGAATGTCGAAAATTCTTCTGCTGTTATTTGGGAGGTTGGAGGAGGAGGTGGAGGGCGGCGTAAGGAACTGAAAGTATTAAAGAGTTGTTTGGGATTCCGGGCTTGTTCAAAAATCAGTGAGGAGAAATAAGCTTGCTTAGCAGATGAAAGGGCCGTCCTGAGATCCTGAAGGGCTTGTTTATAGAATAGAAAGTCATGATTGGCTTTGGTTTTCCTCCATCGCCGTTCAGCAGCTCGAGATAGCTGTTTCAATCTGGCTGTGCTTGCATTTAGCCAGGGTTGGGGGTTTTTGGTGCGGGGCCGGCTATAGGTGATGGGGGCGACAAAGTCCAGAGCTGAGGAGAGAGTATTATGGTAGTGTGATGATGCAGCGTCTATGTCCGTGAATGAGGTCAAGGTCTGAAGAGGTTGAAGTGAGGCAGAAAAGGACTGAAGGTCAAGGTTTCTTAAGTTCCTGCGTTGAGTTGTGGGTTTGTGTGGAAGGGGGTTTGCAGGCATTGGAGAGAGGGTCATAGTCAGCAGATTATGGTCAGAGAGGGGGAGCAAAGAGGACGAGAGGTTTGATAGAGAGCAGAGGTGAGAGAAGAGGAAGTCAATTGTGTGGCCGTCTTTGTGGGTGGGTGTAGTAGACCATTGCTTGAGGCCGAAAGATGAGGTTAGTGACAGTAGTCTGGTGGCAGCAGGGTTGCTAGTGTCCACAGATATGTTGAAGTCACCCATGATGATTGCAGGGATGTCTGTGGACAGAAACTGAAGGAGCCAGGTAGAAAAGTGGTCGAAGAAGAGAGTAGTAGTTCCAGGAGGGCGGTAGATGACTGCGATTTTCAGGTTACAGGGAGAATATAAGCGGACACAGTGAACTTCAAAAGATGAGAAGGATAGAGATGGCAAGGCAGGGAGTGGGTTAAAGGAGCAGGGTTTGGATAGAAGGATGCCGACACCCCCACCCTGTTTGTTGTTGGATCTTGGGGTGTGGCTGAGATGTAGTCCCCCATGTGAGAGGGCAGCAGCTGAAGCTGTATCTGATGGGGTAAGCCATGTTTCCGTGAACCCCATGAAGGTAAAAGAGTTAGAGAGAAACAGGTCGTGAATATAGGTGAGTTTATTGCGCACTGAGCGTGCATTCCACAGTGCGCAGGTGACAGTGGCGGGAAGGGATGGAGAGTGACTAAGCTGTATCAGATTAGACAGGTTGCGTGTGTATCCCGGTTTAACACGGTTGTAGACTTTTGGCTTTGATGAAACGTGAATAGGTATGGAGGAGGGGGGGTGGAGAGAGTGGGCCTGGATTAGGACTGATGTCACCGGCGGCAAGCAAGAGTAAAAGGAGAGAGAAGAGATGGTTGTGGCTTTTGAGGGTGGAGTAATGTGTCTTGTGCTTGGATATAGAGGGGGTAAGTGATTTTGCCAAGGAAAGGAATTCATGAGCAGAGAGGTAAGGGGAGGAGAGCAGAGAGGGGGAGATATATAGGGACTTACCGGGAGCAGGGGGATACGGTGTGCCTAGGATTCTGAGGGTAAGAGGAAGCAGTGTGATGAGGTAGAAGGTGATCATTGTTGTTGATGCTGGGCTATTCAAACAAGCAGAATCCGGTGCAGGTTTCCTCCAGGTTGAATTCAGGTTAAATTCGCTGCAGACTTAGAAGGAGTCAGACTTGGAAAGGAGTCTGAATTGCAGCCACTATTCACTCAATATGAGCAGTATCTAAGTGCCTGTGATTAGCTCATGCACAACACTTGGGCCTAAAGGGTGGGGCTAGGTCAGTCCTTAAAGTTTGGTCATAAGGTACTAAGGTAATAAAACACATAAGGTAATAAAACATCAAATGGAATGTTGCTAGATGCTAGGGTTCAGTGAACACACAAGGGGCAATATTGGTCAGTTTAAGTATAGGAGATAGTAACAGATGATAGTATCACAAATATAGATATGGGCAGGGGAACCAGATGGGGCATTCAAAAAAAAAAAAAAAACATAACTCTTAAATAAGGCATATGCACAATTAAGATAACACGGGAAATATCATGTTTAAATAGTGAATCTGATGCGAGAAATACAGCAGGATTTGTATGGGTAGCAAAGGGTTTAAAGTTGCAGATGAAGTCAGATGAGATGCATACCAGGATTAGAGAAATACAGCAGGATTTGTATGGGCAGCAAAGGGTTAAAAGTTGCAGATGAAGTCAGATGAGATGCATACAAGGATTAGAGAAATACAGCAGGATTTGTATGGGCAGCAAAGGGTTAAAAGTTGCAGATGAAGTCAGATGAGATGCATACCTGTGAATGGGAGAGGAGACATATCAGAATGCAGGTGGTGGTGATGTGGATGGAGGGTGGTGTGGTTCTGGGTTCATAGAGTGAATTCAGGTTAAATTCGCTGCAGACTTAGAAGGAGTCAGACTTGGAAAGGAGTCTGAATTGCAGCCATAGTGACTTGCAGCCACTATTCACTCAATATGAGCAGTATCTCATATTGAGTATCTCATATGTCTGTTTCCCCAGGCAAAGAGCACTCCAGACCTCTTCAAAGCTAGATTGATAAATTCCCAGACCAAATCCAAGCCAGCCAGTCTTGGGATGGGAGGAGTTGGATGTCCACCCTGATCCAAAATAACTCCAACACACCAGGCCCTAATACCAGGTTGTTAAACAAAACCTAGAGCACAGGGGAAAACACTTTCTTTACTGTTTACCTCCCTGTGGCCTAATAGGGATTAACACACATCTCGGTAAAATGTATCCACCATTCACCACTTTACCAAACTGTCTGCCACATACCCCCCCCCCCCCTTTGTTTCAGCCCCAAGCCTAGAATACATTTGGCCACAATACACAAAAAAATGACAAATAAGACAATGACAAATGACAAGACAAAGAATCTATGATTCCCAGGCTGATCCAATCCCTCCCCACGGGGCATCCAAAATCGGTATGCCGCTGGGTGAAACCCCCCAGAATGGCCACAAACCTTACCTCAATCCCGATCCAACGGCGCATGCGCGGTCCGCGGCCGCATCTCGCGCTTCTCTTTAGCAGGGCGAGTGAATTGCCGGCGCGGGCATGCTCCCTGTTAGAGGGAAACGCGAGATGCAGCTGCCAGCGTGCTCTGAGCCGCTGAGCTTTGACACGCATAGCTCAGCGGCTCCGAGCGCGCTGATTGTACCAGCGGCCGTAGGAGCGTGGTGAGGTGAGTTGTAACTTGCGATCTGGGGGATTTCACATAGCGGGGCACCCCCGATCGGGGGGCCCTGGGGAATTGGACCAAAACCCAGGATAGTCAATAGTCAAAAACAGAAATTGGGAAAAATGTGTTTTCATTATTATATAAGTGTAAACAATACTAATCAGTTTGAACAAATGGCAATATCCTTCTATCTCTGATTAATACAAGACGTGTCATTTGGCTCCAAGTAAGCGGACATTACATGAAACAGAAAACTATGTTAAAATAGTTAAAATTTATTTAGTTTTTTTACATTTTATATTGTGCCATTATCATATGTGGACCCTTAACAAATGATAAAAGTGCATGAAATCAATTCCCAGCATTTTTAAAGTGTTGTAACTTGTATCATTTACTACTGACCTGTTTCATTATTCCAAGGGGGGAAGAAACTTTTTAGTAAAATTTACGTGGTTGCCTCTCCGTCACTTAAGTGCCAGCCACGTAAAATTTACGTGCCTGGCATTTACCCCTGCTAGCGGGCAAAAAAAAAAATCCTCACCTGACCCCTCGTTGGATCCGGCCAGGTCTCCTCTTTAATTTGGTGCCATCCGATCCCCCATGGGGGCTCAGATGGCTCCAGGAGAGCCCCCGGAATAGGCCACCCCCCCCCCACTTCTGCAGCAGCAGCTGCTAACTGTAAAAGAAAAAAAAAAATAATAAAATGACATTCACTTACCTGCGTGTGCGCTGGCTCCCGCTGTCCCTCCTCTTCACCTGGGGGGCCTCCAATCCCTCCCCAGGACTTACGGATCTTCAGGAGAGAGGCCGGGAGGCTCTCTCCTCTTTCCTCCTCGATGGCGACCTTGGGGGCGGGGCTAATGACGTCATCCCGGCCCCGGGGGAGGAGGTGGCAGGAGATCCTCTGATCTCCTGCCTCCCCCTTCTCTGGATGCCGATCACCGGCATCTGTCATCAGAGCGGCGAGGGACAAGAGCTTACAATCGGAGGTAAGTACAGTAAAAAATTTTTTTTCTTTTTAATAAAATACTTTTATTACTTGTGTGGTGTTTTTTTTTTCACAGTTAACCCTTTGTGAGCTGGTAAGGGGTCCATGAGACCCCTTATACCAGCTCACAAGGCTCTGGGTCTGGCAAGTCACCTGCGGCTAGTGCCATTAACTCCCCACTTGCCATTAACCCCCAGCCCCCCATTACCTGTCTCCCCAACGGCCGGGGGGGGGGGGGCAGAAGGGCCCGGGCCACTTAGTGGCTATGTGGGCTAGTATCCTGCCCTGTTCTACAAGCCCCCATAGCTGGCCCGGGTTGGTAATGCTGGGTAGGGGGGACCCTATGTCATTTTTTTTTTTTAATTAACCCTTTTGTGTTCTGTCATCCAGCAGCTATAAAAGGCTTCTAGTAAGTGAGCAGAAGCCAGTGATCGCCGAGGGACAGAGTGCTCCAGTATGGATGGGAGGTAAGTATTAAAAAAAAAAATAATAATAAAATATTTTTTCTCTGTGTGGTGTGTTTTTTTTACATTTAACCCCTTGTGAACTGGTAAGGGGTCCATGAGACCCCTATACCAGTTCTCAAGGCTGGGGGGATGGCAAGTCACCTGCGCTAGCCGGTGACTTGCCATTAACCCCTGGCACCCCCATTACCTGCCTCCCCAAAGGCCGGGGGGGGCAGAAGAGCCCGTGGCCACGGGCTATGCGGGCTTGTAGCCTGCAGGGCCAGGGGCCACAAAAGCTGGCCCCTGCGCCCTGTTCATACAAGCCCTGCATAGCTGGTCCCGGGCTGGTTACTTTGGGTAAGGGGGGCCCCATTTTTGGGGGGATTTTTAAGGGTTTTTAACCCTTAAAAATAAAAAAATCCCCCCCCCCCCGGGAGGGGGGACCCTATGTCATTTTTTTTTCTCGATTTAACCCTTTGTAGTGTGGATGGTAGTTGTATTTTATTTGTAAATGTTAACAATTACTTGTTTCTGTTAGGGGGGTCTCCTGGGCAGGAACAGGGGGCTACCGATAAATATGTGGTACCGTTCTAATCGATAGAAATGGGGCTTTCACATGCAATATGGTTTTCCCTAATAAAATACATTTTTTATTTAAAATAAAGGAGGCAATTTTCTAAAAAAAAATTGTATTTATTTATTTTTTTACTTAATAATAAATAAAATTAATAATAAATAAAATTTGCAAACAAGACATTTCATGTTAAAGCCTAAACTCTGCTGCAAAAAATATATATATAATTTTCCTGAAGATTCCAGCAAAATGTCGCAAAACATGGCGCAAAATGGGGAAAAATGACCTGTCAACAGAGGGTGACAAAATCTCAAATAGGCTGGCAATTAAAAGGGTAAATAGTAGCTCTGCATGTTGGGTCTTGTTCTGTTCGGGGGACCTTGTGCTTTCAGACTTAGCTTGTTTTTTCTTGTTTGCATATTTATATTTCAGGAAAAGGTGTTTTTTATTCAGCTTTTTTATACATTTTTTAGGGAAACCCTGCGCAACCAAAGAATTCTTTGAGGGATCAATTCCAGAATTATGAGCCCACTACAACAAGCTGGGCACGCTTAGAAAGCTTAAATATTCAGGGAATATATGGTTTATGGGGGATATTCCAAATGTAAAGGGTTGTTTTGGTTGAAAAATTGCAAGGTGCGCACTTTGTCTGCAGAGCTGAAATTTTCAAGAAAAATTACTGTTATGCTCATGCTTTACTTTGGGGTGTTTGGCAACTCTTCCCTTGACAGTAACTATGCATGTTGGGTATCGCTCTGTTCGGGGGATGTTGCTTTTTCAGATTATACTTGTTTTTTCTTGTTTGTATATAGTTTTTTTAGGAAAATGTGGCTTTGATTCTGCTTTTTTATCCTTTTTTTAGGGAAACTCTTTGCAACCAAAGAATACATTGAGGGATTACTTCCAGAAAACTGTGGCCACATCAACAAGCCTGGTACAAATAGAAAGCCTGAGGTGTGTACTTCCAGAGAATATATAGTTGGTGGGGGGTATTTCAAATGTAAAGGGTTGTTTTTCTTGAAAAACTGCAAGGTGCGCATAGCGCATATCACAGTTGTATTTTTTCTGAAAATCCCCTAAAGCTCTGTTTCAGTTTGGGGGAGTCTCCTGGGCTGGAAAGGGTGTCTACCAATACATATGTGGTACTGCTGTAACCGGGAGAAATTGGGATTTCACACACAATAAGATTTTTTTATTACAAAAAAACACTACAAATTGTAAAAAATAGATTTTTTTTAATTTCTTGCACATATTTCGCCAAAAAATATTGAGAATACACCTAAATGACAAACAAGACATTTCATGTTAAAGCTCAGACTGAAAAAAACAATATATCATTTTCCTGGGAAATCCCTGGAAATCCCTTCAAAAATCACATTTGAACATGGGGAGTGCAAAATAGTGCAAAATGGTCTGGCAACAGAGTGTGACAAAAACTCCAGGTAGGCTGGCACTTAAAAGGTTAAATGGATACTTTAAGCTGGTAGACTTTTAAAATGTAACCTTGCAATTGTATTATTTTCTAAAATCCTTTTCATACCAACCATAGTAATTTATTTAAAAAAATACGATACAATAGATACAATATCAATAATTTAAAGCTGATTTTGGAAAACAATGTGTGCACTTAGAAACAGTTAACAGAAGTATTTGTACTAAGGCATGTTCACATTTTTTACTAAGATTAGCGTTGCGCTTGATAATGCTCGATAAATTAGGCTCAGTTATTGCATGTTTTAATGAAATCAATAGGTAAAAAAATGTAGCCTATCACTTTCTGTAAATCAATAACATTCATCAAAACTGCTTAGGAAATGAACCCATATTTTAACTACGTTACATAAATGGAAAAGCAATATCTAAGATGTCTGTTTGGTGTGCTGACTCTGCAGAGCAACTCAAGAGCCAACAGGCGCAAAATGTAACATTTCTTGAGCATGACTGGAACATACAGGTTACCAACATATTATACAATGCGAAACAAATGTCATTATTTGAACCAGACCTCCAGTCATTTTAGTGCTGCAGTAAAAAAAAACAATGGTAGAATGACCCATCCATGGGATGCTGCCTAGTAATTTGTAATTTTTTCAGTTATTTAATTTTGAAAAAAAATGATATAATGTTGGACAATCATACAACAATGCAACAATAGACAACAATACTTAAAATACTTAATTTTAGAAAACTTCCAACTAGCCATAAGCCCAAATAAATTCCTCCCACTCATCAGGTTATGTCTGGTTCTGGGTCTTCTATACTTCTGGTACCCTTAATTAGTGAGGAACTTTGGATCTGGGTTGAAGGTAGTTTCGACCCAGATAGTGATGACCCGTATTTCAGATAGTGTCAAGATCCTGGTCTGAGTAATCTGGAATTTAAAAATGTGCTTCACCATCCCCCTGGGCAAATGGCTGGCCCCTAGTTCTGCCAGCTCTCCAGCCCCTATACCCTTCAGCAACGGTCTGGTGGACTCTTCTGCACCTCCATTTTCCAGGAGAGGATGCAGGTAATGAGACAGAAGGTAATGGCATGCCACCCTCTGGGGCTGGCAGGTGGCATGCCAGCCCCCTACATTTGAACTGGTATGGGGGTCACTTGGACCCTTTACAGGTTCACAAAGAGTAAAAATGTGAAAGCGGCAGAGCCTCTGTGGAACCCCACAATGTGAATATTTACATCATGGGAGGGGCTGGACATTGAGGGGATTTGCTGAAAGTGCACAGAACTGCACCAATGTGCATAGGGGCTGGCAGGGCCAGGGGCTTGCCTTTGGCCTCTGAGCCCTGGGTTACCAGCTCCTGTGACTGGGGTGCTGGGCTAGTTAACCGTGGGGAGGGGACACACATTTTTTTATTAAGTCAAGAGGAAAAAAAGTCCAAATGCTTTGGCTGGATTTGTAAATCAGAGATAATCCAGGGAAAAAAACATGATCCACATAAAAGGATGTTACCAGCTAACTAAAAATGTATTTTAGAAAAATAAATAGTAATGAAAGAATAAAAGGAAACTCATATCCATAAATCTAGAGATGGGTTTTAAAATAATATCTGTAGGGAAAACTGTTTGACTGATCAGTGCACAGACAGTACAGTACTGGTGGGGCTAAAATGTATTGGCCTGGACAAAGCAAATACAATCTAAACATAAGCAAACAATAACCAGCTCACCCTCAGACCCAAACAGCACGGACCTCAGGATCTCCTGAAAAAACTCCTCAAATCGTTTCCAGTTGCAATGTCTAGCTTGAGAATGGTTAAAATTTAGCTTTTACTTCATAGCTTAAAATGAGGATAATTCCAATTGTAAACACACAGCCATCAAACGTCTTGTATGTCAGAAAGTGCTCCCCTCCACCATTGGGACCAGGTAACGCGTTTCAGGCTGTTACCAGCCCTTTGTCATATATTGAACACATTGTCAAACAAAATGGATACTGGAACTTTTTAACTGATAGTGTTAGTATCACATTCTGACATTCAGGCTGATCCATTTATTGTTTATGAATATGATGAATGCGAAAGTAATGGCATTCTCATGGGCGTATAACCACTCCTCACAGGGTAGATTAGTAATAATTCCCTTTCACCAATTATAAATCAACTTAAACAAATTTTTTTAGGTAGCCACAAAATTCCAGGTCCGGATGCTGGCCGATCCAGCAACCGTCACCCAAGGGGGGACCTGACGGCTACCGCAGGCCCTGCTGTGTGCATGTGTAGCATATATGTTTTAGGGCGAGTATCCCAGAGGCAAGGACCAAAACCCAGGATGTGACACTACTCATCCAATCATCTGATTGCATCCTATGCTGGCTGGGTCAGAACTCCAGTATTGGCCACACCATCGCCATTCACTGCCAAGGACTGACACACTGGCTCCATTGCAGCAAAAGGAGAGGGCAGGCCATGTCTCTGTGACTGGTGGCAGAAGGTTAAGATCCCAACCTGCAAGTGCTGGTGACTGGACCCTCGACTTGGCCGGTGCTGGATGCAATCCAGTGATCTGGTGATTTGCTGATCATCAGAGTAGGACTGATGAGCTACAGAAGACAAAAGGTAAGTACCCTTTTGCTTTTTATTGGGTTGGTCAATCCCTTTAAAGCGCAATTGGATCCAAATTAACTGGAGTCAAAAAAGAGTCAGGCTCACTCACATTGATAACTGGACAAGTACAAAAAAAGGAAAATAAGTATTTAAATGTGTGGAGTAAAATTTCTGGACCACCTATTTCTAGAGGTGGGTGAGCAGGGAACATGGCACATTTTGATATAGTACAGCAGCAGCACCACAGAAAGGGTATCAATATCTGTGATGTTACAAGTGGGAAACTTTGATGATTTTTTTTAACACTCTCTTCTATAACAGCTTATAACAGCTACATATAATTAAATTAAAGGGTGTTAAAAATTCTTTCAAATATTTTAAATATTTTTTTCCTTGCAAACTCAACAAAGAATATTGGTACACTATGAAATTTTAGTTTAGCAACTCATAATACTAATAGTTAATATGGGATCCCTTATGTGTTTCAGTGTGTCAAAAGAAAAGGGTTACAGTGAAAACAGCATTGAAGGTCGTATGTACAGAGCTAGAGATGGTGCTTTGTCTCTTCCTGTGTGGCTCCAATACCTATCCCAGTGAATGACGCAGGACTACGGCTAGTTAAGGGTCTGTTTGTTTGTACCCCACCCCGTCCTGCCTCAGCGCCAGCAGAGGGTTGGAGGATGGGAGGGGTGTTTTTGACTAGACTTCTACTTTAACACACAAGAGAATGCAAACAAATGCATTCTATATGCCAGTCACAGTATTGTTCCAATAAGCTAAGGCTCAACTCTCATCAGCAAGCTATAAGCTATGCAGAAAAAATGTCAAGCTTTTTCTGCATAGCCCATGGGGTTCTATTATATCCAAATTCTTAAACAAATATCCTTACCTTATAAGGAAATATTTTATTAAATTTTCTTGTGTGTCGAGTAAGAAAACTGGCTCATAAGTTGGTTGCAATTCAAGCCTGAATGCATGACCAAAGTAAGCCTCGATTCACCAAATAATTGGCATGAGCCCCACTGATGCATGCTAGGCCATTTGTGCTGGATAAAGGGGAACAAAACCTGTGAGTTTGACGCATGCATGGTCTCTCGTCCAATCAGAGCTGTTTGCCAGGCATATTTAATGCTCGGCAAACTGTTCTTTTTACAGCAATTAGGAACTAAAAGCGTCCACATCTCCTGCATGCACACTCCTGCCGCTAGCCTATCTCAATGGCTGGGTGCATGAGTGCGCACACAGTCCAAAGATGCTGGAAATACAGTTGCATAGTACTTATTTTTTGACATGGCTGTTTTGGACATAAAATGTTATGTTCGAGCTGCAATTGCGAACATAAATACAATATTTTATAATTATTACGGTTTGCTCTACTATAGTTGTGGTCGGAAAAGAACACGATTTGCCATTGCTAAGCTGGGAGAGCTATTGCATTAGTGTGAAAACAACTTATTTTAAGAAAATATGTAAAGAGATCGCTAAGACCACTCATTTACTTTTTATGGAGCCCAAGTAAATGTTTGAGAGAATACACCTTTTCTGCATAATCCTGCATCCCAATTATTGTATTTTTCTGACAACTTTTAAAATGCATAAATGTATATTTTAAAATGCATAGGCAATGGAACTTCTCCACAATGTATTCTTCATTTGTATTAGCCAGCCTATTATTATAAGCCCATTATTTAAATCCTAAGGAAGAAAGCTATTACTTAAGCCAGAAGGTGACTCGATAATTGCCATTCCAGTTTCGGAAATAAGCTATTGACTTGCGGTAATAGTGTCTTTTGCTGTGAAAATATTGAAATGACTGGTCTAGCAAAATAGAAATGTCAGACAGAACTGCCAGATTCAATAGCAAAATTCAAAGTCAATAATGTCATGATATATATTTAAAGGGTGCTTGCAGATGACAATCTTAGATTTTTTAAGTACTAAGGCATTTGTTTAACTGAATGTTGCACATGAACACACCATAAAATATCTAAAGCTTAGGAATAATTAAGATAACATTTATCTGTAAATGAAAAGTGTGTTTATTCTGCAGCCTTTCATTGTTGCACAGATTGGTGCAGGGATTTTGATATGAACAATGCCTGTACCACACTGTAAAAGGAGGAAGTGGTGTTTATTTTTTTACTGAGACACACTGGTAAAGTGGGTCCCAATTACCCATATACCAGTGCAAAGATGTACCAACAAGACATCTGCTGGCATGTGGCGGGCAATTCGTTGAAACCCAATACTTGACTAACCCAACCCTCATAGGGCACAGGTGTGCAGAAGATCCTGGTGCCCATATGTATCCCTAGAAGAGCATTGTGCTGAAAGGCACCATAAAACTGGCATAGGCAGTAGTTGGACTTTAGTATACTTGTTAGTTGGATCAGAAGCACACCACTAACACAAATATATGGTTGCAAGTAAAAATTGTATTGAAGTCTCACAGCAAAACAACAATATTTACATAAACAATACACAGAAATCGAAAAAAGGATACATTCAGCAAATATCTGTGAACATTTGGGTTCAAAATATCATCAGGAGCGTTTTTTGTCACCTCCAAGAAAAATAAGAAATCATATGCATTAATATTATCTCTAATAGTGACTATTAAAGTGATATAATAGGGTAACCAACCACATATCTTGAAGTCTATGGGGTGATCTGTTGTCACAATCCTGATGAGGGGTATTTGGGATAGGCGCTATGGACTGAGTCAAAGAAACATAACCAACAAGTATATGCACAAACAGTATATATGATAATAATATTCTAGTCAGTCCATAAAGTCGCCCAGCATCATACCAGAAAATGACCCAAGAACATATAGTATACAGTATATAATCATGACGCCAATATTCATTACATAGTAAATCACAGTTGCTTAAATGTTATTACCCAAAGGCAGAGTGTAACCTGAGATTGCAAAAAGATAATGCCAATGCCCACGTTCCGGAGCCCACGGCCCCTTTCTCAAGGCTTGCAATAACTGCGGTACCTGAATGGTGCTGTTATATCTCTCCCCCCCCCCCCTGGCCGGCCAGTGTGGCATTTCCAGGCGCGCTCAGGACGTCACTTCCAGTTCCGAGGTCCCGGCCTACATCACTTCCGTGCTCAGCTGGCCACTGTGTGTAGTGCCAGCCAGCGGCGGAAGTGACGTTGGCGCACAGGGCTGTCGTTGCCAGGAGACAGCGCGTCGCTAAATCAGGACAGGTAGTATAGAAAAAGTAAAATGGCGATGTGAATTGAGATTGCTGTCTTGGGGGAGTTTTCATATATTCCTTTGGGGGGAGATGGTCTGTCCTTGCTATACAGTTCGGAGCACCAATGTTTCTAAAAATAAAGGACATATACAATTCAAATCAAAGGATAAAAACAGCGATCCAGGTAATCACTGAGAATAGAGAAAATGGATGATGGCAGATCGAATTTTTTACGCTAAACACTAAGGCACAGAACAGTACAATTGGATGTGGCATCCTAATAGAAACATAGAAACATAGAAGGTTGACGGCGGAAGGACCATCTAGTCTGCCCTTATGTGTATACTGTATGTACTCTTTATCTTAGGATAGATGTGTGCTTATCCCAGGCATGTTTATATTCAGTGACTGTTGATTTTTCAACTACCTCTGCTGGAAGTTTGTTCCAAGCATCTACTACTCTTTCTGTAAAATAATATTTTCTAACATTGCTCCTGATCTTCCCCCCGACTAGCTTCAGGTTGTGCCCCATTGTTCTATCATTAAGCTTCTTCTTAAAAACACTTCTCTCCTGAACCTTATTCAATCCTTTCACATATTTAAAGGTCTCAATCATGTCCCCCCTCTCCCTTCTTTCCTCCAGACTGTACAAACTAAGTTCTTTAAGTCTCTCCTGATAAGTTTTAAGTTTAAGTCCTTCCACCATTTTCGTTGCCCGCCTTTGGACACGTTCTATTTGAATAATGTCTTTTTGCAGGTAAGGTCTCCAGAACTGCACACAGTATTCTAGCTGTGGCCTCACCAGGGCTCTACAAAAATGTATTAAGGCACGTCCCACTACATGCCCAACCACCCATTAAACACAGACACCACCGCTACTAGTTTATTAAAAATCAATATTTTTATTTTATCAAAATGTGACATCTATTGGACATGATTAAAAAACACTAAAGACAATATACAAAAAGGAAGGGAGACATCTAGTGGGGGCAGTGGGAAGTGGTACTAATAACAATTGATCATAATACATACAAATGAGTAAAACCCGGCTGTACTTTAAAGTGCATATGTGCTGACTAACCTAATCCACCTGCTAATCTGGAGGTCGCTAATTAGGCCTCAAAAAATGTGCAAAGGACATGTGTACAGAAAAACTGTGTTATACTATCTTACCAACCTAATGACATAACCTATCCAACTAAAATTAAAGAAACAAACACCGCCGGGGAAGACAAAGAAACATCTAACCACCCCAATAATGACAATCCACTTACATGTAAGAACGACCACCTGCCCACCGCCCCGCCCGTCTACGCGTTGCGTGACGTCAAGAACGCGTCACTTCCTCAGGTCCTGAGGAAGTGACGCGTTCTTGACGTCACGCAACGCGTAGACGGGCGGGGCGGTGGGCAGGTGGTCGTTCTTACATGTAAGTGGATTGTCATTATTGGGGTGGTTAGATGTTTCTTTGTCTTCCCCGGCGGTGTTTGTTTCTTTAATTTTAGTTGGATAGGTTATGTCATTAGGTTGGTAAGATAGTATAACACAGTTTTTCTGTACACATGTCCTTTGCACATTTTTTGAGGCCTAATTAGCGACCTCCAGATTAGCAGGTGGATTAGGTTAGTCAGCACATATGCACTTTAAAGTACAGCCGGGTTTTACTCATTTGTATGTATTATGATCAATTGTTATTAGTACCACTTCCCACTGCCCCCACTAGATGTCTCCCTTCCTTTTTGTATATTGTCTTTAGTGTTTTTTAATCATGTCCAATAGATGTCACATTTTGATAAAATAAAAATATTGATTTTTAATAAACTAGTAGCGGTGGTGCCTGTGTTTAATGGGTGGTTGGGCATGTAGTGGGACGTGCCTTAATAAATTTTTGTAGAGTGCTGTTCACCCATTTGTGCACACCGTTGGTATTTACTTTGTTAAACAATAATCAAATTACAGGTTCCGGTGCAGTCTCACAACAGTATTGTAGTTAGTGTATATCACCAGGGCTCTATACAGCAGCATCACAACCTCCCTCTTCCTACTGGTGATGCCTCGAGCTATGCAGCCGAGCATCCTGCTTGCTTTTCCCACTGCCTGGCTACACTGTCCACTCTTCTTGCAGCTATCAGTAATCAGTACCCCTAAATCTCTCTCCTCCGAGGTCCTGGCTAACACAGTACTGCCCATACGGTACTCAGAGCAGGGATTCCTTCTACCCAAGTGCATGATTTAGAGACATTAAACTCTAGTTTCCACAGTTTTGACCATCTATCCAGTAAAGCTAAATCATTTTCCATGTTGCAGACACCTCCGGGAATATCCACCCTATTACTAACCTTTGTATCATCAGCAAACAGACAAACTTTTCCTGCCAAGCCTTCTCCTATGTCACTTACAAATATATTAAAAAGAATGGGGCCCAGGACAGAGCCTTGCGGCACACCACTTGTAGCTCGCCTTTGTTCAGATTGCACACCATTTACAACAACGCTCTGATACCGATCCCTCAGCCAACTGGAAATCCACTGAACTATCCAGGGTTTGAATCCTGCCTTCAATAACTTATCTATGAGCTCCTTATGTGGTACAGTGTCAAAGGCTTTGCTAAAATCCAGATAGGCGATATTCACAGCACCACCTTCATCTAACACTTTAGTGACATTGTCAAAGAAATCAATAAGATTGGTCTGACATGATCTGCCCTCAGTAAAGCCGTGCTGTTTTGGGTCCAATAGGTCTTTAATTTTTAGATGGGAAATTATCTGTTTTTTAAGAGTGTTTCCATTAATTTGACCACCATAGATGTTAAACTAACTGGCCTGTAATTACTGGCTTCTTCTCTACTCCCCTTTTTATGGATTGGTACAACATTGGCCATTCTCCAATCATCTGGAACCTCACCAGTTGAAAGGGAAAGGTTAAGTAAATCAGTCAGAGGGGCTGCAATCACAAACCTAAGTTCCCCTAGAACTCTGGGGTGGATTCCATCTTGACCCATCGCCTTACTTACCTTTAGATGTGCCAGCTCGGATAGGACATCAGCCTCCAGAAACTCCGGAGTTGTGCCCTCCCAGCGGGATGCTGTGCTATGGCAATGCCTGCTACTATCTGAAAATACCGAACAAAAGTAGCTATTCAGATGGTCAGCCACAGCCTTATCTCCGTCAATATATTTATTTTCCCTATTTCTAATTTTTGAGACTGCATTGTTTTTCTTCTTTCTGTCACCAATATATCGGAAAAAGGTTTTATCTCCCCTCTTCATAGATTTGGCCATTTCTTCCTCCTTTTGCCCTTTAGCAGTCCTTATAATCAGTTTTTCTTCTCTCTGTTTAATTTTATACGCCTCTCTGTCAGCTACACTTCCACTTACTTTATATATGGGATACCCTGAGTAAAGTACAGCATGCATGCTATTTTTGCTTTGCTTTCAAGTTAAAACATTTCAGCAAATAACATTCTAAGAACCACTAGCACCCATCCCCACCATTTAATTAATAGCAACCCCCTTGGTGATTACCTAAGAGCTTGCTATAGCTGAACCTCCAGAGAGGAGTAAGCGGCAAATGGAGTAAGAGAACGGCCTCAGAGGCTATACCAAAAAAACTTTGAAGAAAGCCTACAATCAAACCAAATAATTGGATCACTCCCAAATGATAAACCAAATTAATCTGATTACCAAGAAAGACACGATTACACTACCAATAATTACTATCTATTATGCACAACATGATAAAATCAAACAAATTCTACAACATTGACACATCCCGACACAGGGAGCATCATACCACTGAAACCTCAAATAGTCCACAGAAGAACCCCTTAACTTAGAGACCAGGATGAACATACAAGTGTATGGGGTATATGTGTAAATTCATAAAACAGGACAAGACAGTACAACTTACAGACAAGACCATACATATCTCAATACATTATACAAGCTGCAGCACAAAACACACAGGGGTCGATTCAGAACCTTGTTTGAAAACTCACTCCTCACGCCATTTATTTTCATTGTCTACTTTGGGGCTGATTTAGAGGCAGGTAAAAATTTACACACAGTAGACAATGAAAAGGAATGGCAGTTTTCTCTCCTAAAAGATGGGAGTTTTCTGACCAGGCTCTGAATCAACCCCATGGTCTACCTCCTCAACTCTATCTGTGGACATTTCTACGTAGGTAAAACAAATAAAAAACGTAAAACCAGGATTTATGAACACACTGAGACATTATAAGGGGTAACACACGTAGCCCTGTAGCTAGACACTTTGAATGTTATCATGGAAAAAAACCCTTAGGCCTATCTTTCCAGGCCTTAAATCGCATACATGAAAACCTAAGGGGAGGAGACATAGAAAAACTCACACTGCAGTCAGAAACTGAGTTGATTTATAGACTCAAAGCAACCAGATCAACGGGGCTAAATGAAACAATCAGTTTGTATCCTTTCTCAACTAAACAGTATAATCAACACTTTCAATATAGCCTCTTCCTTCAACAAATGAAAAATGAAGGGTCTTAAAGAATTGCCAGAATAGGAAGCAAACAGTCTATACCCAAGGCCACCCCCAATAACAATAAAACTGATCATGCTTTTTTCTATAATATATCAAGAATAAAAAATATTACATCACTGTGTGACTATCAAAATGAAATAATTGTATTAAGTTCTTTGAATGAATTCTAAAATGAACTTAATTTCTTATGCAGAAAGACATGTATAAACTTTGCAAATACTGGGATATTAGAATTCTAAAATGTCATGTCAAAAACACTGCTCTACCCCCCTTAGGGATGGTATACAGGCACAAAAACAACTGATATTGAAAACTTAATGATACAGCAAATTCCGCCATCCAAACAAAAATATGGTAGCGGAACAGCAGAGTGACGTACAGCACCAAGCCGTCCCCACACTACAGCCATGCAATGTGGAACTGCCCTGGAAAACATCTGCAACAAAATAGCTATCACTATTACTACCTAACCCAAAAGATGGCAGCCGCGTGTCAGGGCTTTCGTGCCATCCTAGTAACAGCCATTAGTGAACAGGAACCTCCAACAAACAAGATGGTGGATGGAAGCTTGGCAGATGGCATGTGCCTCACTGGCCCCTTTGCTCTGACGCACGAAGCTCTGAGCTGACTTGTCCAGTCTCACTTTCCCTCAGAGGAGGACATAATGATGGAAAGCAGCTTGCATTCCATTAGGGGCCAGCAAGGTGTAACTGATGCGTCGGGGGGCCGACGCACCATTCCACACTTAAAACAGGAAGCAGTGGAGCAATCTGCCCTGCACGATCGGCAGCGCAAGGATACCAAACACACAGGAGAGCACAATTATGTTGAGCCCACATCTTTACTATCTACCAGGGACTATGACACTCCAGCAGTATCCACTACAAAACTTTTGCACTGCTCTCTAATCTACAGCACTACTGCTGCAAAATTTGGGACAGGGATCCCTCTCCTTCACCACAGCACTAAATACCAGAGAAAAGCCCCACAATAGGCATAGGCACTGCAAATAGCCTTATCGCTTATGCACAATCTATATCAATCTATAAACTAATGAAAACCAATCTATAAGCTAAACAAATCCAATTTATAAACTAATCAAAACCAATCTATAAACTAATCAAAACCTATCTATAAACTAATCTTCATAGGTTCATTACTACTCTAGAATAAATTGGAACATGGCTACATCCTGAGGGTCCCTACCCTACAGATTTGCTACAAATTGAGGGACTAGAACCCGCACTTGCTACAAACTATATAATACAGTTGAATTAGGTAAGAGGCACACCCTGCCCCACATACGGCGATAATAACAATTGTAAATGTATATTCAATACAGTGACTGTATCTACCCCTGATCTTTTCCCCGGGCTCAAAAGGAGTAAGGTAGGCAGATTGCCAGAATGTACATAATTTCATGGCTTATATTACTCGATACCCACATATACTCTAGGCATCTCAGGAATACTGAAGAAGCTAAGGTGAAAAGTGTCCCACTGACCTGTCTCTACTGCAGTTACAAGCCAGGTACAGGCAACTATATCTACAGACACAATATGAAAGGGCTAAATAATAGACTAACGACTGTTTTGTGAATATAAGCACAAGATATTATGTACCAGAAAGCACTGTGTAAATAAAACCACATGATTTTTATGTAACATACTGTTACATACCAATTTGTTCACATTACCTATAATAACTGTTTCCAATTTATGATATGGCCTTCGATAATAAGGTGTAATAGGACAGTGGGAAAGGGAGACAGTTTAAAAGGGTAACCAACTGACTCTGTGCTTCTACACAAATTCTGAATATTATACACCCAAACTGAAGACCATTTTCACAATCACTTCCCATTGGTGATTGGATAACCCGTGGGAGAAGATATACCCCACGAACAATTCCCTTCTTTTGTTCAGATTTACACAGAACAGATTTGAAGTGTTTTAAAAAGTTGTTAAAATAGGACAGCAGACTGTTAGCTGGCAGACTTCTGCCGAGAAGGGATTGTGTCTAGGCTCACAGAAGTTTACCAATGTAATAACCTGAGAGTCTAATTCATGGCCTGAGACCATGGAGATGATGTGGTCTTAGTCCTGACTTGGACATAGACACAGATGTGGACGTTTTTGTGGTCAGGAGACAGACTGGATATGGTTGGAGGATGTAGCAGGGTTGGGTACAACAATCACACATTGGGTGTCGTTAGGATGTGGAACACAAAACAGATGTGGTCAGGATGTGGCAATATCAGAAACATGGAACACACCACATACATGGTCAATACAGCCAAGTTCGGCTACAAGGATTCATGAAACTAGGTAGGTGCAGTTGGAGGATCATGGCTGAAACAGAATGGCAACCTGACAATCTATTCCATGATGTGATATTTCTGGAGGCTCCTGGATACATCCTTTAAATAAACCTCCTCTAAATATCTGAGATGCTGGGCCTACCATCCTAGGCAAAAGGAATGCTATGGCCACTGCAGTACCAAAGGTGACTCAGCAGATGGCAATTGTCACCATCCGTTACTACTCTCCCGTGTGATACCTATAACCACTCATTTTGGTACATATGTTAAATGCAGCTAGGGTCTATACCATATCTCAGCCCTGTGACTTTCTATTCCCCCTTCCACCATGACATTGTGACTAGAGATGAGTGAACTTTTTAAAAGTCTGGTTCAGGTGATTCACCAAATTTCCCCAAGAAATTCGGGATCGTCTGAACGGAACGTTTAACAAACTCGCTAAAAAAATTAAGAAAATAATCTTACCACCATCCCCATTCCAACACTATCAAGGTAGGATTAAGAGGTAAAGTAACCCCGAAACGCGTCACCTTATTTGGGACAGCAGACTGCACACTTTGCACGAGACACATATGGTTTTTAACAATATTTAATAAATATTTAATTTTTGGGGGGATCCTGGTGAGCTGGCTTTTCTGTATTCAAATGGTTTTAAGACAAACAGAGGTCTTTCCGTGCTCCCAGCACTTCCCTACTGAGGAACTTTTTGAGCTGTCTACTTTTTGTTATGGATTGTTACACATTAGCACCAATAATAAAGATGAGGGAGCATGGAGGAGGGTCCCTAAAGATGATTTTTGGCAATTAGGGATCATTGGTAGGGGCGGAGACATGAAAGAGTATCTACAAATCTTGTAGATTTGGTTTTTAATGTTGGCCAATAAATGGGCAAAAGTTTTCAATAAGTTTTCATTTTTTTCTACACATCACGTCTTACTGAAATTCTTTTGGATTGCATTCAATAACTGAATTCTGAAAACTCATCTGAGGTCTCTGCAAAATATTTACAATGATAAATGATTATTTTTTACATATTTTTTACATTTGAAAACAGATACACAAATTATTCTAGGGCATTACATGATAAATCTTTGAGGCGAAACAACACAATTTTACACAATACAAAAGTAATTTAGACTGTCTCTTTTGATATAACAAATTACTATTTATGTGTATTGCTGGTGTCACAGATATAAAGAAGTAACTTGAATAAGTTGGGATTTTGTGCAAAACTAAGAAAATTTATTGGCTGCATTTTATTTCCAACATCAAGAGTGTGTCTTATTTGCTGCACTGATTTTATAAGAAGTAAAATATAAAAATAAAGCTTTTGTTTAGCTAACACCAGCACAAATGTAGAACAGAACAGTAAGTGAACACAGAAAAAAAGCTTGTATTTAACTGCAAAGGATATGAACATTCAGCAATCTGCTGTATATACAATACCAGTCAAACATTTGGAAATACCATTGCATTCCATATTTTTTCTATATTAGTATCACATTGAAGACACGAAACCTATAACTAAATACATATAGAATACATTGAACAAGAATGTGTTTAATTACATTTGAGATTTTGTTTTAGATAATTCAAAGAAAGCTCCATGTGCTTTGGTGTCAGCTTCGCACAATCTTGGCATTATTTCAATAAGCTTCATAAGGGAGTGATTCTAGATTCCTAGGGCTTTCTAGGAATTACAAAGGGCCAGCACACCATATGAAGAAGATATATTGTATTCAAAGCATACAATAGTAAAGCGCCATGCTGTGTACAAAATGCAAAGCAGGTAGTTCATGAACAGGCAATCAATAGTCGGTAAATGCCAAAGTTTCGGGGGTATAATGAGCCCCCTTCCTCAGGGCCAACTAACAAGCCATGCAGCAAGAACACGCACATATAAATAAATGAGCAAGTACATTCCCCCCTGACGTCATAGTGACATCAGCGGGGTTCCCAAGGCCGGGAATAACGTATTAGAAAAACAAAAACAAGAGCATAATAAGAAATATGTGATACTCACCTGGTCCCGTCGGAGCCCGCGAGTGAATGCAGGGCTCCGTCACCGCGAACCGCCTTCCCTGTCTGTCAGGGGGAGGATGCATGACAATGTCCGCCCAGCAACTGGTGACCTGGCAGCAGTCACGATCCGATAGGCTCGCGGCTGCTGCCACTGTCCCAGCGCACGGGAACAGACAGGCGCGTACTCAGGCACCAGCCGCCATGGAAACCATGGCAGCGGTGTTCTGGGGAGCGCCCCGTGTTATACATACATCCTGGCCGGCGATGAGAGCAGAATATCACGGTCCAGGAGGTACCTAGGCAACGAGCAGAGTATCCGTAGTAAATAAATTAGCAAAATATTACCTAGAGCTGAAAGAAATGGAGAGACAAGGAACAAGGGAAGAGGAAAAACAGAGGGATACAGGGAAAAGGAGGGACAAGAGGAATGGAAATTAGGTACGAGTGGGGGAAGAAGGAGCAGAGAGGACATGATGGAGGGCGAAGCAGAGAAAAAGGAGAGGGGAAAGGGGATCAAAAGAGGGACCAGGGGGAAATGAAAGTAGAGAAAAAAGAACTGATAACGAGGAAAGGTGGAAGTGTGAAGGAGTCCAAAGGAGAGGGATGAACAAGGGGGGGGGGAGAGAAATGCGAAAGAGGGACAAAAGAGTGGATAGGGAACACATGAAGCAACGGAAGCGAGAGGGGGGAAAGAGAAGAGGAAAAAAAGAGGGACAATGGAGGAAGAGATAACAAGAGGGACATTCAAATAGGAAGGAACGTATCATGCGAAGTAAAGGATGGGACAAGAAAACGTGGAGTGACGATAGCAGGGGAGGGGGGGCAGGACAAGATCACAAGAGGGACATCCAAGTAGGAAGGAGCGAAGCATGTGGGGGAAGATAGGAGATCTTTTGGTGTTTATTGATACTAATGTGTACGTCACTTCGATGTTGTTGGAACCTTTCCCTAAAGGCACCGATGGTCTTGCCGACATAGAGGAGGCCGCAGGGGCATTTGAGCAAGTAGGTACAATAGTCCGTAAGGCAGGAGTAAGTACCACGAATCTTATAGCATCGGCCAGTGTGTGGATGGGTGAATTCAGAGTCCAAAATCAGTGAATTACACACATTGCAATTATTGCATCTAAAACAACCTGTTTGGGAGTGTAACGTAACCGGTTGTTTAGCATATTTCTCCACCGGGTTGGACTTCACCAGGGAGTGTCTAAGGTTTTTTGTTTCGTTTGTAGACCTTCATCAATGGTCTTTTGATGATGGGACACAGTGCCTTGTCAGATGTCTGTATGCACCTGTATTTATTAGTGACATGCTTGATGGTAGGGACAGCTTGGCTGTATGTTACCATAAAGGGTACTCTTTCTTCTTTAAATTTCTCTTTGCGGTCCTCCCCTGCCCATATTTGTTCCGCTCGATATTGAGCCTGGGTAAGTACTTCTTCGGGATACCCCCGCACCAGGAATTTCTCAAATATCTTGTGCAATTGTTCCGCACGGGTATTGGGGTTGGTGTTCACCCTATAAACCCTGTGAGATAGGTAAGCTGTTAACAAGAGGTCTGGGGTGTGCGCTGTCATATTTCAGTAATGTATTTCTGTCCGCAGGTTTAGAATAAAGTCCCGTTGTTAGTAACCCATCATCCCCTTTATCAATAGCCACATCAAGGAAGGTCACATGGACTCTGAGATTTCAGGGTTATATGCGATCCTGGGAAAGACCGAGTTTATGTGTTCAACAAATTCATCAAGGGTCTGTCTACTGCCATGCCATACGGTGATCACGTCATCAATATAGCGCCCCCAATATCTTACATGTCCCGTGTACAGGGGTGAGGGGTAAATATATAATTCCTCTAGGAAACCCACAAATAAATTAGCAAAATAGGGGGCTATGGCACTCCCCATAGCTGTCCCGAGGATTTGCTTGAAGAAGGATTGTGCAAATCTAAAATAATTGTTGTGTAGAACAATTTCCAACCCTGTAGTAATATATTCAACAGGTATCTCAGGTGGGTACCGTGAGAGAAAATGCTTTACCGCCTTGATGCCATGGTCATTGGGGATGTTAGTATAAAGTGAGGAGATGTCCATTGTAACTAATAGGTCATCTTGATCAACCCTCACGTCTCGGAATTTTCTCAGCAAGTCCCCAGTGTCTTTTAAATACGAAGGTAGTTGATGGACATATGGTTGTAAGTAGAAATCCAGCCACTGGGCTAGTGGCTGAGTGGCAGAGTCTGTACCAGCCACAATAGGCCAGAATTTCAAAGGGTTACACCCCTTGTGTACCTTAGGTAAACTGTAAATTACAGGTGTTATTGGGTACTGAATGTCAATGTACTTGGTCGTGTGTTCGCTCAGCCACCCATTGGATAATCCCAAAGAGGTAAACTGCTGTAAAGTATTTTGAATGCTCCAAATAGGGTTATTGGAGATTTGCTCATAGCTAATGGGATCAGATAGCATGTCCAAGAAACCTTGCCTGTACATATCATAGTCCATAACTATGATGGCTCCGCCTTTATCGGCCGGTTCAACAATAATACTCTTGTCCTTTCCCAGGGTGGACAATGCTGTCAATTAATCCTAAAGGAAAGTTAGACTTGTATCGTTTAGACTGCATAATCTGTACTGTTTCAGCTCTCACGGTGTTAATGTAGCTATCAATTGTACCAGAGTGGCCCGGGGCATAAATTGGCTCTTAAGTCTCAGTCTCGAGGGACCCATTTTTGTGGTATCTCGGGTGGGGTCCGTATTGGATGAAAAGAACTGTTTGAGTTTGAGTGATCTTTCTAATTTAAAGAGCTCTACATCAAATTTGAAAGGATCAAAGTGTGAAGTGGGACAAAAAGACAGTCCTCTGTTGAGGAGGCTTACCTCATCTTGTGAAAGCGGTCTGGAGGAAAGATTCATGACAGGGGTCTCCTGCTGGCTAACCTTAGGGTCATTGATGCGTTGTCTCCGCTTCCTCCCTCCCCGCCAGGATCGGTTGGTCTGGAGGGTGCGCGAAAATGGGGCTCCCGGGTCTTGTGTCTTGTACTCCTTTTTTGGGCCCAGCGCTTGTGAGTCATTGTCTGAGGAAAGGTTCTCAGATAGAGGATGTATGATGTGGATGTAGACGATATGTATTCCGTCGAAATGGGGCACCCGTATACCGTCTGGGTAACCATGGCAGCGGTGTTCTGGGGAGCGCCCCGTGTTATACATACATCCTGGCCGGCGATGAGAGCAGAATATCACGGTCCAGGAGGTACCTAGGCAACGAGCAGAGTATCCGTAGTAAATAAATTAGCAAAATATTACCTAGAGCTGAAAGAAATGGAGAGACAAGGAACAAGGGAAGAGGAAAAACAGAGGGATACAGGGAAAAGGAGGGACAAGAGGAATGGAAATTAGGTACGAGTGGGGGAAGAAGGAGCAGAGAGGACATGATGGAGGGCGAAGCAGAGAAAAAGGAGAGGAGAAAGGGGATCAAAAGAGGGACCAGGGGGAAATGAAAGTAGAGAAAAAAGAACTGATAACGAGGAAAGGTGGAAGTGTGAAGGAGTCCAAAGGAGAGGGATGAACAAGGGGGGGGGGGGAGAGAAATGCGAAAGAGGGACAAAAGAGTGGATAGGGAACACATGAAGCAACGGAAGCGAGAGGGGGGAAAGAGAAGAGGAAAAAAAAGAGGGACAATGGAGGAAGAGATAACAAGAGGGACATTCAAATAGGAAGGAACGTATCATGCGAAGTAAAGGATGGGACAAGCGGTCTGGAGGAAAGATTCATGACAGAGGTCTCCTGCTGGCTAACCTTAGGGTCATTGATGCGTTGTCTCCGCTTCCTCCCTCCCCGCCAGGATCGGTTGGTCTGGAGGGTGCGCGAAAATGGGGCTCCCGGGTCTTGTGTCTTGTACTCCTTTTTTGGGCCCAGCGCTTGTGAGTCATTGTCTGAGGAAAGGTTCTCAGATAGAGGATGTATGATGTGGATGTAGACGAGATGTATTCCGTCGAAATGGGGCACCCGTATACCGTCTGGGTCCTGCTTGGTCTGGGTCTCTGACAGCAAGCCAAGGATATACACGGTTCTCCGAATAGTCCAAACACCGATTGCTACAACGGGAGACATATTGGATCCATAAACTTGACACCGTACAACCTAGAGGCCTCAATACCTCTTTTGGTTTCTCCTGCTTTTTACCACAACGCTGATGATTTTTTGTCCCTCTCTTCAACCAACATGTCCCTCTTTTAAATGTGAAATCCGTGCACCTCTGCGCTGCATACTGTTTCTGTCTTCTGTTTTTTTCTCCTCGGTCTCTATTTTCCTATCTTCCCCCACATGCTTAGCTCCTTCCTACTTGGATGTCCCTCTTGTGATCTTGTCCTTCCCCGCCCCTCCGCTATCGTCACTCCACGTTTTCTTGTCCCATCCTTTACTTCACATGCTACGTTCCTTCCTATTTGAATGTCCCTCTTGTTATCTCTTCCTCCATTGTCCCTCTTCTTTTTCCTCTTCTCTTCCCCCCCTCTCGCTTCCGTCGATTCATGTGCCCCCCCTCATCCCTCTCCTTTGGACTCCTTCACACTCCCACCTTTCCTCGTTATAAGTTCTTTTTTCTCTACTTTCATTTCCCTCTGGTCCCTCTTTTGATCCCCTTTCTCCTCTCCTTTTTCTCTGCTTCACCCTCCATCATGTCCTCTTTGCTCCTTCTTCCCCCACTCGTACCTAATTTCCATTCCTCTTGTCCCTCCTTTCCCCTATGTCCTTCTGTTTTCCCTCTTCCCTTGTTCCTTGTCTCTCCATTTCTTCCAGCTCTAGATAATGTTTTGCTAATTTATTTACTACGGATACTCTGCTCGTTGCCTAGGTACCTCCTGGACCGTGATATTCTGCTCTCATCGCCGGCCAGGATGTATGCATAACATGGGGCGCTCCCCAGAACACAGCTGCCATGGTTTCAGCAGCCGCGGGCTCGGGAACCCCGCTGATGTCACTATGATGTCAGGTGGGAATGTACTTGCTCATTTATTTATATGTGTGTGTGCTTACTGCATGGCTTGTTAGTCTGCCCTGAGGAAGGGGGCTCATTATACCCCGGAAACGTTGAAATTTACGGACTGTCTGTTCATGGACTTTGAATGCTTTGGATTTTGTACACAGCATGGCGTTTTACTATTGTATGCTTTGAATCCAATATATCTTCTTCATATGGTGTGCTGGCCCTTTGTAATTCTTGGATTTAATTCCTGGCACCCAATTGTATAGATTTTGGTAAGTGTGCACCTGCATCTTGGATTATTAGTTTTTCTAGGGCTTTCTAGGGTTGGGTGTACCCCTCTCTTTCCTTTCAGGCTGAACAGAAAACTGAAGGAAAGGGATGACAGATGACCAAGGCAGATGACTGAATACCAAGAATCAAGAATAGGATGGGAACCAGAGGACAGGGTTAAGGGGTAGTCAACACTGGAACACCATGGAGGCAGGAGCTGGAGTACAGGTGTCTAATCTAAGCAGAAGGTGACTTGGAGTAAAGTGAAATCCACAAAGGGCCACCTGTTGGTGTACACTAGTAGTCACAGGCCCAAATTAAAGATTGGACAGTGCCCTGGTAGATGGCTTAATAGTACTTCAACCAGTGGTCCTAGCACTCTCTAACAGACTGTAAAAGAAGCTAATGTGATCGAAGCTTTTATGTAAGCCTTGAGACAGACCAAATACCATGTGATGCAGGTGTTCAGTGCAATATAGGCAATACCTAAATCTTCAGATTTAAATGTAACCATGACACAAAGAATGGAAGGTTTAGGTTTTTGTTACAGGTTATGTTACAGGTTATCTCATCTTCTTTTTTTTCTTTTCTATTTTTTCCCTCAGCAAGTTCTCCAACTTGCAATGGTTGACATCTTGATGGTCCATCATCAATTCCATATTTTAATGCCTATTAATTATCTGTTGGAGCTTTGAAGTGCTTCTTCATCGGGGAGAGGCCAAATTAATAAGTATATCTCCTTTGAAGACAGGGGATTACCCTGACCACCTATTATTATGCTTAATTAGTTAAAGGGGTTCCACCAGGGTTTCTATCGATAGAAATCCTGGTGGAACACCCTATTATCTCATCTTCTGATCTATAAACCCTCAGGTGGCACTGCATTTAAAACAGGCTTGAGTTTGTAATGGAAATCACTGTGTTGGCATGGTAAAGCAGATCAAAACCCTTTTATCTCCCTCTCAGCCCCCACCCACTGATCCCAAAATTGCCATATGATGTTCTGCAGCCAGGCACGCTATCCCGCGTCCAGTCTATCCTAAAGGCTGGATGTGGGAGCATGCGCATCTACTGGGATGTTCGGTGATCACACAGTCATGGGAGCTGCCAGCAAAGGTGAATTTACAGGCAACCCCGGGGGTTTTACACAGCGGGGCAGACTAACATCTGGCCCTGAAGTCTTTTAGATTCCTGGACCGGCCACAAAGAGTTTTTGATATGCTTTAAAGCTGTATCATGCAAACAAAAGGTCAAATGCCAACACAATTTATAAAGGATGCCCTCTCCTCTGGACCAAATCTGATATAAAATAGGCTGAGGTACAATGGAAAACAGTTCTCAGGATAGATTAATCAAATTCTTTCTGGAAACCATGGACACCATGCCCTGTGGACATGAGAGGAGAGGGTCCATGCAGCTTGTTTATCAGCACACAGTTAAAATTTCAGCATCTCAAATAGGATGGGGCTGCATGGGCAGCTTCTACATCTTGAAAAGCATTATCATTGCTGAGTCTTGTACAGAGGTTTTAGAACAATGTATGCTCTCATCCTGGCAACACCCCTAAGGAAGGCCTTATAGAAAGACAATGCTAAACTACATACTGCACCTATCACAGCAGCATGGCTTCACTGAAGTGCCCACATGCTGAACGGGCCTGTCAATTCAATTCAATTTATTGTTCGCCAAGTACATCGTGAGTTGAACAAGGAATTATTTTTGGCATATACACAGTGCAACAGTTAACAGATAACTACAGTTTACATAGAAAAGGGAACAGAGAAACAGAAATACAGATGCTCTCCCATAGTGCAATTGATACCGGCTTTGAGCCGGGGCCTATGATGCTTGGTTTTTGTTCAGGATGCGGACAGCCAAAGGAAAGAAACCACTCCTAGACCTACAAGTCCTGCAGGCTGGTACCGCAAGACGCCAACTAGATGGTAAATACTGGAATAGGACGTGTCCAGGGTGGGAGGGATCCCGAAGGATCTTTTCTGTCTGTGTTTTTGACAGACCTGTCTTCTTTAGTTGCCTCAAGAAAAATAGTCTATATGCTCTCCACAGTCGTGGTGTTCCTTTCCCAGCTGAGGTTGTTGGAGATGGTCACACCAAGACATTTAGTCTCACTCGCTCTTTTAATTTCCACCCCCTTGATGAACAGGGGTGACACGGGTGCCGGATTCCTCCTGAAGTCCACTACCATCTCTAGAGTTTTTGAAGAGTTTATAACCAGATTGTGTCTAGTGCACTAACTGACAAGCTCCTCCACTGCTCCTTGGTAGATTTCCTCTTTGCCGTTCTTGACCAGACCTATGACGGTTGTGTCACCGGCACACTTTACAATTCTCACAGAGTTGGCCAGTCGTTGGTGTAGATGGAGAACAGGAGAGGTGACAGAACGTAGCCTTGATGGGCACCGGTGTTAGTGTGTCTGACACTGGACCGTAACTGTTTGAGATCGATCTTTTTAAAAGCTTGCTGTCCACTCACAGATGTTTTGAGGAATGTTGAGCTTAGACATCTTTTCCACCAGCAGGTTCGGACTTATGGTGTTAAATGCTGAACTAGGAGTGCGCATGCGCGCGGCGCGGGGATGGCAGCTAACTAACCTCGCTCCGTGCCCGACGGCAGAAGAAGGGGGCTGTGAGCGCTAGAGACAGCTTGGAGACAGCGGCAATAGCAAGGACGCACAGACCGCAGTGTTGTGGAGAAGCAGAGGGAGGAAGAGCAGTGAAGAAAAGGCACAGCTGCGGGAGCTTGACACAGGGACATCTCCTGCGGAGCTGCTGCAAGATGGCGGACGACATCTCTCCTGAGGACCTTGATGCGATCGAGCAATCAGAAGCATCCTTTCAGGTGGAACAGAGAGGTAGGATGGGATTGGCCGGCCCTGAGGCACCAGCAGAGATGAGCAGCTCTTTGCTCAGCCGTTTTGAATGTCTGCTACAGAATGCACTGCTCACTAATACAGCGCAGTTAAAGGCACACATGTCCAGAGAGATAGAGAAGGTGGCAAGTGGGCTGTCAGCTCTGGAAGCCAAAATAAGTAATGTTAAGATTGCCCAGGAGGTCCTAGATACTAAGTTAATCAGCTTAAGACCGATAACCTAGCATTGGCAGCAAAGCTGGAAGACATGGAGAACAGGGATCGGCGCTCTAACCTGAGATTTAGGGGCATCCCTGAGCATGTCGAGGATTTAAGGAGGGCAATAACTGATTTATGCCAAGATCTGGTCCCGGGTTTGTCAGCTGAGAGGCTAGAGATGGATCGAGTGCACAGAGCCTTAGGACCACGTAGACCGCCTAATGATCTCCCTCGCGATATTATCGCCAAATTTCATTTTTATGCGTCTAAGGAAATAATTCAGAAAGCTGCAAGACAAAAATCTGCAAAAAAAAAACTGTCAGGGAAATAATTATCAAATCTTTTCTGACCTATCGGCAAGCACCATGGCAAAAAGGCGAGAGATGAAGCCACTGTTATTGATCCTTCAGGAACATAAGATAAAATATAGATGGGGTTTCCCCTTCCGCCTTACATTTTCATATAAGGAGGCTACCTTCTCTGCAGTAAATACAGACGAACTGAAGGCTCAGATGTCATCTGCTGGCATATCTAAACCGATGTCTATGAAATCTTCCAGAGTAGGAGAAGACTCGCCCAAGTCGCAGAGGTCTGGAAAACGCCAAAAGCGTGGAGTCCCGCGATCAGGATGCAGCTCATCACTGGCTTTTGCGGATACCTGAACACTGTTCTCTCCCTTCTGTGTGTTTTTTTTAAGTGTAGTTGAAATGAGTCAGGGATAATATGTACCACTGACTTGCCTCTGGGAGAATTTTATAAATGTTTTGTCATTTTTGCAGTTCGCTGCTATAGCTTTACCCAGCAGTATTTGAAGCTAGGGTAGTTAAATGATGACTATGGTGTTTGCACTTACCAATGACCTTTGGATCAGTGTAACTACCATAGTGGGATAATTACTGTTAGCAATTGTTAAAAATATTGTTCTGATATTTCCAAGCGTTTTTTTGTGAGATTATTTACCCCCCCCTGTCCGTCGGCTATTGTATGACGTGCTCTCGTACAACCAGAGGGATTTTCCCTGTAGTTTCTTGGTATTTGTACTGGAAACTTTTAAATTTAAGTTTAATAAGTGATACAAATAAAGTTAATAGCCTGGCTGACAGGCAGTCTCCCCTTTACCTATTTTTGGGTTGGGAGAGGGTGTCAATCAGCCAGTTGACTAGATTGGATAGGCACTGTAGTGGGGTTTGCTGGTACTGCTAGCGCCACGAGTATAGTGCTCTATTCGACTGAACTTTATATATAATAGAATCTGTTCCCTCCCTTGATTTTCCCTTGTCATTTCTTCCCCTCCCTATTCCCTTTTTTTTTTTTTTTCTCTCTTCTCTCTTAACATTTAATGTAAGGTGGTAATTGGTGTCCTACAAAAACATTAATAATGGTAAAGGTGTTATCATTAAACGTGCAGGGCTTCAATTCTCAGAATAAACGGTGTTCTGCTTTTAGAAGGATTAAGGCCTTGCACCCGGATGTCATCTGCCTGCAAGAGACACATTTCTCGAGGTCATCCCAGCCGCGTCTTTTGAATTCATCCTTTCCTCAGGTATTTTCAGCAAATGCGCACACTAAGCAGAGGGGGGTATTAATAGCTTTTAAACGAGGGGCGCCATTCCATTGCCACAGGGAGATAAAAGATCCAGAGGGACGATTTGTGGTCTTAGTGGGTTTGTTGAAAGAAACTCAGGTTACCATAGCTAATTATTATACGCCCAACACTGGACAAGTAGCGTTTCTTCAAAAAGTGTTTGAGGTAGTCAGGGAGGTGGCACAGGGAAGCATGATAATATGTGGGGACTCGAACCTTACCTTAAATCCGTACTTAAATTTACTAACAAAGGGTGCACCGCCCAAATCTTCCTACAAAATGTATACAACTGTATGCTCACCCATATAAAATGCAATCCACAATAATTTGGAGTGGGCGTGCAAAGAACACACCAATCTCCCAAAGGAAGCACCACTACAATCAACAGTATATATTAATGATTTTATTAGTACAAAAAAACAAAGAATTAAAATACATACACCACAAGACAAATTTAAAAACAACCAGTATGGCCAAATGTATCTATATCAATGTATATGGCCCCTAAGGGCCGCTTAAATAACTGCCCTATGGGTGAATAATATTAATTATCCTAGAGTAGTCATAACCCATCCTTTTTGTGCCGGCACAAAAAATCCTAACCACATGTAAATATATGTGCAAATTCATGAAACCAATACAACAAAAATATTAATAATATATATGGCAAAAATATGTGCAAAAACAGTGAATATACAATAAAATAATATCAATATATAAAGTGCAAATACATGAAAAACACATAAACCTAAAACACTACCTAATATTGCACAGGGAAACCCATACCAATAAGACTTTAAAGTGCAGACAATAACAATATATGATATAAATGCAAGTGCCAGCAGAGAGAAAATAAATGGTTAAATCTCACGTCATAAGATAACACCCAGGGCAACAGTCAGGCCAACCTCAGTGAAAAATGTCTGCGCACGCAGCCCCCATGCTGCTTCAAGGACAAGGGTCCGTACTTAGATAGGCAATCCTTGGCGGGAAAGGTAGTAGGTACTTCATATGCGGCCGCTTCTAGACAATTTCGTGGCTTGTTGGATGAATTCGCATTAGCAGATACTTGGCGGGAGTTACATCCAGGGACACAAAATTTTACCCATTTTTCCCATGCTCATAATGTATGGTCCAGGATTGACCATATACTTCTGTCTCAGAGGGCTCTAGCGGCGGTGAAATCAGTTAAAATTTACCCAATATCATGGTCGGATCATGACTGTGTGGTCATGGCTATGGATCTATTAACTCGGGGAGGACCTGGTTTTACATGGTCTCTTAACACTTCTATTTTATCTGAATCCAATGTAGTTGAAGAGGTCACTAAAGCCTTAACAGAGTACTTTCAATTTAATGAAAACCCAGAGACGTCTGAAGTGCTTAGCTGGGAGGCACATAAGCCAGTCATTAGGGGTCGATTGATGGGGATTGCATCCAAGAAAAAACGTGAGAGAAATGTGTGCATTGAGGAACTAGAGAGGAAATATGAGGAGGTTGCGGAAGAGGCAAAACAAAGAATGTCCCCCGAGATTCGCTCTAGATTATATGAGGTGACTCAGGAGCTTAATTTAGCTCTGGCAGGTAAGGCCGAGAATGTAATGAGGTGGGTAAAGCATAGATACTATTGCAAGGCCAACAAGCCGGACTCACTATTAGCCAAGAGACTTAAGTTCCCGGACCAGAGTTATACACCGATTAATGCACGAGAGGGGTGAACTCACGAGTAACCCTGAGAAAATAGTCAAAATCTTCAGAGAGCAGCTATCGAAATTATACTCCAACGATACTCCGGTTAAAACTGATAAAGTAAATGGGTTTTTGGCTGACATCCCCCTACCTGAACTTCCGTTGCAGTTGAGGGAATCTCTGGAGGAGGGTTTTAGTGTAATGGAGATCCAACATGCTATTGATAGGTTGAAAGTAAACAAGAGGCCGGGACCGGATGGCTTCCCGGCGATATACTATAAGACATTTAGATCTGTTCTGGCGCCTAAACTAGCAGCATGCTTTAACAAGATGCGCAGTGGGGCGTCCTTCTCGAGAGATTCCCTTACTGCCTCAATTAGTATGGTGCCAAAGCCGGACTCGGACCATACAGTGTGGTCTAATTTCAGACCAATTTCGCTTATTAATGTTGACATGAAGATATTGACTAAGGTTCTTGCAGACAGATTGTCGGGTTATATGCCTAGATTAATCCATAAAGATCAAGTAGGATTCATACCGGGCAGACAAGCTGGGGATAACATAAGGAAAGTGGTCCAGCTGGTGCATTTGGCTAAAACTACTCAAACCCCAGCTATGCTTCTTTCCTTAGACATTAGAAAGGCTTTTGATACGGTGCTTTGGGAATATCTTTTTGGTCTGCTGAGCAAGTGGGGATTTGGCCCTAAATTTATAGGGATGTTAGAGAAGATATATTCAACTCCTAGGGCCTTTGTTAAATATAATGGTTTTAAATCTGAGGACTTCCCGTTACAGAGAGGCACTAGACAGGGATGTCCGCTGTCCCCCCTTTTATTTGCGTTAGCAATGGAACCCCTGGCACAATTAATTAGGCTGTCCCCGGATATTTCAGGGATAAGGGTAGGGAAAACTCAATATAAGTTAAGTCTTTTTGCGGATGACGTGCTGGTAGTGGTGTCAAACCCTAGGGTGTCCCTTCCTGGAATTATGAGGAGGTTAAAGGAATTCGAGCTAGTTTCGGGCCTTCAGGTTAATATGCCAAAATCCAGAGCTTTAAACATTAGCATCCCCTCCGAGCTGTGTGCTAGTTTAAAACGCTCCTTTGGTTTCCAGTGGGAAGAGGCTGGAATTAAGTATCTTGGAATTAAGCTTACCAGTGAATAGTCGCCCCTCTTTGCTGCCAACTATTGCCCTCTGAGACAGAATATCTTTGGTCTTCTAGATAGATGGAAAGGATACAAATTGTCTTGGCTCGGTAAGATAGCAGCCATTAAAATGTCCATTCTACCTAAGTTTTTGTATTTAGCCCGAACACTGCCAGTTAAAATCTCTCGAAATTTTTTGCAGGCGTTGCAGTCAAGAATTATGGCGTTTATCTGGGGGGAAGGGAGGCCTAGGGTGGCTGGAGGCACCATGATGCTGCCTAGAACTCAGGGTGGTCTTGGAGTGCCTAACTTTGCTAAATATTATCAAGCTGCCCAACTGGCCCAGGTGGTATCATATCACGCTGAGGTGGAAATCCCTTTGTGGGTCCAGATCGAATCTGAATTGTGTAACCCAATGTCGTGTGCTGCTATGTTATGGCTTCCAAGGAAACTTAGGGGCAAAATAGAGAATCCTATTATAGCCCACTCGTTAGAACTATGGGATGGTCTGCGGTCCGCTAAGGGCCTGGCTTCTCCCCATCTCCCGTTAATGCATTTATGGAACAATCCGATGTTTACCCCCGCTCTTATAGACCCGGGCAGGTTTAGTAATTGGAAAAGGGCAGGAGTTAACTGTTTGCTAGATTGTTTGGAGGGTTCGAAGATGGCAGGTTTTCAGGTGCTACTGCAAAAATTCCAACTACAAGCTAGGGACCTTTTGGTTATCTCCAGATCAAACACTACGTGAGTTCCATGATGATAGGAGTAGATATAGGTTCACAGCTTACTTTGTTTGAGAAAAGATGTAGGTCCGATCCAAGGGGGAGGGGACTTATCTCAGATATGTATAGGGAGGTATCTAAGATCGAAAAGGGAAATATAGTACCATATAGACTGAAATGGGGAAGAGACTTATGGGAAAATAAGTAGCTGAAGGAATGGGAGAAAATGAGGACGGCCTCCTTTGGGCCATCGGCGTCGGTGTGGGCGATAGAGGCTAATGTCAAAGTGGTCATGCGTTGGTACTTAGTCCCTAAACAACAGGGGCATTTTAGAGGGGGAGCAGTGGGGTTATGCTTTAGGGGATGTGCGGTTGAAGGATCGTACTGCCATATTTGGTGGAAATGTCCCAAAGTAGAGGGATTTTGGAGGAAAGTATTTGTAGCCTTAAGTAACGTGTTAAAGAGACGTATCCGCTTAAACCCATGGGTAGCCTTACTAAATGGATCCATAGGGCCCAGCTCAAGGAACCAGAAACAATTAGCATACCATATCCTGACGGGGGCTAAGCTCACTATCGCGGGTGCTTGGAAGACCTCTGTTTTGTCATTTGATAATTTCAAAAATAAAGTGCATTATATTATGTCAATGGAAAAGATGTCGGCAATCAGGGATGGAACGCTGGATAGATATCGGGAAATGTGGACTCCATGGGTCCAGGAATTTAAACCGGCTAATTTCGATGTAAATCTGTTAGTGATATAATTCTTTACTCTTTTTTTTTTTTTTCTTTTCCTGTTATTTTACTTTATCCCTTCTCCCCCGTTCCCCTTTTTCCTCCCTCCCTCTTTCCCTGGGTGTATTTCTTCTTGCCCATAATAGGTTAGTTCTTAAAATAAAAAGGAACTTGGGTCCTATGCTCAAAAAGTGTTGATACATAGAGATAATTGAAAACTTGAATGCTTTTTTTTTTATAGAGTTATAATAGAGATTTGCATACTCCTTGTGTATTATTATATAAGTTTACTTCAGGTCATTATACCAGATTTAGTAGTGAATTGTATGACACTTTCTGAGTGTATATTACACTGGTGACAGTGGTATGCTATTGATAAATAAAAGATTATTTGACTAAATGCCGAAATAATGTCTGCACGCCAGACCTTTTCTCAATAGAAAAACCTTTGGTGCATTCTAAATCTGACAAAAGGGCACTCAAGATTGTTGAGCAGCTGGAATCCTATATCCTATATTCCTTTCCCAAAACTCCAGCAATTGGTCTCCTCACTTACCAGAAATTTACAGACTGCTGTCGAAAGAAGAGGGAATGCTGCACAAAAGTAGATCCTGTCCTGTCCCAACTTTTTTATGTTGTATTGCTGCCATCAATTTCTAAATTAGGTTTTTTTAAAAGGTATTTAAAAAATATCTAAGTTTCAACTTCTGATATATTAAATATAGTCACATGAGAGTTCAAAACCTTACTGTGCTTTCAGTATTTAAAATGTACATAAATATTATTTGCAAAGTAAAGTTTTGAATGAATTAACCTGGGTCACTTAAACTTTATGTTCACACTACAGTATACTTACAGTACCTTTCCTATCTTCTAAGATCAATACGCTTCGATTCTGTAATTTGGTTACATTTATCATTTATGTTTTCACACTGAGCCTGACAAAATAAAGTCACTGTACTTATCTGTAAAATTTCCTGTGTTCCCACAGAAAAATAATAGGAAAAAGGTTGCTACATTCACAGAACATGTTTCCTGCAGCGGGATCGGTAGCCTACTGACATTTTTAAATTGAATGACATTTTAAATATTCACAGTTCTCTACATGTAATAAGTTATTAAAGGTGAACCATTGGCACAGTGTGAAAACTAGGTCGGTAAACTAACAACAGTTGTAATCTAATCAAAGGGAACGTGACCGGCAAACATGGCAATGTCACACATTTCCATTAAAGCATATGTTTTCTCCACCCTGTACATACAGATTGCCCAAATTAAAAAGCATCCTACCTGCACCTATTGATTTTTCTGAGCCTTTAAACAGCCAAGGTGGCGGTACATTCTGACTGTGCTGCTCTGCATTATGGGATTGCTGTCCTTTTCCTGACCCCAGCTCTGCTCTGTCTGAGAAAAGCACAGCTATAACCCCACCCCCTGCACTTCGTGCCCACTTTAGGAGGCTGAATTGCTGACTTCATCAGGTAATAAGAAAGTACTGATCCACAGTAGAAACAAGGGATAACTAGTAAGAAGGGCAAAGAGGTAGAAATAGCAATCTAAAAATAGATTATGGGTAGAGTTGTAGCTAGTACCTGATGTATGCTTAGTATGTGTGTTTGTAGCCATATCTAGTACGTTTCTCTAGGCTAAATGTCTTGCTGCAGCACATCATTGCAGTGAATAGAAAGGCCATGGCAATGCCATGGAGGCATCGATGATGGAAGATCAGACCCATTGCATGGGACTTAATCTAACTTTTAGGCGAGTTGTTAAAAGGATAAAAGTTTTGTTTTTTTAGCCTGGACTGTCTGTTTAAGAGTGTTTACTATGTAGTGTGAACCTATGCCTAAATATCCAAACTTAAAAAAACATCAAAGCAACACAAAATGAAAAACAAAATGTTTTAGTAATTTTTGTCTTGTCCCATCTTACCCTGCTTTTAAAGTACCAGACCTTAAAGTGCAAGTCAGTCAAGTCCAGGTAACATGGAGACATGCACTGTAGCTGCTAGCCTACCTACAATTTTGAATAATAAAAGATTTATGATGCTTACTGTTGTCCGAATTAGACCCCTGTGGCCAATATATTGGAAGTCCCCAGGGGGGCGCCATCAACATTATGTCCCCTGCAGACTTAAAATGGGCCAATCACCAGCTTATCGACTATCCTGGTACTGGTAATTGGTCCTTGCTCTGGGGGTATCCCGATGTAAGATGCCCTACAGTGTGAAACCCCCAGATCTCCCCTTCCCCCGTCCCCACAGCTCATTGCCGCATCCCTAGCATTGCCGCATCCCTAGCTCCCTAGCATTGCCGCATCCCTAGCTCCCCTGTGGAATGCATGTTCCTGTGTACCCGGCCTATCTGAATGGCAGGGCGTTGGGAGCATGCACAGCTGCAGAGAAGCCGGTTATGCTGCCCTGGCTGAGAAAGGCTGACAAGCTAGCTGCTGGTGCTGGAACCTTTTAGATTCCAGCGCGGCCGCAGGGATGATCCATTTTAAGGTCACCTTACATTTCGTAGATGCTCACCCAAAAACAAGCCTATCAGGAGCACTAGATCCAGAACTGATGAGGACAGTAGCCAGCATTAGACAGTTGGGCTGCATTTACATTTAAGAGGCACTGGCCCCAGTTGAGTTACAATAATCCTAGCCCATCTCTAGTGACTGGACTAGTAATACGTCCTCTCTAATTAAATAAGAAAAAAGAGTAAATGCAGTACATTTTCCAGATTGTCTTGCTAGTGCTTAACCTTATTGTATGGGCAGCTTTAGGGTTCAGCCATTCCCTTTCTTATTTTATATACTTAAAGGAGCACTATCGTGAAAAAATTGCCCAATGATAAAAATCCAAATAAATATGCCAGATGGCGGAAGGATGCGTCACTTGTATACCCGACATCAAGAAATATCCAGCCAGGCTTGTTTTTCTTTCTTTTAGTAGGAAGGAAAATTACATCTGGGGTGAAAGGTTATGTCACCCCTGAGAGACTAAACCTGTCACCCTTGGATTTATTCCTACCAGGAAAGAATAAACCACAAGCTTGGTGGGAGTTTTATTCAGTTGGGGTACATAAGTGACCCCTCCTATCATTAGCCGATGTGTTTATATAGATTTGTAATATTACAAAATTTCACGATAGTGCTCCTTTAAATCAGATATGCTTTCCTGATATTCCCTTATATTTTAGTTTTACATTTATTACCATCTCTACTGCTCTTAATTAAGGTTATGCTGGACTTAACTAACAATGCTTCAATATTAGCTTTTGAATATTTATAGATATCAGCATCTCTTTACAACATTGTACATGAGAATATGGGAGAATATGTAAGATATTAATTTTGCTAAATAATTATCACTGCTGTATCATATTTTACACTCAATGATGGTTTTTACATGACAGTTTAATGGTTGACAATCCTTATCATTGTCTTAGCACTTTCCATCTGGCTACACACAAAATCATGTTTCATTTTCGATATAGAAAACTGTCAGATTCTGCACTGAAGAATAATGCTTGGGAGATTTGGAAAGAGTTTGCTGCTGGATCACAAACTTGGCTCCTAACATGAATTCTATCAGCATGGAAACAGGTGGTGCCATCCTGCTGCCGCAACACCACAGGGCATGTTTGCTCTGACCACTGGCATCAGAAGAAATATTTTATGGAAAATGTAGATTGGAAATTAACCCTGCCTTATGAGAACTTGACTGAATGTTAAGCACAGAACAGCAGGAAAGCACAAGACAATTTTTATAAAGGCTTCATAAACATTATGCAACATTAATTAACACTGATTGAATTATGATGGGTCACAACAGATGCAGAGAAGGCAGTTGTCCTCTTATGTTGATTATTTTGTCGTAAGTTCTTGTTTGAGTCAGCACCAGGGAAATCTGGGCTTTAGTTTAATGTCTGTTCTGTCTTGTTTAGTTAAAGCCTGTTCTTGGGTTATATAGTTCCTTGTGCAGAACTTTTCTGACACTCTCCCTCATACACACAGTACACATTAATAGCAGGTTATTGTCCACTGGTAAAAGGTAAGGGTGGTGTATGGTTTTAGTGTTGCAGGGCCAGAATATTAGCTGGAGGGAACAGTGTAGCTGGATAAGGGGAGTTGTTGTGGAGACTGAGGAGGCAGAGGATTGAGGGGGGCTACAAGATAAATCAGTGAATCCTGGCGCAGGCAAACTTTAAGCTCTGACCAGCCAGTCTCAAGGCTGTGCAGCCCTCAAGTAATTATCCCCATTATCTCTAGTATTATTTTGTTTATTTATAAAGCTCCAGAATCTTCTTTGTAGAAGGTTGGATTTACAGATATGGTAAAAAGAAATATCCTTATTATACAAATGTTATTCTGTGTCAAATGCAATGGAGATTCAGCTAATTGATACTTGATATTGGAGTATATTAGAAATGAAGGCCCCTGCCCTTGAGAGCTTACAATCTAAAGCAGTGCTCCCCAATCTTGTCCTCAAGAACCACAGGTCACATTTTGTGGATCTCCACATAGCCGGCTCTATAGCTCTGTCTGTGCATTATTTACTTCACCTGTGCATCTGTGCAGTAATCTGAAAAACATGACCTGCTGGTGGCTCTTGAGGAGAAGGGTGGGAGACACTGAAGGAATATACATGTACAATATATATACAAATGATTAAGGCATGCACTAGAATTTTTGTGAACAGATGTGAGAAAGGATAGCTAGAGACATCCCCATAGCAGAGTGTGTTGTAGAACAAACCCCATCATCCCTATAACAGAACGTGTGGTAGAACAATCCTCATCATTCCCCCTAGCAGACTGTAAAAAAATCCCTTATAGCAGAGTGTGACAGAGCCCCCCCCCCATCTTCTCTATCATAGTCAGTGTAGCAGAACAACCCCCATCATCCCTAAAGCACACTGTGACAGAGTCGCCCCCATCTTCCCCATATCAGACTGTGTGTCAGAACAACCCCTATAATTCCTACATCAGACTGTATTGGAGAACACCTCTCATTATCCCTATAGCAGACTGTGTGGCAAAACAACCCCTATCAGAGGTGGGTACCTTTCAAGCACTAGAACCATCATCTCAGCCCCCCCAAGGGTGTGTTTTTTTACCCCTTCTCTTCCCCCTATATACCAATGACTGTATATCAGTATGTCAGACTGTTAACATCCTAAAGTTCGTGGATGACACCACAGTCATCGGATCTGATCTGGAATGGTGATGCATCGGACTACAGAGAGAGAATCAGCAGACTGGAGCAGTGGTGCTCAAGAAACAACCTTGTCCTGAACTCCAACATCATGTTACCTGTCAAAATTGATGGCAAGGAAATTTAGGGGGGTGCAAGATTTCTACAATATCTGATTTTATCTGATGACCTGATGTCGGAAAAGAATACAACCATCACATTAAAGAAAATCACGAAAATACTCTTCTGTCTGTGACTGCTCAAGAAAGCTAGTCTGCCAAAAAGTCTGCTGTCATCCTTTTATAACTCATTGGCGCAGTCCTGTCCTTCTCCATCACTGCCTAGTATGGTAGCTCAACCAAGTGAGAAAAGATTAAAATTCAGCCGACTGTTAACTTGGCTGAAAGGATCATCGGGGCATTTCTGCCATCACTGGATTCCCTCTATAGGAAATACCCTCCTTCAAGAGCGAGGAAAATCCTCTCTAACTCCTCCTATCCTCACCACCCCTTCTTCTCCTCTCTTAGGCCTGGGCAACGCCTCAGGGTCCCCCAGTGCAGAATAGCTTCTTCCCATCAATGACAAGCCTAAACATTGCACTAGCTAAAGGGCATAGTTGCTCTTCACTTAGCCTCTGAGCTATTCATCACGAATAGGATGTGCGTACTGAATATAGCTGTATGTAGAGACTAGGGGACCAGTACATAGATATCACACTGTCAACAGCACCTTATTGCTGTAGCGAAATACAAATTTGGTATTGAAGGTCGCATTATGTGTAATCACAACATTGTTATATTGTGTTACCCAATATGCAGCCCCCCCCCTTTTAATCCTTCCTTAACATTTCCTGACACTGTAACCAGCTAAAACGTATTTCTTCTACATTGAAATGTGTACTTGGCGAAATTGACGAAATAAAGTGATTCTTGATTCATAAACATCCCATCCAATTAGCAAATTAAACCAGCTCTATGACATGAGATGTTAAAAAAAGATGCTGTTTGTTGATTCTTTAAAATTCTCTTAGATTAAATCTAACATAAACAGCTACTGGTGTTTGGAAACATTAAACATTTATTATGTTGAATGCCCATGCTGTTTGAGAACTATTGAGTGAGGGCACTAGTCTATTAAATCTTGCTACTAATCATTTCTGCCAGTGTTGTCACTGAACACGAGAAAAACTTAATTTACAACTTTCAATAAAATGACTTCATTTAAAAAATGGGTTGTTAACCAAAATGACTAACAGAATTGATTAAAAGAATGGTATAGAGCAGGGGTTCCCAACCTTTTTTCATGAAGTACCACTTCAAAATGTTCTGATTGTCCCAAGTACCACCTAATACAGAGTTCCCCAGTAGGGTCTACTGTACTGTACTACCCCTGGGAACAGAACAAGTTCCACATCAGTCTGATACCCACAAATGTTATGCATCAGAAGCATAATGACTTTGCCCCCTTGGAGCATCTTATTAACACTGATGCTCAAAGCTAATAAGAGAATTTGAAGTGGACCTACACCTTACCTACAAAGTGTTTGCTCACAAGAAGACCTACCCCCTATTTAACATTAGTGAGGGAGCGCCAGTCACCGCAAACAATACTTTATGGTGCCAGTGGTGGAACCATCGGTGCTGACTGTTTTTTGTTTGTTAAATCTTTATAGATAAGGCAACTATATTGGTGCTGAGTAGCATTGACTGGCATCGATGCTTGATAAGCATCTCCACACCAGGCAGTCTGTCAAAGTTTGGATTTTTCCATAGAGCCCAGTCTAAACTAGATTTATATTCTAGAGACATGGGTCAGACTGTACACCATCAGCCTCGGGGGGGGGGGGGGACATAATAAGGGTAAGCAGTATGGAGGAGAGGAATGCTGAGTGTGTATGAGGGAGCTATGTAACTCTTGAAACAGTTGCTACAATGTCTGTCAACCAGGAGAGTGTAGGTCCACTTCAAAGAACAACTCCAGCTGTACAGTTTTAACAGTGTTATCCTGCAGCTTAATGAATATTAAATGTATAGTTAAAGTTATATTAGGGTAAATATGTGTAATTGTTTTTAATTAATATTAAAATGTACCTATATTGGTGAATTGGAGATTGAGGACTACGACTGGGGTCCTACAAGGTTGCCATAGCAGCAAAAATATTAGTATGAGCTGTTGCTGCCTTAGTGACAGTTGAGAGGGAAAGACTTCTAGGTGGTCTGAAACTGTCGAGTTGTACTTACACTGTAAATAGACTTCATCTGGGCAGTGGCTTGGTAGCCACAGCCACGGTGGTGCTGACCTCTGAGATGAGCTCTTGTTTGGTGACTATAGCATTTTTTTGAATATCATTTTGCTGTTACTGTGACTTGCATATCCTTGCATTTGCACTTTTTTTCTGTTTCTGCAGGTGTTTATTCTCTGCTCATTGTGCACATGTATTTAGAGGTATATAAAGGTAAAAAAAAAAATCTCATGGTCGTAAAAAATTCAATTCGTGAAAAAAAAGCCTGAGAATGTCACTGTTACTGAATCACTAGATAAAAAGACAATGAAAGGCAATGGCAGCTTTTACTACAGTGTGGAAAGGAGTAAACAGTTATATACTTTTCTTAGAAGTAAAAAAAGTGCCATCGACTTTCATTGTTTTCTTAGCTGGTGATTCAGCAACAATGAAATGCTCAGGCTTTTTTCTCATGAATTGAATCTTTTGCTACCATGAGAATTTTTTTTCTACCTTTATTGAATCTATGTACTTATCTTTGGCCAGCATTGCATTAATTATGTGTATTTTTACCATCCAGGGGTGGACTTGTTTTGGGGAGACCAGGTGGCCTGCACTACTTTGGGACCAGATGAGCTGCTGCAGTCCCTGCCTCCTTGGTTTCCCTCTCAGTCCCCTATACCCAGCCCCACTGTACACACCAGCCCCCAATGTTATAGCCCCAGCATTTGGGGCAGGGGGTACCCACCCCTGATCCAATAATGCTAACTATTAATAGCCATTGATTCACCTCTGAAAATAACATTCTTGTTAACCGACCAGAAAATACATTGGGGACCTCAACAGGGATGCCTCGGGTTGGCAATGTCCTTGTAAAATCCTAGACTGTTTTTTGACTCCAGTCCACCACAGGTCCCATCCCATAGCTCCCTAGTGTTTAAACTTGTGTTGTTTATATGTATAGTTCATGGAATACATTCTATTTTCTTATTATTGGCTGTGCAGCTATTATGTATCCTTTTGGGGATACTCTTTCCTAGTTTGCTAGTTCACAGCAAATATTAGCTTGCACGCCGCTTGAGATATTTAAGAATATTGTGTTGTGCCATAGTATAGCAGTGTAGTCACATTACTACTACTTTTGTAATGACACCTGGACCTTCAGTGATGAACCTCCAAACACCCTGGTTCCTCCCTTGGAGCTTCCTTACAAAACATATGGTCCACACAGACCTAAGCATCTTGCTTTCCTTGGCAGCAACCCTTCTGGATTTCTTCTAAACTAAAGTCTCCGGCAACTATTGATAAACCCTAGATGTACAGTGTTTCAACAGCGACACTAAAAATACAATTTTGCTGCTGTGTCTATTGTGACCAGACCCAAGAACTGCTCTCACTGGTCTTTCTCAATACTGCAACTAATTCACAGCATTCATTTTGATTTAAAGATCATATGTAGATATACCCTACATAGTACACCCTACTGTAACTATCCTGCAGCTTTTTCATACAAGGTACTGCATACTTAGCTTACAAGATACTGCTATTCAGATGCATATTTTGGCTGGAAAGGATTATGACGTATTGTTGCAAAGTTGCTAGAAATACAGAACAGATTTTCCCTATTCTACTCCTTTTGTTTGTAAAAAAAAATGTGAAAGAAAAAAGAATGCTTCAATGTGGAATTTAATATCTAATTCACTTTGTCATAAAAATGCCTTTTGTTTTATTTATAACCGTTATTAAAGAGTTTGCTGTAAGCAGTGCTGGAACTCAGTATTGTGTGTAAGGGTTTGTTGGCCAGTAATTATCTTACAAAGAGATTGCTATTTTTATGAGCTGGTATTATAGTGATATAAGACTGCTAATTTTCTCACAATAGCAAGCCAGTTTGTAGTATTTATGAACTTGAATTGAAACAGAGAAGAATAGGGAATATGAAAAAGAAAGAAGAAAGGTTTCAGTTGTTCACTTGTATTATGTTTTTTAATATATATATATATATATATATATATATATATATATATATATATATTATTATTATTATATATTTATATAGCACCATCATATTCCGTAGCGATATATATACCGTATTTTTCACCCTATAAGATGCACTCATTTTTCCCCAAAAGTGGGGGGAAAAAGTCCATGCGTCCTATCGGAGAATGGGGCCCGGGGCACACGTGAGCAACCAGGTCCGTGTAGCAGGTGGACATGGCCTGCACCGAGTCGGTGCAGGCCACACCCACCCGCTGCCCTGACCCGGGTTTCATGCGTGCCCTGGCAGGAAGAGGCAGCAGCTGGAGGGCAGAAGATGGAGGAGCGGCGAGCGCTGTCTCTGTCCCTGCCGCTGCTGTTGCTGCCGGAAAGACAACAATGGGGAATGGGGGGGTGCCACACTGCCTATATGAGGAATGGGGGGAATGCCACACTGTATAGGAAAGAAAATGCACTTTGATTCCTAGATATGCAGCAGGGTGCATGACCCGGGGCATCCCACACCCCTATACTGCCAGCAAGAAACAGTTCAAGGGTCAGCAAACCTTAAAATCAATATTTATTGATATAATATGATATAACAAGTCAGAAAACAGCCTTAAGAACACGTTACCAGACCCCGACAGCAATCCTACATAAGGGTTGATTCAGAGAGAAAAAAAAAGACTTTCCATTTTGTGTCGATCTGTTTTTTTTCTTAATTTTCCTGCTCTCGTATGTGTACGAGTGATTCTAAGCATGTATCGCAAACCTTCAGTAAGGTCTTCGTCTGTTCGTATGCCAACGAGAATGTCATTTTCCAGCTTTCGATTTCTGTTTATGTTACTCATGTTACAACGTCGGCTTTCGTTTTTGCCCTTTTTCCATTGTCTCCTCCCACGAATCCTTTATGTTTCCCGTTAGATTCTGTTTTCCTTTTACAATAAAACTTACCCAAATCACTTCGCGCTCAGTATATTCTTGCATTTCCCACCCCTAAAACTTACCTAAATAACTTCACGGTCAGTATATTCTTGCATTTCCGACCCCTAAAACTTACGCAAATCACTTCGCAGTCAGTATATTCTTGCATTTCCCACCCCTAAAACTTACCCAAATCACTTCGCAGTCAGTATATTCTTGCATTTCCAACCCCTAAAACTTACCCAAATCACTTTGCGGTCTCATTCTTCTTCCATTTCCCACCCCTAAAACTTACCTAAATCACTTCACGGTCAGTATATTCTTGCATTTTCCACCCCTAAAACTTACCCAAATCACTTCGCAGTCAGTATATTCTTGCATTTCCCACCCCTAAAACGTACCCAAATCACTTCGCAGTCAGTATATTCTTGCATTTCCCACCCCTAAAACATACCCAAATCACTTTGCACTCTCATTCTTCTTCCATTTCCCACCCCTAAAACTTACCTAAATCACTTCACAGTCAGTAAATTCTTGCATTTCCCACCCCTTAAACTTACCTAAATCACTTTGCGGTCAGTATATTCTTGCATTTCCCACCCCTAAAACTTACCCAAATCACTTTGCGGTCTCATTCTTCTTCCATTTCCCACCCCTAAAACTTACCCAAATCACTTTGCGGTCTCATTCTTCTTCCATTTCCCACCCCTAAAACTTGCCCAAATCACTTTGCGGTCTCATTCTTCTTCCATTTCACACCACTAAAACTTACCCAAATCACTTCGCGGTCAGTATACTCTTGCATTTCCCACCCCTAAAATTTACCTAAATCACTTCGCGGTCTAATTCTTCTTCCATTTCCCACCCCTAAAACTTACCTAAATTACTTTGCGGTCTCATTCTTCTTCCATTTCTCACTCCTAAAACTTACCCAAATTACTTCGCGCTCAGTATATTCTTGCATTTCCCACCCCTAAAACTTACCTAAATCACTTCGTGGTCTCATTCTTCTTCCATTTCCCACCCCTAAAACTTCCCCAAATCACTTCGCAGTCTCATTCTTCTTCCATTTCACACCCCTAAAACTTACCCAAATCATATCGCGGTCCGTATATTCTTCCATTTCCCACCCCTAAAACTTCGCGCTCAGTATATTCTTGCATTTCCCACCTCTAAAACTTACCCAAATCACTTCACAGTCTCATTCTTCTTCCATTTCCCACCCCTAAAACTTACCCAAATCACTTCGCGGTCTCATTCTTCTTCACTTTCCCACCGCTAAAACTTACCCAAATCACTTTGCGGTTTCATTCTTCTTCCATTTCCCACCCCTAAAACTTACCCAAATTACTTCGCGCTCAGTATATTCTTGCATTTCCCACCCCTAAAACTTACCTAAATCACTTCGTGGTCTCATTCTTCTTCCATTTCCCACCCCTAAAACTTCCCCAAATCACTTCGCAGTCTCATTCTTCTTCCATTTCACACCCCTAAAACTTACCCAAATCATATCGCGGTCCGTATATTCTTCCATTTCCCACCCCTAAAACTTCCCCAAATCACTTCGTGGTCTCATTCTTCTTCCATTTCCCACCCCTAAAACTTATCCAAATCACTTTGCGGTCAGTATTTTCTTGCATTTCCCATCCGCTAAAACTTACCCAAATCACTTTGCGGTCTCATTCTTCTTCCATTTCCCACCCCTAAAACTTACCCAAATCACTTCACGGTCTCATTCTTCTTCCATTTCCCACCCCTAAAACTTACCTAAATCACTTCGCGGTCGTGCAAATCTTCATCTCTAAATATTTCTTGACCCATTCGTTTTGTGGTAATCAACCCTTAATTAATGTATTTCGAAAAGGAAATGACACAGAAACAGGTATTTTTTTTTTTTTAACAACAAATGCCACTTTGTGTTGGGCTTATTTTTTCAGTTTTTTTTTTTAATGTAACAACTTTAATTTTTTTTGGTTAAAAAAAATAAACTTTATAAATGTATAAAAAATGTTATAAAATAAAAAAAAAAATAAAACTATATACATAGCAATGGCAGGACCCAGAACATTATTCATCTTCATCTGTGGTCCCCAACTAGTCGCGCAGCTCCTGCATGTCTGCCACCAACGCAAGGACCCTTGCACTCAGTTGTGCCACTCTGGCACGTGTGGTCCCTGTATAAAAAAGAAAAAAAACATTATTTGTTGGAATGGCTTTAGGTATCTTTGTGATCATGTCAATTCCCACATACTCAAAATAATGACATTACAACTAACTTCGTTGGTGGCCGAGGTCTGCTTCGGGGACCAACCTCGGTTCTGGGACCTGCCACTGCTGGGAAGGTGAGGCTGTAGAGACATGTCAAATAGGGTCACTTCTAATGTGACAACAGTAAGCAAATGGCAATTTGAATGTGTGTGTGACATCACCCACCTTCTACATGTGCCTCCTGGGCCTGATCTGCTGCAGTCCCTGCTCCAGATCCTTCACCGCTACCGAATCATCTAGAAAAAGAGATTAAGGGAATCAGCTTTTGTTTAAATAGCATGTATGTGTGTGAGGTTACATTAAGAGTCACATACCAGAGGCTAAAGCTCCGTCGCTTGGTACGACTCCCTGCCCATGCCGTGACGTCCCTCCTCTGTTGAAAGGTCCAGGGGCTGGTCTGAGGCCGCTACAGAGGAGGAGTAGGAATGTCGCCCTGGAGATCCACCACCTTCACTTGGTGCTGCAGATTCATGCAGCACTAGTCGGCCTGTGCGCCTCCAGGTGCGTTGGATTCGGCTCTCCATTTCCAACACTAGAAATGCAAAGCATTTATAAATAAAGGCCTACCTTCTCTATTAGTTACATATAGCATGCAATCGCTATGTACTTACTTGGGAAATGGAACCCGAAAAATCACAGCACCCGGGGCATGTGTAGTCGCTTCAGGTCCGACCAATGCTGCATGATCTGCGTATGGGTGAAGGTGGTGTCCGTCTCCTGCTGGATCTGGGAAACGATCTCCAGGGTGACGTTCCTCTTCTAAAACGAGTTGAGCAGGTAGTCGTACCTGCACTGAAGCATCGTCTAAAAAACACAAAATAAACATAGTTGTAAGATCAAACTGCATACAAATACACCCTCACAAAAAACTGCCCAAAAAACACCCTCCCCTCCTCCCCGGCCTAGCACATCCCTTCATAAAGCATGCTCCACTGGCAAGGCCAGTAAGAGCCACAGGCCCAGAAGCCCCAGCCCAGCCAGCTCTGCATCTCCTGAGCCACGTGGTAAAAGCTCCCATGGGCATGGGCATGGAACTAGTGGCAAGGCCACCAAAAGGCACAGGGCCAGAATCACCACAAGCCCTCCCAACACCCTCAAGCACACCCTCTCCTCCTCGGCCACATTTGCCACCGGCACAGTGGAAAATCAAAATCTACATGCGAAATAAGAAAAACAGAAATCTTGGAGGAGCACACCAGACAGGTCAATGCAGCGGGGGAGGAGCTTAAAGATGTGTAGCAGATACAGAGCAAAATTTCTGACCTGAAGTATGCAGCACGGAAGAAACTGAATAAACCGCGCAATTACAGGTACATATTTGAGTTGTGCATTTGTCTGCTTGTTGTATTGACCACAATGCCCTAAATTTGCAAACCTCTATTTTTCAGCTGACAAACTGGCGGAGGCTTCCCCACAAAATTACAGTTTACACGAGCTGAGGAGATGGTGCTGACGTTGATACATCCCGTGGCATTAGAGGGCCTCTCTGGTAGATGGGACACGGACATCCCTACCATTCCTGCAGGTTAGTAATGTTAGTGTGTATGTGAAATGTTTTAAACGTGTGAAATGAGGCTCACAGGCATATATGAACACATGCCCCTAGGGAGTGGCTTGTAGGGGAGGTTACAGTTTTAGGTGGGTGTTTAAAGTCTGCGGAATGTTCATTTTCAAATTTTGAGGCCATACATGACCTTGGACAGTATTTATGGTCACTATTAAAGTCTTTATATTAGCAAACCACTGCCTGTTATGTGAATTTAGTCAATCATATACAACACTTCCTTCTTTGTCTTTATACCACTTGGGTTTTAGCTGTGCTTTGGTCTAAAATACTTGATCTGGGGTCAGGGAAAGGTCTACATAGGAAGAATGCCCACCAGCATACTCTGAAGACAAATGCTATTTGCAAGCTGAGTGTGGGCTCCTAATGGCCCTTTAGGGATGTGTGAAGCCTCATAAGATGCAGTACATGCATGTTTGTTTTAGTTAAGGTGACCAATGTGTATGTACAGAGGGAGGCATACATATAACAGATAATTACATTCATAGTGAAGGACACCTTGTCCCACTGTTGGAGTTTGCATTCCTGCTTGGCCACATGTTTTTTTTAAAGCATATGTAGTAATCCAGATGATCAATGGTTTCTTGGGTGTTTACGTGCCTTTTTATTTTAAACACAGCCCAGCATCAAGCCTCAGCAAGTGTGGAAGCCTCATCCAGTTTGACCATGCCGTCAACTTCTGTGCTGCCTAGGAACCAGGAACAGATATATACGGTAAGTGGACTTTGATTAAGCTGCTGATGCATGTGAATGAACATGACTAATTAGCATAACAAATATAGGCCAAACTGAACCTACAGGCCACACACTGATGGAGGAAATCCAGGAGATGGAGGAGGATGCCAGCTTGATGGGAACTTCAGAACTGACCCCCCTGGAGCCTAATTTGTCACTGTCCCAACATACTACTGCACCAAATCCTCTGCAGCAGAGTGAAGCTGGACGCATGCTGCCAGCCCATCGTGGGCAGCATGCAGAGACTGACCCTACAGTCCCCAGTGGTAGCTCTGCTGCAGAGGATTTGCCGAGCACATCTGTGACTCTTGCTTGCCCTAGAGGTCCAGAATCTGCAGGCGCTCAAACCCGGGGAATTGGTAGACGTAGTCAGCAACGTCGACCAGTTTCCCAGGGGAGGCGTGTGCCGATCCTGGAGTCATTGTGGCACCATGACAGCCATTTATTTCGGCAGGTGACTCAAAGAACCACAGAGCAGCTTACTGCACCATTAGAGACATTAAATAATACATTCACCACATGGCCACGCTCGAGGAAGTTTGAACTAGCAATAGGCTCATGTTGGAACAGTGGCAGATGAATGCCACACATGCCCAGGTGATGGGCCACCTCCAAGGCCCACCACCAGGGTTTTATGGGCAACACCCATTTTAACAGCTATTTGACCTCCACATCTTTCCTCTACATCTCTACTGTATTGACCTGTCTGGTGAGCGCTACCAAGATTGCCTTTTTTATGGCTTTGCTTGTATGATTTGGATTTTCACCCATATAGCTCATTAGAGTGCTGAGATACCCCATTAGCCAATGCCTGAGCTAAAGCCTCACTGAACCTGCCGCTAATGCTGTCACGCTGCAGGCTTGGGCCTAATGAAATTGTGTCTGGCTCATCCTGTTTGTTGGCAAGATTGGGGGACATTCTGGGCTGGGAAACTACTACCTTGAACCATGGCAAAGATTGGACTGGACTTACATTCGGACTGGGGGTTATTGTTTGGGTGGGCCACTGACTTACAGGCGTGGATGTGGCATAGGTATGGCTGCTTTCCACCTGTGCCTGTGGCAAATGTGGCGAAGCAGGAGAGGGTTTGTATGTGGCCCTATGTATTACTGGCCAAATATTCACATGCAAATGGTTGCTCCCTATGTCTGTTTATTTTATTGGTTATTGAAACTTTGGCCTGGAGTGCGTTACTTTAAAACTCCTTGATGAGGCCATTTGCTATGTGCCATGAGTCTGCACCAATGTATATTTGTACTATGTTGTACTATGTATGTACATGAAGTCTGCGAGTGCCCTTCAGCTCCAATTTTTCATATTTCAATAAAATATATTGAATGTGACTTTAGCTGTTGTTGACTAAGTTGATGCAGTAATGTTTGGGTTCTTTTGAGATTACTGAAGGTTTTTCAAAACAAACATGGCAAAAAAATGCATGAGGCTCAGGCCATGTGTGAATATTTTAGTAATTAATTCACAAAGCCAAATGAAAGTAAAAATAAAAAATTACATGCAACAAACAAACACAGGAAAACCAAATTAGGCAAAATGGGTGCTTATCGAATTGGCCCAAAAAGCTTGGCCAGAGGCACTAGGTGTGCCACGGTAGTTCGCTTCTGGGTCCTGGCTGGGTGGAGAGGGGGGCAGATCCACATACTGGGGGACACGCTGCATTATGGCAAAGTTGTGGAGGACACAGCAGGCCAGTATTATATCGATGACCTTGTTGGGGTCATACTGGAGTGCCCCCCCGGTATGGTCCAAACACCTGAAGCGAGTTTTTAAGAGGCCAAAGGCCCTCTCCACAATGGCCCGGGTTTTGCAGTGCGCCCGATTGTAGGCATCCTGGGCCGCATTCTGTGGCCGAAGGACGGGTGTTATCAGCCAGGGAAGAAGCGGATAGCCGGAATCCCCTGAAATAATAAGAAAATACTTACATAAATTACACATTCCAAACAAAAATTTATGGACAAGCGGTCGTTCACCCTGACTAAGAGCCTATCTTATATTTTAGCTACACCCTGTACATACAGATTGCTCACCTAAAAAACACCATCTACTACATGTTCTGAGCCTTTAAACATCAAAGATGGCAGCTGAGGGCAAATCAGGCAGCCTGCAAACAGGACTGTGCTGCTCAGAATTCTGGGATGTCTTACTTTTTCAGGACCCCAGATCTGCTTTGTCTGAGCCACGCACAGCTCTAACCCGCCCCCTGCACTTTATCCCGCTCTCCTCTACTCAGTAAGTGTCATGCATCTGAGCAAAGATGGTGCGACCCTATCATAAAGTCAAGAACAGAATTGCAGCCGAGTGTGGGAAAGAATAATAAGTAAGTTACTAGAAACTAGAAATATATTATTTTTAAATGCTGGGAAAACAGTTTTTAAGGGTTTGTGCTTTGCTAAAGATGGTTAAGGTCCGGTTTAACATGTCATCAAGGGGTAAAAACAGCCATAGGTTCAGACATGGGTCATAAACTATACTCATGGGGCATACATTGAAAAGTGAATGACGTTATTTGCGTCAACTTACCAAGGAGCCATCCACCTGAGAATTCTCTGGCAAGCACGCTAAGGAACTGCATGTCCGGGGCCACCACTGCTTGCACATTCAGTGAGTGGCACATTTTGCGGTTCCTGGGACAAAAGAAAAATAAAAAAAATTAGCAAGGCAAGGTAAACTACTCAAATAGTAACTCCTAACACCCTCCAAAAAACATGTTGGGCAATACAAATAACACTAACTAAGTACATAAGTAGTTTTTTGCCAAAAAAGGATATGTATGTTGGATCAAATAAAGATTAACATTCGAATGACTAATTAAGGTCCACATGAAAATGTTTGCCTTTGGCCAACATTAAAAACATTGATGAAGCTAAAGACGGTCAAATGGATCACAGGGACAATTTACAAGGAGGGATTAAGCTAGACACTGTAAGCTGTTTCACATGGACAATTTACAAGGAGGGATTAAGCTAGACACTGTAAGCTGTTTCACAGGGACAATTTTCAAGGCGAGATTAACCTAGATGCTGTAAGCTGTTTCACAGGGACAATTTAGAAGGAGGGATTAAGCTAGACTCTGTAAGCTGTTTCACAGGGACATTTTACAAGGAGGGATTAAGCTAGACACTGTAAGCTGTTTCACAGGGACAATTTACAAGGCGGGATTAAGCTAGACACTGTAAGCTGTTTCACAGAGACAATTTACAAGGAGGGATTAATAGATAGGTAAAATACAGTTTGTCTAAACTATATAACAAAATGACCTATTTAACTTATCTGCAGGAGGGACCAACGCAACATGGGTGCAATCAATCGCACCCATGACGTTGGGCATGACGGCGATATTATAAAATGCCAACTTGAGCGTGTTCCAGGCTACCATGTCGTCAGGCAAAAAAAATATTTCTGACTGATGGTAGCCATGCCTTCCAAAAACTTGGATAGCACGCGGCTCAGCATAGGCTGGGAGATCCCCACGGAGAGGGCACCCAGCCTCTGGAACGAGCCATTCGCCAAAAATTGCAGGCAGCCAAGCATCTTGGTCATACCTGAAATTGCTTGCCCCTTCCTTGTGGTGTGGGCTAACCATGGCCGCAGCTCACTATACATTTTATGGAGAGAAGCACGATAAAATCTGGTCAGCTCGAACAGCTGATCGATATGCATGCGTCGCCGGTGCAATCTGGCCTCGGCCCTGCTGATACATGCAATGCCCATTAGCTGAAGGCGCTCATATTCCTCCACAAAGCCGCAAAACATGGTCAAAGCAAGGTATCCGAGGTCAAAATGGTCCCGTAAGCGGATCACAAAGGAAACGCAGACAGCTACAAAAGTCCAGACAAATGTGTCTGTGAATCGAGCCTATAGTGCAGCTCATAGATGAATAAGGACCAGGTTGGCATGCGAAACGCGCAAGAGCTGCAGTATGTAGGATTGCTGTTGGGTTCTGGTAATGTGTTCTTAAGGCTGTTTTTTCACTTGTTAGGGTAACGTGTTCTTAAGGCTGTTATTTGACTTGTGATATTTTTTAAAAAGGACTCCAATAAATATTGATTTTAAGGTGTGCTGACCCTTGAACTGTTTCTTGCGGAATGCCACACTGCCTATATGGGGAATGGGAGGGGGAAATGCCACACTGTCTATATGGGGGGAATGCCACACTGCCTTTATGGGGAATGGGAGGGGGAATGCCACACTGCCTATATGGGGAATGGGAGGGGGGATGCCACACTGTCTATATCTTTACCTAAAATTTTACCTATTTTGGCTTATTACCGGAAAGTTATTGTATAGCAATTTTCCAAGCAAAATGGGACATTTAATTGCTTTTAATGTTAAAAACACACATTCTATATCCCTTTCAGTGCCAAGCACATAGATTCTACGTGCTCGCTTCTACTCCACTTAAGTGCCAAGCACATAGAATCTATGTGGCTGAATTTCCCCCCTGCTAGTTAAAAAAATAAAAATAAAAATACTCACCTGACCCCTCGTTGTATCCTTCCGGGTCTCCTCTTTAATTTGGTGCCATCCGATCCCCCGTGGGGGCTCGAATGGCTCCAGGAGAGCCCCCGGAATAGCCCCCCCCCACTTCGGCAGCAGCAGCTGCTAACTGTAACAAAAAATAAAAAATAAAAATGACATTTACTTACCTGCAGTCGCACTGCCTCCCGCCGGGTCTTCTCTTCACTGTGGGGGCCTCCGATCGCCCCCCCCCAGACTGCTTAGTCTTCAGGAGAGGGCTCAAAATGCCCTCTCCCCCTGCCTTCCGATGGGCGCCGCCTTGGGGGCGGGGCTTATGACGTCACTCCCGGGTGTCGTCCCGGCTCTCCTCAGCTCAGCTGTCAGATGTCCTGGTGATCGCTGGGCAGAGCAGTGGAAGGGGATGCTCTGATCCCCTGCCCCCCTCCTCTGGCCAGCGATCACCAGGGCAACTGACAGCTGGTCGACACAGGAGCTGACAATCGGGTGAGGTGAGTAAAGAAAAAAAAACATTTTTTTTTTTAAATAAATGACATTTTGTGTTGTGTTTTTTTTTTTTTTTAATGTTAACCCTTTGTGAACTGGTAAGGGGTCCATGAGACCACAAGGCTGGGGGCTGGCAAGTTACCTGCAACTAGCGGGTGACTTGCCATTAACCCCCGCACCCCCAATTACCTGCCTCCCCAAGGCCCGGGGGGGGCAGAAGAGCCCGGGCCTACACAGGGTATGTGGGCTTTTAAGCTGCAGGGTGGGGGGCCACAAAAGCTGGCCCCTCCACTCTATTCCTACAAGCCCCATAGCTGGTCCCGGGCTGGTTATGACGGGTAAGGGAGACCCTATGTCATTTTTTTTTTATTTTTAAGGGTTAGGGTTAAGGTTAGCCTAACCCTAACCCTAACCCTTAAAATTCCAAATTAAATGGGGTGCCCTATGTCATTTTGGGGGGATTTTTAAGGGTTAGGGTTAGGCTAACCCTAACCCTTAAAATTAAAACAAAATAGGGGGGGGGGCTTTTTTGGGGGGCTTTTTATGGGTTAGGTTTAGCCTAACCCTAACCCTTAAAATTAAAACAAAATGGGGGGGGGGCTTTTTTGGGGGGATTTTTATGGGTTAGGTTTAGCCTAACCCTAACCCTTAAAATTCCCCAAAAAATAGGGTCCCCTCCCCCCCCCCCCCCCCCCCAGGAGAACAGGAGAAGGGACCCTATGTCATTTTTATTTTTATTTTTAAGGGTTAGGGTTAGGCTAACCCTAACCCTAACCCTTAAAATTAAAAAAAAAAAAATGTCGCCCAGCAGCTATAAAAGGCTTCCAGCAGCAGCAGGAGAGCAGAAGCCAGAGTGATCAGCGTGGGACACAGTGCTCCAGGATGGATGGGAGGTAAGTATGAAAAAAAAAAAAAACAAATAAAATATTTTTTCTCCATGTTGCTGTGTGGTTTTTTTTACTTTATCCCCAATTATCTGCCTCCCCAAAGCCCAGGGGGCAGAAGAGCCCGTCCCACGGAGCATGTAGCCAGCAGGGCGGGGGCCACAAAAACTGGCCCTTTCACCCTGTTCCTACAAGCCCCCATAGCTGGTCCCAGGCTGGTTATGATGGGTAAGGGGACCCCACGTAATTTTGGAGGGATTTTTAAAGGTTTTTAACCCTTAAAATTCCCAAAAAATGCCTCCCCCCTGGATTGACCCCTTATGTTTATAGTGTGGATAGTAGTATTTTATTTGTAAATGTTATAAAGTGATCTTTTCAGTTTGGGGGGTCTCCTGGGCAAGAATGGGGGGCTACCGATCCATATGTGGTACCGTTGTAATCAATCAAATTTGTTTTTTTCACGCAAAAATATTTAAGAAACAGTAGAAAAATTACAAACAAAACATTTCATGTTAAAGCCTAAACTCTGCTGCAATATATATATATATATATATATATATATATATTTTTCTGAAAATTCCGGCAAAAATCACGGTTAAACAAGCTGGGTACTCTTAGAAAGCTTAACATGAGTACCTTCAGGGAATATTTGGTTTATCAGGGATATCCCAAATGTAAAGGGTTGTTTTGGTTGAAAAATTGCAAGGTGCGCACTTTGTCTGCAGAGCTGAAATTTTCAAGTAAAATTACTGTTATGCGCACACTTTACTTTGTGGTGTTTGACAAATCTTCCCTTGGCAGTACCTATGCATGTTGGGTATTGTTCTGTTCGGAGCATGTTGCTTTTTGAGATTTTACTTGTTTTTTCTTGTTTGCATATAGTTTTTTTAGGAAAATGTGGCTTGATTCTTCCTTTTTATTCTTTTTAGGGAAACTTTGTGCAACCAAAGAGTACATTGAGGGATTACTTCCAGAAAGCTAAACCCACATAAACAAGCTTGGTACACCTAGAAAGCTTGAGGTATGTACTTCCAGAGAATATATAGTTTGTGCGGGGTATTTCAAATGTAAAGGGTTGTTCTTCTGGAAAAACTGCAAGGTGCGCATAGCGCATAGCGCAGTTGTATTTTATCTGAAAATCTCCTAAAGCTCTGTTTGGGGGAGTCTTCTGGGCAGGAAAGGGTGTATACCAATACATATGTGGTACCGCTGTGACCAGGAGAAATTGGGGTTTCGCACGCAATAAAATTTTATTGAAAAACTTTTTTATTACAAAAAAAACACTACAAATTGCAAAAAATAGATTTTTTTTGTACATATTTCACCAAAAAGTATTGAGAATACACTAACAAAAGGCCAGTCAAGACATTTCATGTTGAAGCACAGACTCAAAAATCACAGTTGAACATGTGTAGCGCAAGATAGTGAAACATGGTCTTGCAACAGAGGGTGACAAAAGCTGCAGGTAGGCAGCGAAAGGGATATATATAAAGCGGCGGCCATCTTCCTTGTGCGCATTTCAGCGTTCTATTGCGGCCAGAGCACAGCTTGTTACAGACAGGGACAGAGAGTTAGAGATAAGTAGGGAGAGTCAGAGAGGCAGACAGAGAGGTAGACAGAGTCAGGGAAAGATAGGGAAAAACCGGAACCATCCAGCCAGGGACAGCTTAGAAGTGACAGTGAAAAATTTTTTTTTTCATTAACCAGATCAGATTTCAATTCAATTTCAGATCTTTGTGCTGTAAATCTGCCTTGCCACTGGGCATGCCATCTATGCAGTGGCTTATTTAACCCTATCTGTTACACACAAGCATTTATCATAATATAACTGGATTAGTTTTAATATTTTTTGGTCTGCCTTTAACAAAAAAAACACCAGCCCACCTGGGTATCCCAAACCTGCACTTAGCAGCCTATCTGTTATACTAAATACGCTTGTTCATCCTCCTCAGCTTAATCAAAGTATTTTATTTTGAATTGGTTTTTGGTCTGCCTTTAACAAAAAAAAACACCAGGTCGCAGGGCATCCCAAACCTGCACTTAGCAGCCTATCTGTTATACTAAATACGCTTGTTCATCCTTCCTCAGCCTAATCAAAGAATTGCATTTTGAATTGGTTTTTGGTCTGCCTTTAACAAAAAAAAAAACACCAGGCCGCAGGGCATCCCAAACCTGCACTTAGCAGCCTATCTGTTATACTAAATACGCTTGTTCATCCTTCCTCACCTTAATCAAAGTATTGCATTTTGAATTGGCTTTTGGTCTGCCTTTAACAAACAAAACACCAGGCCGCAGGGCATCCGAAACCTGCACTTAGCAGCCTATCTGTTATACTAAATACGCTTGTTCATCCTTCCTCAGCTTAATCAAAGTATTGCATTTTGAATTGGTTTTTGGTCTGCCTTTAACAAAAAAACACCAGGCCGCAGGGCATCCCAAACCCGCACTTAGCAGCCTATCTGTTATACTAAATACGCTTGTTCATCCTTCCTCTGCTAAATCAAAGTATTGCATTTTGAATTGGTTTTTGGTCTGCCTTTAACAAAAAAACACCAGGCCGCAGGGCATCCCAAACCTGCACTTAGCAGCCTATCTGTTATACTAAATACGCTTGTTCATCCTTCCTCAGCTAAATCAAAGAATTGCATTTTGAATTGGTTTTTGGTCTGCCTTTAACAAAAAAAAAAAACACCAGGCCGCAGGGCATCCCAAACCTGCACTTAGCAGCCTATCTGTTATACTAAATACGCTTGTTCATCCTTCCTCAGCTTAATCAAAGTATTGCATTTTGAATTGGCGTTTGGTCTGCCTTTAACAAAAAAAAAAGCAGGCCGCAGGGCATCCGAAACCTGCACTTAGCAGCCTATCTGTTATACTAAATACGCTTGTTCATCCTTCCTCAGCTTAATCAAAGTATTGCGTTTTGAATTGGTTTTTGGTCTGCCTTTAACAAAAAAACACCAGGCCGCAGGGCATCCCAAACCCGCACTTAGCAGCCTATCTGTTATACTAAATACGCTTGTTCATCCTTTCTCAGCTAAATCAAAGTATTGCATTTTGAATTGGTTTTTGGTCTGCCTTTAACAAAAAAACACCAGGCCGCAGGGCATCCCAAACCTGCACTTAGCAGCCTATCTGTTATACTAAATACACTTGTTCATCCTTCCTCAGCTTAATCAAAGTATTGCATTTTGAATTGGTCTTTGGTCTGCCTTTAACAAAAAAAACACCAGGCCACAGGGCATTCCAAACCTGCACTTAGCAGCCTATCTGTTATACTAAATACGCTTGTTCATCTTTCCTCAGCTTAATCAAAGTATTGCATTTTGAATTGGTTTTTGGTCTGCCTTTAACAAAAAAAAAACCAGGCCGCAGGGCATCCGAAACCTGCACTTAGCAGCCTATCTCTTATTCTAAATACGCTTGTTCATCCTTCCTCAGCTTAATCAAAGTATTTCATTTTGAATTGGTTTTTGGTCTGCCTTTAACAAAAAAAAAGCAGGCCGCAGGGCATCCCAAACCTGCACTTAGCAGCCTATCTGTTATACTAAATACGTTTGTTCATCCTTCCTCAGCTTAATCAAAGTATTGCATTTTGAATTGGTTTTTGGTCTGCCTTCAACAAAAAAAACAGCAGCCCACCTGGGTATCCCAAACCTGCACTTAGCAGCCTATCTGTTATACTAAGTACGCTTGTTGATCCTCCTCAGCTTAATCAAAGTATTGCATTTTGAATTGTTTTTTGTCCTGCTGCAAAAACACTAGGCAGCAGGGCATCCCAAACCTGCACTAAGCAGCCTATCTGTTATACTAAATATGCTTGTTCATCCTTCCTCAGCTTAATCAAAGTATTGCATTTTGAATTGGCTTTTGGTCTGCCTTTAACAAAAAAAACACCAGGCCGCAGGGCATCCCAAACCTGCACTTAGCAGCCTATCTGTTATACTAAATACGCTTGTTCATCCTTCTTCAGCTTAATCAAAGTATTGCATTTTGAATTGGTTTTTGCTCTGCTGCCAAAACACTAGGCCACAGGGTATCTCATATTGCCAATTTGCATAGTATCTGGTGCAGAGAAGCATTTCCTCACTTTAGCTTCTTCTTTTTAAAGTAAACACATTTTTTATCGTACCTATTGCGCATTTCAAAAATACATAAAAATGTCAGGCAGACAAGTGCAAGGATGTTCAAAGAAGAGTGGCAGAGGCCAAGATTCAGCAGGCAGAGGTTGCACCAGACTAGGAGTGAGTGGCAGCAGGAGTCACGGTGAGAGACCTGATCTGCCAGTATCTGCTAGTGGTCATGTCTCCACCAGTAACGCATCTGCCGTGGTAGATTGGTTAACGCGCTCATCAACATCATCACAAGTTACATCTGAGACCCCCAGTCTAGGGTCGGTAGGTTCCTCTGACACAACCCTGAGTTGGCATGCCCCGAGAGCAGTCCCTGTCCTCCCATTGCCTCTGTCCTACACCGTTCCCTCCCCCAGCGACGTATCCTATGCTTTGGGTTCAGCTCCACTCTTTAGTGAGGAGGACGATCAGATAGAGGACAGTCAGCAGCTACTGCCCAGCCAAGAAATGGAGGTGGCTTCTTCAGCTAGGCAGACAAATAGTGATGTGGACAGTGTTGTGGGTATGGCGAGCATTCCAGCTCCTGCACCAGACACTGTTGAGGAAACCAAGAACATCAGTGACGTGCAGCCACAACTCGGTGATGATGATGATGATGAAGCCGATCGCACTTGGGAGCAGGGTGATGAAGGGGCTTCATCGTCATCATCAGGAGAAGAGGGGCGCAGGTTGCCCCGGAGTCAGCAGCTGAGGCAGCAAGGTGTTACCAGCATGGTTGGCAGTCAGCATGGGGGCACAATTGTAAACCCAGGAGCCAAATGGGGCTGGGGTAGAGCACCTGCTGCGAGGCAGGCTACCTTATCGGGAGGAAGTGGAGCATGGTTTCCTGGAGTTGGCGATAGTAGCAGTGAATCAGTGAGGCCTGTTGGTGGGAAAAGTAGCTACTCGGCAGTGTGGCAGCTTTTCCTGAAGCATCCGCAGGAGGGTAACATGGCCACATGCAAGATATGTAGGCAGTAGGTGAAGCGTGGCCAGGGCCCAAATGTTGGCACCACGGCCCTACGTCAACATATGATGTGTCACCATAAAGCGGCCTGGGAGAACCGAGGCTCCGAAGAGGTGGTCCAGCCTGCTTCCTCACCAAGTGGCACGCCCCTCCCAATTTCTGCCAGCCAAGGATCCAGCACCTCAGCCGAAGGCAGCTGTGCGTCATACCCATCCTCTGTCGCTCCTGCTCCTCCTCCTCCAAGTCATGCATCTCGCCAGCAATCCATCAGCGAAGCCATGTCCAAGAGACAGCAGTATGCGCCCACTCATCCTACGGCGCAGAAGCTGAATGTGCTCCTGTCCAAGTTGCTGGTGCTGCAGTCGCTCCCTTTTCAGGTGGTGGACTCTGCACCTTTCAGAGAACTGATGGCTTGTGCCGAGCCGAGGGGGAGAGTCCCAAGCCGCCATTTCTTTGCCAAGAAGGCAGTACCAGCTCTGCACACTCTTGTTGAACAGAAGGTGGGCCAGTCCCTGAGCCTGTCCGTGTGTAGCAAAGTGCATGGCAGCGCTGACGTCTGGAGCTGTAACTACGGTCAGGGACAGTACATTTCGTTTTACGGCCCACTGGGTGAATGTGGTCCCTTTGCAGCAGCAGCAGCAACTTGGACAGGTCACGCCGCTTCGGCCTCCGCGCTCCCTGCCCGTTGGGCCTGTGACACCGTGAGACTCGGCCTCCTTATCCTCCACCATCTCCTCACCCTCCACTGTAGGCTCAAGTCTCAGTGCCCCTCCAGTCTACCATGTGTGCAGGGCACGGAGGTGTCACGCTGTGCTTCACATGGTTTGTCTTGGCGAACGGAGTCACACAGGGGAGGAACTGCTTAAATGTATTCATCAGGAAATCCAAACATGGATTACTCCAAGAAATCTTAAAATGGGAATCATGGTTACCGACAATGGGAAGAACATTTGTCTGTGCTGCGCCAAGGAAGCCTGACCCATGCCCCCTGTATGGCTCACATCTTCAATCTGGTTGTCAAGCAGTTTCTGAAGTGTTCCCCCCATCTGCAAGACATCCTAACAACTTCAAGGAAACTTTGCATGCACTTCAGCCACTCATAAACCGCCAAACACACCCTTCTTGAGCTACAGCGTCAGAACGGTAGCCCCCAACATAGTCTGATTTGCGATGTTTCCACCCGTTGGAATTCCACCCTTCACATGTTGGACCGATTATATGAACAGAGAAAAACCATCATGGATTTCCTGATGATCCAAGCGGATAGGGGGACTCTCCTGTGTAACTTCAATGTCAACCAGTGGCAGCTCATACGTGACACCTGCCATTTGCTCAGGCCCTTTGAGGAAGCCACTTTATTTGTCAGTCGGCAGGATTACGGGATGAACGACGTGATTCCACTGCTTCATGTACTACAGCACATGTTGGAAACCATGGCTGGTCAGGGCACTGGAGACATGGCGTCTACATCTTATGGCCACATGAACCCCGTTGAAGCTGAACTGGAGGAGGAGGAGGAAGAGGAGGAGGAGTGGACCAGTGAAGCACAGTTTAGGCTTGGCGAAATAGCTGGTTTATCTAGTCAGCGGACAGGAGAGGAGGAGCAGGAGCAGCCAGAGGAACTAGAGGATTTTGAGGAAGGAAAGACAGAGGAGCCGGACACACCGTGGCAGTATGCAGTGGAGATGGAGACAGGTAGTCCCTCCAAGTCACTTGCGCAAATGGCAGGAAGCATGCTCACGTGCTTGCGTAGTGACCCCAGAATTGTTTCCATTTGTCAGCGGGATGACTTCTGGCTGTCCACCTTATTGGACCCTCGCCTCCGGCACAAAATGGGGGCACTTTTTAAACCCGCCGAGAGGGAGGACAAACTGAACTATTACAAAGACATTCTGCATAGTCAGTTGGCCGATGCCTATCTGCGCTATGGTCCATACTCTCGCAGGTCTGACTCGGGGGGACCTCTGCGCTCACCTTCCACTGCCATGGCTGCTGGGGGAATTGGCAGGAGCAGCAGCAGCAGCTCCATCAGCAGCAGCCTCAGTCTTCAGTCGCTAATGAGTAGCTTTCTACACCCGCATAGTGAGGCTACTCATGAGCAGCAGGAAGACCTGGAGCAGGACCTCAACCAGCAGGCCATGTCATACCTTGACATGACCATGCCAACACACCTTGAGGATCCGCTGGACTTCTGGGCAGCCAAACTTGGCTTGTGGCCGCTACTAGCAGAGTTTGCCCTGGAAAAGCTGTCCTGCCCGGCAAGTAGCGTGCCATCTGAGCGGGTGTTTAGTGCGGCGGGGGCCATAGTTACGGAGAGGAGAACTCGTCTGTCAACTAAAAATGTGGAGAGACTCACCTTTGTCAAAATGAATCAGGGATGGATCAGCCAGGATTTCCACCCACCAATGGCTGATGCATGCGACTAGATTCAGCATGGTACCACGTTTTACACTTTCCAAATGGTGCCAAACATATTTATGTCTTTAGACCAATTTTTGGGCTCCTGTTGATGCCAACTTCAGGGTGTGCCTTCCAGCCAATTTTTGGGCTCCTGCTGATGCCAACTTCAGGGTTTGCCTTTCAGCCAATTTTTGGCGTCCTGCTGCTGCTGCTGCCAACTCCAGGGTGTCTTTCAAGCAATGTTTGGGCTCCTGCTTATGCTGCTGCCAACTCCAGGGTGTGCCTTCCAGCTAATGTTTGTGCTCCTGCTGCTGTCAACTTCAGGGTGCCTTCCAGCCAATTTCTGGGTTCCTGCTGCTGCTGCTGCTGCTGCCAACTCCAGGGTATGTCAGTCAATTTTTGGGCTCCTGCTGCAGCTGCTGCCAACTCCAGTGTCTCTTTCAAGCAATGTTTGGGCTCCTGCTGCTGCTTGCCACTCCAGAGTGTGATTCATCCAATTTTTGGGCTCCTGCAGCCAACTCCAGTGTCTCTTTAAAGCAATGTTTGGGCTCCTGCTGCAGCTTGAAACTCCAGGGTGTGATTCATCCAATTTTTGGGCTCCTGCAGCCAATTCCAGTGTCTCTTTAAAGTAATGTTTGTGCTCCTGCTGCTGCTTGCAACTCCGGGGTGTGATTCATCCAATTACTGGGCTCCTGCTGCCAACTCCAGTGTCTCTTTAAAGTAATGTTTGGGCTCCTGCTGCTGCTTGCAACTCCAGGGTGTGATTCATACAATTTTTGGCCTCCTGCAGCCAACTCTAGTGTCTCTTTAAAGCTATGTTTGGGCTCCTGCTGCTGCTACTTGCAACTCCAGGGTGTGATTCATCCAATTTTTGGGCTCCTGCAGCCAACTCCAGTGTCTCTTTAAAGTAATGTTTGGGCTCCTGCTGCTGCTTGCAACTCCAGGGTGTGATTCATCCAATTTTTGGGCTCCTGCTGCCAACTCCAGTGTTTCTTTCATGCTATGTTTGGGCTCCTGCTGCTGCTTGCAACTCCAGGGTGTGATTCATCCAATTTTTGGCCTCCTGCAGCCAACTCCAGTGTCTCTTTCAAGCTATGTTTGGGCTGCTGCTGCTTGTGCCTCCAGGGTGTGATTCATCCAATTTTTGGGCTCCTGCTGCCAACTCCAGTGTCTCTTTCAAGCTATGTTTGGGCTCTTGCTGCTGCTTGCGACTCCAGGGTGTCATTCAGCCAATTTTTGTGCTCCTGCTGCCAACTCCAGTGTCTCTTTAAAGTAATGTTTGTGCTCCTGCTGATGCTTGCAACTCCAGGGTGTGATTCATCCAATTTTTGGGCTTCTGCTGCCAACTCCAGTGTCTCTTTAAAGTAATGTTTGGGCTCCTGCTGCTTGCAACTCCAGGGTGTGATTCATCCATTTTTTGGGCTCCTGCTGCCAACTCCAGTGTCTCTTTAAAGTAATGTTTGAGCTCCTGCTGCTGCTTGCAACTCCAGGGTGTGATTCATCCAATATTTGGGCTCCTGCAGCCAACTCCAGTGTCTCTTTCAAGCTATGTTTGGGCTCCTGCTGCTGCTTGCAACTCCAGGGTGTGATTCATCCATTTTTTGGCCTCCTGCTGCCAACTCCAGTGTCTCTTTCAAGCTATGTTTGGGCTACTGCTGCTGCTTGCAACTCCAGGGTGTCATTCAGCCAATTTTTGGGCTCCTGCTTGCAACTCCAGTGTCTCTTTCAAGCTATGATTGGGCTGCTGCTGCTTGCAACTCCAGGGTGTGATTCAGCCAATTTTTGGCCTCCTGCTGCCAACTCCAGTGTCTCTTTCAAGCTATGATTGGGCTGCTGCTGCTTGCAACTCCAGGGTGTGATTCAGCCAATTTTTGGCCTCCTGCTGCCAACTCCAGTGTCTCTTTCAATCTATGTTTGGGCTCCTGCTGCTGCTGCTGCTTGCGACTCCAGGGTGTCATTCAGCCAATTTTTGGGCTCCTGCTTGCAACTCCAGTGTCTCTTTCAAGCTATGATTGGGCTGCTGCTGCTTGCAACTCCAGGGTGTGATTCAGCCAATTTTTGGCCTCCTGCTGCCAACTCCAGTGTCTCTTTCAAGCTATGTTTGGGCTTCTGCTCCTGCTTGCGACTCCAGGGTGTCATTCAGCCAATTTTTGGGCTCCTGCTGCCAACTCCAGTGTCTCTTTAAAGTAATGTTTGTACTCCTGCTGCTGCTTGAAACTCCAGAGTGTCATTCATCCAATTTTTGGGCTCCTGCAGCCAACTCCAGTGTCTCTTTCACGCAATGTTTGGGCTCCTGCTGCTGCTGCTTGCAACTCCTGGGTGTGATTCATCCAATTTTTGGGCTCCTGCTGCCAACTCCAGTGTCACTTTAAAGTAATGTTTGGGCTCCTGCTGCTGCTTCCAACTCCAGGGTGTGATTAATCAAATTTTTGGCCTCCTGCAGCCAACTCCAGTGTCTCTTTCGAGCTATTTTTGGGCTCCTGCTGCTGCTTGCAACTCTAGGGTGTGATTCATCCAATTTTTTGGCTCCTGCAGCCAACTCCAGTGTCTCTTTCAAGCTACGTTTGGGCTGCTGCTGCTGCTTGCAACTCCAGGGTGTCATTCAGCCAATTTTTGGGCTCCTGATGCCAACTCCAGTGTCTCTTTCAAGCTATGTTTGGGCTCCTGCTGCTGCTTGCGACTCCAGGGTGTCATTCAGCCAATTTTTGGGCTCCTGATGCCAACTCCAGTGTCTCTTTCAAGCTATGTGTGGGCTGCTGCTGCTTGCAACTCCAGGGTGTGATTCAGCCAATTTTTGGGCTCCTGCTGCCAACTCCAGTGTCTCTTTCAAGCTATGTGTGGGCTGCTGCTGCTGCTGCTTGCAACTCCAGGGTGCGATTCAGCCAATTTTTGGGCTCCTGCTGCCAACTCCAGTGTCTCTTTCAAGCTATGTTTGGGCTGCTGCTGCTGCTGCCAACTCCAGGGTGTCATTCAGCCAATTTTTGGGCTCCTGCTGCCAACTCCAGTGTCTCTTTCAAGCTATGTTTGGGCTCCTGCTGCTGCTGCTTGCGACTCCAGGGTGTCATTCAGCCAATTTTTGGGCTCCTGCTGCCAACTCCAGTGTCTCTTTCAAGCTATGTTTGGGCTGCTGCTGCTGCTTGCAACTCCAGGATGTGATTCAGCCAATTTTTGGGCTCCTGCTGCCAACTCCAGTGTCTCTTTCAAGCTATGTTTGGGCTCCTGCTGCTGCTGCTTGCAACTCCAGGGTGTGATTCATCCAATTGTTGGGCTCCTGAAGCCAACTCCAGTATCTCTTTAATGTAATGTTTGGGCTCCTGCTGCTGCTTGCAACTCCAGGGTGGGATTCATCCAATTTTTGGGCTCCTGCTGCCAACTCCAGTGTCTCTATAAAGCAATGTTTGGGCTCCTGCTGCTGCTTGCAACTCCAGGGTTTGATTCATCCAATTTTTGGGCTCCTGCTGCCAACTACAGTGTCTTTCAACCAATTGTTGGGCTCCTGAAGCCAACTCCAGTATCTCTTTAATGTAATGTTTGGGCTCCTGCTGCTGCTTGCAACTCCAGGGTGGGATTCATCCAATTTTTGGGTTCCTGCTGCCAACTCCAGTGTCTCTATAAAGCAATGTTTGGGTGGCTGCTGCTGCTTGCAACTCCAGGGTGTGATTCAGCTAATTTTTGGGCTCCTGCTGCTGCCAGCTCAAGAGTGTGTTTTTCAGGCACTATAGGGGACCCTCATAGTGATGCCACGTAAACTCTCTGCAATTGTGCGCGATTCTATTAGCAATGCCTCCGATCTGCATGTGATAATTATTTACAGTATTATTTCACTAACCCAGCACGCGTCCTTTGCGTATTACAGCAAGGCAGAATGGTTTACAACCCTATTGAGGCTCTAGGAGGCTCAGAAATAACCATTTTTAATAGCGATTCGTTGCGACTAAATTCGGGTCGAAGCGATTTTTGTCGGAAAATTCAGCCGAATCGAATTTTTCAAAAGTTCACTCATCTCTATTCATAAGCAATGAGCCTATACCTGCCTACGATCTGTATCACTACATTACAGTGCTCAAGGTTTTGCTGGTCTTTGTTCAGCTATGCTGAACTAGTGGTAAATACAGCTATAGCACGGTCGTAGTCGGGCAAACATGGCAAACTTTGGTAAATATGGCAAACATGGCAAATAACTGCAAGTGCCAGGAGAATATGGGTGAACGTGTTAGTAAATCAAGCCCTAAGTGTAAACACATGTATAAAGTGATAAGTGTAAAATCAATGCTATATACCAGTGTGCTATTTACATATACATGCAAACTGCAATTTTCACCCCATAAGACGCACCTGCATATAAGATGCACCCAGGAGGTGGAAAAAATTAGAATAAAAATATTCTGAACCAAATTGTGTGCTACAATACCCCATCCCAATCACCCTATTATAGACAGTATGCAGAATTCCCCTAAGCACACCATTACAGACCCCACATTACAGGCAGTGAGGGGCATCCCAATTACAGGCAGTGTGCAGGCATCCCAAATACAGGCAGTGTGTGGGCATCCCAATTACAGGCAGTGTGCGGGCATCCCAATTACAGGCAGTGTGCAGGCATCCCAATTACAGGCAGTGTGCGGGCATCCCAATTACAGGCAGTGTGCAGGCATCCCAATTACAGGCAGTGTGCGGGCATACCAATTACAGGCAGTGTGCAAGCATCCCAAATACAGGCGGTGTGCAGGCATACCAATTGCAGACAGTGTGCGGGCATCTCAATTGAACGACTCACACGGTTGCCTGATCCAGGTCTCTGGGAATTCGGAGCAGCGGACAGCGGTGGCTACGGCTGAGGTGGTGGTGGCCAGCGGCAAGGGCAGCAGAAGCCGGTAATGTATATCTGTGTGTGTGTTTTTATGTCAGCGGGAGACAGCTGCTGTGGCGTGGGAGCTTGGAATGTACGTTTTTATTTCTAGATTCACCCGATAGGGCGCACTGACATTTTCTCCCCACTTTTGGGGAAAAATAAGTGCTTCTTATTTTTTTTAAAATATGGTAAACGCATAAATAGTTTTAGTGATGTACACTGTGTTGACACATGAATTGTCTCACAACACCACTATAAATCCATACTAATTTCTATCCCCACATCTAAATTTGGATATCAGATCCCCAACCAGCATACAAAATGCACACACCATCAGATGAGTAAAACAATGGACAATGGATAAGGAATCAGCCCTGACAGCAACATTTTATAGCAACTTATCAGCTTATTAATGCATGCTGCAGCAAACTTCTAACACTCACCCACCCCTCTCAAAGACCTACTCACCCACCCAGCTCTACTTTTCAACCCCCCTCCCAGCCCCACACAGGACCTCAATGAAATATAGCCCAGAAATCTAGGTTATACAGTTCCCAAACATTTCTAAGTATGTACACAGTGGTGACCATGTCAATTAAAAGCTTTACTTTAATTCACAAGAATGTGCAAAAAAAAATGTTGTTCTAGTTTTCCCCAAAAAATAACCTGCAGAGCCTTAACAATAATTAATTTACATAATTTTGATATCAACCACATGGATGCAAACAGCTTGATTTTCTATACTAATGAATCATTTTTCTCTTACCCTTTCTTCAAAATTCGATTTTATTATTTATCCAGTGAAGTAAAATACGCAATCTGAACTAAGTTTTGTCAAATTAGGTCATACAGATGACCATTCTCAGATGCCATGGTGAATACATTTTTGAAAACAATTAGGTAATTAAATGTTACAAAATTTGTTGTACCCTGGAACATAAGTTTGGTACTGCATTGCTTTACATTGGTCTTTTAGCTGTAAAACAGTGTAGACCTTAAAGTGGATGTCTAGTCTAAATGTAATCCCCCACCCTGCAACCCTCTCCTGGCGCTGAGGCCGAGTGGGGGGTCACAACAAAAAAAACTCCTTACCTCACTCCTTACCTCACTCTGCTGGAGCCATCTCCATGGCTTCGCAACCATCATGGATCTGCCGACAGATCAGTAACCTCCCTGTGCGTGGCCCTGCCTACCCATTTACTTGAACGAGCATAAAGCAGGGGATGCTGCTCGGTGCACTGACAGCACTAGATCCCAAGCAAGGTAAGTCGTTTTTTTGTTGTTACACTTAGACTGGACTTCCACTTTAACAAGTTTATCAGAGTATCAACATATTTTCTCAAAAATACTACACATTCTCCTAAGTTCTGGAAATCTTCTAGAAAATGACAGGGAATGTTTTATAGTGAGATGTTCTGTCTTACATGGATTTTAGTAGAGATTGTAGCAAGGCTAAAAAAATAATTGAATACAATATAACTTGCATAGTCTGAGTGCTGGGTGTAGGAGGTCAGGAGTCAAATCCAGACAGACAATTGTGATGTAACTGGAACTGGCTTTACTGGAACATGAGTGCAGTAAGAGAACGTTATGGTGAATAACATAGACAGGAAAAAGAAGTCATAGAGGTCTCCTCAATGTATAGGAAACACAACATGCCACAGAGAATGTACAACAGGGACTACACATAGATATATGAAACAGTGCTATCTACTGTCATAAATGTTAACTGCATAACCTAGCAACATAGATGCAGATCACATACAGAGACTAAAAGTAAGCTATTGCACAGTATCTCCAACATAACTTACCCAGTGTTTGATGTCATATAAATGGTAGTAGGGTTGATAGAACAAACTATGTGTTACCAATTTGACAGGTTGAGATAAACAAATATGTTTGTTTCAGATGATTTGCCGAACGTCCTCAAAAATTTGTTTCGTTCCGAAATTTCTTACCAAATTGCTAAAAAATGTTAAGTTACTGGCCGGCTCAGGGTCCTCCTTTTCATCCAGCATGGGCCTTCTATTCTTTCTTGACCCGGCATGGTCCTTCCTCTGGCTTCCAGGGTAGTCATCGATCATCTTTGCTGGCAGACGGCAGCTGATTAGCTGTCAGGCCAACACCAGTTTACACACAGGGAGACAGAGGTCTATTTCTGCAGGTACTTCTGCACCTGATTGTGTTTTGCCATGCAGCAGTTGCACAGGTGTGACGAAATTTTTTTAAAAGAGTTAGAGTAGGAGTAGAGAACCCCCACAAGTTATTAAATACAATGTTCACATCCATTCCACCTCAACACTGGTAAGTTATCTTTCAAATTCCTGTAAAGCATACTGATCATTGTGGCTGGAATGTTTTTTTTTTTTGCTTTTCCAGGTCCTGATAGGAAGATGGAGCAATTTCTCAGTCTAAACCAGCAGTTCCCAACCTTTTTTTTATAGAGTATCACTTTGAATGTTCTAAATATCTCGAATACCACTTGGTATGTGTGGCCTGTCAGCACCTAAAACAGTGTCTCTAGCTGAACCTAACCTTACATTTTCCAGATGGATCTGCCTTGGTTTCATGAATTAAGGCTTCCAGCGCATGGCTGGAGAGATTCCCTAGAGGAGGAGGTCACGTCAGCATTAGGAGGGGTCCAGAGGGGGCAATGTTAATACGCCTCCCTTGGTTCCAAGTTCTTGTTGACCCTAATACATACATTTGTTGAGTTATCATATAAATTAATGTTGAGTTGTCAGATAGGGCCAGTGATAGGGCCAATGAGCCCAGGGTTTTGGTATGGGCCAATGAGCCCAGGGTTCTGGTGTGGGCCTATGTCAACCTCTGGCCTGTCTCTGGACTTCCGCTACACTCGCTCTTAGCCATTGGTTCTTCAGACCTCTAACCAGTAAGCTCTCATCCTTTGAGCCATTGAAGTCCTGGGGGCAACCGATCCCGGGCAGGCGTATTTTGCGTCCCGGCAAGCGGGGGCTCCTACAGGTGAAGCTGGCTGCGGAGATTGGGAGTTTAGGGCTTACCTAGAGGGCTGGAGTTACCAGAGCGTGACATTATCACAGGCCGCTACAAAATGGAAGACCTGGTGCAGCAGGTGCAGGCCATGGCCACTGCTATCAACCAGCTCACCCAGAGAGTGGCCAATCAGGAAACCCGACAGATACCTGCATCCGCTGTATCACCTCACGTTCCAGAACCAAAGATCCCGTTACCGGAGAAATTCTTTGGAGACCGAGCCAGTTTTTCCAATTTCAAGAACTCTTGTGAACTCTATTTTAAGTTGCGGCCCTTATCCTCGGGCACTGAGACCCAACGGGTGGGTTTAATTATTTCTCTTTTACAAGGAGACCAGTCATGGGCCTTTAGCTTGCCTCCTGAGGATCCTGCCTTGCACTCCGTTTCATCTTTTTCCTTGGCTATGGGGGTTCTCTATGCCGATCCAGACCGTCAGTCCACGGCCGAAAACAGGCTTCGGGCCCTAAAGCAGGGTCGGAATTCCGCCGAGGACTACAGTGCTGAGTTCCGGTGGTGGGCAGTGGAATCTAGATGGAATGACCCAGCCCTGTGTAGCCAGTTCCGTATGGGGCTTTCAGAAAATATCAAGGATGCTTTGGTTAATTTCCCTACACCAGCAGATCTAGACCAACTCATGCAGGTCTCCATCAAGATTGATCGGTGACTTAGGGAAAGAGCCAGAGAAAGGGTTAGAACCTTCACGCCCTTTAAGTCATCTCAGAACCCCAACCCGTCAACTTCCCTAGGGGTAAACTCTTCCTCTTCCTCACAAGAGGAGCCCATGCAGGTCGGTAGAGCTCGTCTTTCCCAGGACGAGAAGCAACGAAGGCGTTCCATGGATCTTTGCCTGTATTGTGGGTGTCCGGGACATTTCGCTAGGTCCTGTCCAAATAAGGGGTACCCGGCGGGAAACTTTCTCGCCTAGATCAGGAGGAGAGTACTGATCTAGGTGAGTTGGTAAATTACTCTCGTCAGAATAAGATGTTAATTCCCACTGAGCTTTTCTGGGGTCCTTCCAAGCAGGCAGTATCTGCTTTTATTGATAGTGGAGCTGCTGGCAATTTCCTGGATCGGAGCATGATCTCCATCCTGGGGATTCCGCTGGTACCCCTTGAGAAATCTCTCCAGGTTTTGGCCATAAATGGGAAGGCCATTGAGGGAGGACCGGTCTGTACTAAGACCCCTCCTCTCAAATTGGTTGTTGGTTCCTCCCACTCAGAATACATAGAATTCCTGGTTTTTGATTGTCCGGAAACATCAGTAGTTCTGGGATACCCATGGTTAAAACTCCACAACCCCATTTTAGATTGGCAGACTGGGGACTTAGTTAGGTGGAGTAGTTACTGTAAGAGACATTGTTTTTCCACTGCCCTTAGGAGTGTTCTGATGCTGCCCCAGGAATTGCCTCAGCCTTATGCAGATTGGGCTGATGTTTTCTCCGAGCGATCTGCCGATACCCTCCCCCCACACAGGGCCTATGACTGTCCCATTGACCTGCTTCCTGGAACTATCCCTCCTAGAGGGAAAATTTATAATCTAACCCAGCCAGAGGAGCAGGCAATGAGGGAATATATTTCGGAGAATCTGAGCAAGGGATTTATCCACCCTTCAACATCACCTGCGGGCGCTGGATTCTTTTTTGTGGAGAAGAAGGATGGAGGTTTAAGGCCTTGCATAGATTATAGGGCCTTGAACAAAATCACTGTAAAGAATCGTTATCCTCTTCCTTTGAATGGGGATTTATTTAATCAAGTAGTGGGGGCTCGCGTTTTTTCTAAGTTAGACCTAAAAGGGGCCTACAATTTGATCCGTATTCGGCAAGGGGATGAATGGAAAACGGCTTTTAATGTTAAAGATGGCCATTACGAATATTTAGTTATGCCTTTTGGCCTTTGTAATGCTCCTGCTGTCTTCCAAGACTTTGTTAACGATGTCTTTCGTGAGTATTTGGGCAGATTCATGGTGATCTATTTGGATGATATCCTCATTTTCTCCAATACCTTGTCCGAACATAGGCAACATGTAAAGATGGTCCTTCAGAAGTTGAGAGAAAATAACCTGTATGCCAGAATTTCCAAATGTATGTTTGAGGTCACCTCCGTTCCCTTCTTGTGGTATATTATTTCTAGCCAGGGGTTGGAGATGGATGCGGGAAAGGTGTCGGCAGTGCGGGATTGGGTACAACCTAAAACTTTAAATGAATTACGTTTTTTAGGTTTTGCTAATTTCTATCGGCGTTTTATCAGGGATTTTTCTAGTATCGTTGCTCCTCTCACCAACCTTACCCGCAAAGGCGCTTTCTCTGTAAACTAGTCACTATCGGCCAATGAAGCTTTCCTTACTCTAAAACAGGCTTTTACTTTGACGCCAGTTTTAGTTCACCCTGATGTCAATAAACCCTTTATTATTGAAGTAGATGCGTCCGAGTTGGGTGTGGGAGCAGTTCTGTCGCAATTCTCTGGTCTTCCTGAATGTTTGCATCCCTGCGCCTACTTTTCCCGGAAATTTAGTACCGCGGAACAAAATTATGATGTTGGAAACAGGGAGTTATTGGCGGTCAAGCTGGCCTTTGACGAATGGCGTCATTGGTTAGAAGGTTCTTTGCATCCCATCACGGTCTATACAGATCACAAAAATCTGGAGTACATCAGTTCTGCTAAAAGACTAAACTCTCGGCAGGCACGTTGGGCGTTGTTCTTCTCGCGGTTTAACTTTATAATCACATTTAAGCCAGGAGCCAAAATTACTAAGGCAAATGCCCTATCTCGCATTTTCGGAGACTGTAATGATAGGGGTGATATGGGAGAATCAATATTACCTTTGGGCTGTGTGGTGGGGGCATTGCTTCCTGATCTCTCTAATACTTTGGCGCCATTTCAGAAAGAATCTCCGGTTGATGTATCTTTGGCGTGTCAGTTTGTTCCGCCGCACCTGCGTCCCGATGTTATCCGAGAATTCCATGATGCTAAAACGGCTGGTCATCTGGGTAATCGTAAAACGTTTATTTTAGCCCGACGCCATGTATGGTGGCCTACTATGCGTCGCGATATTACTGCCTTTATCGACGCATGTACCATTTGTGCGCGAAGTAAAGGGGTACACAAGGCCCCCAGTGGGTGTTTGGTTCCATTAGAGATTCCTAAAGAACCATGGTCTCATATCTCTATGGATTTCATAGTTGATTTACCTCCTTCACGCGGGAACACTGTGATTTGGGTGGTCGTTGACCGATTTAGTAGGATGGCACATTTCATTCCATTACCTAAACTACCGTCGGCTCCTGAGCTTTCGCGATTATTTATCTCACATATTTTCCGTATCCATGGCATACCGTCTAATATTATTTCCGATCGGGGTGTACAATTTACTTTTGCGGTTTTGGAAGAACTTCTGTTTACGGTTGGGGATTCAGATATCTTTGTCGTCGGCGTATCATCGCCAGACCAATGGACAGACTGAAAGAACCAATCAAAATCTGGAACAGTACCTAAGGTGTTACATTTCAAGAACAATGGTCAGAGTTCATTGATTTTGCTGAATTCGTGTACAACAATGCGCCGAGTGAAAGTACCAAGATGTCCCCATTCTTCTGTAACTTGGGAAAAAATCCCAGAGCTTCTTCCCTCTCAGGGTCACCTTCCCATTTACCAGCATTGGAAGAGTGGCTCCAAGAACGGAAAAACATCTGGACACGCATCCAGGAGACTTTGAAAACTACTAGGTTAAGATATAAAAAGTTCGTCGATCGCCGCAGATCTCAGGAACCTACCCTTCAGGTTGGGGATCTCGTTTGGGTTTCCACTAAGAACAACATTGCTCTCCGGCAACCTTCTAGTAAGTTGGGTCCCAAGTTTATTGGACCTTTTCCCATTATTCGGAAGTTGAACAATGTATCCTTTAAGGTCCAACTTCCTCCAACTATGAAAATCCCTAACTCTTTTCATGTGTCACTGCTAAAACCAGCTAAGAATACTCCACTTCCTGTCCCATCACCAATCCTAGTAGATAACGAGCCGGAATACGAAGTTAATAAAATTCTAGATTTGCGTAAAGTCCGGGATTCGCTACAGTATTTGGTTGACTGGGTTGGTTACGGTCCAGAGGAGAGGTGCTGGGTTGCAGCTAGAGATGTCCACGCCAGGGCTCTTGTAAAAGAATTCCATCGTTACAATCCAGGGAAACCTGGTGAGGGTCCGGAGGCCCCTCGTGAAGAGGGGGGTAGTGTCAGAAGACGGGTCCCCGTTCCAGCGCCGTCTCCAGGCAGCCGGCCGCAGCTACTTCCGCGCGGCGGCAGCCTCGCGCACGGCCGCTGTCCTTCCTCGTCCCCGCGGCTCCTCTGTTCATGCCCGCGAGCACGTTTTTCATATGCCCTCCGGCGGCACTGTTGCCAGCGCGTCCGCCGGAGGAAGGTGTTATAGAGCCTACGGGCTCAGTTAGGGGGGAACTCCTCCCTCTCAGTGATAGGGCCAATGAGCCTAGGGTTTTGGTATGGGCCAATGAGCCCAGGATTCTGGTGTGGGCCTATGAGCCCGTGTGCAGGGGTTTTGGACTATGGCTCAGGGTTGGTTTGGGCTACTTTTGTTAGCCAATGAGTTGTGTAATCCTAGTTAGCACCAATCACACACCCATCTCCCATCATATCTGTTCCTATAAAGGTTTCACCCCATCAGTTACTCAGTGCCTGTGATAGCGCCTTGTACCTTGCTTTGTCTTGTGATATAACCGTGATTGATCTCCGTTGCCGACCCCCACCTGAACCGACTACTCTCGATCTCCGTTGCCGACCTCTGCCTTGTACCCTGACCTCGAGCTGCCTCCTTCCTCTGTACTGCTGTGATCTCTGACTTCCCCGTGTCAACCTCTGGCCTGTCTCTGGACTTCCGCTGCACTCGCTCTTAGCCATTGGTTCCTCAGACCTCTAACCAGTAAGCTCTCATCCTTTGAGCCATTGAAGTCCTGGGGGCAACCGATCCCGGGCAGGCGTATTTTGCGTCCCGGCAAGCGGGGGCTCCTACAGGTGAATCTGGCTGCGGAGATTGGGGGTTGAGGGCTTACATAGAGGGCTGGAGTTACCAGAGTGTGACAGTAGTTCTGTGTTTAACTGTGTGACACTCTGCAATTTTTTTATTGAATATTACTAAATAACACTAATGACTACAGCAGCACATTATAATTTCTAGTGTGAATGTTTAAATTTTGCTAATTTAACTGAAAAATCAATTCCTCCCGGCCACCTCTTAAGTTTTCATGTCATGTTGCATGATTAACAGAAACCTTTCAGGCATTCATGCAATATAACTTCCACAATAAAAGTGTATTGCTTTTTGTACCTGATGGACAACATTTGACCGAGCATTCCATTATTCCATTATAGCAATAAGATATACAGCACTCTAGACCTTGCAGAGCAATCCAGTCTTCTAAAAAAAAGAATAAATTTCTACACTATTGTTGGCATTGGGCTGGTTTATAACTCATATGTCCCTTTGAGCATGGGTAAATATATTATAAATTATCTCCTAACCCTGTTTCCAACCACATTGCAATTAAAACTATATCTGTGTCTCCTGGTATTCCTACCCAGCCTTAGGCACAAAATCTGTTATCTCATAAAAAGCAAATTGTGGTTTCCTAATAGCAAAAACAAGGTGACAGGCGTGATATTGATATGCACCACTGTAAAAAAAATACTTTCCTGGAAATCACAGTCTCAAATGCATTTGCTTGTGTACTTTTCACTATTCAAAATAGTTAACTTAAAATTTTAAATCAAATTAAACCCATGAAAATATGTTTTCTATCTCTAGGGCAACATCTCACATGTAAATACTAAAGGTACCCTGTAAATAAATTATAAAAAGGTTGGTATAAAGCACCATTTTTCCATAGTGCCGTCCAAAGTAATCATTACAGACAAGGTAAAACTTTTAGACTTTTACAAACAAGATGCTACAAAGGCTAAAAGCAGGATAAGAAAGAGAGCCCAAGTTCACAGTCTAAAGGATAAGGGGTGGTGACAAGGGGGGTATCCTATCACAAGTGGTGGGATAGAGTATTCGCAACATCTGAGGAGGCTATACCATGTAATACTTAAGTCATGTTATATGCTTGTCCAAAGAGGTGAATTTTGAAGGCAATTGGAGTGTTGACGAGTGTTACATTTAACAGGGGGGAGGCCATTCCAGAGAAGTGTAGAAATACATGAGAGGTCCTGGAGGCAGGAGTGGGAGAAAGTAATGGGAGGACGGGAGTGTTTGGTATGGCTGGATTAGAGATTTAAATGTCAAGGAGAGCCTGGCTGGAGAGAACTTTGTTGCTTATCATGTTCTCAATTTTCCAAGCTTGCTGACTTTCAAAAACTGCTCGATCTTCCTGAACTGAAAATAAACAGCCTATTTACATTGCTCTTTTTTGGGGATTTTGTCAAGCTTTGTTACTATATTTCCTTTCATGTATATGGGGACACCTTTTAGATGATAAAAAGATGAGTTTGTTGCATGCACAACCCCGAGAATATTAACAGGGGGTGTTGTTAGTACATTGTTTGTGCCTTGAGGTGTCCTGTGTGGCACTTGTGGGATATGGGTAGCTGTCATCTTTCAGCACACACACTTTGCTTCCAAGCACAACACTGTACACTCTACCTTCAGCAGCTCCAGACTAATTTCCTCCTTTAGTGATGACACCTGGGCAATAAAGTTATACTAAAGACAAATCCAATTGTTGTTCCATTGTCTCGGGCTAAAGCTAAATGAGGAAGTGATTTCCTCAATAGGTAGACCGATATAGTAGGGAGGAGAACGCTGAAGGGACTTAATGTAAGGTAAGCTACTTTTGACTTACCAATCACTTTAAAGGAGTACTAAATTGCCTCATCTGCCACTATGGTGTGTATGCCTTCAAGGGCTCACTGATGGCATGATGGGGTAGGTTAGGTTAGTTTGGAGTGCCTGTAGAGTCACAAGGTTTTTTGTCACACTAACTTGGTTGCCGACCAAGTAGTTACGTGTGATGTCATACAGGTGACTGAATGTCAAAGTGCTGCTGCTTAGGGGTGTGGGGCTTGGGGGGAAAATTGGATGTAAACAGACCAACACTGACCTTCTGTAAGGAAGCATGATAAATCTGATCACAGTTCTGAGCTTAGCTGCAGTGTATGTCCGTGTTGTTCATTCTGCCCTTAATTCAGACTTTCAGAGGAAAATTAGAAGTCTGTAGACAGAAGCCCTCCACCACCCTCCTCCACCCATTACAGCAGCAGCATGCAAAATTGGAAGCAGGTTAGAGCTTTTGAAGCAGCTTATGTGACTGATCACAGGTGAGGATGGGTTTAGGAGAACAATTTACAAAACTTTTTATTTTAAATTGAGATCAGCTTTGAGCTTCGTCAGCAGGTCCTTTAGAGTTGTCATCTGGTCTTGCTCTTGGTTGCTGACTCCTGTGCACTGCTGTTTAACATCCGCCAATATGTGTACCACCGCACACCTAGGAAAGTAACTTAAATCATCAATGAATGGGTGACCCCGCTGCTATAAAGTTCAAAGAAGAGCCGACACTCTGCGTTAAATCAACCTAGCAAGTTATTAAAGAGGTCCAACGCCCGGAGTCACGTGTGCCAGCCTGAACATGGTTGGCACATGATTTAGGAGCTCTGCTCCCTACGGGCATAAAAGCATTATACAGCGACCCAAGACAAATCAATTATTCCTTACACAGCAGCATGAGGACGTTTAGCCTTTTTTTCTGGGTAAGCTAATTGTCCATGTCAAAAATCCCCCGACAACAACACCAACAGCGTGTGGGGACAGGTCCCGCAGTGACCTCAGCAAAGACAGCCCACAGCTGAAAAACAAAAGCCAAGGAATATTTTACCACAGAAGCTTCAATGTCAGCAGTCTCCAAAGCTTCATCTAGTGACAGCTGGATAAAAAGCTTAAAATGGCTCATGATTAACTGACTGCTGATTTGAAAATGATTTTGAGAATGTTGGGCAATAAATTGATAGCATAAAAAGGAAGGTGGAGGAAACTGTAACTATAATGAATTATATGAGCACATTATGGGGCCAATGCAGCATCATATAATCCAATCTCAATCAAAAATGGAAGACCTCACCCTCACCCAAAATCTAGATTCTGACATTAAAGAACCAATAAGAGCTATTTTACCTCATGCTGATGAAGGTCAGTTACTCCTTGATAGGATGCATAGGGAACTCACAGCACCTAGACAGAGCACTGGGAGATATAATAGTAAAGCCACATTACTATCAAATTAAGGAACAATTTATGGCAGCTGTAAGAGGACACCCTAATATAATGTTGAGATATAATCTGATCCAGATTTTTGCTGATCTTGCTCCATTAACAATCCAAAAAAGCAGGGAAATAAAACCACTCTTGACTAAGTTGATTCAGAAGAACATCAAATAAATTTAGGCTTCCCCCTTTCATTTGAACTTTACTTTGAAAGCCAAGAATGATTCCTTTGCAAGTTTTTCTGAGGGAGAAGATGTACTCCTTCATTTCAGCATAGCATCATCTAGCCTAAGGGACTCTTCTAGAAATTAGGTTAACTTTCTCCTCTATGGAAGAATACATTTGGGAGATCTCCTAAGCATTCTCAATTGAATACCTGAGTTGGAGAAGATTCTATCACATTCTACTTGCTTTATCAAAATTTAGTTTTAACATCTAGGTTGATGTCCTTTAAAACTTTGATCTTAATAAGAGGATTATAAGAAGAAAAGAAGAAATAAGTCTTATAGGGGCCACAGCACTCAACCCTGTTAGCTTGCAGCCAAACCTATAATCTGTCTCTAAACCTGGTTAAAAACAGAGGTCCTGGTCCACACACATTCTGCAAAAGTATGCTAAAGTTGCACCACCAAACGCCACGGGGCCTCTGTGAGGTGCAGTCCTAACTCTAAACTCTGAGAGCCCACTTTGGGACATATGATGCAATAGATACATTGGGAGCAGGCTTACCTGAAGATGCCCTATAACCTCGAGAGCAGCACATGAGGGGAAAGGGTTGAAAGCCTTGCAGTACATCTTCAGACAGGCAACACCATGTGCTTGCTCAAAATGTGCACTCTAGGTTATACCCATATTGGGTAATTTTTTGATTCTGATAACAATTTTTGTTGTTTCATTTTGTGTCAAAATGTTTCTTGATTTTTTTTGTGAGTATTTTCTTTTTTTTTTTTTAAATAGAGGTGATTATTTGTGTAGCCAACAAAATTCCATTCATACACATGGATACAATTGGAGATTCTGATTGTAGATTCTTGTTGGTTAAGGGAAAGATTGGAGATTCGCTTGTCTTTTTTTTTCTCTAATTATGCTGCTAACAGAAGTCAGATCAGAAGGCAGAAAGCCAGTTACTTTTAGGAGGGGATTCCAGCTTTGTTCTTGATGTAGTAAGACACAAAAGCCAGTTCAAATTTGCTATGCTCTTACACTCTGGGCATCTTATAGATACTTGGCGAGAGATGAACCCTAACTCTAAAAACTACACAGTTTGCTCTCAGACTCACCATTTTCTAGGATTAACCATATTTTTATAAGATATAGATTAACTCCCAATGTATTGACTTGTTCTATAAAGGAAGTCTCTTGGGCTGATCGGTGGGTTGTGGACTTTAATGATTTAGGACTTGAGCCATGCTCTCCGAGATGGAGAATAAATGAATCCTTAAGGTAATTCTGAAATAGCTACTAAGCTGAAAAAGGAATTAGCTCTTTTCTTTGATTAAAATAAGGTTTCTGATACATCTCCTTCATTAAACTGGGCAGCCCATAAGGTCATTAGAGGGGTTCTCAAAATGGCAAGCAGAAAGAAAATGAAAAATTCTGAAGCACCTAAACAAAAGGAAGCATTATTAAACAATGTAAAGATATAAATCAAATCTACACAAGGATCTTTTACACAAAATCAACCCGAGTAGACTTGATTCTTATTACCAGGTTTGAAAAAACTTTAAGTTGGAATAAACATAAGTTTTGTTACCTAGGAGATGGCAAGGAGATTAACCCCCAGGGAGCAAAATACATCCTTTCCTAAATTTAAATTATCTTCAGAGAATTAAACTAGTAATCCATTTTCAAATTTTAGTGTAATCAAAGTTTATTGATTTTTTGATATAAAACATTAGAACAGATAAGGATGGGGGAGGAAGGGGATACAGAAGGCAAAAAAAGGGAAGGGGAGGGTGGGGGGGGGTAAGGGACATTTATACAAGCATAGCGCGACAGTAAGGTATAATAAGACATTAGAGGTCAAACATTGACTACAATTATACTCCATTCTGAGACCAGTTGGTTTGGGGGAGACTGAGCCCATACCCTCCCCCGGCAGCGTGCCGCCAAGTTGATTCACTCGCCGGATAGGAGGATTCCCCACACAGGCGAAAAAGGAGCGAGTTAAAACAGAACTAAAACAAGACTAAGGGTAGAACGTCTGCCCCACCACCACCCGGCCGTCCGCCCAACAAGGGGGGGGGGGGAGCCCCCGCCCACACCGAGGCCGGGGAGCCCAGAAACCGATAAGGCCAGCGGCAGGGCGAAGGTCACCAGCCCCCAAGCTCCAACAGGTCTGCCTCACAGTACAGGCACTCCACTGAGAATGGGACCGAGAACCCAGGCAGCGGGGGAGAGACGCCCGGCCCTGTGGGGGGCCCCAACTTCACCTCAGTCGGGCGCGGACCCCGGGGGTGCTACCGGAGGACGAGCGGATCACGGGACCAGTCCCTCACGTCTAGAGATGCTTATGAGCCGGCCTCCCCCTTAATGATGATCTAGGCCAGCCGAGCGGACGGCAGCAGAGCTTCTGTAGTGCGACACGTCCGCCACTACTCATGGGACTGCAGAAGAGCAGGTAAATGTGTGTCGCGGTAGTCCAACCAGCTCGCCCAGACCATCATGTGACTCTTGTTAGAAGTAGTATCACTAGCACTCAGGCTCTCTAGGTAACGGATCGCTTCCAGCTCCTGGACCCATTCCGCCAGTGTGGGGGGGACTGTTTTCTTCCAGTGTCTAGGGATAATAGCTCTCATGGCGGCCAGAAAAAAACGTAATACATCCTTCTTGAATTTTGCCACAAAGTTAGGGGTAAGTGACAGAAGAGCGGATTGGGGCGTGTTGGCAATGTGGGTGCCCGTCACCCTCTCGTAAATGAAGAAAATTTCGTCCCAGAGAGCTTTAATCCCAGGACAGCTCCACCATATGTGGGTCATGGTCCCCTCCTCTTTCTGACATCTCCAACAAGTGCTAGGGGTAGCCTCTGCGAATCTGTGGATGTCTACAGGGCACCTGTACCAACGGGTTAGAATCTTGAAGTTACGCTCGTTAATGGGAGTAGCAATGGAGGAGCCGAGGGTACAGGCGAATATTTTCCTCAGGTCGGCCTCTGAGAACTCGACACCCAATTCCCTCTCCCATTTATTTATGAATTTCGGGGGCCCCGAGTGGTACGATTTAATGAGGAGGTTATAGAGCCCTGAGATAGTGTGGGTTGGCGGGGCTTTCTGTGTGATCATGGACTCCAATTCTGTGGGGGGTTGCCTGAGCCTCTCAACCATATCGTTAGAAGATAGGAAGGTGTAGAGTTGTCTATGCAGAAGCCATGAGAGACGTTTATTCCCTGCTCTAACCCTCAGGTCCTCCAAGGAGGGGATAACCCCGTTTTGCATCACTAGACTCACAGTAGTCTCCTCGGAGGCCTCCCAGATGAGAAAGCTTCTGGATGCTATTCCCGGTTCGAAGGCTGGGTTGTCAAAGATCGGGGTATGTGGGCCTGGCCTACGTACTAGCTTGTATTTATTTTGGAGGGGATCCCATACGTCTAGAAATTGTTGCATAAGGAAGGGTAAAGCACTTTTTTGCGCCTTAGTTAGAGGGGCCGCCCAGGCTACGGTGGAGGGGTTGAACCGGGAAAGCGACTTTTCCAATTGAACCCATAGTTTCTCTTTCCCTCTGCGAGTCCAGTCCACCACTCTCTGAAGGACCGCGGCTGCGTGGTAAGTCTTCGGGTCGGGCAATCCCATGCCACCCTCCCCTCTGACCCTTGAGAGTGTCGCTAGCCTTATCCTAGGCTTAGACGATCCCCAGATAAATTTCGAGAACATTGACTTCAGTTTTCTAAAAAAACTACTGGGTAAACCTATCGGGGCCGCCTGGAAGAGATAAAGGAGCTTCGGAAGAATATCCATTTTTAGGCTATTGACCCTACCAAACCAGGATAATGGGCGTTTAGTGTAAGCCTCCAGCTCCTGACCTATTTTGGTCAGGAAAGGGGGGGGTAATTTAATTCGTAGATCTTGGACAGGTCTGCTGGTATTTGAATGCCAAGATATTTGATGGCCTGTGTTTTCCATTTAAATGGAAAGTTTACTTCTAGTTGGCTCACCTCCTGGCGGGGGAGGGAGAGGTTGAGCGCTTCAGTTTTAGAGAAGTTGATTTTAAAGTTGCTTACCGCGCCGAAACGATCAAATTCCTTTAGGAGAACTGGGAATGAAATATGGGGGGCTGAGACATGCAGCATTAAGTCGTCGGCGAACAGGGATGTTTTGAGGTGTTCTTCCCCTAATTGAATGCCTCTAATATCCGGATTTTGGCGTATGGCTATCGCCAGGTGCTCCATTGTCATGACATATAGGAGTGGGGAGAGGGGGCAGCCCTGTCTCGTGCCATTGCTGATAGGGAATGGGTCTGAAAGGAGACCGTTTACTCTGACCCTAGCAGAGGGGTTAACGTACAAGGCCAAAATCTTAGAGAGGAGGCCAGGGCCAACACCAGCCTGCCTCAGCGTGGCTGTCATGAACTCCCACTTCACCCTGTCGAACGCCTTCTCCGCGTCACAAGCGAGGAGGCACGCAGGGGTCTTGGATGTAGATATGTATGAGATCAGGGTGAACAGTTTATTGGTGTTGTCCCTGGCCTCCCTCCCCGGCACGAATCCCACCTGATCCAAATGGATCCAGTGCGGGAGCAACGGTTGTAACCTTAGGGCAATGGTCTTTGCATATAATTTCAGATCTATGTTAATTATCGAGATCGGTCTATAGTTTCCGCAAATCGCTCCATCCTTGCCCGGTTTGGGGATGACCGAAACCGTGGCCTCCAAAGACTGTTTAGGGAAGGGACAGCTGTCTCCTATGGAGTTAAAAACCCTTGTTAAAAATGGGGTTAGGCGAGCCTCGAAGTGTTTATAAAATTTTGGGGTATAGCCATCCGGGCCCGGGCACTTGCCTACCGGAGAATCTTTTATTGCATCAGACACCTCCAGGGTGGAAAACGGCCTCTCCAAGTACTCCGTTTCCTCTAAGGAGATTGGAGGTAGTGGGGTGTTAGCTATGTATTCTTCTATCGCAGCAGGGGGGGAGCCGGGGGAGTCGTGGATGTTGTAGAGGGAGTTATAATAGTCCCTGAAAGTGGACGCTATTTCTGAGGGGGTTTGCGCTAAGTCCCCGCCAGTTGTCCTCACCGCCGGTATATATGTGGCAGTGGGCCGGGGGTTGAGGGTCCTAGCCAGCATCCTACCGCATTTGTTTGCCATTCTATATAACTGTGCTCTTCCCCTGTCCCTATAACCTAGATAAGATTGGTTGTAAAGTTTTTGCAACCTCTCCCTCGCCTCCTGAAGCTCCAGGAGTTTAATATTTGTTGGCTTGTCCTTGTGTTCTAACTCCAGGGTGTGAATATCATTTAGAGTTTTCCCAATGAGGGCCGTCCTTTCCCTCTTGATTCTGGATCCCTGCTTAATGAGCACCCCCCTGAGAACACATTTCAGGGCTTCCCACTGGAAAGGCAGAGGGGTGGGATCATTCTTGTGATCTTCCAAAAAGGACTCTATTGCTTGCTCCACTTCAGAGGAACAGGCCGCATCGCTGAGCAGATTATCATTAAGTCTCCACGACCAACGCATAGGGGTGAGGCCGGGAAGGGATAACGAGATAAAGATCGGGGCGTGGTCGGACCACAGAATGGGTCCAATCCAAGCCCTGGGATCCCAGTCTAGCGCGTGATGACTAGTGAACAGGTAGTCAATCCTGCTATAGGATCCAGCTGGGTGGGAGAAAAAAGTGTAGTCCCTTCTCGTGCCGTTTAGTATTCTCCACGCGTCAACTAAATGGAGGTTAGCTAGCGCTTTCCTCAAGCTGTTAATTCTGCTCAGCGACACGGACGCCCTCCCGGCGGATGAGTCCAATGAGGGATTAAGAGTGACATTTAGGTCCCCCCCAACAATAATCACTCCCTCTGCAAATTCTTCCAAGCCTCTAAGGGTCTGTAGGGTAAATGTAACCTGGTCTGTGTTCGGGGCATATATATTAGCAATGGTATAGATCTTGTTAAAGATTCTAATTTTTAGAAACAGGAATCTGCCCTGAGGGTGGGACTTAGTATCTAGGGTCTCATGTGGTAGCGATTTGTGAATAGCTATGGATACACCCTTCGTTTTCCCCTCCGGGTTGGGGCAGTGGTGCCATGTGGTATAATATCTGTCACGGATGTTAGGGATATGGTCCGTCTTAAAATGGGTTTCCTGGAGAAGTACAATTTTGGCTTTCTGTTTGTGCAAGTCATACAGAATTTTTGATCGTTTTTCGGGGATATTAAGGCCCTTCACGTTAAAGGAGCTAATCACCACCTCACCCATCTCGGGCTTGTGTATTCTGCTCGTAGGCAAGCAACGGTCTTGCTAGGGGAGTGAGTGGGGGGGGGAACGGAGTGAGGGGGGCGGAGGGGGGCTCCTGGGGTAACCAGGCAGGTATGGGTTGGGGTAAGTAGGGGGGATTGGAGAGAAAGGGGTTTGAGGGGGAAAGGGTAACCAGTAAACCAAAACAAAACAGAACAGTTGCCCGTCCGGGCTGGGGGGGACAACTCTAGTGAGCAAATGCTCAGAATATCAGCTCACCCCCTGTCGGAGGAGAGTTGATACAGCCTAGGTGGGGGTTGTGTCTAAATACGGGTCTGGAGTGGACGTCTCAAAGACCAACTGGGCACGTAACAAACTAAACTTTCACCTGAGCAAGAGGATCCGATGGCCAAGGGAACAATCAGGTACGGAATTAAAACATAATCTCAACTGAAAAGTCACAACAGTTCCTGAGCGGTCCACTGGAAACTGGTCAAAGTTCACTGTCCGTGGGACCGGGGCGACCTTCGCGTCTCACACGGGGTCTGGACATTCTGGATCTGCGTGGGGGTCCCCCTCGTGCCCGCAGCTGGGCTTGCTCTGTATTCGGAAGAAGCCAGTTTGGAGCCTGGATTGGATCACAGCCCAAGAAGGAAAAAAGGCCCTCTAGATCGTGATGTGTTTTGAGGAGGAACGTTTCCCGGTTCCTGGACACAATTAGGTGGAAAGGGAAGCCCCAGCGGTATGATGCACCGGCGCCCCTAACAACTTCCAGAACTGGCCGCAGCAATCTCCTCATTTGTAAAGTCCGTCTGGAGAGGTCCGGGAGTATTTGAATGCTGGCCCCATCAAAGTCCACGGGCCCATGCCTCCGGCACACCACATCCCTCGGGCGCGCCGGGTCTGGGCTGCGGGGGCCCAGGGCCCTATGAGCTCTGTCAATCTCGATCGGGGTGGTGGTGTCTCTCCCGAGGAGCGTATTGAAAATGGTAGTAATGATCTGTTTAACATCTTCACCTGAGGAGGCTTCCGGGATGCCCCGAAGACGCAGATTATTCCTCCGGTGCCTATTCTCCAAATCGTCATGTTGTAATTGGAGCTGGAGAATCTGCAAATTCTGTGCCTCAACGCGTTTTGCCAGGTCAGCGATAGCCCCCTCATTAGCTGATTGATGGGAGGCGACCCTGGAGTCAAGGGCCCGGATCTGGCCCCTCACTTCTGCGATATCTTTCTTATAGGCCGATTCATATTTAGATATGAGCGCTTCAAAGTCAGCCCTGGTCGGGATGGACCGTAAAAAAGAAAGGGTTTCACTGTGTATATTGCTGGCGTGTGCCGCGAAGTTCGCGCCTCCTCTGGAGCTTCCTGGGGGGGACCACGTTAGGGAAGTGTCAGGGGGAGGGAGAGCAATCTCCTCTGACGCTGAGAACCCCTCCAAGGGATCATAGGATTCTGGATGAGAAAGCGACAGCATCTTCGGGGGACTAAGGGTGGATACTGTATGTCTCCCGGAGTTGGCCAGGCCCCTGAGGTGTCTAGAGGGGGTTGGGGAGAAGAAGGGCTAGACGTGCGTGCAGCGCTCATATTAATAGCAGACACCTGATCGCGTCTGGAGCCTCTCCCCCCTTTAGCTCTGGAGCGGCTTCTGGGTCTTTGGGGGAGTGCAGCCGCCTGTGGCTGACCATAGAAGCCAGGGGGCCCCTGTGTTTCTTTGGGGGCTGCATGATCTTCCGGGTCCCCTGCCCCTGGGAGGAATGCAAACCTCCCCAGCTTGGTGCTAGCTGCTTCCCGCCATTTATTGGATTGTGATGGCCGGGTCTCATTGTTATATGCTGTGTGCTCAATAACGTTGGTGGGTGGCGAGTCAATCTTCCCCTCTCGTGCAGGGGCCAAGTCTCCCCCCCCGTCGCGCCTCGGAGGCTGCCCGGCGCCACATGACACTCTGGTGTGGCCGCCATCTTGCCCCAGCTCCTTCTGTGAGCTCTCACCTCTGTAACGGGCGGCGTCGTCGGTCCCGCGCTCAGCTCCGGCGTTGCTGTGACCGGGTTCCCCTTCTGGAGCGACACCTTCGGCGATCGCAGGCACTCCTGGAGCCTCCACTCGCACGCCCGGGAGGGCGGGGGGTCTCCTCCGCTCGTCATCCTCGTCCGCCATCTTGACCGGCGCCGCCGTCTCTCTCACAGCACGGTCTCCGGCGGGGGCCGCTCCGCCGTCTGGCTCCTGAATCTTCTCGGCTCCCCGTGCCGCACCGCCCGATTCCGTCCAGCGCCGCTCCTCCTCACCAGCTGAACTCACCGCCGAGGAGGCCGACGACGACGAGGCTGACGCCGTCTCTTCCCCGCGCCTCCTGTCCTCCAAGCCGGGTAAGCCCACCGCCGGTCTTTTGCCTCTGCAGCCGCCGATCTGCGGCGCACCTCTGTCGCCCCCTCTTCTCTTGTGCTTTCTACCGGGCATTTTCAGGTGGTTAGGGTGTCCTCTTGCCTCTTATGGATGAAAACTCCCCCATTACCTGCCTCCACAAAGTCCAGTTTGCGAGGTAAAAATACTACCTTTCCCTCCAGGATGAGTTAGACATGATTTTTAAAAAATAATAATATTAACTCTATCCCCTTCTTTATTTACCCTAGGATTCAAAACTTGGTCTATATGTATATATGTGCATTCTTCTTTTAAAGGAAGATTTTTGTCGCTAAAAAAAATACTGGAGTCATAAAGTCTGCAATGATATAGATACATTTCTGTATCCACCATTTTAAATATGCTCCTTTTATCCAAGGCTCAAAGTCAGGAATTTCCCCTGGGAGCGGGCAGGCCGGCTGCGCTGTCAGCGGGCCGGCTTCCGCCGCCCGCTGACAGCGTAGCCGGCCCGCCCGCTGACAGCGTAGCCGGCCTGCCCGCTCCCACCATGCCGGCATTTTTTTTTTCAGATGAGCGATTCGTGAAAGTTCGATTCGGGCGAACCCGAATTTCTTGGGGAAATTCGGCGAATCGCCCGAATCGAACTTTCAAGAAGTTCGCTCATCTCTAGTCAGAATGTCATATAGTAATATATACATATTTATTCAAGCCAAGTTGAAACTATGACTGGGTTGAAATCTAATTTTTTGGGGCATAATGACTCCTGAATGATATGCTAAAAAAGAATTTAAGGCTAAAAGTAATATGGTCAAGAAAAACTATTCTGAACCCTGTCATATATTGCTTGACCAGTGAAAATTGAATAGCACACAGCTGATCAGTATTCTGACGTATTCCCCAAACCTTAACAGACAGTGCAATTTATTTTGTAGATATTGCAACTAGTTTTAATCTTGTTTGGATACTGTTGCACTTTTTGTGTCACTGCTATATTACATTGGTCGGCAGCTCTCTTTGGCTAGGTCATTTGATTATGGTCATACATCAACTTTCTGGTGAACAATGTCAGCTACATTTTGTTCTTAATATGTATCTGTCTTCATATAAATGTTCCTTTTATGTAGGTTTTATTGAATGTTGAAAAAGCTACTTGATTACAAACACTGTTTTTAACACTCTACTTTTGAAAAAAAGGGAAAAAATACAGTCTTGTAATAACTAATATATAATAACTAAAACACTGAAGTGACAAATCAGAATTAAAGAGTAGAAATGATATACCAAAGAAGCTGTTGAGAAAATAATTAAGCATAAACTGAGAAATGTATTTCTCTTTTTTCTAAAGTTTGACTATAGGGGTCATGCTAATTATTTTTTGAAGTCAGTGTGAATTCCAGTGTCCATTGCAGTGTGGATTGCAACCTGCATCCCGGTCGGAATTTTAGCATTTAGACACAAAAAATTGCAAATCCAAGATGGCGCCTAAGCGAGAGGCTCCTCACTCCCATGACCCTTTTTTCACTTTAGAATAGTCTAGCATAGTTTTTTTTAGTATTTTCTAATCAATGTTTTGATACTAGTAGTAGAATTAGTTGATGTGCTTTTACCCTAATATAGCCCCTACATTCCGCGCTAAGAGCTTTTGGGTACTGGGGGTAACCAGTGGGAAACCTGAGGACCAAAAATACCAGCAGAGCAGCAGCCCCTTGAGTAATTGGAGCAGGAATCGGAGGCACCTGGGAGACTGGTGGCAGGCTGAAGCAGAGCTGAGGAAGCGGCGACTCCTCTACGGCACTACAGGTACCAGCAGCCCTCGGGATCAAGGGAAAGTGAGCTCATTCCCCTCCCCATCTTACCCAGTGGCGAGGTGCCTGGCTGGAGCAGTGGCATCAGTGATCCGATAAGTGAGGTGCCTGGCCTGTCCATAGCGCATTGAGGTGCCTGGTCAAAACAGCAATGAGGTGCCTGGCCGGGGCAGTGGCGAGCTGTCTGGTGGGAGCAGCACATCCGCCTGTGGTAATATGGCTACCAGATGTGAAACAGAGCCAATACCGTACTTGGGAATGCCTCAATTGAGGTAAAACCTTGTTTGGAATTGATTTAGGCGCGCTTGAACCACGTGTCAGAAATAATGCTCTGCCTAGTCAAGGATATATGAATTATCCACACAGGACAGATATTCTCTGATGTGTTGATATATCTGCCAGGGTAAACTTTAGTACAGATTTATCAGTATATGACTGGCAGAATATTAATTTCATATATAACTGCTTATATCAGCCACAAAAGGCAAGATATTAATGTAGTACAATATTATGAAACAATGGTTTTGTTTGGGCACTTACCGCCGCAGCCCGGGGGTTCGTAACCTTCCCAGGGCCTCTGATGGTGTGTGTCTCTGGTAAGTGCAAAACCGCAGTGTGAAGATCCCTTTTAGTTGGTTATGCTTTCAGGTGTCTGGACGTCTGGATAATCCTTAGATGAATCGGTGGTTGATTTTTACCTTCAAACACACTTTTAAGTCCAGGTATAAAGCAAACCTTAATTGTGCTGATTTTAGATCGTCTTTAGTTGGATCTTCCAACTCTCAATAAACACACCTTGAAGTAAAGTGCGATTTCTTTATTTGATTTAAAAAGCTTAAAGGTGCGTCAATAAAAGTATATGGGAATAGGAATGGGGGAAAGGATAAAGGTCAGTGAGGGAGTGTGGGCTCCAACAATCCTCCAAAGTAAAGCGCTCTGTGGTGTTCAATGTGAGTGAACACCGAAACGTTGGGATGAGTGAGTGAGCTGTGCTTGCATTGGCGGGGAGGAGTAAAATGAATATAAAAGTCCACTCTCGCTCTATTGTCTGTGGTATAGATAAAATCCTCTATTATCCGTAATTAATGATATCCGCTGTGTCAAGTTTGAAGTGGAATCGATGGTTGCTTAGATGAGAAGATTAGAAGTTGGAGTGGTGACTCCTTGACTAGGCAGAGCATTATTTCTGACACGTGGTTCAAGCGCGCCTAAACCAATTCCAAACAAGGTTTTACCTCAATTGAGGCATTCCCAAGTACGGTATTGGCTCTTTTTCACATTTGTCGTGATAAGAATTGATCTCTTATACTAGGCAGCGGCTCACACTCTTTTCAGCGCTCTCTCTCTCACATTACTTTTTGCAATATGGCTACCAGAGCCCCCTGTGGATCGAGGGGAAAGCGGGCGCATGGCACCCCCTCCCCCGTGGCACTACAAGTAGCAGAAGCCCCTGGGGATCAAGGGGAAAGCGGGCCTGTGGCACCCCCAAGGTGCTACAAGAAGCAGCGAGGAAGAATGGGGCTCACCACACCCCCTCTCCCCATCTACACCAGAGCATCACAAACTGACATCAACCTGAAGCGAGTGCACCCCCTCCCCATGGCACTACAAGAACTGAACCGTTTGAGACCACCATGTGCTGCTGATCGCCATCTTTGCTACATGTGATCGCCTCTTCCTCCTCTGGTGCTTGGTGATGACACCACAGGTCAATATGGAAATCACAAATACAGAGAGTGTCCTCTACAGGTCATTCTGGTAATTACCGCTTTATCATTAAGTATAATGGCAAAAAACTCAAGCTCCTGATTATTATACAGTAAGGATGAACTTAATGCTCTGGATAAACAGACCACATTCTTAATGACAATTTAGGAAATGCACTACAGGAAGCAAGGTGAGGAAAAAGAGAAGGTGTTCTGGTAAAACTAAGGAATAGTGGTTTCCATTTTGCTTTACCCTCAATTCACCTTGCCTACCTGCTCTCACTGACAAACTAAATTGAGGAGCATCAATTGTTGCGAAGCAGAAGATTAGATCTGTCTAGTTCAGCTGCGTTAGGTTTTACGGAAACCTGGTTGAAAGGGGACAAACCTTACAATGCTCTGGAACTACCAGGATTCAACATCCTACGTGCAGACCGTAACCCCAAGACCTTCAAGAAACAGAAAGGGGGTGGTGTCTGCTTCTATATTAACAACAGGTGGTGCACAGATGTAACAGTAATGGGAAGCTCCAAACACCTGTAGTATTTAGCCATTAATTACAGGCCCTTTTGTGCCCCAAGAGAGTTCTCGTTGATAATTCTAGTTACTGTTTATATCCCACCACAAGCCAGAGGTACCTGATGCCCTATCAGACAAAATCACCGAATGGGAAAGGGTATTCCCTAATAGTATGGGGGACTTCGATAGGGTCTACCTCAGCCATACATTGCCCAAATACAAACAGCAAGTATCTTGTCCCACTAGAGAAGGCAATATTCTGGATCACTGCTATACCACGCTGACTGAGCCCTATAAATTTGTCTCAAAAGCAGCCTTTGACAATGCCGATCAGTGTCTCATCCACCTCATTCCAAAATACACTCACCGTCTAAAGGTCGCAAAAATATTTGTAAGAACTGTAAAGAAATGGATGTCAGAGGCAAAGATGGATCTGAAGTCTTGCTTTGACTGCAAAAATTGGGATGTGTTCAAACAAACAAATGCTAGCCTAGATGGGTGGGCTGAAGCTGTGTGCTCCTACATAAGATTCTGAAAACATACAATAGTTCTGACAAAAACATACAAAATATATGGAAATAACAAACCTTGAATCATCAACAAAATTAGGCAACTTCGCGAACAAATGGAAACTGCATATAGAAAAGGGAATGTAACTGAGTTCAGGAAGGTAATCTATAAAGAATTTTTTGGGAGGGTTGCACCGACCTAAAAATCAGTCTTACGTGGTGCACTGCTCTGTGGGTCCTTTCCTTGGAACTACAAATACACAATGGGGGGTGCCCCTGTAATCCCCTTTAACCCTTTAAACGCCAGCCACGTATATTTTACGTGGCTGCCTCTCCAACAGTTAAACGCCAGCCACGTAAAATTTACGTGCCTGACTTTCCCCACAAATAAAAAAAAAAGTAAAAATAAAAGACACTTACCTGACCCCTCGTTCGATCCGGTCGGGTCTCCTCTTTAGCCAGAGGGGCTCCGATCGCCCATCGGGGCTCCTCCGGCTGCAGGGGAGGGCCCGGACCGGGTGCCCCCCCCATTTCAGCAGCCGCCCGGTTTTCTTTAATAAAAAAAAAAAATGACAGTTACCTACCTTTGTCCCCGCCGGCTCCCGCAGGCTCTCCTCTTCACGGGGGGGGGGGGGGGCTCCGATCCCCCCTCCCCGCTCTTCTGTCTTCTGGAGGGGGCATAACAGCCCTCCTCCCTCAGCACCGTCTTCCGATGGCGGCCGCCATCTTGGATTCTGGCCCCGCCTCTTTGGTTCTGGCCCCGATGACACCCGGCGGTTCAGCTGTCAGATGCCAGTGACGGCTGGGCAGGGAAGGAGGGAGGTAGGCGATCCTCCGATCGCCTGCCTCCCCCCTCCTCTGCCCAGCCGTCACTGACAGCAGATCGCCGCGGGACACAGAAGATGAAGATCGGAGGTGAGTAAAGTAAAAATTTTTTTTTTTTAAATAAAGTATTTACAAAAAAAGTGTCTGTCTTTTTTTTTTTTTTTACTTTAACCCTTTGTGAACTGGTAAGGGGTCCATGTGACCCCTTATACCAGTTCACAGGGCTCGGGGGTCTGGCAAGTCACCTGCGCTAGCGGGTGACTTGCCATTAACCCCTGGCCCCCCAAATTACCTGCCTCCCCAAAGCCAAGGGGGGGGCAGAAGGGCCGTGGCCCTAGGCTATGACGGCTTGTAGCCGCAGGGCCAGGGGCCACTAAAGCTGGCCCCTGCGCCCTGTTGTACAAGCCCCCATAGCTGGTCACAGGCTGGTTACGCTGGGTAGGGGGGACCTCACGCCATTTTTTTTTTGGATTTTTAAGGGTTTTAACCCTTAAAAATCCAAAAAAAAAATGGGGTCCCCCTCCCTTCGAGGGGGGACCCTATGTCATTTTTTTTTTAATTAACCCTTTGTTACCTGTAGCCCAGTAGGTATAAAAGGCTTCCAGCAGCAGCAGGAGAGCAGAAGCCTAAGTGATCAGCGTGGGACACAGGGATGGATGGGAGGTAAGTATTAAAAAAAAATAATTTTTTTTTTTTTAATAAAGATATTTTTTAAAAAGTGTGTCTGTGTGTTTTTTTTTTACTTTTAACCCTTTGTGAACTGGTAAGGGGTCCATGTGACCCCTATACCAGTTCACAGGGCTCGGGGGTCTGGCAAGTCACCTGCGCTAGCGGGTGACTTGCCATTAACCCCTGGCCCCCCAAATTACCTGCCTCCCCAAAGCCCAGGGGGGGGCAGAAGAGCCGTGGCCCTAGGCTATGACAGCTTGTAGCCGCAGGGCCAGGGGCCACTAAAGCTGGCCCCTGCGCCCTGTTCTACAAGCCCCCATAGCTGGTCACAGGCTGGTTATGCTGGGTAGGGGGGAACTCACGCCATTTTTTTTTTGGATTTTTAAGGGTTTTAACTCTTAAAAATCCCAAAAATAAAATGGGGTCCCCCTCCCTTTGAGGGGGGACCCTATGTCATTTTTTTTTTAATTAACCCTTTGTTACCTGTAACCCAGCAGGAGAGCAGAAGCCTAAGTGATCAACGTGGGACACAGGGATGGATGGGAGGTAAGTATAAAAAAAAAATAATTAAAAAAATATTTTTTTTAATAAAGTTTTTTTTAAAGTGTGTCTCTGTGTGTGTTTTTTTTTTTTTTACTTTTAACCCTTTGTGAACTGGTAAGGGGTCCATGTGACCCCTATACCAGTTCACAAGGCTCGGGGGTCTGGCAAGTCACCTGTGGCTAGTTTGGCCCCATTTACCTGCCTCCCAAAAAAACCTTAAAATTCCCCCAAGAAATGGTGCCCCCCCCCCCCCCCGTAAAGGGGGATCCCACACCAATTTTTTTTTTTATTTAACCCTTTATTATGTGGATAGTAGTTGTATTTTATTTGTAAATGTTAAAGTGCTCTTTTCAGTTTATGGGATCACCTGGACAGGAACGGGGGGCTACCGATACATATGTGGTATCATTGTAATCGGGAGAAATGGGGCTTTCACATGCAATATGGCTTTCTTTAATAAAATAAATGTTTTTGTTTAAAATAAAGGAGACAATTTAAAAAATATATATTATTTTATTTTTTTATTTATTTATTTATTTGAAAATATTTAAAAAAGTAGAAAAAATACAAACAAGACATTTCATGTTAAAGCCTAAACTCTGCCACAAAAAGAAAATATGCCATTTTCTTGGAAATTCCTGCAAAAATCACAGTTAAACATCACGCAAAATGGTGAAAAATATCCTGTCAGGAGAGGGTGACAAAATCTCAAGTAGACTGGCAGTCAAAAGGTTACAGGTACCTATGCATGTTGGGTATTGTTCTGCTCGGGGGACCTTGCGCTTTCAGATTTAGCTTGTTTTTTCTTATTTGCATATTGATATTTTAGGAAAATGTGTTTTTTATTCTGCTTTTTTATACATTTTTTTGTGAAATCCTGTGCAACCTATGAATTCTTCGAGATATTACTTCCAGAAAGATGAGCCCACTACAACAAGCTGGGTACGCTTAGAAAGCTTAACATGTGTACTTTCAGGGAATATATAGTTTATGGGGGATATTCCAAATGTAAAGGGTTGGTTTGGTAGAAAAAGCACAAGGTGCGCACTTTGTCTGCAGAGCTGAATATCTGAAGTAAAATTACCGTTATGCGCATGCTTTACTTTGGTGTGTTTGGCAACTCTTTCCTTGACAGAACCTATGCATGCTGGGTATCATTCTGTTTGGGGGATGTTGCTTTTTCAGATAAAACATTTAAAATCCATATAACATGCCATAAACGTTTCTCGTCACAGGGGGGTGCTGTCTCTCAAATTCATTCACTGTTAGGAGGTCTCTATCTACTATGTGCTTAATATTAAAAATAAATATGCAAATATGAATATATACTATATCAAAGTGCTGGTGCAATAAAGTGCATCTGTTAACTGTATATCATGTGCAAAAAATCCAAGATTTAAGTAAGGTAAAGTGCAAGACAAAACACAATTCACATAATGACACCAAGTAATCTTACATATCCAGTAAGCGAGGACGGCACCCTCCCCGGAAAGACCTACGCGTTTCGAGACCCCTAGGGTCTCTTTTTCAAGGCAGAGTGTAGATAGGGCTCCCATGTCCCTCCTTTTATACTCGCCTCTCCGCCGTTCCCCCGCCCGAGTCAGCTGTCAGCGTGTGGAACGATGCACTCCGGACGGAAGTGCGTCAGTCCCCAGGCAGGAAGCGGTCGTCTGCACTCCACATCTTTCCATCTTTGGAAATTTGCTTGTTGCCTACGGGGAATACTCACCCCCCCATCATGCCAGTCCCACGCCGAGCACACTGTGAGCGATCAGCGTTTCTCTCTCCCCCAGCTGGGGGAGGTTGACACGTCGCTCAGCTGACAGGCGATATGTCAGCGGAAGTCTTGCGCTCCAGCGCAGATGACCGCTTTTTGCCTGGGGACTGACGCACTTCCGACAGGAGTGCATCGGTCCACACGCTGACAGCTGACTTGGGCGGGGGAACGGCGGGGAGGTGAGTATAAAAGGAGGGACATGGGAGCCCTATCTACACTCTGCCTTGAAAAAGAGACCCTAGGGGTCTCGAAACACATAGGTCTTTCCGTGGAGGGTGCCGTCCTTGCTTACTGGATATGTAAGATTACTTGGTGTCTTTATGTGAATTGTGTTTTGTCTTGCACTTTACCTTACTTAAATCTTGGATTTTTTGCACATGATATACAGTTAACAGATGCACTTTATTGCATTAGCACTTTGATATACGGTAGTATATATTCAAATTTGCATATTTATATTTATTTTTAATATTAAGCACATAGTAGATAGAGACATCCTAATAGTGAATGAATTTGAGAGACAGCACCCCCCTGTGGCGAAAAATGCTTATGGCATGTTATATGGATTTTAAATGTTTTTAACTTTGTGTATTGAATTGCTACAATAAAACGAAATTGATTTAATCAAAATTATAGTGTGAGTGCAATAATTAGACTCTGTCGGTCCATTATAGGGGGATTACAGGGGCACCCTCCATTGTGTATTTGAGTTCAAGATGCTTCGTAACACCTTGACTAAGGAAATTAAACTGGCAAAGAGGAGGCATGCAAACAAACCAGAGGGAAAACTATCCTCAGGGGACCTCTGGTCAGCTTAGAATGATCTGAGAGAAGCCACTAACTACAAAGCCTCAACCTCAGTGGTAATTCCTAGCAAACACCTAGTTGAAGAACTAAACAAGTTTTACTGCAGGCTTGAAAAAGGTACCACAGAATGTAAGACATCTGAGTACACTTGCCCCCTAACATTTTTGTTTAGCCACAAAGGTTTACTCGTATTTCTTACCTTTTTAATTCCTGTACGGTATATATCTATCACAATGAATATTAAGGATTACTTTGAAATTGTCCATGCTTTTGTTTTTAAGGACATTTTCCCAGTCAATGCAATTTGGGGAATCTCTAAGCTGGTTAAACTTTGCCTCTCAGAAGTTATGCGTTTTTGTTGCGACAGGATAAGGCATCCTAGTGACTGCTAAGTGAAAATTAATAATATTCTGTTTATTTCCACTTAGCAGTCACTAGGGTGCCTCAACATGGAGCAACAAAAATGCAGAACTTCAGAAGGGCAAAGTTTGACCAGCGTAGAGATTCCCTAAACTGTATTGACTGGGAAAATGTCCTTATAGAAAGTGGACTTTCTTTAAAATACTTCTGATTCCATTACATGCACATAACATTTACTGAATATTGTATGAATAGAGGACCTTATTGAACAGAACACCTTACAAAGTACTATGTAACCCCCGTTTCCAGAGTGACCCATGTATCTTATTAACATATATTTGCCTTATGGTCAGCCATCATTTTTAACCCTTGTTTGTACACCTGTCATCAGTTCTAACATTATACAACTAGAGTACACTCATGCTGTATTCCTCCTAATACATTGTTTTTGTGCTCACAAAAGTGCAAAGATTTGCAAAAAAAAAAAGCATCTAAAAGGTTTGCGTGTGAATATCTGATTCAGTTTCTTTTAAACACACATGGTTACTTTTTATTTAATTTTTTTTATTAAAAAGAGCAATTTTATACTTTCAGTTTGTGTGGGGCAGTTTTGTTTACTCTTAAAGTCTATGTCCAGACATGTGCTAACTTTATATTTCACCTTATCCCCAGTGGGAAAATGGCAAAATGATCCATCTTTGTCTATATTAAAGTCTTCCAGACATGCCATTGTTGCATTCTATATGGTATCCTCTAGGCCTAACCAAGCATATTTTTGGTGTATAGACTGGTCTTTGGTGGTGGAGTTTAGTCCCCCAGCTACCAGCCAGAGAAATAGAGCTACCACTGCAGGGAGAAAACGTTTACCCTCAGAGGCAGTGCTTCCTATGTTTTTTTATCTGTCCTCATTGGTTTAAATGCCCCTCAGTGTGGTGGTACTGTGTCTCTAAGGTCTTTGACTAGTGGCAAGGAAGAACAGGAACAAATTAGGCTCCTCTGAAGAATAAGTGTGGGAGACCAACACCATCAAACCAGAGAATACTGGGTCATGTCCAGAAGACATTTTAAAGCCTTCAATCAACACAACATACTCTTGTAAAGAATTCACTGAACATGGCAGACCACTGTAAAGACTTAGGTTAACTTGCAAGACTTGCTGGGAAGACACAAGTCAATAAGCCAACCAGGCTGGGATCAAGAAATAAGACAAAGCTGGGTGGATTATTTACTTTCATTTTTATTTAAGTGGTGTTTGAGGTGAGTTTTGTTTTTCTATTTTACACTTCTTGGGAACTGGTATGGAGACCTAAGGACCCTTTTACCAACTGAATATGTAAGGTGGCCTCACCATATTACATGCACTCCCTCCTGGGCACCTAAAGTTCAGAAAAGCCCAATACCAGTTGGTATCAGCCCAGTGCTCTTACAGGGGTACTCACTGTTAGGATCACCCCAGGTAGACTACTGGACTTATGCTGAAGGATGGTAAAGGCTGGTGTCAGTTCAAAGGGTGCAGAAGGGGAAACCTGACATGCCTTAATATTTTTTAAATTATAATAAACATTCTTTGAACCCTTGTAAGCCAGCTAATCCTTATTAGGCACCAGTCGTCATGTAACAGATTTGAAACGGTATGGAATTAGGGAGGTGGTAAGCTGAAAATATTGGTTTGGGGATTTCTAGGGATAATTAAATGGTTGGGAATTTTACCCTAGCATGCCAAGGGGTTGAAGGATGCAACATCCTGCAACAAGGTTTCAAGCTGCACTAATACTGCTAGTCATGTCTGTAGTACTAAAATATTACTGTGCATGCTGGCTAAAAATTGCAGCAGGACATTGAAGGCTTAAAATAATGACACCGTTGCTTCTGTAGTTTGTCATGCCTGATGTTGAAAGCTTGCAACTTTGTTACTTTGCACTTCCATGTAACAAATGACCTCCAGATCTGTTAAACTACAGGAGTAATCATTCAGTGACAACATTCATCATGTTTTAATGTCCGCAAAAAGCTTTGCAATAACCTTTAACCAGAAAATACTTTACTCTTCATTTTTGTCTTTAGATAGGGGCTAAAAATTGCATGATTCTTCTATGTGCTGCCTAAAAAACAAACCTCAGAAATGTATTTATATATTTCGGAAAAAAGATCTGGAAATCCTCTGATTTACCAAATATTCATACAGCAATATATAAATTATGGTTCTCAACATCAATACATTGTGCAAGTCCCCTAAGACTAGATTCATCAGCAACCACATATTCAGGATCCACAGATTTACCAATGCTCGGCTTAATTTTCTCATCTCTACAGTGAAACCTTTCAATCAATGATTAATTCAGATATATCCAAGGCAGGGGAACTTTCAAAAAGTTTATTCATCATTGAAATTGCTTGTGACCAGAGCTATCCCTTGTAGATAAGCTCTATTGTTTCTCTATTTTGTATATAACTATGTAGCTTTATAAAACGTTTACTAGTATATTACTGGTATAGTTTCAACTGATTGCAGAGTGGTTGTAAAGAGGTTTAATAACTTCAAACCTGGAAGGAACACTATATAATCGCTTCACAATCAATCTTGTAATGTTTTATTTATATATTACCTTACTAGTTGGCTACAGCCAGCTTATTACATAACCTGCTAAAATATGTAAATATCATAACTGTGATAATTTAATCCTCTTTGGACAATTGCATTTTTTTCTATGCTTTTTGTCCCTCCTTGAATCAGATTCTGGTAGATGTGCAAAAAAAAAGTCAGGCATCCACTTTGCTTTGTGAAACAATTGTCCTAAAAATACCCAGCTTCACTTTTTAGTGAAGTTTAGATACTTTATTCTGCACCTTCTGAATGAAACTAAATTCAGTGCATATGGTGGCACACACAGCCATACAGGTTGCCACTGGAGACAATTAGGGTTGCATTTAATAGCTGGGCTGCCTTAAGCACTTCTATACAAGTGGCAGAATTTTGCCCACATTTGACACATTTATTGGGGTGGGCATCATTGGAACAATGCAAGTTAAGAGCAGAAGTCACTATGTTTTAGGAGGTTTCTACAAGTCTTGATTTTAGAGATTCAGATTTGGTGTCAGAATAAGGGGTGGAAATAGGGACATTGAAGGAGAAATAGATTAAAGAAAAGCAAAAATAAAAATAAAATGAAATATGCAGGGAAATGATGAAGGGTAAAATAAAACAGACAGATGCATAAACAGATAGATATATGGGCTGACAGACAGACAGACAGGCAGACAGACAGACAGACAGACAGACAGACAGACAGACAGATAGATAGATAGATAGATAGATAGATAGATAGATAGATAGATAGATAGATAGACACTGAAGTGGAAAGAGCAGCTGGTATAGTACAACTCTACTAAACAAATATTATTATACTCTTACGAAAAGCTGCCTTTTTAAGATGTTGATGAGCCAGAATTGAAAGGGTTTCCATTCACTGTAGGTGTATTGGCTTGTTTGGATTCTATAAGGCATAGGTGAAACACCTTGGTGGATCCCCTCTCCCCATTTTTTGAAAATAATTAATCTCATCCCACAAGTGGGTATAGTGGAAGAGGAGTGTAAAAAAATAATGGAAATGTTTCCATTATTATGTGCCAAAATGATGTGCTCAATGTGCTGAACGTATCTTTGAATTATTTTCTTTTCTGTTTGGCACAGAGGAATATGTATAGAAAATAGAGGGGACGTAGATGGAAAAAAGGCAAGGGGGGCTTGTCTGACAGGAACAGTATCATCAACCTGTATCAAAATGCCCCGTCAAAAGCACAGGAGGATGCCCTATAGTTAGGTCTAAATTATTGCCTAAATAAAAAAATGGTCTTTAAGACGATTAAGGGCCTACATCTTTTTGCATGGAAGCCGCTTTTGAAACATCAGGTTATGGAACAAAAATGAGGGGACAACAGTGGTAAATGTAAGCCCAGAAACAATTGATCAAATCTGTCTGAGAGATCTGGAAAAAAAGACAAATATACATACAACATTAAAAAAACAGCACACAAAGGGGTGGCAACAAGGAATTCTCTTTGCCCACCCCAAAGAACGAGGAGCACCACAGAGTAAATACAAAAATAGAAAAGCTTTATTCATAGACACAATCAATACACGAAGTACAATTAAAAAACATGAAACACAAAATACAATTTAGAACCAGAGTCTCCCAACCCCCACAATCTCCATAGAAAATATTATAATAAATATTAAAAGTGTAGGCCCCTTTAACATTTTTTTTAGATAATTCCACATGGGGGCCAATAGGCATATGTTTTTTGTGCCAGCACAAATATATATATATATATATATATATATATATATATATATATACCATATATACTCGAGTATAAGCCCACTTTTTGGGCTGAAAAAAGCCGCCTCGGCTTATACTCGAGTCAGTGAAATTTTTGCAGTGTGCAGCTGTCAGCTAAGGCGCTCACAAGACGGAACAAAAAACTCCTCTCTTGTTTCCCCCACTGCGGAGGCCAGCCCAGAGCACAGGAGAAGCCAGCACTTTCCCTTCCAGGCATGCTGGCCGGCCAGCGCGGGGAGAGGATGACGTGAGTAATTAAACGGAGAGAAAGTGTGATTGATGGCTGGAGCAGAGGTCGGTGAGGGGGAAAAGTGGGGAGGGGAGAGAGCGTGTGTGTGTGTGTGTGTGTGTGTGTGTGTGTGTGTGAGGGCTGCAGCCATAGAGGAGAGGAAGGGGGGAGAGAGAGAGAGAGAGATGTGTGTGTGTGTCTCACCCACAAGGACAAGTTAGCAGCCTGCAGACACCATGTTGATTGAAGGAGAGAAGAACTCAACAACAGAAAAGATTCTCCAACTTGGCAGTGAAGTGGCTCCAGGTGAGTCCATGCTGTTGCTGTACTGTGTTCCAATACACCTCAAACTAAATGCTAATACTAATTAATGGTGCAATGTTTTTCTCTTAACCCACCCTGGCCTGCCCATCTACCCACCTGCTCACTCACCCACCTACTAATCCAACTGCCTAACCCACCCACCTATCTATATACCTGCCACTCACCTACCTACCTACCTACCCAGACCCTGGACCAGCAGCAGACTGGAGTGGTGTGCAGGCGGAATCAGCGGATTCTGAAGTGGAGGTGGTAGCCACCCACCCACCTACCTACCTGCCTGACCACCTGCCCACTCGCACATCTAAATACCCACCAACCAACCCTCCTGTCAACCCGCCCCCTTATACCCTAATAGAGTGTAAGCTCTTCTCCTCCTGTATCCTCCCTTATACCCTAATAGATTGTAAGCTTTTCTCCCTCTGTATCCTCCCTTATACCCTAATAGATTGTAAGCTTTTCTCCCTCTGTATCCTCCCTTATACCCTAATAGATTGTAAGCTTTTCTCCTCCTGTATCCTCCCTTATACCCTAATAGATTGTAAGCTCTTCTCCTCCTGTATCCTCCCTTATACCCTAATAGAGTGTAAGCTCTTCTCCTCCTGTATCCTCCCTTATACCCTAATAGAGTGTAAGCTCTTCTCCTCCTGTATCCTCCCTTATACCCTAATAGATTGTAAGCTTGTCTCCCTCTGTATCCTCCCTTATACCCTAATAGATTGTAAGCTTTTCTCCCTCTGTATCCTCCCTTATACCCTAATAGATTGTAAGCTCTTCTCATCCTGTATCCTCCCTTATACCCTTTTATTTAAGGAGGAATTGAATCCCAGTTACCAGGAATGCAGCAAGAGCCTCTTAGATCACATAGTATGGCCTATATGTGACCTCTTATACACTCTCAACCCCCCAGAACCTGCATTTCCCACCCTAGGCTTATACTCGAGTCAATAACTTTTCCAGTTTTTTGTGGTAAAATTGGGTGCCTCGGCTTATATTCGGGTCGACCTATACTCGAGTATATACGGTATATATATATATATATATATATATATATATATATTTTTTTTTTTATTTAAACTTTATAATCAATTGTTAAATCTCAAGCCCTAGAGTGAAAAGTGCATATATGGTCATGAAAAGAGATTCATAATCCCAAAATTGATGAATAAGTTAAAACCATACCAAAAATATCAACAAAAATGAATGTGCAAGAAATAAATGTCAGAAAGAAAATCCCTAAGGATACACATATAATCCAGTGCTGAGTGACCACAAAAACCCTAGCCTATATAACCAAACAATATTACACACAGTATACAATGTATCTAAATAACTGTGGCTCTCAAATAATAACAACTAATGTTCACTATGGATGCAAAGAGTGACATAGCCCCATAGAGAAACCACAAACTAAAACCATGTAACAAGAATTATACTATCAGTAAAGAGGTGCCAGCAGCCAACGTCTGTGGAGAGAGGGGGAGGGAGAAACTCAAACTCGCCACCTGTGCTCGTGGCTACCCATGCTGCTTCTATAGTACTGAGTACAGTGAGTACTGCCTCCCCCTCTCCACCTTTTATGCTCACCCACCAAAAAAGATGCACGCTCACCTCCCCATCCACCCTCTCTGGCCTGGCCATCCCGCCCAATCTGAAAAGGCGGAAGTGACAGCACAGACGGCTGGCTTTGACACTAGAGTATTTAAATAGGACCAAAACCCTACAGAGGAAATTTACACCCAGCATGGGTATCTTACTAAGATAATATGCTACTATGTACTATCAATAAGACACAAGAGGTCAGGGGATGTTAAGTCACAATGTAAGCTACTTTGGAGAATGGAAAGCATGAATCTCAGGCTTTTAAGAAACACTTAATAAATAGTTATTTCCTAAAGTAATAACTGTTTTTTTTCAGACCATTCAGTCTATAGAAGAAGGCAAAAAAGAAAAACTCAAAATTTCTCCCTGTGTCAGTGACTGACTGAACACAGTCATTGCAGTTTTGCAACTTGTACACCCACGGAAAAAATGAAGCGCCCCCCCCAATTGTGTTTTGAGCATTTTTATCTCCTTGTACTCTCTCAGTATACACATGGTGGTGTAGCCTCCTACAGCTCTACCACCATCATCAACTCCGCAGATGATGATTGTAGTGGGTCTGATCAGCAACACAGCAAAAATGGTATAAAGCGTATATGGAGGAGATAAGAAAACTTGGAGCCAGGGAAACAATCTACACCTTAATGTTAACAAGACAAAAAAAGATGGTTGTGGAATTCAGCCCCAGGCAAAAGAGGCACTACCAATCCAGTGATCAAGGGAGCCCCAGTTGAGTGTCTCATGTGGACCAAAATATAAAAAAAAAAAGACACTAGAGATGGTTAAACCATCCTGATATGGGTTCCTCTTGGTGTGGGACCCTCCCTGATTCCACATATACGCACCTCATACAACAACAAGTTGCAGCAAAGAGCAGAGTGCTCTGCCTTGCCACAGCATCCCAGTGGCATGTCCACTCCCCTGTCCTATGTACTTCTGCTAGCAGAACATAAGGGGCAGAATCATGCTTGCATTATGGGATCCCAGATCTAGATGAATATATACCAGACTAGGTGGGGGGATACATTGCAGGGCATCCTAAACTGGGGTGCCCCCTAGAGAAGAGAAAAAACATGGGGGTGTCATCCTGAAGGGTTTTGGTCCTCTTTAAATTTCTTGGTGTCCAAATCAATCAAATCAAAACAAATCAATCTGGTCCTGCCATATCCGTGGCTTTGTCAGAAACAATTACCTTACAGACAGAAAGTCAGCGAAAAACAGGGAAAGGAAGAAAAAATCGGAGGCTGTCACAGGGAGATTTTTTTTTTTTTTTCATCCAGCCTGAGTGTTACTAGCTGGCTGACTGGCTTTGTTAGCGTTTTCAGGCTGCTTATACTAACTAACTGTGCATATATACTGAACTGATCTTAAGTCTGCTGTGAGGCATCCCATTCTGTGACTACAGCAGCCTCTGTTTAAGACCATATAACCATTTGCACTTATTAGAATTGAAATTAGGCCTGATAAAGACACTTTTGCTGGGCATAGCACTACTGGACCCTGCCAGGTCCACTTCTTTTTTGGGGCATCCCATTCTGTGACTACAGCAGCCTCTGTTTAAGACCATATACCATTTGCACGTATTATAATTGAAATTAGCCCTGATAAAGACACTTTTGCTGGGCATAGCACTACTGGACCCTGCCAGGTCCACTTCTTTTTTGGGGCATCCCATTCTGTGACTACAGCAGCCTCTGTTTACGACCATATAACCATTTGCACTTATTAGAATTGAAATTAGGCCTGATAAAGACACTTTTGCTGGGCATAGCACTACTGGACCCTGCCAGGTCCACTTCTTTTTTGGGGCATCCCATTCTGTGACTACAGCAGCCTCTGTTTAAGACCATATAACCATTTGCACTTATTATAATTGAAATTAGCCTGATAAAGACACTTTTGCTGGGCATAGCACTACTGGACCCTGCCAGGTCCACTTCTTTTTTGGGGCATCCCATTCTGTGACTACAGCAGCCTCTGTTTAAGACCATATAACCATTTGCACTTATTAGAATTGAAATTAGGCCTGATAAAGACACTTTTGCTGGGCATAGCACTACTGGACCCTGCCAGGTCCACTTCTTTTTTGGGGCATCCCATTCTGTGACTACAGCAGCCTCTGTTTAAGACCATATAACCATTTGCACTTATTATAATTGAAATTAGCCTGATAAAGACACTTTTGCTGGGCATAGCACTACTGGACCCTGCCAGGTCCACTTCTTTTTTGGGGCATCCCATTCTGTGACTACAGCAGCCTCTGTTTAACACCATATAACCATTTGCACGTATTATAATTGAAATTAGCCTGATAAAGACACTTTTGCTGGGCATAGCACTACTGGACCCTGCCAGGTCCACTTCTTTTTTGGGGCATCCCATTCTGTGACTACAGCAGCCTCTGTTTAACACCATATAACCATTTGCACTTATTATAATTGAAATTAGCCTGATAAAGACACTTTTGCTGGGCATAGCACTACTGGACCCTGCCAGGTCCACTTCTTTTTTGGGGCATCCCATTCTGTGACTACAGCAGCCTCTGTTTAAGACCATATAACCATTTGCACTTATTATAATTGAAATTAGCCTGATAAAGACACTTTTGCTGGGCATAGCACTACTGGACCCTGCCAGGTCCACTTCTGTTGTGGCATCCCATTCTGTGACTACAGCAGCCTCTGTTTAAGACCATATAACCATTTGCACTTTTTATAATTGAAATTAGGCCTGATAAAGACACTTTTGCTGGGCATAGCACTACTGGACCCTGCCAGGTCCACTTCTTTTTTGGGGCATCCCATTCTGTGACTACATCAGCCTCTGTTTAAGACCATATAACCATTTGCACTTATTATAATTGAAATTAGGCCTGATAAAGACACTTTTGCTGGGCATAGCACTACTGGACCCTGCCAGGTCCACTTCTTTTTTGGGGCATCCCATTCTGTGACTACAGCAGCCTCTGTTTAAGACCATATAACCATTTGCACTTATTATAATTGAAATTAGCCTGATAAAGACACTTTTGCTGGGCATAGCACTACTGGACCCTGCCAGGTCCACTTCTTTTTTGGGGCATCCCATTCTGTGACTACAGCAGCCTCTGTTTAAGACCATATAACCATTTGCACTTATTATAATTGAAATTAGCCTGATAAAGACACTTTTGCTGGGCATAGCACTACTGGACCCTGCCAGGTCCACTTCTTTTTTGGGGCATCCCATTCTGTGACTACAGCAGCCTCTGTTTAAGACCATATAGCCATTTGCACTTATTATAATTGAAATTAGCCTGATAAAGACACTTTTGCTGGACATAGCACTACTGGACCCTGCCAGGTCCACTTCTGTTGTGGCATCCCATTCTGTGTCTACAGCAGCCTCTGTTTAAGACCATATAACCATTTGCACTTATTATAATTGAAATTTGGCCTGATAAAGACACTTTTGCTGGGCATAGCACTACTGGACCCTGCCAGGTCCACTTCTTTTTGGGGCATCCCATTCTGTGACTACAGCAGCCTCTGTTTAAGACCGTATAACCATTTGCACTTATTATAATTGAAATTAGCCCTGATAAAGACACTTTTGCTGGGCATAGCACTACTGGACCCTGCCAGGTCCACTTCTTTTTTGGGGCATCCCATTCTGTGACTACAGCAGCCTCTGTTTAAGACCGTATAACCATTTGCACTTATTATAATTGAAATTAGGCCTGATAAAGACACTTTTGCTGTGCATATTCTTACTGCTGCCTGCCAGGTGCACTCCTTTTTGGGGCATCCCATTCTGTAACATACCATTAGCCTATTTACTCTAAGCTGCACAGTTATTTAAAGAAATTTGGCCTGTATGAGCCTGCTTACACACTGCTGCTGTGTGCATATATACTGATCTCAAGTCAGCTTTGGGGCATCCCATTCTGTAACATAACATAACCTACCTACCATACTAAGCAGCTCTCTTATTTAAACTAAGCAGGCCTCTTATTTACACTAAGCAGCTCTCTTATTTAAACTAAGCATGCCTCTTATTTACACTAAGCAGCTCTCTTATTTAAGCTAAGCAGCTCTCTTATTTAAACTAAGCAGGCCTCTTGGAGGCTGATTGTCCACTTTTGGGTGTGCATTTATATTCGGTTTCATATACAGTGGGGTATCCCAATTTGTAAGATAACCTACCCCAACCATGTAAACTAAATAGGCCTGTTGCAGCCTGAGTTTCTCTGCTTGCGTATGGCCTGCATTACAATCTGTCTCTTTCAATGACACTGCTGCCTGGGGTATCCCAATTTGTAAGATAACCTACCCCAACCATGTAAACTAAAGGTTACGTCCTTCCAGAAGGAAAACTTATGCCGAACACTATTTTTGTTAGGGGCATTGACCTTTGGATTGATCGGCATGAAATTAAGGTTTTTTTTTCAAAGTATGGCGCTGTAAAGAAGGTCAAAATTATGTCTCATACTTGGATTATTGTTACTTTTTGTTCAGCTTGAAATATAACAGGCCACACGGGGATCCCAAGGCACATGCTATTTTAACCCTATCTGTTATACAACATAAGCGTTGATCAGCATCAGCTGCTTTATTAAGCTACTTCAGTTTGCACTTGTTTTTGACTGCTTTTAATAAACCAGGCTGCAGGGCACCCCAAAGATGCACCTTGCACCCTTTCTGGTATACAACATAAGTGTTGATCAGCATCAGCTTCATTAAGCTACTTCAGTTTGCACTTCCTTTTTGACTGCTTTCATTTAACCAGGCCGCAGGGCACCCCAAAGCTGCACCTTGCACCCTACCTGTTTATACTAAATAAGCATCTACAGCCTCAGCTTTATTAAGTTATTGCATTTTGAATTGGTTTTGGTCTGCTTTAAATACACCAGGCCGCAGGGCATCCCAAACCTGCATGTTGCACCCCATCTGTTATACTAAATAAGCGTTGATCAGCATCAGCTTTATTAAGCTATTGCATTTTGCATTGGTTTTTGTACTGCTGCCAAAACACTAGCCCATATGGGCATCCCAAATCAGCACATGTCACCCTATCTGTTATACTAAATAAGCTTCTACAGGCCCTTTTTTTATTTATTTATTTTTATTTATATAGTGCTGCAATAGCTTATATTGTGAGGTAAATTTGCCATTTTGCAGCATAATATCGAGCAGCCCCTGTGTAAATCTGAGGGGCAATAGCTTATATAGTGAGGTAAATTTGCCATTTTGCAGCATAATATAGAGCAGCCCCTGTGTAAATCTGAGGGGCAATAGCTTATAGAGTGAGGTAAATTTGCCATTTTGCTTCGTTATATAGAGCAGGCCCTGTGTAAATCTGAGGGGCAATAGTTTATATTATGAGGTAAATTCATGGTTTTGCACCATTATATGGAGCAGCCCCTGTGTAAATCTGAGGGGCAATAGCTTATATTGTGAGGTAAATTTGCCATTTTGCAGCATAATATAGAGCAGCCCCTGTGTAAATCTGAGGGGCAATAGCATATATAGTGAGGTAAATTTGCCATTTTGCTTCGTTATATAGAGCAGCCCAGTTGCCATCTAAATCAACTACTGTCCGGCCAGTACAGCTTTTCCAGGGCAAACTCTGCTAGTTGCGGACACAAGTAAAGTTTGGCTTCCCAGAAAATCCAGTGGATCCTGAAGGTGTGTTGGCATGGTCATGTCAAGGTATGACATGACCTGCTGTTTGAGGTCCAGCTCCAGGTCTTCCTGCTGCTCATGAGTAGACTCACTATGCGGGTGTAGAAAGCTACTCACTAGCGACTGAAGACTGAGGCTGCTGCTGATGGAGCTGCTGCTGCTGCTGCTCCTTCCACCCCCCCAGCAGCCATGGCAGTGTAAGGTGATCGCAGAGGTCCCCCCGAGTCAGACCTGCGGGAGTATGGGCCATGGCGCAGATAGACATCGCCCAACTGACTACGTGGGATGTCTCCCTCTCAGTGGGCGTAAAAAATGCCCCCATTTTGTGCCGGAAGCGAGGGTCCAATAAGTTGGAGAGCCAGAAGTCTTCCCGCTGACAAATGGAGACAATTCTGCGCTCACTGGTACGCAAGCATGTGAGCATGCATCGTGCCATTTGTGCAAGTGACTCGGAGGGACTACCTGTCTCCATCTCCACTGTAAACTGCCACGGTGTGTCTGGGTCCTCTGTCTCGCCTTCCTCACAACCCTCTAGCTCCTGTGGCTGCTCCTGCTCCTCCTCTCCTGTCAGATGACTAGATAAAATGGTCATTTTGTGAAACCTAAACTGTGGTTTGCTGTGCCCCACCCCCTCCTCCTCCTCCACTTCAGCCCCCACAGGCTTCATGTGGCTGTGAAATGTATGTGCCATGTCTCCAGTGCCCTGACCAGCCATGGTTTCCAACATGTGTTGTAGTACATGAAGCAGTGGAATCTCATCGTTCATCTCATAGTCCTGGCAACTGACTAATAACGTAACTTCCTCAAAGGGCCTGATCACACGGTCGGTGTCACGTATGAGCTGCCAATGGTTTACATTGAATTTACACAGGGGTGTCCCCCTATCCGTTTGGATCATCCAGAAATCCGTGATGGCTTTTCTCTGTTCCTATAGTGCAGTGGTCCTCAACCCTGTCCTGAAGGCCCACCAACATGTCATGTTTTTTGGATCTCCAAATAGCCAGCTCTATTGCTCTGCAGCTGCACTAATTACTCCACCTGTGCATCTTTGTGGAGATCTGCAAAACCTGGCCTGTTGGTGGGCCTTGAGGACAGGGTTGGGGACCACTGCTATAGTGGATCCTGCATATGGAGGGTGGAATTCCAACGGGTGGAAACATCGCAAATTAGACTATGGTGGGGTACACCGTTGTGACGCTGAGGCTCAATAAGGTTGTGCTTGGTGGTGTAGGAGTGCCAGAAGTGCATGCTAACTTTCTTTCCTGTTGTTCGGATGTCTTTCAGATGGCGGCAAGACTTCAAAACTAGACTGAACACGTGTGCCATGTCAGGACGCATGACTCTGGCTTCCTTGTCGCAGCGCAAACAAGATGTTCTTCCAAGTGTAATGCAGCAGGCTGGACTTATGGTGACGCTGTCTGAGAGGAGAAATCCCTCAGACATCAAGATTAAAAATTCCAAGAATTTTTGAGGGCTAATTATTCAGAGGCAAATGATAGCTAGTTGTTTCTGATTAAATTACAAGGTGGAAACACACCCTCAAACAAAACTTCACTTTGGCAATACTATTGCATTTGTCTATTCATAATTTTATGTATATACACTAACTAACCTACTTTTTCTCCACAGGATGCTGCATGAAACACTGCCACATCGCTGAGTAGCTGATTTTTCCTAACAACAGTCCGCAATAATTCACTGCTGCTGCTGCTGCTGCCGCCGCCACCGCCGCAGACTCCAGGGACCCTCTTCCACTACCTCGGCTTGCAACACCTCCTTCCACGACACTCTCCTCATCACTAATTGCCGGCTAGTGGCAGAAGAGGCGAGTGTCTCCTCCACTTCTTGGCTGGGCAGTAGCTGCTGAATTTTATGATTATCAGATCTTCATCAATGGATAGTGGAGCTGAACCCAAAGCATAACAGACAGACAACAGACAGTTGACTGGGGGTGTCAGATGCCACTTGTGATGCAGTGGACTGCTTTTGCAGCACTTCCAGACAAAGTTGCTTCATTGGCTGACACAATGACTGGTAAAGCTGTGGAACATATGGTTTAAAAGCAAAAATAACCATTTGTTTTTATATGAAAAAGACCCTGGTTTATACATACTTTTTTTTTTCCAGAGACTGCCCTGCGTGGAAATGAATGGCGCATGGATCAGCCATGCTTTCCTCCCAACAATGCCCTATGTATTCCAGTAGATAGATGGGGGCCAGACCAACACTAAAGAAAGATGGATCGTGCAAAACAGATTTAAGGCGCTGCTCTCCAGTTACAGACATTCCTCCGCATCGGACCACAAGTAAGTATTGATAAAAAATCCTTTACGTTACTCTTACTTTTTATTAATATTCTTCGGATAAGACTGATCAGACATGATTCCAGATTAAAAATTCCAAGAATTTTTGAGGGCTAATTAGTCAGAGGCAATGATACCTTCTTGTTTCTGATTTAATTAAAAGGTGGAAACACACCCTCAAACAAAACTTCACTTTGGCAATACTTTTGCATTTGTTTATTCATAATTTTATGTAGATATTACTAACTAAGCTACTTTTCCTCCACATGACTCTCCACAGGGTGTGATTCATCCAATTTTTGGGCTCCTGAAGCCAACTCCAGTGTCTCTTTAAAGTAATATTTGGGCTCCTGCTGCTGCTTGCAACTCCAGGGTGTGATTCATCCAATTTTTGGGCTCCTGAAGCCAACCCCAGTGTCTCTTTAAAGTAATGTTTGGGCTCCTGCTGCTGCTGCTGCTGCCAACTCCAGTGTGTGATTCATCCAATTTTTGGGCTCCTGAAGCCAACCCCAGGGTCTCTTTAAAGTAATATTTGGGCTCCTGCTGCTGCTGCTGCTGCCAACTCCTGCCAACTCCAGGGTGTGATTCATCCAATTTTTGGGCTCCTGAAGCCAACTCCACTGTCTCTTTAAAGTAATATTTGGGCTCTTGCTGCTGCTTGCAACTCCAGGGTGTGATTCATCCAATTTTTGGGCTCCTGAAGCCAACCCCAGTGTCTCTTTAAAGTAATGTTTGGGCTCCTGCTGCTGCTGCTGCCAACTCCAGTGTGTGATTCATCCAATTTTTGGGCTCCTGAAGCCAACTCCAGTGTCTCTTTAAAGTAATATTTGGGCTCTTGCTGCTGCTTGCAACTCCAGGGTGTGATTCATCCAATTTTTGGGCTCCTGAAGCCAACCCCAGTGTCTCTTTAAAGTAATATTTGGGCTCCTGCTGCTGCTGCTGCCAACTCCAGTGTATGATTCATCCAATTTTTGGGCTCCTGAAGCCAACCCCAGGGTCTCTTTAAAGTAATATTTGGGCTCCTGCTGCTGCTGCTGCCAACTCCTGCCAACTCCAGGGTGTGATTCATCCAATTTTTGGGCTCCTGAAGCCAACTCCAGTGTATATTTGGGCTGCTGCTGCTGCCAACTCCAGGGTGTGATTCATCCAATTTTTGGGCTCCTGAAGCCAACTCCACTGTCTCTTTAAAGTAATATTTGGGCTCTTGCTGCTGCTTGCAACTCCAGGGTGTGATTCATCCAATTTTTGGGCTCCTGAAGCCAACCCCAGTGTCTCTTTAAAGTAATATTTGGGCTCCTGCTGCTGCTGCTGCCAACTCCAGTGTGTGATTCATCCAATTTTTGGGCTCCTGAAGCCAACCCCAGGGTCTCTTTAAAGTAATATTTGGGCTCCTGCTGCTGCTGCTGCCAACTCCTGCCAACTCCAGGGTGTGATTCATCCAATTTTTGGGCTCCTGAAGCCAACTCCAGTGTATATTTGGGCTGCTGCTGCTGCCAACTCCAGGGTGTGATTCATCCAATTTTTGGGCTCCTGAAGCCAACCCCGGGGTCTCTTTAAAGTAATATTTGGGCTCCTGCTGCTGCTGCCAACTCCTGCCAACTCCAGGGTGTGATTCATCCAATTTTTGGGCTCCTGAAGCCAACTCCAGTGTATATTTGGGCTGCTGCTGCTGCCAACTCCAGGGTGTGATTCATCCAATTTTTGGGCTCCTGAAGCCAACCCCAGTGTCTCTTTAAAGTAATGTTTGGGCTCCTGCTGCTGCTGCTGCCAACTCCAGGGTGTGAATCATCCAATTTTTGGGCTCCTGAAGCCAACCCCAGTGTCTCTTTAAAGTAATATTTGGGCTCCTGCTGCTGCTGCTGCCAACTCCAGGGTGTGATTCATCCATTTTTTGGGCTCCTGAAGCCAACCCCAGTGTCTCTTTAAAGTAATGTTTGGGCTCCTGCTGCTGCTGCTGCCAACTCCAGGGTGTGATTCATCCAATTTTTGGGCTCCTGAAGCCAACCCCAGTGTCTCTTTCAGCCAATGTTTGGGCTCCTGCTGCTGCTGCCAACTCCAGGGTGTGATTCATCCAATTTTTGGGCTCCTGCTGCTGCCAACTCCAGTGTCTCTTTAAAGCAATGTTTGGGCTCCTGCCCCTCATAGTGATGCCACTTCAACTCTCTGCAATTGTGCCGCTCTGCGATTCTATTAGCGATGCCTCTGATCTGCATGTGATATTTATTCAAAGAATTATTTAACTAACCCAGCACGCATCCTGTGCATGTTACAGCAAGGCAGAATGGTTTACAACCCTATTGAGGCTCTAGGAGGCTCAGAAATAGCCGTTTTTAATAGTGATTCGTCGCGAATTTATTCGGGTCGAAACGATTTTTGTCGGAAAATTCGGCGAATCAGTCGAATCGAATTTTTCAAAAGTTCGCTCATCTCTAGCAATAATGATCTATTCTCCCTGCTGCGATGTTTATATGTATGTGTCTACTAACTGCACCACCAATTCGCATGGTGCCTCTGTGTAGATGCAGTCCTAACTAATCTATGAGACCCTTCCTTAGATTTCATGATGCTGTTTGTTCACTGATATACTGTAACACACCTTTGAGACATTCAATGAACAGCTGAACAGCAGTGTTGTACTGATATTATATTACTACAGGTAGGCTCTATCTATGTAGTAGGTGACTTCTAAAATCAATTTGGTCATGCTTAATTTTATTTTGGGGTATCAGAGCACAGGGGGCTGAATAAAAAATTGGAAAAGCATGTATCAAGTTCTTTACACTTTATAACTACTTGTTTTGTGTTTCTCTATGACATAAAATCAAATATATTTAAGTTTACAAGTTCAAGAGGCCCAAGGCACTGTATGGTACAGTTCTGTACATCATAACTTCATTATTTAGCATACATGCCTAGCCACCTATAATACATATACACATAAAAACAATGACAAATTTGAATTACTTGGTACTTGGACAGCAGTGTTTACTGTTTTATAGTTGTTTACTGTGTGCACCTTAATATGTAAATAGTCTATCAAAATAAATAAGAGCCCAATTTAATTTAAATCATATATAAAACGCATGACGTACATGGTTATTCTGGTTGTACTCTAGTTGTTGATGTCCAACATATTTTTAATAGTTGTTGAATGTGTTCATCTCTCAGTGAGCCGCAAAGAGCTTTTAAGTGCATTACCTGTGTATGTGACTAACAAACTTTGCTTTAAAGTTTTTCCAAAAAGTTTGGTGGGTGGAAAGGATGCCTTTTGGTATGCCAGGACAATGGTCATCTTACAAGAATATATATATATATATATATATATATATATATATATATATATATATATATATCCACCAAAGCCAGTATCCAACAAATTCATTTTCTGGCATTTTTATGACTGCCTCTGAGCAGCTCTCAGCAGATGTTTAATTTACAAACCAGGCAATTACTACAGCTCTTGCAAACAAATAAGAGCAGATTAGTCAAACGTTCACATCAACTTTTATGTTTATCATTAGTTTTATGATGTGCAATGAATATTCAGTGATTTTAGAAACTACACTTTTGTTACCTAAAATCCACAAAATGATACTTTGCTGCTGTGACCTCTAAAATAAAAACACATTTAAGACATTCTACTCTCTGTTAGTTAAAATCGTGGACAGAAGGGAAAACAAGTTTTGGCATTTAAATGCTCTACTTTTACGCACCTAAATTGGTAAGACAATAAATAATAATGATTAGTTTTCCAAAGTTTGCTAATAATTAGTACAGTTCATTGAACTCTAATAGAAGTTCTAGTAGAGCTCTTTAGGCTTTTAGTTTAGGTTGATAGGTACAATATTGCTAAACATAACACCTATTCTGGTCTTTCTTATGTACATCATGCAAGCACCACAGGTGCAGTATTACATCTTGATTTGGATATACAGTAAACCAACATGACTTTATTGCAGTACATCATAGCTGCTAAAGAATAGAGAAAACATCAAATTGTATCCCTTTTATCAGGTAAACTAATAGTATTCCAACCCTACAGACATAAGGGTTGATTCAGAGCCCCTTTCTCGTCATTTTTATGGAGGTCTTGCTACCAAACGAAAAATCATGCAAAAATGAAAACATTTCACACTAAAGTTCTCGCAGAAAAAAGGCTTTGCCGAATCAGACGAGGGAAAAAAATGAGAATGGAAATATTCACGCAAAAAAAAAAGGTGAGAAAGGGGTTCTGAATCAACCCTATGGAGTAGATAAAACCTACTAGTGAGCCAATAGGTAAATATAAAGGGGGTGCTGTTGGAATGGTCTTAAACTGGAATAGACTGGAATGCTAAGTAATAGGCTGTAAGTATTTAAATGGGTAAGTGAAGTTCTTTCCTTCTTGCACCCTTTGCCAATAATCAATCATATATGCTTAACTCAAGCAGTGGACTGTGTTTCCAGCTCTAATACTCAATTTTCAGCTTTAATAGTAAATAACGCACTTAAGCAATCTGGACCATTGATTCGCAAAACGTTTGACCCATAGAGGTCAAGGAAAAGATTCCTTTGAGATAGCTGTCACTTCCACTTCACATAACTCTCTTTAGACCCACAAGGTGTTCAGTCTAAAACATAAAATATTCAAGGTACCCCAAAGTTAGAATGCTGCTAGAGTTTTACAAATAATTAATTTAACCACCTTGGAAAAATGTAACAAAATCTCCGCAGGACATTATGAATAGTTTCTTCAAAATGAGGAAAGCTGCATGGTCAATTCATCTTCAGCTGGGCCTCTGGATCTGCTTTCGACTGAGAGGGAAATATTAAAGAAAAACGTAAGCTACCACAAATACACCATGATATATTCAACAAAATCTTAATTTGCACCTTGTTTAGAAAAATAATTCTTCGGCTGGGGCTGTGGCACTGTTGCTCGTAACTACAGGCACCTGTTTGCTGCCTGCCACATCACCTCCCACACTGCAGCAGAAAACGCTGGTACTGACTGTATTCCTGGGCTTTCATGCTGTTCTGGTCAGCACCTGCCACATTTTTCTACATTACCGGATAACCTATTGCCCCCCACTGCATGTCTGACCATGTCCACATGCCAAGTCTTGTTGCCAATTGACCATGTGCTTGGGTGAAGCTGTGAAACCCTGACTGATCAGGTTCTTGTACCAGTCCAATTGCTACTCACAGCCTGTCTGAATACATCCAGGTGCGAAGCCCTGCCAGTTGCCTGGCTCATTTCGGACTGGTTTTCGGTACTGGCTGCTAACCGTGGTCTGTCCTGAATAGCCTTAAACACCAGCTACTACCTGTGTGCCCTGTCATAGCATAGCCTGCTTAGTTCAGAACTGTTCCCAACACCAGTTGCCATATTTGGTTCTTGTGACAGCAGGACACCCAGTTACAGGCCACAAAAATCAGCTTCCCTAGGGCTTTTTCACAGTATGTGACCAGGTTTTTGACTGTATAGCTCAGGAACTTTAGTGTAGAGTTAAACTAACTGTAGATCCACAACCACAAACAAACATGAGCTATAAATGATTACCTTTCGTGAAACAACTTTAAAGTTATCTTATTTTAAAATTCAAGCACATATGGTTAGGTAATGGAGGGGGGGGGGGGCAGAATTCTCCTACATATAGCACAGGCTTCCTCCGTCCTCAGAGGACAATCACACAGATCCAACTACAGCCATGACTGTACAACATGAGAACACTCACACATGTGAGATGACAAATGGGTACAGTACAAACATTTTGATGCTAATAGAATGTCTCTAACAGAAAGTAATTTTATGTTATGAACTTAGAGGAACATTTTTCCATGCACCAGTTTTTCGGAACATCTTGACACATACTTTATGTAAAATATATTTTTAGTCCTATCAACAGGCCACATTGCCTTCTTTTATTCTCAGTATTGGAAATCATAAATGCCTGTATAAGCCATCTCTATCCATGTGTCTTCAGGCATTACATCAACCCATGCAGTGGCACTGAAATGATAAGCTGTTAACAGAGGGAGAATCAGTTGTAAAAGGAAGTTTGGCATAACAGCGCAGCTTTCCTGTGTGTTCTAAATGCTCGTCCCATGAGGAGCTGCTAAAGGTGCAATCTTATCACATTTTCTGACAAAGCTCAATGAAGTTCTTGAAGCTCGGAAAGAACCATTAATCTTCTACAGATTTCTTCCAACAATTTATCTTCAAAGGCTTCAAGCAGAGATAAGTTTGCAGTAAGATTAACAAGCTCTAAGTATTAAATTAACAAATAGACCAGAAAATTTGATTTACATAAATATTAATCTAAATTTATCCGTACAAGCACAAGAGAGTCACAAGGAAAAAATGTCTTTATATTTGAGAAGCCAGTATCTGTAGAAAGCTTATGTTGGTTCAAGGACAAGTAACATAAGCCTGATTCAAGCCCAGTATTATATTAATGCAGGAAATTCATTTATGAGAAAGCCTCACGTCAGTTAGTTAAGTGCAAGACCCCTACTTTAATAAAGAAAAGCGAGTTCATGCAACCTCTGCTTTTTCTCTTTGCTATTTTAATTTTCTTATGTTTACAGAATGGTACAGACCTGCTGAAATGTGATTTCACTATCAAATACATTTTTAAATGGAACTTGTTAAGGATGAGTTTTTGTTATATAATATTAAACAAATTACATTTGCATGGAATTTGTTCACAGCACTCAGCAATGCATTTTAATATTGCTTATTCTAAGACTTGGCTTTAAAAATAAAGCAGTAACATATTTGTTTTCTACATTCCACTCTACTGTATGTTCTCCTAAGGAGATATTAAATATTTCTAAAAAACTGAAATGTTTCACATAAATAAATCATCAGCCTTTAGGATTTTTATCACCACTAGACAGCTAAAACCTAATATTGTTTGCTTTAGAGAACATGTGATAAAAGAAAATAAATCACAGTAAAACGGCTATGAGCAAAAACAATTAGTAATAAAAGAAGGGTCATTACATGTATTTGGGGATCAATAATTCACTGGACTATGGCACAGACGTACTCATTTCCTAAAAAAAGAAAAAAATGGCTGCAGATTAAAATGTGCAGCTGTAGAAATCACTGGGCATCAGCCATCTCTTAACAAGAAAAAAAAACAGTTTTTACAAAGTGATACTGAAGAATGATCTTTTAAAGCGGTCCTTCACTCAGAATAAGAGCCTATCTTATATGTTTCCCCCACCCTGTACATACAGATTGCTCACATAAAAAATCATCCTACCTGCATCTACTGCATGTTATGAGCCTTTAAACATTCAAGATGGCGGCTCATGGGACACCAGGCAGCCTGCAAACAGGAAGTGCCTTCTGACTGTGCTGCCCTGCATTCTGGGATTGCTGATCTTTTCCTGACCCCAGCTCTGCTCTGTCTGAGCAAAGCACAGCTATAACCCGCCCCCAGTACTTTATCCCACTTTTCTCTCCTCAGTAAGTGTGATGCTTCTGAGTCAAGATGGCGGCACACGTATCCTAGAGTCCTGAACAGAGTTGCAGCCCAGTGGGGAAAAGAATAATAAGTAAGTGACTAAAAACTTAAAATATATTAATTGTATATGCTGGGGAATCGTTTTTTAAGGGTTTGGCCTTTTCAATAAATCATGGTGAAGGTCCGGTTTAAGTACTAAAAAGGCCACACAGCTCAACACGTGATTTATTTAACAAACATAACCCTTGTGCCTAACCCTAACATTTATATTTAATCCTGAAGCTTAAGCTTCTCCTTTCCTTGTGTTTTTTTTAATAAAGTGGTCAGGGCTTGTAGAACAGGGATTCTTAACCTTTTTGATGAGTTCGGGACCCTGGTCGCGGGCCACAATGAATAGGTTCTTAATTAAATGTTTTCACAACAATCAGGTTATCCCCTGTCTCCACAAACTTCACTCGTATGACCTTTTACCACACCGCTACATTCAAAACTATTATATAAAACTACCAAATTATTAAGATTGTGTTGTACCATCGATGTCACTTTGCTCCTCCAAGCCACCACTGTCACCTCTATTCGCTAAATGCACCCCTACATCACTCTCTTTGTAATTGATCTTGTACACCTACAAACTTTTCCCTTCATTTTACCCCTCCCATTTTCCTGATGACAAGCCAGGGGCCAAATTAGATGGCTCAGAGGGCCACATGTGGCCACCTTGGCCACAGGTTGAGCATGTGTGGTAGTAGAACTTCCGTAGCCAAACAAATGTTATTGGTTCAGCACACAATAATAACATAGATCCCAATTTAGAGTTGAACAAGATCACAAAGAGAGTGCTGCAACCTCACTGGAAGAGTTCCACCAACAGCCTCCTATTGTATATCATAAGAAAAAGAAATATAAGGTGCACACATAATTTTAATTGCAAAAGAGTTAGTTCCCTTAATATAGGCAATACACACAGACATACAGATACAAATAACATACAAAATAGCAGCATACCAAATGATATAACAACATATGGAGATAGCTTCACAGTAAAGTGCTAGTGCTATTATAGAGACAATCGGCCTGATTCAGAGCCTGCCTGTGAATGATAATTTTTTTCAGCCACGTTCCGAGAAAAGTTAATTCATGCATAAGTGGCCGTATTCGTATAGCGTACGCATGCGGTTTAGCTGAGCATTTACTTGTTTTTGGACGTAACTTGCCGTGGAGCCTGTTGTTCTTGCGTGGCTTTACTGCACATGCCTTTTTTTTGTTGCAACCAGCTATTCTAATGTGCCTCCCACCATCCTCTGCCACTGTACCCAGTAGGTAGTAGTCTGCATGTCCTAACACATACTTGCCTTTCTTCCCCCTGCTGACATCTAGGGCATCCTATGTAGTCTGCATGTCCTTCATCATACTTACCTTTGTACATTGGTTGCCATGTCATCTGCTTCTACCCACTGTTACTCACCTCATACTTTGACCACCTTCATCTTTCTTTATTCTTGGACCTGAAAGTATAAATCAAAAATGAATACCTCATATGACATATCACTACCTAATGGACAATATCACCAATATTTCATTAGGACGTTATTCACACCTACATATATGAGAGCCATTCATAATCTCTAACACCATTCAAAAACTCTCCCAAAGCAGACCCAAATTATTAAGTTAAATATATACATATTTACAATTAAAGCATAATCAATTTCCCTTATATTAGAGGAACGCAGTGTAGTCACACTCCCCATTCATTCCATGTGACTTTTTCAAATAATTGCATTATTGATTTCTTTTTGGAATTGGGATTTTACTTTCTTTGCCCCTGCAGAGAAATATTCTTTAAGCTTGTAAAAAAAATGAAAAACAATTTGTAAGATGTGTATTGTTTTGCTCTTTGAATGTCATGCCCTTTGAATGCAGTGAAATATGTGGTAATTAAAAATGACTGAAAATTTAGTAAAAAGGAATTATAAAAAATTAAAGGTCTTGGATCCCTGCATTATAACTTTCTCTCCAAATAGTTATTTTAGAAATAATTATAAAGCATAGCAATCTCTCCCACCTCCCTATGCATTCTTGCCTCCACATAACCAACACCAGAGTGTGCCACAGAAGTGTGCTGCTGTGACTTGCCTCTGCCCGATCCTCTTCTCTCGGCGGTGACAGAGGCAGTGGCAGCAGAATTTGAATCTGGCCCCAGACAGGGCTACAAAAAGATGGCCATCGGCTCCCATGAGTGAGGAGACTTCTAGTGCTTAAGTCCTCCCTTGACCCAAGAAGATGGCAGAGGGGGCTGAGAAGAGCCTTAAAGATGAGCATAGCACCATGGGACTGAAAAAGCGGCAGCAGAGATGAAGGAGGATGCTGTCCGGCTCTGGATTGAAGGAAGAAGACATGACTGCTGAGTAGTTCAATTCAGAACATATAAGATAATTGTGTGGTATGTGTATTTTTTCTACACTTGGGGGGAGCTGGTAAAGAATCAAGGGGACCCTATACCAGTTCACCAGGATGAGGAGCCGGCATGGTGCTTGCCACACTTGGAGGGTGACATGCTGATCACCCCCCATTTAGGGCATTTTTTCTGCTGTCCCATCAGTATGGACGGGGTTCTTCCAGGGGTTTCCACGGCACACAAGAGGCCCGTAGCCAAAATGAAGGGCAAAGGGCTTGTAACTTGCAGGGCTTGGGGCAGCCAACAAGGCTTCTGTGCCTTCATTGATTAAATTAAAGCCACCTATAGTATCATTCATTTTATCAATAAAAAAAATGTAAAAATAAAATCTAAAAAATCAGCCAGGCATGTTTTCATTAGATAAAAATTGTATCTAATGAAAAACACCTACATTATTAATGGCAGGTGTCAATATAATTGTTAAAAATCATGAGTATAAACAAACTGATCATTTAGAAGCTGAAGGACAGAATACAAAATATCCTAGTGGATATGTCAGTAGGTTGGTGTGATTGGGGTTCATTACACAGTAATAAATGTTAGATCTAGAAGGAAAATTCATAGTTTTTGAAGGCTAGTGAAACAGGCATGGGGCAACTGAACATTTGAAGTAAGACGGGGAGGCCGATTCATCAATAGCGCCAGGTAGCGACAGATGAGCGACTGAAGTATGGCGCTATGAGCGCCGCTAGCGTCAGCCGCGGGCGTTAGCGATTCGCTATAGCAGGCCTCCTCAGTCGCTACCTGGCGTTGTTGGGAACAACGCCTACATTGCTGAATATGATGTTGGCCCTCAGCTTTGTAGGCGCTGTCAGTCAGTGTGACCACGCTATTCTACACAGCGCCTGCGCTTAGCTTTGCTGTGGCCTGGCCATCCAGTACCTTCAGAATAAAACACATTGCAACATGTTTTTTTTCTTTTTTGAGTTTTTATTTTGTGTTGAAAAGGAAATTAAATTAAACCAGATATTAGAATATAAATGCAAAATAAAACATAATTAAACACATAGCCACATTTTAAATTATTTTAATTATTTTTTAAAGAAAAAGGAAATACAATTAAACCACCAATGAGCAAGAAAATGAAAATAAAAACATAACTGAGAAAGAAAAGGAAAATAGAAAAGGAAAATAAAAACATAAATGAGAAAGAAAAGGAAAATAGAAAAGGAAAATAAAAACATAAATGAGAAAGAAAAGGAAAATAGAAAATGAAAATAAAAACATAAATGAGAAAGAAAAGGAAAATAGAAAAGGAAAATAAAAACAGAAATGAGAAAGAAAAGGAAAAGAAAAGGAAAATAGAAAATGAAAATAAAAACATAAATGAGAAAGAAAAGGAAAATAGAAAAGGAAAATAAAAACAGAAATGAGAAAGAAAAGGAAAATAGAAAAGGAAAATAAAAACATAAATGAGAAAGAAAAGGAAAATAGAAAAGGAAAATAAAAACATAAATGAGAAAGAAAAGGAAAAGAAAAGGAAAATAGAAAATGAAAATAAAAACATAAATGAGAAAGAAAAGGAAAATAGAAAAGGAAAATAAAAACAGAAATGAGAAAGAAAAGGAAAATAGAAAAGGAAAATAAAAACATAAATGAGAAAGAAAAGGAAAAGAAAAGGAAAATAGAAAATGAAAATAAAAACATAAATGAGAAAGAAAAGGAAAATAGAAAAGGAAAATAAAAACAGAAATGAGAAAGAAAAGGAAAATAGAAAAGGAAAATAAAAACATAAATGAGAAAGAAAAGGAAAAGAAAAGGAAAATAGAAAATGAAAATAAAAACATAAATGAGAAAGAAAAGGAAAATAGAAAAGGAAAATAAAAACATAAATGAGAAAGAAAAGGAAAATAGAAAATGAAAATAAAAACATAAATGAGAAAGAAAAGGAAAATAGAAAAGGAAAATAAAAACAGAACAGAGAAATAAAAGGAAAATCGAAAAGGGAAATAAAAACAGAACTCAGAAAGAAAATGAAAATTAAAATAGGAAGTAGAATGCAAAGGAAACTTTCAACAGAATTAAACACATAGCCACATGTATCTATATATAGTAGATTTTATTTTTAAAATCTACAAAAATTTAAAAAGGAACCGAAGAGAAAATGAAATTCAAAATTCAAACAGAAAGGAAAAAGCAAAGTAAAGGGAAAGAAAGTTTTTAAAGTGCCAAATAGGGATCAGGGTGCATCTCTTGGTGCCTGAAAAAATAAGAAAAGTGCAGTTAGTATAGATCTTTAAAGTAGTATTGTTGTTGCAAATAAAAAAATGCATTACTTGATAACCAACATTGGCGTCTTAAACCCCCCTTAGAGTGGTTTGGGTCATCTTACACCCCCCTTACAGTGGTTGTGATCATCTTACACCCCCCTTTGAGTGGTTTGGGTCATCTTACACCCCCCTTAGAGTGGTTGGGATCATCTTACACCCCCCTTAGAGTGGTTGGGATCATCTTACACCCCCCTTAGAGTGGTTGGGATCATCTTACACCCCCCTTAGAGTGGTTGGGATCATCTTACACCCCCCCTTAGAGTGGTTTGGGTCATCTTACACCCCCCTTAGAGTGGTTGGGATCATCTTACACCCCCCTTAGAGTGGTTTGGGTCATCTTACACCCCCCTTAGAGTGGTTGGGATCATCTTACACCCCCCTTAGAGTGGTTGGGATCATCTTACACCCCCCTTAGAGTGGTTTGGGTCATCTTACACCCCCCTTAGAGTGGTTGGGATCATCTTACACCCCCCCTTAGAGTGGTTTGGGTCATCTTACACCCCCCTTAGAGTGGTTGGGATCATCTTACACCCCCCTTAGAGTGGTTTGGGTCATCTTACACCCCCCTTAGAGTGGTTGGGATCATCTTACACCCCCCTTAGAGTGGTTGGGATCATCTTACACCCCCCTTAGAGTGGTTTGGGTCATCTTACACCCCCCCTTAGAGTGGTTTGGGTCATCTTACACCCCCCTTAGAGTGGTTGGGATCATCTTACACCCCCTTAGAGTGGTTGGGATCATCTTACACCCCCCTTAGAGTGGTTTGGGTCATCTTACACCCCCCCTTAGAGTGGTTTGGGTCATCTTACACCCCCCTTAGTGTTTTTTTGGGCTCTTTTTGATGGGAGTTCAAATACATTTAGCCAGTAGTGCAGTACTTGCATTATAGTGAAGGGTAGTTAGTTTACCGCAAAAAAGAAGTGATCATCCTTTCCCTTAGCTCATCGCCAGTCTGGGTGTCCTCACTTCTTGCTGCGGGCATGTTGGGGATTTCTGGCACCAGTGCTGTCTCCTCGGGGGCTTGGATTCGGTGGCAAATACAGATATTGTGTAGCACACAGCAGGCAAGGATGATCTTGGAGACCTTCTGTGGGCTGTAGAGCATCTCTCCTCCTGGCCGTGCCAAACAAAGAAAGCGTGCTTTCAGCAGGCCGATGGTTCTTTCCACAATGCTTCTGGTCTTGCGATGCGCTGCATTGTAGCGTTCATGGGCAGAGGTCCGTGGGTTCCTGACCGGAGTCATGACCCACGTTCTCTGCCCATATCCCTTATCCGCTGTAGAAAAAACACAAGGAGAGAGACAGCAATTAGTACTAGTACATGTTTTTTTGTGGTTGTTTTGTTAAATTTGGCTTACTAGGCCACATATTTGCTAAATACATTGACATGGTTAATTTATTACCCAGTAGCCAGCCAGCTGGCATTTCGTTGTTATCAAACTTCTGGCACAGGACTGTCCGCTGCAAGACGTAAGAATCGTGGCATGAGCCGGGGAACCCCGATCTCACCGCCCGTAGCCTCATGTCTGGGTCACAGACAACCATAACATTAAGCGAGTGGAACTGCTTCCGGTTTCTGTAGGACAGCTCCTGTGCACGGGGAGGGCGGAAAGGGATATGTGTACCATCAACGCACCCTAGCACATTCGGGATCCCTCCCATCAGATAGAAAGCATGTTTTATTTTGGCAACCTCTTCCTCATCCTCAGGAAACTTGATGTAAATTGGGATTAAATCACAAATTGCCAGAACTACCTGGATTAGTATGCGGCTCATAGTAGCCTGGCTTATCCCGCTAAGGAGGGCGGAGGTTGCCTGGAAGGTCCCTCGTGCCAAAATATTGAGAGTGGCACACAGGCGTACTATGCCTGGAATGGAATGAGTGCGTTTGGTGGATGGCTCGATTTTGTGCTTAATCTGATCATATAGGGACTGTAGTGCAGCACGATTCAGACGGAAGCGGCTCCTGATCTGCTCGTCACTTAAGCCCCATACTGAAAGGCGGATTGCAAAGGAGCGGGGTGCCCTAAGCCTCACAACACCCCGCTCCCTTTCCTCCTGCTCTTTCAGCATACACATACATCCATCCACCCAGACACCATACATCACCCTCTTATCCATCACACACACTAAAGATATATACAAAACAAAAAAAAAAAAAAAACAACAATCACACTCCACACACACCCGCTACAATGCAGCTCACCACAAAACCAGAACTATAGTGGTCCAAACCACCAGCCTGCTGAAAACCAGCTTTCTAAGTTAGGCACAACCAAGAGGGGAGTTGCTGCACAGCCCACAAAAGGCCCCAAAATCAAGCCTCACTTGCTGTATGCTACACAATATTTGCAGATGCCACCAAAAACAAGCTCCTAAAGAAACAGCACTGATGTCAGAAATCACCCAACAAGTCACAGAGAGTGAGGACAGAAACCAGACAGAGGCTCAAATGAGCTAAGGGAAGCGAGCACAGCACCACACCACAGCCTTTGCCACAGTGTAAGAATAGCAGAAGCTTGAAAATTCCTTCCATTTATACTTCTCTTTCAAAAGGGACAGGTCCGCTTTGCCGCCTTTTGCGTCGCTCTGCTATTTCCGGGCGCCAATTAGCCGACCCAGGTGTGCGTAAAACAGAGTGCGCACGCGCACGCTAGTAGCGCTACTAGCGTACTTGAGCCGAAACTTGCGTGCATTAATGGACATGGCCCAAAAATCAGTGGTGGCCCAATGAAAGGTAAGCTGCTGTTTTTTTAAATAGCCGTTAGGCTAACCACATGTCACAAGGGGTTGAGATACATCAGTCCATTGTTGTATTTGGGTGTGTGTTGTTTGGTTAATGAGGTCTGTAATGAGTTAATTGGCTAACACACATGCTTCAGTCAGTGCAGTGGAGGTGTGCCTAGAAGGAACTGGGCTGTATGTGTGAATCAATTAAGTGGCCTGCTTTTTGATTGGCTGTTAGAGCACATAAAACCTGCCCAACCCTAAGAGATTGCGATGCCATTCTATAGTCTGCATGCGTGCTTGTTGGGTGTGTATTTGTGTGTGTGTGCAGCTACAGGATGGAGCCAAATTCAGGACATCTGCCGGCCACAGCAGGCCCAAGTAGGAGTTTGGTGGGTGCTGTGCGCAGACCTCCCTTACGGAAAAGGGCACAGCCTGAAGGTGGGGCAGCACCCCAGGCTAAGCGCCCAGGTGCCAAGAAGGAGCCTGAATTTAATTTGGCTGAGAATAATCATCTTGTGCGCCTTACACTTGCTAAATGGGAGCTGATATTTGGCTCCCAAAGCAAGTCCATAGGCAAACAAGAAAGAAGCAAACTGTGGGATGCCATTGGTGTGGAGCTTAGTAGCACTGCTCAACACCCACGTAGTGGCCCATCCTGCAGGAAACGCTTCTACACTTTGCGAGGGGCCCTTATGAAAAAGATGAATCACGATCTTGATGTGGACAGTGGGACCATCCAGGCTCCAAAGAGTACCTACAGGCCGTATGAGGAGATGCTGAAGGCCAAAATCTCACTGGCTCGGCTGCAGGGTGTGGATCCTGGGGATGACACCACAGGTTGGACTGAAGGTACATATTTTCTGCCTTTTGGACAAACCTAATGTTAATGTATGTGATTAGCATTTTTTCATTCTGACCAACTAACAGTAGGACCTGTGAAGTATTACATTAGAGCTCAAACATTTGTTACTTTTCTGTCTGTTGCTTTCTGCATAGGTGCACATGCTGCTGTCCGGATGTGCCTCAGGACACCCAAGCTCCTGCCCTTCCAGCAACCTCAAGGCTACCCCAGTCTGCCATTGAAGATATTTACCCCTAATTTTGGTGCTGGTTGTTTGGGGAACAAATGGGTGTGGGAGCAGCTCAAACAATCGAGTGTTGCACTGTTGAGTATTAATAATATGGGCCTGCAGCCTAATTTCACGCCCACTGTAACACTCACAGCAACTAACTAACAAGGCCCTAACATGTGTAGATATGTTTGAAGCCAGAGATGTGTAGCCATATATCGGCATATCAATGTGGGAGCCACACTGGCCTTGATTAGTGAATATTAGTGAAAGAGCTGCTCACACACACCTTAATGCATGTTGTATTTTTGCACGCACATTAACTATGGCTCAATGTTGGCTTCATTTTTGCCTAGCTCCCATGCCCTTGGCCCCAGCATCTCCTCCGGATCCCACCTACTCTTTGGATGTCGGTAAGTGCATGTGTCCACCTTGCTTTATCCACTTTTACCCAAGTGCATGTGTCTCATTCCTCTTTTTTCTTGGTAGGCCAAGTGACTGGTTCATCTTTGGACCCCACTTCCGATGTTGCCGGTCAACAGGACCCTGTTGGTGTGTAGAGCAATACATAATGTATCCTTTATGCTGTTTATGTTACACTGGTTCAATTTGGTTAGTCTACTAAGCTACATGTTTGCTTGGTAAACTTGAAGATGCCTCTTGGGAGTGCTTGTTGCCTCCCCAGGGTCAGTCTATTAGTTATTGGAGTGATAGCAATGTATTTTGGCGGACATATTTTTTGCCAAACATTCCCCGTAGTAGTTTGCTGAATATTTAGAGACATTCCTTGTGTTTTTTAGTTGACCCGAATATCGGAAGTGGCTGTCCAGAAAGGGCCCCTCAAGTTCAGGCTGCCAGAGATGAGGGTAAGTTGTTTTGCCTTGCTCTAGTCTGTATTTTGGCTCTACTTTTGTTGCACTTGCTTCTGGCAACTTGTGTGTCCACATGTATTTTCAAGGTCCAAGCTCGAGTGAGGACCCCACTCAAGACATCTGGGAGATTGCGGGTATGTGTAATTTAAGCAATGTTTCTGATGTGATTAGCAAAAATTATTGCCTCTTAGTCCTGTAACATACATGTTAACAATCTGAGTTTAACAGATACCTTTGGTCTAGTGTGTATTTTGGCACTTTTTAGAGGTATGGCCTCGATAGCCTAGCCAGGTTACATTTGAGTTTGGGCCACAGACCTACTAACCTGATTTTCCTGTTTAGCATATGCCAACTTGCCGGACATCTCGGATGTGGAATTGCCACTCTCTGGCAGCGAAACCTCGAGCCTACCTGTGCCGGAGGACACGCAGGTAACATGGCTGATGTAGACGACCTAGAACCACATTGGCATCTTCGTGGGTAGTGGATGAAGCAACATGTCACATTTCCTTTCATTGTTGTTTTTGCAGGAGGCGGAACCAGAACCCCAAGCTGGGACCTCTTCCCAAGTCCCATGTGGCCAAGCTTCCGAGGCTCAGACAAGGGTAAGTTGTATAGTGACTGTTTAGGGTATTTATTTTGAGGGGCATACCTGCATTGGTTCTGTTTGACTAAAATGTTGTTTTCTATTTGTTTAGGCTCAAACCACAGCAAGAGGAGGTGTGGCACCAACCAGTGCTGATTTCTATGAGCTAGGGGTCCGGATGCTGGAGGACTACAGTCGCCAACAGCCGCGTGATGGAACTAATGAGCGCATTGCGGCGTTGGAAAATCAGGTGCTGATGTGTCAGCAACAAAATGAGGCCCTGCAGCGCCAGATGGACCAGTTGCTCCGAAACCAACACCAGAACCAGGAACTTGGTCGGCTGGCAAATCTAATGGAGCAATCTCTCCAGCGCCAGGAACAATCTCTCCAGCGCCAGGAAGAATCGATACAGCGCCAGGAAGAATGTCTCCAGCGGCAGGACCAAACTTTGTTGTTGCTACAACAGCTCATACAACAGCAGTCTATATTTTTTACTGCACTGTTGTCCCCCAACACCGCCCCTAGCAATGACTCCCAACCTCCCCGGCCACCCAGCCAAGAATATTAATTTTGTTTTTTTTGGTTTTTGTAAATATATTTGCTTCACCCACCTCTAAATTGTGTGTTTCCTAAGACCTAGCTAATAACACAGTCAGGGATGAGTATCTTGATCTACATATGTCAATGTATTGGTCAATTTAGCCCACACATTTGAGACCATAGCTTACTATGGTTAACACATGAAATGGCTCCAAAGGTATGGCTAAATTGACACACAAATGGGTTTTGAGACAGTTAAACTATGCTTTGCAATGCACCACACTGTAATGATGGTAATCAAAAAATTTATTAACAAAACATGGCCAACAGGGCCAACATTGCCCAACAACGGGCATCAAGAGGCCAGCCTTCCCCCCACCCTAACGACGCCGCCGGCGCCTCTTCTTGGCCAGCAGCATCAGCTTCAGGAGCCTGATCTCCCGCCACAGTCTGCGATGCTGGTTTTCACAAGCTGTAGAGATGTAGAAACAACAATTTATTACTAAATTGGATGTGACCTCAACAGACACAGATGTAGCAATGTAATGTCAGTGTGTCCAATTAGGTGACACTCACATTAACATTGTTGACCACTGTGTGCTTATTGGTTAACATGATATGAGTACTATTGACTGGCAGGAATGTGAACAACACATCCCAAGCATACATTTACTCTTAAAGTGTACCAACACCCACCGGTGATCGGCCCGGGAATCTATCAGATTCCCTGCCCGATCACCTCCCTCCCCGCGGGACATCCGAGATCGGGATGTCCCTGGGGGTGAAACCCCCCCCAAACCCCAAAATACCTACCTCAGTTTTGGTGGGGCAGGGCCGCCGGGACCTCCCTGGCGCCCCTCTAGACGTGTGCGTGCCTGCGCCGGCCGTCTGTGAATGGCCGGCGCAGGCACGCGCGCGTAAAAAGGGCCGCGGGGGAGGCGGAGGAGGAGCCAATTTGCCGTGGCTTGTACGTTTGCTGGAGTCAAAGTGAGTTCAGGGGGTTGTCACACAGCGGTGAGGATCAGGGGTGCCCCACCGTAGTGGACCAAGACCCAGGAAAGTCAAAATCCTGGTTGTTGTTCCAGTTTAACTCTTGGGAAGCAAAGAAGGTATAAGTCCCAGTGTGTCCATTTTTGTGTTTAGTCACAGCCAAACATCAGGGCCTAAGTCCTAACGAGTACACGAGTTTGCCCTATAATGTTAGAGGTCCAGACCTAATAGGGCCCATTTGGTTGTGTCTAACGCAAAAATAGTCTCTATGTGGCCTAATGAAGAATGTGAGCCAACAATCAAGCATGCAAACAGGCATGTTGGATTATTGTACAAACACATTGAATCGAGATGTGTGTGAAATTAACACATAGGTAAATTTAAAATGTCTGCAGATGTGACTATAAGACATAGGTTTCACAAGTCTTTAGGCATATGAAGTGGGATGTACTCACCATCGCAGCTGTGGCGGGGGCCCATGCTGCTGGCCGTCCCTGGAGCTGGGGTGGGGAGGAGGGTCTCTGGCTCCGTCTGCGTAGCAACATCTGTCAACAGAAAGCAAAAGACAAAAACACAATTAGTGGGCAAATGACACCTGACTATTTGACATCCATCTGGTTATTGAGTCTGAAAATGCAAAGGCTTGCATGGTTACATACAGGTTGTCCTAAATTAGCATATTTCCTGGACCATGAGTTAATGTCAATTTGTTAGGCTTGACACATGTATCCCTAAAGAGAATGTGCAAATAACATAGACAGTGCTATGTAAAGGAATCTTTAGCAGTTGTTTGGCTAATGTTAATAGTGGGCCACATGTTTGAGCGGGAACAACTTAACCCAAGAAAACAAATTAGAACACCCATCATGGTGTGGGCAGAAACATAGGGGTGGTTGACAGTTGGCTAGCACTGTAGTGGGGTTTGTGAGGTTAGGGTACCTTATCAAACCAGCTGTGACAATGGACCAGGAAACATGTGTCTGTTACAAGTGGGCCTATATACAGGATTGCAGCAAATCTGGGTTTGGGTCCGCTTTGGCAGAGCAACACAATTTGCATGAGACAACGTACTCCGCGCCCGCTGCCTTCCACACATCACTCCTCGAGTGTGTGCGCACGCGCAGCCCATTTGGAAAAAGAGCGCAGGCGCACACACATCTAGAGTGTCACACAGGAGGCTGGGACGGTGGCTTTGGCAACCCCCAAAGAGGTAAGGAGTTAGTGGGGTTTTTTTGGTGGGGGGGGCCCTGGGTGAGGGATGTGATTTGTCATGGAACCTTCGAGAATCCAAGCACTATCAATGTTTGGGGGTACACTTTAATGAATGTCATAACATTGGGAATGTGATGGCTAACCACAAACACTTACCATGACTATGCCCGTGGAGAATCCTTCGCCAAAACGCCATGGAGGTGCCGCCTATATGATGCCCTGCAAATTAGAGAGGAATGGCAAGGGCTAAGTAGAAATTGCAAGATGAAACCTGTCACAGACTAACAATTAAAAAATGTACACTCACCAGGGGATGAAGCGCCACTTGAAGCCCAGGGAGGGCTCTGAGGAGGAGGCGGGGAGCCTCGGCTCCTCACACTCTGGTCAGAAGATCCACCAGGCAAAGGGCCACCCTCCTCCCTCTCACTCCCTGCTTGAGAGTGGCCCCTTGCCTGGTGAGAGTCCTCAGACTCAGAGTGTGAGGAGCTGAGGCTTGATCCAGCCAGCCCCCCAGCAGCACACTCCTCTGGGGCGTCATCCCCTTCCTCCCCTGGGTCCTCTAAATAGGACCCGCGGGAGGGACCCTCCCCCGATGACTCCCCCGAGTCCGCCTGCCTGGTTCGGGAATCCCTTCCCACGTTTCCCCAGGGGAGGACGCTTATCTGTGTGGAGGGGGTGAAAGAAAATAATTAATCTAAAGAGCACAAATGGACACAGCTTAGCAGATGATTCTGCACAAAGGCTAAACAGAACATAAGCTTTAACTTACCTGATGCGTAGGCATCATATAGGCGGTACACGCCTTCAGGGTCCCGGCGCTTGAAATCGGACCACTTCTGCTGAATTGAGCGGATGGTCAGCTCGGTGTTGAAGCGCCGGGACACTGTGGCCTTCACCTCCATGGCTATGCGTTTTTTCCCTCCACGGGCATAGTCATATTCGGCCACGCAGAAGTCCTATGAAAAATGAACAAACAAACTAAAATCAATACATGACATCAGAACAATGTCATAAACAGTTATACAGAGACCAGATCAAAGTGGACCCACACCCAGGATTATCAGTATTCTGGGTTTGTGTGCACTTTGGTGGGCCACACCAATTGTGGGTGGTCCGCTGTCTGCAACCCCCTTGGAAGGCCACTAATACACCACTGAGGACACTCCCACGTCACTCCGCAAGCCAAACACAGCGCTCCGTGCCGCTGTGGTATGCGCATACAAGGCCGTTGGGACGTGCATACCAGCTCAGCTGGGTCTGCACGGCAAAGTACGCATGTGGCGTTTGACTCTAACAGGGAGTGCGCCTGCACACAAAATTAAAATATGTCTGGCGCAGGGGTACACCCTGCTAGAGGTAAGCGCAATAGGCATCCGCAGCTAACGCATGCACAGATGGGACGGGGCTGAGGTAATTTTTAGGGCCCTCCAAGGGGGGGCATCCCAGCAGGACATCCACAATGGGGATGCCCCACGGGGATTGATCAAATTTGGTCTGAAAACAAAGAAATATCTGACCCAATCCCCCCTGTGTGTTCTGCAACTTTTAAGCTAAAAATACCAACAAAAAAATACTCACTTTGACCACCTGGCCATTTACGCGGCTATCCACCCGGGTGCGCGTTTTCTTACTCGGCCCAGGAGGGGAAGGGGTGGGAGGGGTGCTATTTGAGGAAGGTGAGGTAGGTGGGGGAGGTGGGGGAGGGGTGGTGGGGTCAGAGTCGGAGGAGGAGCTGGGGAGGCGCATCACTCTGCGTTTGGGCAGCATAGTGGAAACGCTAAGGAGGAAACAGGAACCGGAAATGACCCAAGCGACATTGGGAAAAAGTTTTAAAAAAAAAAAAACGTGGCGGAAAAACTAAAATGACGCTTGAAAACAAGCTAGTGGCATAAGCGCAAGACAGTTTTACCTTAAGGTGGCGTTGAAACGCAAAGGAGGATCCCGGAACCGGATATGACGCAAGCAACTGTGCTTCAAAATTCAAAAACAAACATGCGCGCAACAGGGACAAGCTAATATCAGCTATGTGCACGCTAAGTGGCGGAAAAACATTAAAATGACGCTGCAAAACAAGCTAGGGCCAAAGGCGCCACGAATTATTAGCTTGATTTAGCAGGGGATTCTACATACTGTAATGCATAGGTCCTTCTAAAGCATACACCGTTGTGCTTAAATATACAAATCTTATTCCTTCCCAAAGTCATCACACAATCAAACTAGACAACTACCTGAAAATGTGGCACACATGAGAATGCATAACGGGTTGTTATGAGCTGGTACGACTGAATGTTAATCCTGCAATATGTGGCCAGGCACGCTCACAACTACAGTGTATTCATTAACAACGACTGGGGTCGCGGGAAGTGAATTCCTTGCAAATGGCAGAAGGGCACATGTATGAACAGCACAGCGCCGCACAACGCAGCGCAGCGAGGCACAGCGACGCTCGCGCCGCCACATAGCGAATTAAAACAGCGACTGCACAAACACTGACCAACACAGATTCATCAAGGACAGGGCTGCCGAATAGCTTGGGCGCTGACAATTTCGAAGAGCGAACGTGACCGCCCAACCTGACAGGCTACAAAATAGCTTTACAAGCCCCGTTTGTGTGGAAAACCAGCGATTTTGATGCCAATGAGTTTGGGTGGAGGAGATGCAATTCCCATGTCACTCACAACATTACATTGTGAAAATAAAAAAAAAAAAACTAATACATATAAATAACCAGCCAGATTCATAAAACAGATCAATAGAAACATGTGTGGAATTTTGTACCAAAGAAAAAAACCCCAAAACCACTAAAAACAATCATTGCAGCGTCTGCCATTGAAATGTATGGGAGAGCGGCAGGTAGCGCCAGGTAATACGTGTCGCTGTGAAGGAATTTGCAGCTGCGCTGTTCGGGCCAGCCGGCTTCATGATGAATGCCGCGCTAGCCGTCGCTCTCGCCGGCGCTAGCCTCATTTAGCTTGATAAATGCGTCATTGTGACCGCCGCCGGTCGTACTTGAGTCGGTAGTCGCCGTTAGCTGCTGCTACCTGGCGCTCGTCAGACACTACCTGGCGCTATCGCTTGATGAATAAGGGCCATAGGTTTGCTTGAATGTGTGAAAAAACCCTTAAATATGTGCAAGCCTACCTACAGATGTTGTCACCTCATGTTGCCAAACTATTTTTTAACTGCTTTGCACTATATATGTTTAATTGTGATTTTTGCAGGAATTTCCAGGGGTTTCTAGGTAAATTATATACTGTTTTTAAAAACTTGGTTTAAAAACTTGGTAATGGTTTGTTGAACAGAAATTTAATTTTGGACTCCAAATTAGAGAAAAAACAGATGTTGCAAAGATTAATGTAGCGTAACCTTAACAGGGAAGTCTCTTTTAACCCCTGATATAACCATAAGGAGTGTTTCAAAGACAGGTTAACCAGGGAATAGGTTAAAATAAAGATCTCATGAGTTAAATATTTGTCCTAAATCTCCCAGTATGGCAGTTAAATAACCCTTACATGAAAATGTATTTTCATGTATTTTGCATTTAATTGTGATGTTTTCTGCCCTCGCCTAGTTGTCAGATGGCAAATTAATAAAAAAAAAAAAAACTACAACCGTGTATATTGTACTGAACCACTCTTCACAAATGTTAAGAAACCTCTCCCTGCTTTATTATGAACGCAAATGGGATGTATTGTTTATCTCAACCTTGTGATTTTCACACAGTTGTATTATAATTTTGACAACTAGATTGGGGTCAGAGAATTAGAATTTAAAAAAAACACATTCAAATACAAGACCTACATTTCTGTAACAGCTTTATTTAACCAACATTAATCTTAAAGAAACGCTATTGAAAAAAATTGCCCAATGATAAAAATCAATATAAATATGCTGCCAAGTGAAATCCGGCCAGGCTTGTTTTTCTTTATTTTACTAGAAAGAAGAGGAAATCATGGTGGCAAGTTCTGTCATCCCTGATGCACTAAACCTGTCACCCCTGGATTGTATTCCTACCAGGAGAGAATAAACCACAAGCTTGGCAGGGGTTTTAGTCAATTTGGGCGTATAAGTTACCCCTCCTCTTATTAGCAGATGTGTTTCTATGGATTTTTAATCTTACAGCATTTCGCGATTGTGCTCATTAAACATCATTCGTGCATTTTTTTATTCTGTGTTACATAATGGAATATATATATATATATATATATATATATATATATATATATACTTTTTTATATATAAAGATTTATAAAGATTTCCAAGATTTTCAATCTCCTCTGTTGGTTGAATTCAAGCAAACTCTCAGACCCAAAAATGAATACTGTGTGAACAACTTGAGCTGTCCCCAAGCTCCAACCTAATATTTTACAGGAAACAGTATATCTGACCGTACCCCCTTGTGCAGCAAAAAAGCAAACAGAACCATCGCTCTGTCTCCAATTAGTATTGGACCGACTGTGAGCAACCCATTTTCCAAAACTGCATGTCAAGGCAAACATTCTCTGCAACTGTGTTAATAATAAAAGTTAAAATGTACTATGTGCATTGATGGTTAAAGTATACATGACAGCATTCACATTTAAATGTATGGATTTTTAATTGGTGTATACTCTGGGCTTGTACCTTTTTCATTTCCAATATTTTTATTCAATTTACGTGGCTGCCTCCCCTGAAGTTAACCACCAGCCACGTAAATTTTACGTGCCTGACTTTCCCCCCTGCTAGCAGAAAAAGTAAAAAAAAAGGCACTTAACCTGACGCCTCGTTCGATCCAGCTGGGCCTCCTCTTCAACTAGAGGGGCTCCGATCACCCGCTGGGGCTCCTCCGGCTGCAGGGGAGTGCCCAAAACAGGGTGCCCCCCCCCCCGTTTCACCAGCCGCCGGAATTTCCTGTAAAAAAAAATAAAAATAAATAAATGACATTTACTCACCTTCGTGCCCGATCGCTCCCATCGGCTCCGATCACCCCCCCTGCTCATCAGCCTTCAGGAGAGGGCCTAACCGCCCTCCTCCCTTCGTAGCTCCGATGACCGCTGCCATCTTTACTGCTAACCCCGCTCCTTTGGGGCGGGGCTTATGATGTCACCGGCCAGGCGTCGTCCTCGCACCCGGCGGTTCTGTTGTCAGATAACAGGTGACGGCTGGGCTGAGGAGGAGAGAGGTAGACGATCCTCCGATCGCTTGCCTCCCCCCTCCTCTGTCCAGCCATCACTGGCCATTTTTTTTTAATAAAGTCATTTGTAAAGTGTGTGCTGTGTTTTTTTTACTGTTAACCCTTTGTGAACTGGTAAGGGGTCCATGAGACCCATATACCAGTTCACAAGGCTTGGGGGCTGGCAAGTCCCCGAGAGGGGGGACCCTATGTCATTTTTTTAAAAAAAATTAACCCTATGTTACCTGTAACCCAGTAGGTATAAAAGGCTTCCAGCATCAGCAGGAGAGCAGAAGCCAAACTGATCAGCGTGGGACACAGTGCTCTAGGATGGATGGGAGGTAAGTATTAAAAAAAAACATAATAAAATATTTTTTCTCTGTGTCAGTGTGTTTTTTGTTTTACATTTAACCCTTTGTGAACTGGTAAGGGATCTATGAAACCCCTATACCAGTTCACAAGGCTCTGGGTCTGGCAAGTCACCTGCGGCTAGTAGGTGACTTGCCATTAACCCCCGAGCCCCCCCATTACCTGCCTCCCCAAAGCCTGGGGGGCAGAAGAGCCCATAGCTATTAGGCTTTGGGTCTTGTAGCTGGCCCTGCACCCTGTTTTACAAGCCCCATAGCTGGTGCCTGGGCTGGTTATGCTGGGTAGGGGGAACCTCACGCCATTTTTTTGAGAATTTTAAGGGTTTTTAACCCTTAAAATTCCACCAAGAAATGGGGTCCCCCCACTGGGAAGGGGGACCCCACACCAATTTTTATTTAACCCTTTATAGTGTGGATAGTAGTTGTATTTTATTTGTAAATGTTAAAAAAGTGCTCTTTTCAGTTTAGGGGATCTCCTGGACAGGAACGGGGGGCTACCGATACATACGTGGTATCATTGTAATCGGGAGAAATGGGGCTTTCACATTCAATATGGTTTTCTTTAATAAAATAAATGTTTTAGTTAAAATAAAGGAGACAATTTAATAATTTTATATATATATATAAATATATATATATTTTTTTTTTTTTTTTTTTTTACTTATTTACTTAAAAATATATAAAAAAAAGTAAAAAAAAGACATTTCATGTTAAAGCCTAAACTCTGCTACAAAAAGAAAATATGCAATTTTCTTGGAAATTCCTGCAAAAATCACAGTAAATCACAGTAAAACATCATGCAATATGATGAAAAATATCCTGTCAGCAGAGGGTGACAAAATCTCAAGTAGGCTGGCAGGTAAAAGGTTACAGGTACCTATGCATGTTGGGTATTGTTCTGCTCGGGGGACCTTGGGATTTCAGATTTAGCTTGTTTTTTCTTACTTGCATATTGATATTTTAGGAAAACATGTTTTTTATTCTGCTTTTTTATACATTTTTTAGTTAAACCCTGTGCAACCTAAGAATTCTTCGAGGTATTACTTACTAAAGATGAGGCCACTACAACAAGCTGGGTACGCTTAGAAAGCTTAACATGTGTACTTCCAGGGAATATATGGTTTATGGGGGATATTCCAAATGTAAAGGGTTGTTTTGGTAGAAAAAGCACAAGGTGTGCACTTTGTCTGCAGAGCTGAAATTTTGAAGTAAAATTGCCGTTACACACATGCTTTACTTTGGTGTGTTTGGCAACTCTTCCCTTGACAGTACCTTTGTATGTTGGGTATTGTTCTGTTTGGGGGACCTTGCTTTTTCAGATTTTAAGTTTTATTCTTGTTTGCATATAGTTTTTTTAGGAAAATATGGTTTTGATTCTGCTTTTTTATTCTTTTTTTAGGGAAACCCTGTGCAACCACAGAATACATTGAGGAATTACTTCCAGAAAACTGCACCCATGTTAACAAGCCTGGTACGCCTAGAAAGCCTGAGGTGTGTACATCCAGCGAATATATAGTTTGTCGGGGGTATTTCAAATGTAAAGGGTTGTTTTTTTAAAAAAAACTGCAAGGTGCGCATATTGCATAGCATAGTTGTATTTTATCTGAAAATCCCCTAAAGCGTTGTTTCAGTTTGGGGGAGTCTCCTGGGCAGAAAAGGGTGTCTACTAATACATATGTGGTACCGCTGTAACTGGGAGAAATTGGAATTTTACATACAGTAAAATTTTATTGACAAACTTACATTTTTTATTACAAAAAAAATATATTTTTTTTATTTTTTTGCACAGATTTCACCCAAAAATATTGAGAATACACCTAAAAATTGACAAACAAGACATTTCGTGTTAAAGCCCAGACTCTGCTGAAAAAAACAATATATTACTTTCCTGGGAAATCCCTTCAAAAATCACATGAACATGGGGAGCGCAAAATAGTGCAAAATGGTCTGGCAACAAAGGGTGACAAAATCTCAAGGTAGGCTGGCGGTTAAAGGGTTAAAGAGATTACATTTGCTTAACTCATTAGGCTACAAGCCCTTAGGTCAGGGTCATGTTTATCAGTTGCATCAATAACAAAACATTATTAATATTACCCATAATGTTCCTGTAATAATACGGGCAGGCTGATTCATTAATAGCGCCAGGTAACAGCAGATGAGCATCTGTACTGCGGCGATAGTGGTCGCTCTGATCAGCCGCGAGTCGCTATTACAGAGCGCCTCAGTCGCTATAGTTACATGGCCGGTATTGATGAATGTGATGGTTGTCAGTCACTATAAAGGCATTATACAGTCGCTCACCCAAATCTAATGGTGTCTGGGCGTCTCTATGCTGCTCTAACGCTAACATTTTTTTAATGTAATATTGGCAATGATCACATTGGCAATATAAGTTTAAATTTTTTATTTAATTATTTTTTTTAAATTAATAAAAATTTTTTGGGTGTGTGTGTTGAGTGAGTCCTAATTTATGTAAATAAAAACAAGACACAAATGTATATTCAAAACTATAATTTTTTTTTCATTTTTTAAAAAAAGGTCCAACATGGGCCAAAAGGAAATTGACCGCACAGCGGCGACCCTAATTTCCTCCAACCTATGGCTGATTCCTCTTCCCCAGCTGCATTTGCCTGGTCCTTCGGACATTTTGCCACAGTCTGCGATGCTCCTGTGTGCAAGCTGTTGGAAAGAAAATACAAAATTAAGTACCGCAGCTTAAAATAGACAGTATATACCTATAAAAGTGTACAAAATAGTAAGTGTAAATAATATTCATTCACACTATTATAACTCTTAAACAACAGGCAAGTTTGGAGAATTAATAGATGCCAAAATTATCAAACCTGTCCCTCCAATCTATATTATCCACCCTAGTCTCACATCAGAAACCTGAAACCTGAACTAACCAAATTAGGCTTACTTGACCAGCGGAAGAATGTACTTCATGTCTTGGTCAATTACTCCTGAGCCAATATGATCTCAAATAATTCACCTATCAAAGTTAATGAATGATTGTATATATTAATTAGTAAATAGGGAGTTACTATAGTAGCAGGAATAAAAACCAACCACATAATCAACTGCTGCCTTTATCATGTAGGGTCAAGTATCATTAGCAGGGCTACCAAACTAGCATGCTTAGATGCAATTATGAATGATGATTGCAAAAAGAGGGTCTCCATGTATGATAGTAAACAATAGACTGTCACTAACATGTGTACATGGTCATGGACACAGACATATGCGTGTTTTCAATGTAATAATAAGAAATCACAGTACTTACCATCGCAGGTGTGGCTTGCGTCCATGCTGCTGGAGGATCCCAGAGCTGGGGTGGGGAGAATTAGAACAGGGTCTGTCTGTGTGGAAACATCTGTTAGGAGCAAAAACACAACAGAAGCAATCATAAGAAAGTATACACTTGGCCATGTGTTAGCTAGAACAAAACTATTTTGGCTAACACATGCTCAAGGCACATTATATTTTGAAGTAGGTGTACACCAGCAGAGCGGCTACTGTAAAATAGGCCACTTCACAACCATATAAGGTTTTATGTCCCTAAAAAATGCTATATACATAAATCAATATTTGTTTATACTTTAATAATAAAACCATGACTATGCCCGAGTGCCTCATCTGCAGCATAGGTGGAGGAGGTGCCGGCTCTATGATGCCCTGAAAAACATGTATACAAAGAAAGAAAAATTATGATACCAACAAGGTACCAATGGAAATAATTAGCCAAACTAAGAAGTCTACTCACCACGGGATGAGCTGCTTCTGGAATCCCAGGGAGGGCTATGAGGTGGAGGCATGGAGCCTCCACTCCTCACAATGGGCCCAGCAGATCCCAAACCCAATGGTCCACCCTCCTCCTTCTCACTCCCTGATCCTTCAGGGAGTGTGGAGGAGTCCCTTGCCTCCTCCCCACTGGGACTCCCCACTTGAGAGTGGCAACAGGGGGTTTGGGACTCAGCTGAGTCCGAATGTGAGGAGCTGAGGCTCCATACTGCCCTCATCCTAGCAGCACTCTCCACTGGGGTGTCAACCTCTTCCTCCCCTGGGTCCTCAATATGGGAGATGCAAGAGGGACCCTCCCCCGCAGACTCATGCGACCCCACAACACATCTGCGGGGACGGATACACTTCCCCAGGTGTTTACCCAGGGGAGCACGCTTATCTGTGGAGAGAAAACAAAACAATATTGGTTAGACATAAGCAGATTAATGTGCACATACGTAAATTTTGTGTATGTGTGTTGGACTTACTAGATGCGTAGGCATCATAGAGACAGTAGACGCCCTCATTGTCCCAGTGCTTAAAATCTGACCACTTCTGCATGATTGATCGGGCTGTCAGCTTCGTGTTGAAGCGCAGGGACATGGTGGCCAGAAATCCTATAAAAAATAAAAAATAAAAATTTTACCATTCACATAATTAAATTTAAATACCAAAAATTATTATACAGTTTCATTTCTAACATTTAAAGAATTAACCTGGCATAAATGGCTTGTGAAAGTCACAATATATATGGTTTAAAAATTGCTTATTTGTTCCAATATATTGGAATGTCTATGGATATTGGTTAACATAAAAGTTAATAAAATGTTCAAAAAAAAATTAAAAAAATTATTAAAAATATTAATTAAAACATTATAAAATATTAAATATCACATTAATTAAAAAGAAAACCTACATTCCCAATATATGATTATGGATGAAAATACAATTAAACATTAAAATATTTAAAGATGCATGAAAATCAAACACCTTTCAATAATGGCACAACACAGTACAGCATACATTAACACACATTTCATATGTACACTTACTTTTACCACTTGGCCATTGACACAAGGACCCACGCGCTCAGAATCGGAGGAAGAGCTGGGGAGGCGACGTGCAGGCCTTTGGGGATGCATGGCTGGATCCTCAGAGGTGGTAAACCGGAAGTGCATAAAACGAAAGCGAAAGCAAAACCTTTGACCCTCCTCAGAAGCTAACAATGCAATGAAACACCCAATATTAAGCTATAAAACTCAACATTGAAACAGCAACTCACAACATAATCAATAAAATTTAACACTGACAGACGCCAGAATTCTAAATTGTGTCACTGGAGGGCATAGCTCCAGACGCTGTGTGATTAAAGTATGTATTCTAATGTTTAAACACTAGTAACCAAGCGAAAACATATGGAATGACAAATTTATAACATTGTGCCATTAACGATTTAATGCCAGACCTGTATTGACATAAATTCAAAAAAATATAAATCAAAAAACTTTTAAAAAATTGCTTTAAATAGGCCAGAATACATAACACAAGGATATTATTATAAAAATGAAGAAAAATGATTGTCCATTGAAATGTATGGGGGAGCGACAGGTAGAAAGAAGGGAAGAGAGAAAGAAAAGAAGAAAAAAATTAGGTGAGGTCATATTGCCTTGCAAAGTTTTAACTAAGCCACAGCGCACAATGTGTTCGAAGTATTGTAGCCAGTTAAGTAGGCTTACATCCAGATTTGGGGGTGCATAGTAAATCCAGGGCTTCCAGACCTTTACATTTTTTTTATTTGAATCATTTAGGATGCTTGAAAACTTTTCATTTTCACGGAACCTATTCAGCTCACACTTTTTGGAAGGGGACTTTATCCTTCCTCCATGCTTTGGCAATTGAATGTTTTACAGCAAGGAGGATGAATGTCATCAATCTATGTTGTTTTTTTGTAATGCTATCTGGCTTGACATGGAGGAGGGCTAATGGTAATTGATAATGATATTAATAATATTGATTGCCTAGTAATCATCATAGTTAGAAAAAAAGGAAGAGAAATAATCATATCTTTGTAGTGCATTACCCCTCCATCCATGGTAAATGTCTAATCAACTACATATATTGATTGATTAGAATTCCTGATACCTCTATGGAGGACCTGGAAAAAAGTGTCTGACACAGGCTGTGTACCCTAGATCAAACCCCCCTAATCTTTGGGCACGTCCAACAGATATAGAGGACTGTACCCTCCTTCCGGCATTCTCGAATGCAATTACTGGGGTAACCACTCTAGAAATACGAGCAAATTGTACATTGGTGGAGCTTTTCCTAGCCATATCCTATATTTTCCTTCCATTCCTCTGGGATTTCCCTTTTCCCCAGTTCAGTTTCCCAACTGGGTTTGTATCATTTTAAGTTTAATACTGCATAAGGACTTTTTAGAGTGCTGTATATAAGTTATGCAAAGAGGTTAGTATTCCAAAAAGGGAAAAATTAAAGCCCTCTCAGAGGAGTAGCCATGAAAGAGATACCATTTATAAATGCACTTATTTACCCATAAAAGACAAATACGTTGGCTCAGCACCATAAGCATTTTGTTTACTCACTTTTTTGTTTAATTGCACTGAGGGAAAACTCATGAGAAAAAGTGTTTACTCACAAAACGATGTGAGTAAAAGAAAATACAGTGCTGAATCAACCCTAATGAGAACAGTTATATTATTATTTAGACACTAGATGGCAGTGGTGAGTATTCCCATAGAAGATAATGAACCTATAGACTATCCCCTCGATTCAAAGAGCAAAAGTTAATTGATTTCGTATCGAGAATCGTTTGGGTGGGTGTTAGTCATTTTTTCCTGTTTTTTGGGCCATTTCCGACTCGCACGAGCCTACGTACGAATGCGTATATGCTCTTACGATCAGCGGAAGTTCGTTCCTAAAACTTACGATCAAAACGTAAAACTTAGGATAATTGGATGTGTTTAGGTGTGATTCAGAGAAACCTCTAAACGCGTTTTAAAAGAAAGCCACAGCCGACACCTTTTAGCAGCCGGATTGCTGTTCGTGAACAGGTTTTTTGGCTATGTGGAGGAGTCTGCGCGTCTTGTGCTCCAATGAACTGCATGTATCAGCATGGCCGAGGCCATTAATTGTATGGCAATGCATGCCTGATTTAATACATTTCATGTATGCCTTATAAAAGCATTTTAATGTGGACCTTAATTAGTCCTTTGCATGTAAACCTTTATTTTGCAATATATTTGCGTTAATTAAAGAAACTTATGTCCTTTGTTATTTTTTTTTAAATTGATGTACTAGAATAATATTTTTAGATTGCATTTATTGGTGTAGTTGTTTACCTTTGCTTTGTTTAATTATTTAAGCACATCTTTGGTCAGATGCATCACACTTACTGAGGAGAGGAGAGCGGGATAAAGTGCAGGATGTGGGTTACTGCTGTATTTTGCCCCCAGAGCTGGGGGCACGGACAGTCACAAGGCCCTTTCTGTTTGCAGGCTGCCCGAGAATACCTGAGTCGCCATCTTGGCTGTTTCTAGACTCATAACATGCAGAAGTTGCTGGGTGTTTTTTAATATTTGAGAGCAATCTGTATGTAGAGGGTGTGGGTAACCACACACAAAAAATTTAAGTTGTACCATTTGAAGCAAAAATATTAAAATTAAATCAACAAGTAAAAAATGCAAGTTAACTAAAAATTAAACAAAGTAAGATTTTATTATGCAAATGCATTCATTAATGGTTGGTTTCTACAAAATGAATGAAATAAAGAAAAATAAGACCAAATATTTAGAATGCACTTTAATGAGGTAAGTTTGTAGTGCGCAGCCGCAAGATCAGAAGGATTTACGTCCAGACAAAAAAGGAAAAAGGGCAAAACCAATGTTGCAACCTGAGAAATGAAACGGAAAATTCAGGATGGAAACTGACATAGGTCTGATTCCCGAACTGCCATACGAACGGACGTAAATTTTAGGATAGAAACGTATTTGCTTATAGAATCACTCGCAAGTTCATACGAACGCACGAGCGTTCGGGAAAAATAGGATGATCGTGACCCAAATCCAAGCTGTTACATGTTTCTTTGAATCAACCCATATAACTGAATGAAAGCGTGAGGAAAACATCAGTAGTTTGCAGAGGCAAGTTGACTACTAGATAGTAACATCAACTAATATGGAATAAGTGTTCCACTTCACGTGAGCCAGGTGATTGGGTGTGGTCTTGGGAGATCCTTTTAGAAGGAAACATCTAAGAGGTGATTTAAAGAGGAACTATAGGCAAGTCACCACTTCCTCATTCATGGTGTATGTGACAAAATGGCAGTTAATTAGGTTACAGCTGGTGATTAATCTGAATTTACCAGTGTGCTTGGTAAATTCACGTGGTCACGTGAATTTTGTTCCAATTAATATTTCATTTCTTACCCCAGTTGCTGTCAGTGGAGGGCGGCCAATAAAACTGAGCTCCGATTGCCAGCAAATGGGTTTAAATTCCCCCGCTGTATATCCACAGTGGTGAAAGCATATGGCTCTATCTGAGCAGTGTCTTCCCTCCCCACACAGGCCTCCACATGGCGCTATACACTGTTGGGTAGGTGGCATCTGCACTATACATGTCAGGTGTGTGTGATGGCGATGGGCCTCATTTTTGAAGTCCAGCTCATTACTCGAACATCTTCTGATGTCACAGCACTGGTTTGCGCCTGACTCTGCGTTCAACACTCCATGTGTAGGACTTGTCAATGGTTGTGACTGCCAACATGGCAGGGAGTAGCATGAGTGGCGTCCACCGTAAAGGGGTACAACATCCCTTACCCACCCTCTGGGCCAGGCACCGTCAATCACAATCAGTGCACTCGTACAGGGATGCCGACAAAGGGGAATGACCAACTGCACCCGGCCCGGATCTTTCCATCCACCGGCACTCTGCCCGCTGAGCATGCATGCTGGCATAGGTATGTGCCCCACGACCTAGGCAAAAAACAGGGGCTTTTACGTAAAATTATTAATTGTAGATTTACACAAATTTAGGTCAAAATTTAAAAAATAGATTAATTAACTCTACTAGTAAATTTTAATATTAATTTCTGCCACATCAGTGATTATGAAGAGGCAAATCGCCCAATTGTGCCAACAACATACAATTAATTAATTTAGTGTAATCTATACGTGGATAATAAAATAAATACGTTAAAATAGAATGTTAATTCTAGATTAAATTAATATGATGACTGATTAGGCCCTCATGTATAAAAAACATTATATATATATTATTGTGGAAGGGAAAAGAGACAAATTATTTAATTCCATAGGATACCAAAATCCTATATAGGGGTACAACATTTTCCTTTTTTATCCCCAATAATCAATAATGTTAATGTTAATAATATATATAATGATACATATTATACATTATAAATATTAATGATGGTAATGATATATGATGGTGGCAACCATGGACAGAAAAGCCAACCACAACAAAGGACATGATCATAATAATTTTTAATAACAAGGCTAATGGTAATTGATAATAGTATTAATCATATTGATTACCATAGTAATGATGATCATATTTAGAAAAAAAAAGGAAGAGAAATAATCATATCTTTTTTGTGCGTTACACCTCCAACCATGGGTAATGGCTGATCAAATAATTATGTTGATTAGAGTCCCTGATGTTATCATGTTCTTAATTATTTTCATCAATTAATTTAGGGATCTTGCCCCAATTATCTTTATTATATATATTTTATTAAATGTGATATCCAAATCATCTGTATCTTCTCTATTTGTTTGCTTGTCTTCCACAGGCATTTATTGTGCTATATCTGCGCTATTTGGTGGTACTGCAGTTCTTTCCTGTTTACATGTCACATATGTCAAAAAAATCACGCAACTATATATAACCAATCAATCAAATGTTATAATAATTATACAATACTGAATAACACATTGTGCTCTGCGGTATACCTCGCTTTTATTCGACTTAAAAAAAATGGATGAGGAGGTGGTGATGTGCCTATAGTTCCTTTTTAAAGGACAAGTTTTTTGTTGCAGGAGAACTATCGCGAAAAATGGCCCATGATACAAATCCATATAAATATGCTGGATGGTGGGAGCAGAGCTCACTTAAGCACCCGGCCTCAAAAAATATCCAACCAGGCTTGTTTTTTTTATTTTAATGGAAGAAAAGGGACATTAGGGACTGATAGACTAAACCTGTAAACCCTGGATTTTATTTCTAGCAAGCTTGGCCAGAGTTTTATTCAGTTAGGGTGTATAAGTGACCCTTCCTCTCATTAGCCGAGGTGTTTATATGGATTTTTAATATTACACAATTTCACGATAGTGCTTCTTTAATGACACTTCTCTGCCTCTCAGCTGAAAAATACCTTGCTTCTCCTAGTGCAGGAGAAACTTGTTACATTTAGATACAGTTGACCATTAGTTTCCGATACATATTTATCTGAATGTAACAAGCTTCCCCTGCACTAGAAGTAACATATTTATCAGCTGAGTGTCATTGATGAAAATACACACAGCCTGTCGCCAGAGAAGTTGACAAACGATACTTGTCCTTTAAAGGATGGGAGGCAGTAACCACATCGCTGGTCATGGCATCAAGAGGCCCACTGTGCCTACCACACCTTCCTAGCTGACAACCGAGTGTCCACAGCACATTATTAACTCTGCCAAAACCTTTAGGGTTGTGGTACCCCCTTCCCCAGGGATTCACATTAAAATATAACCCTTTAAGCATACTCACCCTCCCTCTAGTGATCCTGCTCAGGTGATCTATGGTAACTAATGGGAATCACAGTCACTCCTGTGTAAGGCACACAGACAATTCACCACAGAAGTGCTTAGTGGTAAGTAAAATAATCTGATTTGAAATATATATATATATATATATATATATATATATATATATATATATGAATGTATTTTGCAGTCTATGTATTGCAGCCAAGCTACGGAACTGTTTCCAAAGTAAAAAATAAAGTGCTCAGTAAAAGAGCCTCATTATATTTGTCAGTGCTAGAATGATGTGTTCCTAACATCATTACAAAAGTGTTGAAAATAGATCTTTCACTTGAAAATAAAAGCCTCAATCACATCCCTTCTGGCTATGGTTCAGCTAGTGATTCTCAGGTGTAATTGCCTACAGTTTGTTACCTAAGGATGTGTGGTTTATATACAAGTTTCTATTCTAGTGAACTACATCATGCATCTTAAAACAGTTTAATTTAAATGTAGATTTTTCTCCTCCATGTTTATCATTTAGGCAGTTTTCCCATAAAATATCAGCTAGAAAAATACTCTGAACTCCGTTTACATATTAAAGAAATGTTTTGTATTGTATTTGTTTTATCAAGTAGAGCCTACGCAAGAAAATTAAAGTTACATCTTTGAGGGAAATGGCATTTATGGTTTCATATGCAGTATTCTTCTACTTATAAACTGTATCTCTTTTACAGATAATAATGGAAAATGGAGCTCATCTCTGTTTCTTAAAGTGGAACAAAATCCACCTGGCAGCAGCTGGTCTTCCCCTGGGGCATCCTTTGACACCCCCCAGACACCAATATTCACTCACCTTTCCCTAGTCCAAGCGCACAAGCACAGGGCAGCCGGGATGTGGCCGCTATCGCGTCCCATGAATTAGCTGCTTGCCAAAATAAATCAATTAAGCGGGCAGCTTTGACTGGTCGAGAGTCTGTGCAGGTGCCATTGGCCACCAGGAAGAGGTGTGAGAGGGGTTTCACACAGCGGGGTATCCCAAATCGGGATGCCCTGAGGGTTGTGCAGAACAAAACCCGGGAAAGTCAAAATCCTGGTTTTTGTTCCACTTTAATTTCGGTAATCAGGCACTGTAGCTAGCTAATGATGCATTTTCTACAGAAATGTACTCTCTGAATACAAAACATTACTTGCAGTCTGAGCTTGCCAACAATAGCACAATCACATATGTTTTAAGACATAGACAAAGTTTTCCGTAATACACAGAAAATAATCATGTAGAGGTAATGCATAGTCATGTCTATCTAAGATGAAGTTCCACATTATCTCAATGACTAAAGTTTGATATTCTATACCACCAATCTGATATTTAAGAGGAACTATGAGACCTTTGTTTAGCTTGTAGTCTTGTGAATCAAAACTTATGGCCAGATAGGACACAATCTCACCCCCTCTAGCTCTCCATATAACAATGAGAGAATGCCATACACTGAGAAGCTTAGGAAGCTTATTACAGGGCTAGATTATAACTGGTGCAATGGAACACATGTTCTGGGACCATGAAGCCCCCAGAACCATTATGATGTGGGGAACATAACCAGGGATGAATTAAAGGAAGGACCCTGTTGCCCCCACCACTTGCCCTCACCCCATGCTGCAGCATTAATATGCTATAATTTTCTTTAGAAACATAGTCATTTGTGCCTTCACCCTTAATCAGCCAGCTGTCTTCTTAATATTTTTGGGTGAAATATGTGCAAAAAAGCTATTTGTAGTGTATATTGTGTATTGGTAGACACTCTTTCCTGCTCACGAGACTCCCCCAGACTGAAACACTGCTTTAGGAGATTTTCAGATAAAATACAACTATGATATGCGCACCTTGCAGTTTTTCAACAAAAACAACCCTTCACATTTGAAATACCTCCGACAAATGATATATTCTCTGCAAGCTTTCTAGGCATACCAGGCTTGTTGATGTGGTCAAAGTTTTCTTGAAGTAATCTCTCAATGAATTCTTTGGTTGCACAGGGTTTCTCTGAAAAAAAATAATAAAAAAGCTGAATCAAAGCCACATTTCCCCAAAGTTGAAAAGTTAAATCCGAAAAAAAAGGCCGCCTGAACAGAAAAATACTGTCAAGGGAAGAGTTGCCAAACACTCCAAAGTAAAGCATGCGCGTAAGGGTCATTTTACTTGAAAATTCCAGCTCTGCAGACAAAGTTGCACACCTTGCACTTTTTTAAACAAAACGACCCTTTACATTTGAAATATCCCTCACAACCCATATCTTCCCTGAAAGTACAGACATTAAGTTTTCTTGGCGTACTCAGCTTGTTGAAGTGAGCTCCTCTTTCTGGAAGTAATAACTTGAAGAATTTTTGGGTTGCACAGGGTTTCTCTAAAACATGTATAACATGTATAAAAAAGCAAAATAAAGCCACATTTTTCTAAAATATCAATATAAAAACAAGAAAAAAAATACTCAATTTAAAAGTACAAGGTCCCCCGAACAGAACACTACCCAACATGCAACAGTGAATTACCAGGATTTTTTTTTCAGTAGGGTTTAGGCTTTAACATGAAATGCCTTATTTGTACTTTTTTCCCATTGTCTTTTTAAATATTTTTTAGTTAAAAAAGGAAAAAAATATATATATTTAAAAAAATTGTATTTTTAAATAAAACATATATTGTATATCCCTTTCAGTGCCAAGCACGTAGATTCTACGTGGGGAGGGGGGACCCTATGTCATTTTTTTTTAAATTAACCCCTTATGTTCTGTCGCCTAGCAGCTATAAAAGGCTTCCAGCTGCAGCAGGAGAGCAGGAAGCCAGATTGATCAGCGTGGGACACAGGGATGGATGGGAGGTAAGTATTAAAAAGTTTAAAAAAAAATAATAAAATATTTTTTCTTATGTGTCAGTGTCTTTTTTTTACACTTAACCCCTTGTGAACTGGTAAGGGGTCCATGAGACCCCTTATACCAGTTCACAAGGCTGGGGGCTGGCAAGTCACCTGCCGCTAGCAGGTGACTTGCCGTTAACCCCCGCACCCCCAATTACCTGCCTCCCTAAAGCCCAGGGGGGGGGGGCAGAAGAGCCCAGGCCCACATAGGCTATGTGGGATTGTAGGCACAAAAGCTGGCCCCTCCACTCTGTTCCTACAAGCCCCCATAGCTGGTCCCGGGCTGATAATGCTGGGTAAAGGGGACCCCATTTCAATTTTTTGGGGATTTTTTAGGGTTTTTAACCCTTAAAATTCCCCCAAAAAGGGGCTCCCCCCCCCCCCCCGGGAGGGGGGACCCTATGTCATTTTTTTTTAAATTAACCCCTTATGTTTATAGTGTGGATAGTAGTAGTATTTTATTTGTAAATGTTATAAAGTGCTATTTTCAGTTTGGGGGGTCTCCTGGGCAAGAATGGGGGGGGCTACCGATACATATGTGGTACCGTTGTAATCGGGAGAAATTGGGCTTTCACATGCAATATGTTTTTCTCTAATAAAGTAAATGTTTTATTTAAAATAAAGGAGACAATTGTCTAAAAAATATTTATTTATTTTTACACAAAAATATTTAAAAAAACAGTAGAACAATTACAAACAAGACATTTCATGTTCAAGCCTAAACTCTGCTGCAAAATATATATCTATAATTTTCCTGAAAATTCCGGAAAAAATCACGGTTAAACATAGCGCAGAAAGGGGAAAAATGACTTGTCAACAGAGGGTGACAAAACTTCAAGTAGGTTGGCAATTAAAAGGGTTAATAGTACCTATGCATGTTGGGTATTGTTCTGCTCGGGGGACCTTGCTCTTTCAGATTTTTCTTGTTTGCATATTTATATTTTAGGAAAACGTGTTATTTATTTAGTTTTTTTATTCATTTTTTTTAACCCTGTGCAACCTAAGAATTCTTTGAGGGATTACTTCCAGAAAGGTGAGCCTACTACAACAAGCTGGGTACTCTTAGAAAGCTTAACATGTGTACTTAACATGTGTACTTTCAGGGAATATATAGGGGATATTCCAAATGTAAAGGGTTGTTATGGTTGAAAAATTGCAAGGTGCGCATTTTGTCTGCAGAGCTGAAATTTTCAAGTAAAATTACTGTTATGCGCATGCTTTACTTTGGGGTGTTTGCCAACTCTTCCGTTGACAGTACCTATGCATGTTGGGTATCGTTCTGTTCGGGCTTTTTGAGATTTTACTTGTTTTTTCTTGTCTGCATGTAGTTTTTTTTAGGAAAATGTGGCTTGATTCTTCCTTTTTATTCTTTTTTAGGGAAACTTTGTGCAACCAAAGAATACATTGAGGGATTACTTCTAGAAAACTAAGCCCACATAAACAAGCTTGGTACGCCTAGAAAGCTTGAGGTGTGTACTTCCAGAGAATATATAGTTTGTGGGGGGGTTTTAAATGTAAATGGTTGTTTTTCTGGAAAAACTGCAAGGTGCGCATAGCGCATAGCGCAGTTGTATTTTATCTGAAAATCTCCTAAAGCTCTGTTTCAGTTTGGGGGCGTGTTCTGGGCAGGAAAGGGTGTCTATCAATACATATGTGGTACCGCTGTGACTGGGAGAAATTAGGGTTTCGCACGCAATAAAATTTTATTGACAAACTTACATTTTTTATTACAAAAAAACACTACACATTGCAAAAAATAGATTTTTTTTTTTGCACATATTTCACCAAAAAGTATTAAGAATACACTAAAAAGAAGGCCAAACAAGAGATTTCATGTTGAAGCCCAGACTCTCTTGAAAAAAAAACAATATATCATTTTCCTGGGAAATCCCTGGAAATACTTTCAAAAATCACAGTTGAACATGTGTAGTGCAAAATAGTGAAACATGGTCTGGCAACAGAGGGCGACAAAAGCTGCAGGTAAATGTGAAAGCCCCATTTTTCCCAATTACAACGGTACCACAAATGTATAGATAATTCCTCCTTTCATTCCCAAGAAACCCTCCAAACTGAAAAGAGCACTTTATAAAATTTACAAATAAAATAGAAATACTATCCACACTATACAAGGGTTACAAAATTGGTGCAGAATCCCGCTCCTAGCCTTTCTCTTTTAGGGTAAAAAACCCTTAAAATTTTTTCACGATCCCTGGGCTCTTCTGCCCCCCCCCCCCCCCCCCGGGAATTGGGGATGCAGGTAATGGGGTGCTGGGGGCTTGTGAATTGGTATAGTAGTCTCATGGGTCTCTTCCCAATTCACAAAGGGTAAAATGTAAATAAATACACATATAGCAAGAAAAAATTACACACCGATCACTCTGGCTGCTGCTCTCCTGATGCTGTTTGTATCATTTTATACCTGCTGCGTGATGGGACATGAAGGGTTAATTATAAACTGCCCTTATGCAAATTATCAGCACATTCATCAAGATGGACTATTGCAGTGCCCCAGCCAGTGCATCTCATTAGAAAAAATGTGTGCCCCTTCCAAGGCAACAAGCCTTCACACCAGGCATAGGTGCTTGGGTCCAAGCCCCTATGTCTTTCAGCTGGTGGTCTGGTGCTCCCTGGGGGTAAACAATAGCTGATCCCCTTTGGGGATACAAGAAATGGGGCATAGACTCACTGTTCTGGCTCTGAGTCATGGCGACCTAGGCCACTAAGCTTGATGTGCTGGCTTGTAGACTCAGAATGAGGGGGCTGTGAGTAATTTTTGTCCACATAATCAGAGCTATTTTCAAATACCCTTTCTTATGCTGATGTTCAACACACATTTCTTATGTAAAACAAGGCTTTCAGCTTCGGCAACACGTATTCCGAGCAACAGCCGAAGATTGTTCTGAGAGGGAGAGAGAGTGGGCATGGCTTAGGGCTGGAGGCACTAAGTGGCCTAAGGGAGAATGTGAGGGGCAATCCATAGACAAGGGGGCAGGGAGGGGAAGGTAGGGTAATCTAGGGAAAAAAAGTATGTGCAAAGCTGGAGAACAAAAGTGAAACCTGGTGGTTGGTGTGGCTAGTAAGTCTCCTTTACACAGTTGATTTTGTTGTTGCATGAACAATAAGGTTTATTCAGAGCCAGGTGAGAAAACTCTCTCCTTTTTTTAAGAGAGAAAAATGGCTTTCACTCATTGTCTACCTTGGGGCTGAGTCAACACCAGGTGAAAATGTATATACTGTTGTTGAATCAGCCCCAAGGTAGACAGTAAAAGGAGTGAGTTTCCTCATCTGACTCTGACTCTGAATCAACCCTAATGTCTTTAAATAAGTGGATAAGTGGATTGTCAGGAATGCTGGGAACATATCGTACAAACCTGGGAACAGGCACTTGGATGGCAAACTAGAGCAGGGGCTGGGCCAGAAGAGAGACTGGGGACAGGAACTGCACTGGAACCTGGAGAGTGGTACTTGAAAGACATCCAGAGGGCAAGTGCTGAGTCATAGATTGAAAACAGAGGGACAGATTGGGAACAGAGATGTGTCACGATCAACTCACCTGGGCAGCGGTCCCGCCCTGTCTCGAGGAGGCTGGTCGGGACGCGTCCTGCCCGGTGGCCACTCTGAGCGTCTGCGCTGAGCATAGCCGCCTCCTCCGTTCCCCGCCGCATCCCTAGCATCTCAGGAAATGCTCGCGCACGCGCGCAAGCACGTTCCTTGTATAACCTCAGCGCGCCCGCCGGAGGCTCCTGTGAAGGGCCAATGAGCCCTGCCTATGTGAAGGGCCAATGAGCCCTGTGTGTGTAAGGGCCAATGAGCCCTAAATGTTGTGAGGGCCAATGAGCCCAGAAAGTCCTGGGCGAATACGCCCCTTCAGTTCAATCAGCCCAAAGACAGTAAACACCAAACCTGTGACCTTCCGACTTGACCCTTGGCTCGACTTTGACTACTCTTCCGTCTCATCCTTTGGTGCTGCGCTTGTCTGGACTGATCTCTCGTGTATGACCCCTGCTTGCCCGACCTCTCCCAGTCTCGTTCCAGGTTCATCCTCCTTCTTCCCCGTAAGTCTGCATCCTTTGTGCTACCAAGTCCTGGGGCAACCGTGCCCGGTGAGGTGTATAAAGCGTCTCGGCAGACGGGGGCTTGACTATAGGTGAAGCTAGCAGCGGAGATTGGGGGTTGCAGACTTACTCAGAAGGCGGGTGTCCCTCGGGACCTGACATTATCACGGGCCTGAAAGAAATGGAAGAACTTGTACCACATGTGCAGGCTATGGCCACCGCCATCAATCAACTAGCCCAACGAGTGGCCAAGCAGGAAAGTCGCCAATTACCTGTACCACTGGCCAAAGGTTCCCCTTCCAGAGAAATTTTTGGGTGAACGTTCGAAGTTTTCTAACTTCAAGAATTCGTGTGAGCTCTACTTCCGCCTGCGGCCCAACTCCTCTGGGTCTGAGACACAAAGAGTGGGCCTAGTCATTTTGCTCCTTTAAGGTGACCCACAGTCCTGGGCCTTTGGACTGGCACCTACCAATGAGGCCTTACAGTCAGTTTCCGCCTTCTTTGCCGCCATGGAGGTCCTGTATGCAGACCCTGACCGAGCTTCTACGGCAGACTCAAAGTTGCGGAGTTTAAAACAAGGGAAGCGGTCGGCCGAATAATACAGCGCCGAGTTCCGTCGATGGGCCATCGACTCCCAGTGGAATGGTCCAGCCCTGTGCTGTCAGTTCAGAATCAGGCTCTCAGAAAGTATCAAGGATACTTTAGTTAATTTCCCTCAGCCAAAGAGTCTTGATGAGTACATGCAGCTAGCCATCAGAGTGGATTATCGGTTACCTTTAATCGACTACCTACTACGAGTACTTGGTTATGCCTTTTGGTCTGTGCAATGCTCCCGTGGTCTACCAAGATTTTGTAAATGATATATTTTGTGATTATTCGGGCCGATTTATGGTGGTCTATTTAGAAGATATACTAATTTTCTCCCGTTCGGTGCTGGAACAGCGCCAGCATGTAAAGGCAGTGTTACAAAGGAGAGAACAGGCTATATGCCAAAATTTCTAAGTGTCTATTTGAGGTTTCGGAAACTCAGTTTTTGGGGTATCTGATCTCTAAGCGTGGGTTGGTTATGGATCCCTCCAAGGTGTCTGCAGTATTGGAGTGGGAGCAACCAGGAACCCTTAAAGCGCTTCATAGGTTTCTAGGATTTGCCAACTTCTATAGGCGGTTTATAAAGGGGTTCTCTTCTATAGTGGGCCCTTTAACGGACCTAACTCGAAAGGGTGTTTTTGTTGAAAATTGGCCTCCCTCAGCAATAAGCGCCTTTCAGACTTTAAAAGAAACTTTTACATCAGCTCCAATTTTGATCCACCCCAATATTAATCGCCCGTTTCTTTTGGAAGTAGACGCTAGGGATGAGCGAATCGATCCGGACGAACCCGGATTCGATCCGAATTTCATGAAAAATTCGATTCGGATCGAATCCGAATTTCCCCCGCGATTCGATCACTCGAAGTTTTCCTTTAACATCCATTCATTTACATACAGGCATTCTAAGATGGCGGACGGGACATGTCTGGACATCTATCCCGCGCCAGTGCAAGCTGGGGCAGTCACATGCAGCCTATCAGCAGCCAGCAAGCCCGGTGACGTCACAGCGCTATTTAAGTCGGCCATCTTGCTTTTCCTTCCTCATTTCTCTATTGCATTCGTGAGAGACAGAACGCTGTAGTGAGGGAGAGAGGCAGTTAGACAGGCAGGGACAGACAGGGACAGGCTGGAGACAGGCAGGAGACAGACAGAAAGTCAGCAAAAAACAGGGAAAGTTAGGAAAAATAGGAGGCAGTCACAGGGAGATTTTTTTTTTTTTCATCCAGCCTGAGTGTTTGTTACTGGCTGGCTGACAGGCTTTGTTAGCGTTTTCAGGCTGCTTATACTAACTAACTGTGCATATATACTGAACTGATCTTAAGTCTGCTGTGAGGCATCCCATTCTGTGACTACACCAGCCTCTATTTAAGACCATATAACCATTTGCACTTATTCTAATTGAAATTAGGCCTGATAAAGACACTTTTGCTGTGCATAGCACTACTGGACCCTGCCAGGTGCACTTCTTTTTTGGGGCATCCCATTCTGTGACTACACCAGCCTCTATTTAAGACCATATAACCATTTGCACTTTTTGTAATTGAAATTAGGCCTGATAAAGACACTTTTGCTGTGCATAGCACTACTGGACCCTGCCAGGTGCACTCCTTTTTGGGGCATCCCATTCTGTGACTACACCAGCCTCTATTTAAGACCATATAACCATTTGCACTTATTCTAATTGAAATTAGGCCTGATAAAGACACTTTTGCTGTGCATAGCACTACTGGACCCTGCCAGGTGCACTTCTTTTTTGGGGCATCCCATTCTGTGACTACACCAGCCTCTATTTAAGACCATATAACCATTTGCACTTTTTGTAATTGAAATGAGGCCTGATAAAGACACTTTTGCTGTGCATAGCACTACTGGACCCTGCCAGGTGCACTCCTTTTTGGGGCATCCCATTCTGTGACTACACCAGCCTCTATTTAAGACCATATAACTAGTGATGAGCGAGTAGTATTCGACCGAGCCGGTATTCGATCGAATACTACGCTGTTCGTCATACTCGATTTCGATCGAGTACAGCGGCGATGGCGCACTCACAATTCGTTTCCCCTCTCACCTTCCCTGGCGCGTTTTTTACACCAATCACCATGCAGGGGGGGTGGGACAGGTCCTGGGAGGACGCTGGCATCGCGAAAAACGGCGTCTACACGCATTGGCTGGAAAAACCATGTGACCTCGAAAACTCAGCACTTCCTCTTCGTCAGCATTAGCAGCTTGAACTTAGTGAGGGACAGACGCTCACAGCAGGGAAAGACAGGCTGTCGCTGGCAGGGCCCCAGAAGCTCGGAATATCGCATTTACCACCATCTATACCAGCTACCAGAAGACAAGAGAGTCATTAAGAGCCCTTATTAGGGCTACTACGCTGAACGGTATATGGCTCATATGTAGGCAGGCAGGGCACCAGAAGCTCAGAATATCGCTTTTACCACCATATATACCAGCTACCAGAAGACAAGAGAGTCCTTAAGAGCCCTTATTAGGGCTACTACGCTGAACAGTATATAGCTCATATCCTATGTAGGCAGGCAGGGCCCCAGAAGCTCAGAATATAGCTTTTACCACCATATATACCAGCTACCAGAAGACAAGAGAGTCCTTAAGAGCCCTTATTAGGGCTACTACGCTGAACAGTATATAGCTCATATCCTATGTAGGCAGGCAGGGCCCCAGAAGCTCAGAATATAGCTTTAACCACCATATATACCAGCTACCAGAAGACAAGAGAGTCCTTAAGAGCCCTTATTAGGGCTACTACGCTGAACAGTATATAGCTCATATCCTATGTAGGCAGGCAGGGCCCCAGAAGCTCAGAATATAGCTTTTACCACCATATATACCAGCTACCAGAAGACAAGAGAGTCCTTAAGAGCCCTTATTAGGGCTACTACGCTGAACAGTATATAGCTCATATCCTATGTAGGCAGGCAGGGCCCCAGAAGCTCAGAATATAGCTTTTACCACCATATATACCAGCTACCAGAAGACAAGAGAGTCCTTAAGAGCCCTTATTAGGGCTACTACGCTGAACAGTATATAGCTCATATTCTATGTAGTCAGGCAGGGCCCCAGAAGCTCAGAATATAGCTTTTACCACCATATATACCAGCTACCAGAAGACAAGAGAGTCCTTAAGAGCCCTTATTAGGGCTACTATGCTGAACAGTATATAGCTCATATGTAGGCAGGCAGGGCCCCGGAAGCTCAGAATATAGCTTTTACCACCATATATACCAGCTACCAGAAGACAAGAGAGTCCTTAAGAGCCCTTATTAGGGCTACTACGCTGAACAGTATATAGCTCATATCCTATGTAGGCAGGCAGGGCCCCAGAAGCTCAGAATATAGCTTTTACCACCATATATACCAGCTACCAGAAGACAAGAGAGTCCTTAAGAGCCCTTATTAGGGCTACTACGCTGAACAGTATATAGCTCATATTCTATGTAGTCAGGCAGGGCCCCAGAAGCTCAGAATATAGCTTTTACCACCATATATACCAGCTACCAGAAGACAAGAGAGTCCTTAAGAGCCCTTATTAGGGCTACTACGCTGAACAGTATATAGCTCATATTCTATGTAGTCAGGCAGGGCCCCAGAAGCTCAGAATATAGCTTTTACCACCATATATACCAGCTACCAGAAGACAAGAGAGTCATTAAGAGCCCTTATTAGGGCTACTATGCTGAACAGTATATAGCTCATATGTAGGCAGGCAGGGCCCCAGAAGCTCAGAATATCGCATTTACCACCATATATACCAGCTACCAGAAGACAAGAGAGTCATTAAGAGCCCTTATTAGGGCTACTATGCTGAACAGTATATAGCTCATATGTAGGCAGGCAGGGCCCCAGAAGCTCAGAATATCGCATTTACCACCATATATACCAGCTACCAGAAGACAAGAGAGTCCTTAAGAGCCCTTATTAGGGCTACTACGCTGAACAGTATATAGCTCATATTCTATGTAGTCAGGCAGGGCCCCAGAAGCTCAGAATATCGCATTTACCACCATATATACCAGCTACCAGAAGACAAGAGAGTCATTGAGAGCCCTTATTAGGGCTACTATGCTGAACAGTATATAGCTCATATTCTATGTAGTCAGGCAGGGCCCCAGAAGCTCAGAATATCGCATTTACCACCATATATACCAGCTACCAGAAGACAAGAGAGTCATTGAGAGCCCTTATTAGGGCTACTATGCTGAACAGTATATAGCTCATATGTAGGCAGGCAGGGCCCCAGAAGCTCAGAATCTCGCATTTACCACCATATATACCAGCTACCAGAAGACAAGAGAGTCCTTAATCCCTTATTAGTGCTGCTATGTTGAACAGTATATAGCTCATATCCTATGTAGGCAGGCAGGGCCCCAGAAGCTCAGAATCTCGCATTTACCACCATATATACCAGCTACCAGAAGACAAGAGAGTCATTGAGAGTCCTTATTATTAGGGCTACTATGCTGAACAGTATATAGCTCATATGTAGGCAGGCAGGGCCCCAGAAGCTCAGAATATCGCATTTACCACCATATATACCAGCTACCAGAAGACAAGAGAGTCATTGAGAGCCCTTATTAGGGCTACTATGCTGAACAGTATATATCCCATATGTAGGCAGGCAGGGCCCCAGAAGCTCAGAATATCGCTTTTACCACCATATATACCAGCTACCAGAAGACAAGAGAGTCATTGAGAGCCCTTATTAGGGCTACTATGTTGAACAGTATATAGCTCTTATGTAGGCAGGCAGGGCCCCAGAAGCTCAGAATATCGCATTTACCACCATATATACCAGCTACCAGAAGACAAGAGAGTCATTGAGAGTCCTTATTATTAGGGCTACTATGCTGAACAGTATATAGCTCATATGTAGGCAGGCAGGGCCCCAGAAGCTCAGAATATCGCATTTACCACCATATATACCAGATACCAATGTAACAAAACTCCTCCTGTAAGCTTCCCTTACTGCTGGGGTGACACAATGTAACAAACCTCCTCCTGTAAGCTTCCCTTACTGCTGGGGTAACACACTGTAACAAACCTCCTCCTGTAAGCTTCCCTTACTGCTGGGGTGACACACTGTAACAAACCTCCTCCTGTAAGCTTCCCTTACTGCTGGGGTGACACACTGTAACAAACCTCCTCCTGTAAGCTTCCCTGACTGCTGGGGTGACACACTGTAACAAACCTCCTCCTGTAAGCTTCCCTTACTGCTGGGGTGACACACTGTAACAAACCTCCTCCTGTAAGCTTCCCTTACTGCTGGGGTGACACACTGTAACAAACCTCCTCCTGTAAGCTTCCCTTACTGCTGGGGTGACACAATGTAACAAACCTCCTCCTGTAAGCTTCCCTGACTGCTGGGGTGACACACTGTAACAAACCTCCTCCTGTAAGCTTCCCTTACTGCTGGGGTAACACACTGTAACATACCTCCTCCTTTAAGCTTCCCTTACTGCTGGGGTGACACACTGTAACAAACCTCCTCCTGTAAGCTTCCCTGACTGCTGGGGTGACACACTGTAACAAACCTCCTCCTGTAAGCTTCCCTGACTGCTGGGGTGACACACTGTAACAAACCTCCTCCTGTAAGCTTCCCTTACTGCTGGGGTGACACACTGTAACAAACCTCCTCCTGTAAGCTTCCCTTACTGCTGGGGTGACACACTGTAACAAACCTCCTCCTGTAAGCTTCCCTGACTGCTGGGGTGACACACTGTAACAAACCTCCTCCTGTAAGCTTCCCTTACTGCTGGGGTAACACACTGTAACATACCTCCTCCTTTAAGCTTCCCTTACTGCTGGGGTGACACACTGTAACAAACCTCCTCCTGTAAGCTTCCCTGACTGCTGGGGTGACACACTGTAACAAACCTCCTCCTGTAAGCTTCCCTGACTGCTGGGGTGACACACTGTAACAAACCTCCTCCTGTAAGCTTCCCTTACTGCTGGGGTAACACACTGTAACATACCTCCTCCTTTAAGCTTCCCTTACTGCTGGGGTGACACAATGACACAAGAAGACATGTCTGACCACATCTCACACACACACACACACACACACACACACACAATGACAATTAGGGGTGGGGTCTATTTATTTTCCCCCTTGCCTATGCCATCTGTGGTTGTCATTAGGCAACGTGATTTTAAGGGGTGCAGAATTTTGTTCTTCTTTTTTGTACAGTTTGGCTTGGGGTCCATGGCAATGTAGAGGAAAGAAGGTTTCCTTGTCTTGTCTCACTTTACGTAGAAGTTATATTGTGTTTGGAGTGTATTGTTGAGTGGCTGTGATAGTGGCGTAATAGTGCGACTTGGGCGCGTTATATGCACCCAGACATGCTTCCCCTGCTGTCCCAGTTGCATTCCAGCAGTGTTTGCATCATTTTCTGATGTTTCAGGGTGGACTTGGTGACCTCCAAGTGGTCGAATTGAGATTTCCAAGTGGCGAGCATTTTTTTCCCATAGACTATAATGGGATTCGATATTCGGTCGAGTAGTCGAGTAACGCGGTCTATTCGAATGGAAATTCGAAATTTCGAATATTTCACTACTCGCTCATCTCTACATATAACCATTTGCACTTATTCTAATTGAAATTAGGCCTGATAAAGACACTTTTGCTGTGCATAGCACTACTGGACCCTGCCAGGTGCACTTCTTTTTTGGGGCATCCCATTCTGTGACTACACCAGCCTCTATTTAAGACCATATAACCATTTGCACTTTTTGTAATTGAAATTAGGCCTGATAAAGACACTTTTGCTGTGCATAGCACTACTGGACCCTGCCAGGTGCACTCCTTTTTTGGGGCATCCCATTCTGTGACTACAGCAGCCTCTATTTAAGACCATATAACCATTTGCACTTATTCTAATTGAAATTAGGCCTGATAAAGACACTTTTGCTGTGCATAGCACTACTGGACCCTGCCAGGTGAACTCCTTTTTGGGGCATCCCATTCTGTGACTACAGCAGCCTCTATTTAAGACCATATAACCATTTGCACTTATTCTAATTGAAATTAGGCCTGATAAAGACACTTTTGCTGTGCATAGCACTACTGGACCCTGCCAGGTGCACTTCTTTTTTGGGGCATCCCATTCTGTGACTACACCAGCCTCTATTTAAGACCATATAACCATTTGCACTTTTTGTAATTGAAATTAGGCCTGATAAAGACACTTTTGCTGTGCATAGCACTACTGGACCCTGCCAGGTGAACTTCTTTTTTGGGGCATCCCATTCTGTGACTACACCAGCCTCTATTTAAGACCATATAACCATTTGCACTTTTTGTAATTGAAATTAGGTATGATAAAGACACTTTTGCTGTGCATAGCACTACTGGACCCTGCCAGGTGCACTCCTTTTTGGGGCATCCCATTCTGTGACTACACCAGCCTCTATTTAAGACCATATAACCATTTGCACTTATTCTAATTGAAATTAGGCCTGATAAAGACACTTTTGCTGTTCATAGCACTACTGGTCCCTGCCAGGTGCACTCCTTTTTGGGGCATCCCATTCTGTGACTACACCAGCCTCTATTTAAGAACCTAACCATTTGCACCTATTCTAATTCAAATTAGGCATGATAAAGACACTTTTGCTGTGCATAGTCTTACTGCTGCCTGCCAGGTGCTCTCTGGTTTTTGGGGCATCCCATTCTGTAACATACCATTAGCCTCTGTATTTACTGTAAGCTGCACAGTTATTTAAAGAAATTTGGCCTGTATGAGCCTGCTAACACACTGCTGCTGTGTGCATATATACTGATCTCAAGTCTGCTTGGGGCATCCCATTCTGTAACATACCATTAGCCTCTGCATTTACTGTAAGCTGCACAGTTATTTAAAGAAATTTGGCCTGTATGAGCCTGCTAACACACTGCTGCTGTGTGCATATATACTGATCTCAAGTCAGCTTTGGGGCATCCCATTCTGTAACATACCATTAGCCTCTGCATTTACTGTAAGCTGCACAGTTATTTAAAGAAATTTGGCCTGTATGAGCCTGCTAACACACTGCTGCTGCGTGCATATATACTGATCTCAAGTCAGCTTTGGGGCATCCCATTCTGTAACATACCATTAGCCTCTGCATTTACTGTAAGCTGCACAGTTATTTAAAGAAATTTGGCCTGTATGAGCCTGCTAACACACTGCTGCTGTGTGCATATATACTGATCTCAAGTCTGCTTGGGGCATCCCATTCTGTAACATAACATAACCTACCTACCATACTAAGCAGCTCTCTTATTTAAACTAAGCAGGCCTCTTGGAAGCTGATTGTCCACTTTTGGGTGTGCATTTATATTCGGTTTCATATACAGTGGGGTATCCCAATTTGTAAGATAACCTACCCCAACCATGTAAACTAAATAGGCCTGTTGCAGCCTGAGTTTCTCTGCTTGCGTATGGCCTGCATTACAATCTGTCTCTTTCAATGACACTGCTGCCTGGGGTATCCCAATTTGTAAGATAACCTACCCCAACCATGTAAACTAAAGGTTACGTCCTTCCAGAAGGAAAACTTATGCCGAACACTATTTTTGTTAGGGGCATTGACCTTTGGATTGATCGGCATGAAATTAAGGTTTTTTTTTCAAAGTATGGCGCTGTAAAGAAGGTCAAAATTATGTCTCATACTTGGATTATTGTTACTTTTTGTTCAGCTTGAAATATAACAGGCCACACGGGCATCCCAAGGCACATGCTATTTTAACCCTATCTGTTATACAACATAAGCGTTGATCAGCATCAGCTGCTTTATTAAGCTACTTCAGTTTGCACTTGTTTTTGACTGCTTTTAATAAACCAGGCCGCAGGGCACCCCAAAGCTGCACCTTGCACCCTATCTGGTATACAACATAAGCGTTGATCAGCATCAGCTTCATTAAGCTACTTCAGTTTGCACTTCCTTTTTGACTGCTTTCATTTAACCAGGCCGCAGGGCACCCCAAAGCTGCACCTTGCACCCTACCTGTTTATACTAAATAAGCATCTACAGCCTCAGCTTTATTAAGTTATTGCATTTTGAATTGGTTTTGGTCTGCTTTAAATACACCAGGCCGCAGGGCATCCCAAACCTGCATGTTGCACCCCATCTGTTATACTAAATAAGCGTTGATCAGCATCAGCTTTATTAAGCTATTGCATTTTGCATTGGTTTTTGTACTGCTGCCAAAACACTAGCCCATATGGGCATCCCAAACCAGCACATGTCACCCTATCTGTTATACTAAATAAGCTTCTACAGGCCCTTTTTTTATTTATTTATTTTTATTTATATAGAGCTGCAATAGCTTATATTGTGAGGTTAATTTGCCATTTTGCAGCATAATATAGAGCAGCCCCTGTGTAAATCTGAGGGGCAATAGCTTATATAGTGAGGTAAATTTGCCATTTTGCTTCGTTATATAGAGCAGGCCCTGTGTAAATCTGAGGGGCAATAGCTTATATTGTGAGGTTAATTTGCCATTTTCCAGCATAATATAGAGCAGCCCCTGTGTAAATCTGAGGGGCAATAGTTTATATTATGAGGTAATTTCATGGTTTTGTACCAATATATGGAGCAGCCCCTGTGTAAATCTGAGGGGCAATAGCTTATATTGTGAGGTAAATTTGCCATTTTGCAGCATAATATAGAGCAGCCCCTGTAAATCTGAGGGGCAATAGCTTATATAGTGAGGTAAATTTGCCATTTTGCTTCGTTATATAGAGCAGGCCCTGTGTAAATCTGAGGGGCAATAGCTTATATTGTGAGGTTAATTTGCCATTTTGCAGCATAATATAGAGCAGCCCCTGTGTAAATCTGAGGGGCAATAGCTTATATAGTGAGGTAAATTTGCCATTTTGCTTCGTTATATAGAGCAGGCCCTGTGTAAATCTGAGGGGCAATAGTTTATATTATGAGGTAAATTCATGGTTTTGCACCATTATATGGAGCAGCCCCTGTGTAAATCTGAGGGCCAATAGCTTATATTGTGAGGTAAATTTGCCATTTTGCAGCATAATATAGAGCAGCCCCTGTGTAAATCTGAGGGGCAATAGCATATATAGTGAGGTAAATTTGCCATTTTGCTTCGTTATATAGAGCAGCCCAGTTGCCATCTAAATCAACTACTGTCCGGCCAGTACAGCTTTTCCAGGGCAAACTCTGCTAGTTGCGGGCACAAGTCAAGTTTGGCTTCCCAGCAAATCCAGTGGATCCTGAAGGTGTGTTGGCATGGTCATGTCAAGGTATGACATGACCTGCTGTTTGAGGTCCAGCTCCAGGTCTTCCTGCTGCTCATGAGTAGACTCACTATGCGGGTGTAGAAAGCTACTCACTAGCGACTGAAGACTGAGGCTGCTGCTGATGGAGCTGCTGCTGCTGCTCCTTCCACCCCCCCAGCAGCCATGGCAGTGGAAGGTGATCGCAGAGGTCCCCCCGAGTCAGACCTGCGGGAGTATGGGCCATGGCGCAGATAGACATCGCCCAACTGACTACGTGGGATGTCTCTGTAGTAGGTCAGTTTGTCCTCCCTCTCAGTGGGCGTAAAAAATGCCCCCATTTTGTGCCGGAAGCGAGGGTCCAATAAGTTGGAGAGCCAGAAGTCTTCCCGCTGACAAATGGAGACAATTCTGCGCTCACTAGTACGCAAGCATGTGAGCATGCATCGTGCCATTCGTGCAAGTGACTCGGATCCATCTCCACTGTAAACTGCCACGGTGTGTCTGGGTCCTCTGTCTCGCCTTCCTCACAACCCTCTAGCTCCTGTGGCTGCTCCTGCTCTTCCTCTCCTGTCAGATGACTAGATAAAATGGTCATTTTGTGAAACCTAAACTGTGGTTTGCTGTGCCCCACCCCCTCCTCCTCCTCCACTTCAGCCCCCACAGGCTTCATGTGGCTGTGAAATGTATGTGCCATGCCTCCAGTGCCCTGACCAGCCATGGTTTCCAACATGTGTTGTAGTACATGAAGCAGTGGAATCTCATCGTTCATCTCATAGTCCTGGCAAATGACTAATAACGTAGCTTCCTCAAAGGGCCTGAGCAAACGGTCGGTGTCACGTATGAGCTGCCAATGGTTTACATTGAATTTACACAGGGGTGTCCCCCTATCCGTTTGGATCATCCAGAAATCCGTGATGGCTTTTCTCTGTTCCTATAGTGCAGTGGTCCTCAACCCTGTCCTCAAGGCCCACCAACATGTCATGTTTTTTGGATCTCCAAATAGCCAGCTCTATTGCTCTGCAGCTGCACTAATTACTCCACCTGTGCATCTTTGTGGAGATCTGCAAAACCTGGCCTGTTGGTGGGCCTTGAGGACAGGGTTGGGGACCACTGCTATAGTGGATCCTGCATATGGAGGGTGGAATTCCAACGGGTGGAAACATCGCAAATCAGACTATGGTGGGGTACACCGTTGTGACGCTGAGGCTCAATAAGGTTGTGCTTGGTGGTGTAGGAGTGCCAGAAGTGCATGCTAACTTTCTTTCCTGTTGTTCGGATGTCTTTCAGATGGGGGCAAGACTTCAAAACTAGACTGAACACGTGTGCCATGTCAGGACGCATGACTCTGGCTTCCTTGTCGCAGCGCAAACAAGATGTTCTTCCAAGTGTAATGCAGCAGGCTGGACTTATGGTGATGCTGTCTGAGAGGAGAAATCCCTCAGACATCAAGATTAAAAATTCCAAGAATTTTTGAGGGCTAATTATTCAGAGGCAAATGATAGCTAGTTGTTTCTGATTTAATTACAAGGTGGAAACACACCCTCAAACAAAACTTCACTTTGGCAATACTATTGCATTTGTCTATTCATAATTTTATGTATATACACTAACTAACCTACTTTGTCTCCACAGGATGCTGCATGAAACACTGCCACATCGCCGAGTAGCTGATTTTTCCTAACAACAGTCCGCAATAATCTGCTGCTGCTGCTGCTGCTGCCGCCGCCACCGCCGCAGACTCCAGGGACCCTCTTCCACTACCTCGGCTTGCAACACCTCCTCCCACGACACTCTCCTCATCACTAATTGCCGGCTAGTGGAAGAAGAGGCGAGTGTCTCCTCCACTTCTTGGCTGGGCAGTAGCTGCTGAATTTTATGATTATCAGATCTTCATCAATGGATAGTGGAGCTGAACCCAAAGCATAACAGACAGACAGTTGACTGCGGGTGTCAGATGCCACTTGTGATGCAGTGGACTGCTTTTGCAGCACTTCGAGACAAAGATGCTTCATTGGCTGACACAATGACTGGTAAAGCTGTGGAACATATGGTTGAAAAGCAAGAATAACCATTTGTTTTTATATGAAAAAGACCCTGGTTTATACAGACTTTTTTTTTCCAGAGACTGCCCTGCGTGGAAATGAATGGCGCGTGGATCATCCAAGCTTTCCTCCCAACAATGCCTGATGTATTCCAGTAGATTGATGACGGGGCCAGACCTACACTAAAGAAAGATGGATCGTGCAAAACAGATTTAAGGCGCTGCTCTCCAGTTACAGACATTCCTCCGCATCGGACCACAAGTAAGTATTGATAAAAAATCCTTTACGTTACTCTTACTTTTTATTAATATTCTTCGGATAAGACGGATCAGACATGATTCCAGATTAAAAATTCCAAGAATTTTTGAGGGCTAATTAGTCAGAGGCAATGATACCTTCTTGTTTCTGATTTAATTAAAAGGTGGAAACACACCCTCAAACAAAACTTCACTTTGGCAATACTTTTGCATTTGTTTATTCATAATTTTATGTAGATATTACTAACTAAGCTACTTTTTCTCCACATGACTCTCCACAGGGTGTGATTCATCCAATTTTTGGGCTCCTGAAGCCAACCCCAGGGTCTCTTTAAAGTAATATTTGGGCTCCTGCTGCTGCCAACTCCAGGGTGTGATTCATCCAATTTTTGGGCTCCTGAAGCCAACCCCAGTGTCTCTTTAAAGTAATGTTTGGGCTCCTGCTGCTGCTGCCAACTCCAGGGTGTGATTCATCCAATTTTTGGGCTCCTGAAGCCAACCCCAGTGTCTCTTTAAAGTAATATTTGGGCTCCTGCTGCTGCTGCTGCCAACTCCAGGGTGTGATTCATCCAATTTTTGGGCTCCTGAAGCCAACCCCAGTGTCTCTTTAAAGTAATATTTGGGCTGCTCCTGCTGCTGCTGCCAACTCCAGGGTGTGATTCATCCAATTTTTGGGCTCCTGAAGCCAACCCCAGGGTCTCTTTAAAGTAATATTTGGGCTCCTGCTGCTGCTGCTGCCAACTCCAGGGTGTGATTCATCCAATTTTTGAGCTCCTGAAGCCAACCCCAGGGTCTCTTTAAAGTAATATTTGGGCTCCTGCTGCTGCTGCTGCTGCCAACTCCAGGGTGTGATTCATCCAATTTTTGGGCTCCTGAAGCCAACCCCAGGGTCTCTTTAAAGTAATATTTGGGCTCCTGCTGCTGCTGCTGCCAACTCCAGGGTGTGATTCATCCAATCTTTGGGCTCCTGAAGCCAACCCCAGGGTCTCTTTAAAGTAATGTTTGGGCTCCTGCTGCTGCTGCCAACTCCAGGGTGTGATTCATCCAATTTTTGGGCTCCTGAAGCCAACCCCAGGGTCTCTTTAAAGTAATATTTGGGCTCCTGCTGCTGCCAACTCCAGGGTGTGATTCATCCAATTTTTGGGCTCCTGAAGCCAACCCCAGGGTCTCTTTAAAGTAATATTTGGGCTCCTGCTGCTGCTGCTGCCAACTCCAGGGTGTGACTCATCCAATTTTTGGGCTCCTGAAGCCAACCCCAGGGTCTCTTTAAAGTAATATTTGGGCTCCTGCTGCTGCTGCTGCCAACTCCAGGGTGTGATTCATCCAATTTTTGGGCTCCTGAAGCCAACCCCAGGGTCTCTTTAAAGTAATGTTTGGGCTCCTGCTGCTGCTGCAACTCCAGGGTGTGATTCATCCAATTTTTGGGCTCCTGAAGCCAACCCCAGGGTCTCTTTAAAGTAATATTTGGGCTCCTGCTGCTGCTGCTGCTGCTGCTGCCAACTCCAGGGTGTGATTCATCCAATTTTTGGGCTCCTGAAGCCAACCCCAGGGTCTCTTTAAAGTAATATTTGGGCTCCTGCTGCTGCTGCTGCTGCCAACTCCAGGGTGTGATTCATCCAATTTTTGGGCTCCTGAAGCCAACCCCAGTGTCTCTTTAAAGTAATGTTTGGGCTCCTGCTGCTGCTGCTGCCAACTCCAGGGTGTGATTCTTCCAATTTTTGGGCTCCTGAAGCCAACCCCAGTGTCTCTTTAAAGTAATGTTTGGGCTCCTGCTGCTGCTGCCAACTCCAGGGTGTGATTCATCCAATTTTTGGGCTCCTGAAGCCAACCCCAGGGTCTCTTTAAAGTAATATTTGGGCTCCTGCTGCTGCCAACTCCTGCCAACTCCAGGGTGTGATTCATCCAATTTTTGGGCTCCTGAAGCCAACCCCAGTGTCTCTTTAAAGTAATATTTGGGCTGCTCCTGCTGCTGCTGCCAACTCCAGGGTGTGATTCATCCAATTTTTGGGCTCCTGAAGCCAACCCCAGGGTCTCTTTAAAGTAATATTTGGGCTCCTGCTGCTGCTGCCAACTCCAGGGTGTGATTCATCCAATTTTTGGGCTCCTGAAGCCAACTCCAGTGTCTCTTTAAAGTAATATTTGGGCTCCTGCTGCTGCTTGCAACTCCAGGGTGTGATTCATCCAATTTTTGGGCTCCTGAAGCCAACCCCAGTGTCTCTTTCAGCCAATGTTTGGGCTCCTGCTGCTGCTGCTGCCAACTCCAGGGTGTGATTCATCCAATTTTTGGGCTCCTGCTGCTGCCAACTCCGGTGTCTCTTTAAAGCAATGTTTGGGCTCCTGCCCCTCATAGTGATGCCACTTCAACTCTCTTGAATTCAATTGTGCCGCTCTGCGATTCTATTAGCGATGCTTCTGATCTGCATGTGATATTTATTCAAAGTATTATTTAACTAACCCAGCACGCATCCTGTGCGTGTTACAGCAAGGCAGAATGGTTTACAACCCTATTGAGGCTCTAGGAGGCTCAGAAATAGCCGTTTTTAATAGCGATTCGTCGCAAATTAATTCGGGTCGAAACGATTTTTGTCGGAAAATTCGGCGAATCAGTTGAATCGAATTTTTCAAAAGTTCGCTCATCTCTAGTAGACGCCTCCGAACTTGGCGTGGGTGCTGTTCTCTCTCAGTATTGAGGTGATCCTGAGAGATTACATCCCTGTGCTTTCTTTTCGCGAAAAAATGTTCTCCTGCTGAACAAAATTTCGATGTTCGGAATAGGAAACTGTTGGGTATAAACTGGCCTTTGAAGAATGGCGACATTGGCTGGAAGGCTCTCTGCATCCCAATACTGTATATACCGAACACAAAAACATAGAGTATACAGAATCAGCTAAAAGGCTCAACTCTCGTCAGGCTCACTGGGCGCTCTTTTTCTCCCATTTTAATTTCATTATCACCTTCAAGGCGGGAGCAAAGAATACCAGAGCGGACGCCTTATCATGTAATTTCGGAGAATGTAAGGATCGATCGGTGCTGAAGGATGGCAAAGCTTCCTTCAGCACCGGAGCTGGTGCAACTATTCATTAAACACGTTTTCCGTCTCCATGGCATACCCCAGGGTATAGTTTCGGATCGGGGGGTTCAATTTGTATCCCGCTTCTGGAAAGCGTTTTGTGCACAGTTGGGTATTAAGGTGTCTTTTTCCTCAGCCTATCATCCCCAGTCTAACGGGCAGACTGAGAGGGTGAATCAGTGTTTGGAGCAATACTTGCGCTGCTTTGTGTTAGATCGTCAAGAACAGTGGGCAGAATTTATTGAGTTGGCGGAATTCGCCTTTAATAACGTGCCTAGCGAATCGACTAAGTTTTCGCCTCTTTCTGTAATTTTGGCATGAATCCCAAGGCCTCCTCCCTCTCTGGCCCTTCCTCCAATTTGCCGGCCTTGGAGGAATGGTTACGAGAGAGAATGAATGTTTGGTCTGAGGCACAAGGAAACCTTAGGAAAGCCTCGGTTAGGTATAAAGTTTTCGCCGATCGACATAGGTCACAAGAACCACCGTTTCAGGTGGGAGATTTGGTCTCGGTATCCACTAGAAATATTGCTCTTCGTCAACTCTTGCCGAAGTTGGGTCCTAAGTATATTAGTCTCTTTCCAATCACCCATAGACTAAACAATGTTACCTTTAAAGTTAAGCTTCCCCTGTCTATGAAAATTCCAAATACATTTCATGTATCATTATTAAAATCCGCCGAGAATGTTCAGGTGTCATCTCCTCCGCCCGTCGTGGTGGAAGATGAACCTGAGTATAAGTTAACAGAATTCTTGACTCTCGTATGGAATTCTTTACAATATTTAATTGATTGGAAGGGGTTTGGTCCTGAGGAGAGATGTTGGATCCCAGCTAAGGATGTCAATGCTAATGCCTTGATTAGGAAATTCCATCGAAAGCATCCTGATAAGCCGGGTAAGGGTCCGGAGGCCTCTCGTGAAGGGGGAGTAGTGTCACGATCAACTCACCTGGGCATCCTTTGGTGCCGCGCTTGTCTGGACTGATCTCTCGTGTATGACCCCTGCTTGCCCGACCTCGCCCAGTCTCATTCCAGGTTCATCTACTTTCCTCCCAGTAATTCCGCATCCTTTGTGCTACCAAGTCCTGGGGGCAACCGTGCCCGTTGAGGCATATAAAGCATCCCGGCAGACGGGGGCTTGACTATAGGTGAAGCTAGCAACGGAGATTGGGGGTTGCAGACTTACTCAGAAGGTGGGTGTCCCTCAGGACCTGACAAGATGCTTCAGCAGTCCTCATATGGTCACAAACATAGAACAGAGAAAAAGATGACCAACAGACACAAGAGGAAAAGACTAGGGAAGATAACCTCTAACATGCTGACAATATGATTGTATGTTGTATTAACACTATCTTTGTATACTATGCAAGGATGGAGATTGATAAGATTCAAATGCCTCAAAAAAATGTTTGAAACACAAAAAAAAAATAATATCTATTAAAGGAAAAGTGGCATTTGACATGGCTTTGTAATACCAGCCACTAGGGTCTAAAATTTACAGTGAGATCAAATAAATGATATATAAATAAACAATGTATAGCATATTAAACACATGTATATAACTTTTTATCATGCTTAGGTATTACATTACAGGTTGTAAGTCGTTTTGAAAAAATAAGTAAAATTATGATTATTTCCATAAATGTAATGTTTTATGCTCTGTTTTCTCTCCAGCATCAAGGGCATTCTTCATTCTGAAATATTACAAATGCCAAGCCATTGACAGTATACTTAATTGCATATTTTGCATCTGGTTCTGCTACTAGGACAAAGTAGTCATTTTTTACTCTGCTTTTCCAATAAAAGGATGGTGCTGGACTAAAAATATACCCACTGATTGATGATTGCATTTGTGGAATGCATTGTGAAATAAATTCTTAAACTATGCTGACATCATTGAAGCAAGCTGTTTTATGGTAGAACCAAAAAATTGAATTTTAGGTGATATTCATTCTACAAGATGTCAAAGGTGGCTTTAGTTTAATCATTTGTATCCCTGGGTGAGATGTTTCTATTTTTTTCAGAAAACATATCAGCATTTCAGGAAATATTTATAAATAGTTCAAAAGATACTTTGAATAGGAAAATAAGGTTTCACTTTCAGGCTGAAGTCAGTCTTATGGGGGGATCCCCAGAAGCCATCCTAGTAAGATACCATGAGGCCTGGCAAAAATTAGAGGCTAGGATACTCCGAAGCTCTAATGGTAATGTGTCCATGACATTTTTTCAGCTCTGGCCTCACTGCTTAGCTGAGCCTCGACCCATTCCTTCTGAAAGAGATGCCTCGATTTGTTGAAGATAATGATAGAGGTGAGGTGGAGATCCAGAACTGTTTTATGATTGGGCATTCCCAGAACTGATGGGAGAGGTCTGCTACGCGGGCTCTGCATTTCAGGCAGGCATAAGATTTCAAGAGACCCATCAGAAATGCCCTCTGGGGGGAAATGTATGTTCCATGGTATACTAGCAGAGTCACCTCCAAGTCAAGGCTGGTATTGTGCGCCAGGTGTAAGAGAGTATCTTTAGGATAGTCTCCAGGGAACAATTCCGGAATCTTAAATTCTACTTCATCAGTCCTGACTGTCTTATGTCTGTCAGTTTCGCTGAAAAATTATCATAATATGGCCATTGATTGGGATATGGAAGATTTGTCTCTGAATAGGAGGTTTTCCCAATCCTTATCAGTTAGTTTGGGCAAAACAGTGTTTACATAGAGGGTTATCTTTTTGTGGGCCTCCAAATTCTGTAACATCTGAGGCAATTTCTCTGCTGCGTGTTCCTGTATAAGGGCCCTGTGATGTCCTGTATTTATCTGTAAGTCACCCCCTACTTCTTGTGAGTTCATCCTGGACCATGTTTCTCCCTCCATCTCAATATTACCCTGTAGGGGGAGAAACAAGGAAGAATGGCTATTAATTAAAGATTAGTACAGATTTTATGCCATATGGTCCACATTGTCATGCGATCGGCTTCATCGTCATCATTATTATCACCGAGTTGTGGCTGTACGTCACTGATGTTCGTGGATTCGTCAACAGTGTCTGGCGCAGGAGCTGGAACGCTCGCAGCACCCACGACACTGTCCACATCACTATTTGTCTGCCTAGCTAAAGAAGCCACCTCCATTTCTTGGCTGGGCAGTAGCTGCTGACTGTCCTAGAATGCCTGTAATGTAAATGAATGGATGTTAAAGGAAAACTTCGAGCGATCGAATCGCGGGGAAATTCGGATTCGATCCGAATCGAATTTTTCATGAAATTCGGATCGAATCCGGGTTCATCCGGATCGATTCGCTCATCCCTAAAAATTACCGTTATGCGCATGCTTTACGTTGGGGTGTTTGGCAACTCTCTCCTTGACAGAACCTATGCATGCTGGGTATTGTTCTGTTTGGGGGATGTTGCTTTTTCAGATTTTCAGTTTTTTTTCTGGTTTGCATATAGTTTTCTTTAGGAAAATGTGGTTTTGATTCTGCTTTTTTATTAATTTTTAGGGAAACCCTGTGTAAACAAAGAATACATTGAGAATACATTGCCTCTCACCCGCCCTGCTCCAATCACTACCGGCATCAGCAGCTGTCAGCGGCGTGGGACAGCGGCGAGGGACACAGGATCGGAGGGGAGTAGAGTAAAAAAAAAGACCCCTATACCAGTTCACAAGGTTGGGGGCTGGCGAGTCACCTGCGGCTAGCGGGTGACTTGCCATTAACCCCCGGCAGAAGAGCCCTGGCCATAGGCTATGCTGGCTTGTAGCCTGCAGTGCCAGGGGGCACCAAACCTGGCCCCTGCGCCGTGTTCCTAGAAGCCCTGCATAGCTGGTCCCGGGCTGGTTACTTCGGGTAGGGGAGACCCCATTTCATTTTGGGGGGGATTTTTAAGGGTTTTTAACCCTTAAAATTAAAAAAAATGGGGTTCCCCCCGCCAGGAAGGGGGACTCTATGTAATCTTTTTTTAAATTAACCCCTTATGTTCTGTCACCCTCAGCCCAATTTTTTTCTTGATTTAACCCTTTATAGTGTTGATAGTAGTTGTATTTTATTTGTAAATCTTATAAAGTACTCATTTCAGTTTGGGGGGGTCTCCTGGGCAGGAACAGGGGGCTACTGATACATATGTGGTACTGTTGTAATCGGGAGAAATGGTGCTTTCACATGCAGTATGGTTTTCATTAATAAAATTAAGGAGACACTTGTCTAAAAAATATTTTTTGGGTTTTTTTTTTACTTAATATTTTAATAAACAGTAGAAAAATTACAAACAAGACATTTCATGTTAAAGCCTAAACTCTGCTGCAAAAAAAATATATATATAATTTTCCTGGAAATTTCTGCAAAAATGGCGCAAAACATGGCGCAAAATGAGGAAAAATGACCTGTCAACAGAGGTCAACAAAATCTCAAGTAGGCTGGCAATTAAAAAGATTAAAAGTAGCTATGCATGTTGGGTATTGTTCTGTTCGGGGGACCTTGCGCTTTCAGACTTATGCCCTTATTCATCAAGCGATAGCGCCAGGTAGTGTCTGACGAGCGCCAGGTAGCGGCAGCTAACGGCGACTACCGACTCAAGTACGCCTGGCGGCGGTCACAATGACGCATTTATCAAGCAAAATGAGGCTAGCGCCGGCGAGAGCGACGGCTAGCGCGGCATTCATCATGAAGCCGCCTGGACCGAACAGCGCCGCTGCAAATTCTCTCACAGCGCCAGGTATGAGCTGTCGCTCCCTGGCGATGTCCAATGCATTTCAATGGAGCAATCTATAATTATTCATAATTAATTGGTATTCATTTTTTTTTTATTTTTTTAATGTCAAAAAATCGGAGACCACTTCTGCAATGTTAGGATTTATTTTTAAGTAAAAAAAAAAATAAAAAAAAATATGTGCAGAATTGATCTAACAGGTCTGAGATTAATGTATTCATATTACAAAATGATTCTAAAAACATGTATAATGTTACATTCAAAAAATATGGTTGTTTAGGGGTTAAAAACTAGTTAATACACATCGCCGCCAGCGCTCTGGGGTTTAAACAAGGAATGGACAGCGACAGCACATTCGGAGCGTGATTTGTTGATGAATATGAAGCTAGCCGTTCGCTCTGGCCATTCGTTGTCAGGCGCTCACATACAACGCTGGACCTGTGAAACAGCGACCCCCCAGCCCGTATTCAACATTACCGCACACCGACTGAGTCGCTGTCATCAAGCTAATGCCGGCCAAGCACAGTGAATACTGGCTGGCGCTGAAAAAATCACGCTACAGTCGCTCATCTGTCGCTACCTGGCGCTATTAATGAATCGGCCTCCTATCTTGTTTTTTCTTGTTTGCATATTTATATTTTAGGAAAAGGTGTTTCTTATTCAGCTTTTTTATACATTTTTTAGGGAAACCCTGCGCAAACAAAGAATTCTTTGAGGCATTAATTCCAGAAAGATGAGCCCACTACAACAAGCTGGGTACAATTAGAAAGCTTAACATGTGTACTTTTAAGGAATATACAGTTTGTGGGGTGTATTCCAAGTGTAAAGGGTTGTCTTTTTAAAAAATTGCAAGATGCACAGTTTGTCTGCAGATCTGAGATTTTCAAGTAAAATTACCGTTAAGCACATGCTTTACTTTGGGGTGTTTGGCAACTCTTCCCTTGACAGTAGCTATGCATGTTGGGTATCGTTGTGTTCGGGGGATGTTGCTTTTCAGATTTAACTTGTTTTTTCTTTTTTATATATATAGTTTTTTTTAGGAAAATATGGCTTTGATTCTGCTTTTGTATCCTTTTTTAGGGAAACTCTTTGCAACCAAAGAATACATTGAGGGATTACTTCCAGAAAACTGTGGCCACATCAACAAGCCTGGTAAGCCTAAAAGCTTGAGGTGTGTACTTCCAGAGAATATATAGTTTGTTGGGAGTATTTCAGATGTAAATGGTTGTGTACATTGAAAAACTGCAAGGTGTGCATAGCGCATTACATAGTTGTATTTTATCTGAAAAAGTGCTCCCCTAAAGCGCTGTTTCAGTTTGGGGAGTCTTCTGGGCAGGAAAGGGTGTCCTGCACCAACACATGTGTGGTATCACTGTAACCAGGAGAAATTAGGATTTCACACGCAATAAGATTTTATTGACGAACTTACATTTTTTATTACAAAAAAACACTACAAATTGTAAACAATAGATTTTTATTTATTTTTTGCTCATATTTCACCCCAAAATATTAAAAATACACCTAAAAAATGAAAAACAAGACATTTCAGGTTGAAGCCCAGACTCTGCTGAAAAAAACAATATAATTTTCCTGGGAAATCCCTGGAAATCCTTTCAAAAATCACATTTGAACATGGTGTTAAATGGTCTGGCAACAAAGGGTGACAAAAACTCCAGGTAGGGTGGCACTTAAAGGGTTAATATAAGCTATATACATACATATAATAAAGTAAAAAAATCCAGTTTTAATGCTTTCCATGCTAGTGGATATATGTCGACCTATTGTTAACATTTAAAACCCCCGAAAAGCTTTTTGAGAATCTTGCCCAAAACACAGATTCTCATATTGGAAATGCAGATTCCTAAATCTTGCCCACAAAATTCTGCTGTAAAATAATATTTGATGTGATATAAAAAAAAGTCTTATGGTCTATAACATTCTGATTCTGAGCAATGAAGTGAGAAGAGCTTGAGAGGTGTTGATTGCCGGTGATAAACCTACAGCTATACAGTATTTTTCCCCTTTCTTTATATTTTTTTTTATGGACAACACTTTTTAAGTAACTCATAATTACTAATACAGTTTCCAGTAGATATCTCTTCCAATAATAACTGACTTTTACAGTACCCTTTATGGATTATCTGTGTTTTTTTATTCACATATGCTCTGACTGGGTATCATTAAGGTAACATAACATATTTATTCTTTGTCTTCACATTTCACACAAAAAGATGCATAAACATGGGACTCATTAGCATGTCCTTCAAGGCTTATTCACACAATAAGGTCGATTCACAGCCTCTTTAGTGTCTTCGTTAGTGTCTAATGTGTAATTGCTTCGTATTGTTTTCACAATCATGTGTAAAAGTCGTAATGAGTGAGGGCTTACGCATGATTCAGAGCCCTGATTTAGCATTCGAGAGAGGCTATAAAACTTTTTTTCCCGTCTACACTTAGGGCCTTATTCATGAAGCTCTAGCGCCAGGTAGTGCCTTGTAAGTGGCAGGTAACGTCAGGTAGCGGCAGGTGAACGCCGGACACGGCACGCAATTACACATTTATGAAACTGAATCTGGTGAGTGACTGCAACAACGCCATGTAGCGTGTGATACATCATTATCCCAGGCTCAGGGTACCTCTCGCTACCTGGCGCTCTCCCATACATTTCCATGGATGATCCTTAAATCCCTTTCCTGATCTAAATTTTTATATTTGTTTTAATAAAATCTCAAACCTTTCTGACATGTGTCCTGGTCTAGAAAATGACATTTTTGAAAACTTTTTGGATTAATAATATTTTTATGCAGAATTGTCCTTACATGTCTGGTATTAAAGTGTTCATGTTACAATGTTATAACAATGTAATTCCATATATTTTCGCTTTGTTACTAGTGGATACATGTTCAAAAACAGACTTTAATCACACAGCCTCTGGCGCTATGGACTACAATGACATGATTTTGAGCACCGGCGCTGTTTGAGGCTATTTTTTTGTTTTTATGAATATGGTGTGAGTCGGTCGCACTGAGCTGGCGCTACCGCTCACCCCATACAGCGTAGTACTGCTACTCACACAACATATTCATCAATGTTGGCCAGCGACTGAGGCATTCTGAAACAAAGAACCATGGCCGAGCATAGCGTCTACTAGCGGTCGCTCTGAAATTCGCGCTACAGACGCTCATCTGTCGCTACCCGTTAGTAATGAATCAGCCTGTTACTTTTATTGGTGAGCTTGTGTTTCGTGGTGTGTGAGAAAACAGAATGGAGTCCTTAAGGCGCCGGGAGGTTGCCACCTTCTTTTAAATACCCCCCAAAATAAACATTTTTAAATATTTATAATAATAATTATTATTTAATACATTAACCACCCCCCCAAAAATATTAATAATAAAATGTTAAAAATACATTATGAATAATAATGTAATAATACAATATGAAATAAAAATCACACAATAAAAAATTCTTCAGAGGCTGACTAGCTGGTAATACCAGGCGCTCTGGAAGTCAGAGCGTCGCAGGGATCCGCTGAGCCATCGGCTACCTGGCGCTTACAAGGCACTATCCCTTGATGAATAAAGCCCTTTATTGTAATTGATGAGGCAATGGGCTCACTACCCACTATCAGGAGAGCTACCACTGCGCTGCCACACAAGTTACCAAAATTTCATGGTTGTTGAAAATAAATGATGGTGAGAGGCGCGACATATAGGGGTTTTGAAATAGCTTTCTAGTCCCTGTGAAATCCATAACATTTCAGGAGAGAAGTTACTGTAGTCCTCGCTTACAAAAGTAAAATTACATTTATTTTAACCAGTCTCTTCATTATCCAAAACTGAAGAAAAGTTTATCCTGGTCTTGGGGTTTAATTAAAATTCTATAAAATGCTGACAGTTTTCCTTTAAAGTATAAAACCATTTAAGTGACATTTGTGTATGGTGTTTAATGCAGGAATATGCTGGCTGTTTTCTCTGTGAGGCTGTTTAATCTATGTAAAAGTGCTAACCTCAAGTAATTAGTAGTGCTAGGAAGAACATTAGCCATGCCTGGATCCCTGTCTGCGACTGAATTAAATTTACAAAAAGCTCTCCAAAGATTAATCATACTGATGGAGAAAGGAGATTTGAAATCACTTGAAATTCTATTACGTCCAAACTCAATATGTGTTTTTAATGTTTTAGATAATCTGCAAAAGGTCACCAAATGGAGATGCTGAAGCTGATGAAATAAAAGTAATAAGAGAAAGCAGGAAAACTGTATGTTTTTTGACCTTTTAAATATGTCCATCGTGAATGCTATAGTAAATCTGCTTATTACGGTAATGCTTGTAGTTATTAAGATCTTGGTGTACTCAAGACAAGGAACCACAGAGATATTTGTTGACAAGATAACTCTAATTAGTTTGGAGAATTAAAAAAAATAGCAACTTCTGCAAGATAATTTTGTGTGAAATGAACACATATTATTTTCATTTCTTTGTTGTGGTCTTACCTAAATCAGTAACTTAACAAAACTTTTGGCAAAGCAATATTGCTCCTGAATTATTAAAGTGAGACAGATATTGAGAATACTGGGATTATCTAAATGATTTAGGATAATTCTGGAGAAGTTGATTTTGGAAAGGCAGTCAGAGCTTTTCACACCAAGGGGGTTATTCATCAAGGGATAGCACCAGGTAGAGCCTTGTAGCGTCAGGAAGCGTCTGGGGAACGCTGGGGGCTGTACGCCAAACCACATTTATGAAAGCGAATTTGGTGAGAGACTCTAACAGCGCCATGTACCGTAAGATTCATCATTACAGGCGGCTCAGTGTATAATGCTGGCGCTCTAGCTTCCAGAGCGCCAGGTATTACCTGTCGCTACCTGTCGCTCTCCCATACATTTCAATGGACATTCCTTTTCTTCTGTTTAAAGAGGGATTTTTTTTTTATTTTCTCTTAAATAATTCTGTGACCTCTCCTGGCCTAGAAAAAGTCATTTTTGAAAACGTTTTTGATTTTTTGTTTTTTTATGCAGAATTGTATTTACAGGTCTGGCTCTAAAGTGTTATTGTCCCAGTGTTAAAATAATGTCATTCCATGTGTTTTTGCTTTGTTACTGGTAGATATGTGTTCAAAAACAGACTTTAATCACGCAGCGTCTGGCGCTCTATGCTATAGCGCCCAGCTTTAGAGCGCCAACGCTGTGTGTGTGTAGTTTTTTGATTAGTATGGTCTGAGTCGCTGAGGGTCGGTCACACTGAGCTGGCGCTACATCTCGCTCCCTGCAGCGCTGTACTGGTGTTAAAGCGCCCAACAAACATCACATTCATCAATGTCGGCCAGGTTACTAGAGCGACCGAGATGCCGCCCCGCTGTACTTTATCCCGCTTTCCTCTCCTCAGTAAGGGTGATGCTTCTGAGTCAAGATGGTGGCGCCCATATCCTAAAGTTCTGAACAGAGTTGCAGCCCAGTGGGGGAAAGAATAATAAGTAAGCGACTAAAAACTTAAAATATATTAACTTTAGATGCTGGGGAATCGTTTTTTAAGGGTTTGGATTTTTCAATAAATCATAGTGAAGGTAGAATAATAAATAGCTTTCTAAAAAGTCTGTTAAAGTAGGTTAAAGTTATTTGCATATACGATTGGCCAGTTCTACTGGTGAGGTGCAAATTTTATATTAGATATTACAAAATATTTTATTATTAGTCCAGCACCCAGCACAAAAAACACTTTTCACACAGCAAGAGGGACTATAGGGTTGATTCAGAGCCCCTTTCTCATCAATTTCATGGAGCTCTTGCTACCAAAACGAAAAATCATGCAAAAATGAAAACATTTCACACTAAAGTTCTCGCAGAAAAAAGGCTTTGCTGAATCAGACGAGGGGAAAAAATGAACGAGAATGGAAATATTCACGCAAAAAAAGGTGAGAAAGGGGCTCACCCCTTAAGACCTTTTGAGGAGGGATACAACAAGAAAAATGGCTATTTGGATGTGAATTAACAAGAAAACATGAATAGTTAATAATATAAATGTTAATAATGGTGTTATGCTTTATAGGTATGATGGACGCAATAAGAGATGAAGACTAAGAGGCCGATTCAATAATAGTGGCAGGTAGCGACAGTTGAGAGACTGTAGCGGAATTTTCAGAGCGCCCGCTAGTAGTCGCTGTGCTTGGCCGTTGTTCGGTTGTTGATAGCGACTCAGTCGGTTTGCCGTAATGTTGAATATTGGGTGAGGAGTCGCTATTTGACTGGTTCCGCGCTGTATGGGAGCGCATGATAGCGACTGGCCCTAGCGACCGGCTCCCACCATATTCATTAAAAAATCACGCTCAAAAAATGTTCGCGTTGTAAAATGCATGTTTAAACCACAGAGTGCTGGCGGCGATGGGTTAAAAGTAGTTTTTTAACCCCCAAACAACCATATTTTCGGAAACCAAAAAAACAAGTTTATTAAATAATTTGGTAATATGAATACATTAATATCAGACCTGTAATATCAATTCTGTACAATTTTTATTTTTTTATTTTTTTTACCTTAAAAATCTAAAACGGCAGAAGTGGTCACAGAATTTTTCACATTAAAAAAAAAAAAATTAATAACAGTTAAAAGGTCGGACGCTGGTGCTGTGGGGTGAGGCTGGAATAATGATGAATGAGTCGCTATATGGCGCTATCTCAGTCGCTAAGCAGGATTGGCTTGATAAATGTGTGATTGTGGTGGGGAGCCGGCGTTCTCGTGGCGAGGCCCGTCATTACCGGTCGCTCACCAGTCACTACCTGTCGCTATCCCTTGTTAAATAAGGGCCTAAGCATTTTCTCCCCTTGAAGAGCATGGAGTCAAGCACTAGTTATTCCCATTTCCTGTCTCAAGTATTGAATGTATATGCGATTCCAGTTTGGTAATGCAAGTGTTAATGCTATCAGAACAGGTCTGCGTGAGGTGGCCCCGTGCGCATGCGAGCTGACAGGTGGCGCTGCTAATGCACTTTTTGCACTTTAACAATAGATATTAATATGAATTTAACTCACATTAATTTTCACTATAGACATATGGAGTAAGGGGCCATTTATCTGGGTTTTTAATATGGATGTTTTTTTTTTTGTATTCGTCTGAAGGAAATGATGTATTGTGATATACCGTATATACTCGAGTATAGGTCGACCCGAATATAAGCCGAGGCACCTAATTTTACCACAAAAAACTGGAAAAGTTATTGACTCGAGTATAAGCCTAGGGTGGGAAATGCGAGAGACTGCACATGGAGTAAAGGAGAAATCTAGCAGCACTGGGGGCTTCACACACAGGGTAAATACCAAATCTGGGTGTTTCACCGCAGAACACATTGAATGTACTGCTTTTGTACTGGACCTCGGCTTGCCCATTTAGTTGCTGCCCTGAACTAGAGTCATGGTTAAACAATATGCTGGTAGGTGTGGGTTGCTCAGGGGTTAATAAGCCCCCTCTCCCTCACCCTCCTTCCTCCCCGCACTCCTTGCTGACAGTGTTACCTCTCTCCAAGTAATATGTGTATGCAAATGTTTCTAAACCCCAAAGCAGAACTGTAAATTTAAGGTGAAATACCGTGAGACATCGTATTGATAATGTATACACTACATATAGGGATGAGCGAATCGATCCGGACGAACCCGGATTCGATCCGAATTTCATGAAAAATTCGATTCGGATCGAATCCGAATTTCCCTGCGATTCGATCGCTCGAAGTTTTCCTTTAACATCCATTCATTTACATTACAGGCATTCTAAGATGGCGGACGGGACATGTCCAGACATCAACCCCGCGCCAGTGCAAGCTGGGGCACTTACATGCAGCCTATCAGCAGCCAGCAAGCCCGGTGTTGTCACAGCGCTATTTAAGGCCGGCGGCCATCTTGCTTTTCCTCATTTCTCTATTGCATTCGTGAGAGACAGGACGCTGCTGTAGGCAGGGAGAGAGACAGTTAGACAGACAGGGACAGACAGGGAAAGGCTGGAGACAGGCAGGAGACAGGCAGGAGACAGACAGAAAGTCAGCGAAAAACAGGGAAAGTTAGGAAAAATCAGAGGCAGTCACGGGGAGATTTTTTTTTTTTTTTCATCCAGCCTGAGTGTTACTGGCTGGCTGACTGGCTTTGTTAGCGTTTTCAGGCTGCTTATACACTTACTGTGCATATATACTGAACTGATCTCAAGTCTGCTGTGAGGCATCCCATTCTGTGACTACACCAGCCTCTATTTAATACCATAATAACCATTTGCACTTATTCTCATAGAAATTAGGCCTGATAAAGACACTTTTGCTGTGCATGCTCTCTGGTTTTTGTGGCATCCCATTCTGTGACTACACCAGCCTCTATTTAATACCATAATAACCATTGGCACTTATTCTAATAGAAATTAGGCCTGATAAAGACATTTTTGCTGTGCATGCTCTCTGGTTTTTGTGGCATCCCATTCTGTGACTACACCAGCCTCTATTTAATACCATAATAACCATTTGCACTTATTCTCATAGAAATTAGGCCTGATAAAGACACTTTTGCTGTGCATGCTCTCTGGTTTTTGTGGCATCCCATTCTGTGACTACACCAGCCTCTATTTAATACCATAATAACCATTTGCACTTATTCTCATAGAAATTAGGCCTGAAAAAGACACTTTTGCTGTGCATGCTCTCTGGTTTTTGTGGCATCCCATTCTGTGACTACACCAGCCTCTATTTAATACCATAATAACCATTTGCACTTATTCTCATAGAAATTAGGCCTGATAAAGACACTTTTGCTGTGCATGCTCTCTGGTTTTTGTGGCATCCCATTCTGTGACTACACCAGCCTCTATTTAATACCATAATAACCATTTGCACTTATTCTCATAGAAATTAGGCCTGATAAAGACACTTTTGCTGTGCATGCTCTCTGGTTTTTGTGGCATCCCATTCTGTGACTACACCAGCCTCTATTTAATACCATAATAACCATTTGCACTTATTCTCATAGAAATTAGGCCTGATAAAGACACTTTTGCTGTGCATGCTCTCTGGTTTTTGTGGCATCCCATTCTGTGACTACACCAGCCTCTATTTAATACCATAATAACCATTTGCACTTATTCTCATAGAAATTAGGCCTGATAAAGACACTTTTGCTGTGCATGCTCTCTGGTTTTTGTGGCATCCCATTCTGTGACTACACCAGCCTCTATTTAATACCATAATAACCATTTGCACTTATTCTCATAGAAATTAGGCCTGATAAAGACACTTTTGCTGTGCATGCTCTCTGGTTTTTGTGGCATCCCATTCTGTGACTGCACCAGCCTCTATTTAATACCATAATAACCATTTGCACTTATTCTCATAGAAATTAGGCCTGATAAAGACACTTTTGCTGTGCATGCTCTCTGGTTTTTGTGGCATCCCATTCTGTGACTACACCAGCCTCTATTTAATACCATAATAACCATTTGCACTTATTCTCATAGAAATTAGGCCTGATAAAGACACTTTTGCTGTGCATGCTCTCTGGTTTTTGTGGCATCCCATTCTGTGACTACACCAGCCTCTATTTAATACCATAATAACCATTTGCACTTATTCTCATAGAAATTAGGCCTGATAAAGACACTTTTGCTGTGCATGCTCTCTGGCTTTTGTGGCATCCCATTCTGTGACTACACCAGCCTCTATTTAATACCATAATAACCATTTGCACTTATTTTCATAGAAATTAGGCCTGATAAAGACACTTTTGCTGTGCATGCTCTCTGGTTTTTGTGGCATCCCATTCTGTGACTACACCAGCCTCTATTTAATACCATAATAACCATTTGCACTTATTCTAATAGAAATTAGGCCTGATAAAGACACTTTTGCTGTGCATAGTCTTACTGCTGCCAGGTGCACTGCTGGCTGTTGGGGCATCCCATTCTGTAACATAGCATACCCCTCTTTATTTACACTAAGCAGCTCTCTTATTTACACTAGGCAGGCCTGTTGGAGGCTGAGTGTTACTGCTCACTTTTGGTGTCCATTATATTCTGTTTCATATAGACCCACCGCTGCCTGGGGGTTCTTAAAATATCACCTACTACCACGCCAGTTAGACTATGTCGGGCAGACAAGTGCCTGGAAGTGAAAAGAGGAGTGGCAGAGGCCAAGATTCCGCAGGCAGAGCTCGCAGCAGACTGGGGGCCAGTAGCAGCAGAAGTCACGCTGAGAGACCTAATCTGCCAGTATCTGCTAGCGGTCGGGTCTCCACCAGTAACGCATCTGCCGTAGTAGATTGGTTGACGCGCTCATCAACAACATCGTCACAACTTACGAGTTGGCATGCCCCAAGAGCAGTCCCTGTCCTCCCATTGCCTCTGTCCTACGCCGTTCCCTCCCCCAGCGACGTATCCTATGCTTTGGGTTCAGCTCCACTCTTTAGTGAGGAGGACGATCAGATAGAGGACAGTCAGCAGCTACTGCCCAGCCAAGAAATGGAGGTGGCTTCTTTAGCTAGGCAGACAAATAGTGATGTGGACAGTGTCGTGGGTGCTGCGAGCGTTCCAGCTCCTGCGCCAGACACTGTTGACGAATCCACGAACATCAGTGACGTACAGCCACAACTCGGTGATAATGATGATGACGATGAAGCCGATCGCACTTGGGAGCCGGGTGATGAAGGGGCTTCATCATCATCATCAGGAGAAGAGGGGCGCAGGTTGCCCCGGAGTCAGCAGCTGAGGCAGCAAGGTGGTAGCAGTCAGCATGGGGGCACAATTCCAAAGACTGGAGCCGGCCGGGGCCGGGGTAGAGCACCTGCTGTGCGGCAGTCTACCTTATCGGGAGGTAGTGGAGCAGGGGTTCCTGGAGTTGGCAACAGCAGCAGTGAATTAGTGAGGCCAGGGGGTGGGAAAAGTAGCTACTCGGCAGTGTGGCAGTTTTTCCTGAAGCATCCGCAGGAGGGTAACATGGCCACATGCAAGATATGTAGGCAAAAGGTGAAGCGTGGCCAGGGTCCAAATGTTGGCACCATGGCCTTGCGTCAACATATGATGCGTCACCATAAAGCGACCTGGGAGAACCGAGGCTCCCAAGGGGTGGTCCAGTCTGCTTCCTCACCAAGTGGCACGCCGCTCCCAATTTCTGCCAGCCAAGGCTCCAGCACCTCAGCCGAAGGCAGCTGTGCGTCATACCCATCCTCTGTCGCTCCTGCTCCTCCTCCTCCTCCTCCAAGTCATGCATCCCGCCAGCAATCCATCAGCGAAGCCATGTCCAAGAGACAGCAGTATGCGCCCACTCATCCTACGGCGCAGAAGCTGAATGTGCTCCTGTCCAAGTTGCTGGTGCTGCAGTCGCTCCCTTTTCAGGTGGTGGAATCTGCACCTTTCAGAGAACTGATGGCTTGTGCCGAGCCGAGGTGGGGAGTCCCAAGCCGTCATTTCTTTGCCAAGAAGGCAGTACCAGCGCTGCACACTTTTGTTGAACAGAAGGTGGGCCAGTCTTTGAGCCTGTCGGTGTGTAGCAAAGTGCATGGCAGCGCCGACATCTGGAGCTGTAACTACGGTCAGGGACAGTACATGTCGTTTACGGCCCACTGGGTGAATGTGGTCCCTTTGCAGCAGCAGCAGCAACTTGGACAGGTCACGCCGCTTCGGCCTCCGCGCTCCCTGCCCGTTGGGCCTGTGACACCGTGCGACTCGGCCTCCTCATCCTCGGCCATCTCCTCACCCTCCACTGTAGGCTCAAGTCTCAGTGCCCCTCCAGTCTACCATGTGTGCAGGGCACGGAGGTGTCACGCAGTGCTTCACATGGTTTGTCTTGGCGAACGGAGTCACACAGGGGAGGAACTGCTTAAATGTATTCATCAGGAAATCCAAACATGGCTTACTCCAAGAAAACTTAAAATGGGAATCATGGTTACCGACAATGGGAAGAACATTTTGTCTGCGCTGCGCCAAGGAAGCCTGACCCATGCCCCCTGCATGGCTCAGGTCTTCAATCTGGTTGTCAAGCGGTTTCTGAAGTGTTCCCCCCGTCTGCAAGACATCCTAACAACTTCAAGGAAACTTTGCATGCACTTCAGCCACTCATACACCGCCAAACACACCCTTCTTGAGCTACAGCGTCAGAATGGTATCCCCCAACATAGTCTGATTTGCGATGTTTCCACCCGTTGGAATTCCACCCTTCACATGTTGGACCGATTATATGAACAGAGAAAAGCCATCATGGATTTCCTGATGATCCAAGCAGATAGGGGGACTCCCCTGTGTAACTTCAATGTCAACCAGTGGCAGCTCATACGTGACACCTGCCGTTTGCTCAGGCCCTTTGAGGAAGCCACTTTATTTGTCAGGATTACGGGATGAACGACGTGATTCCACTGCTTCATGTACTACAGCACATGTTGGAAACCATGGCTGGTCAGGGCACTGGAGACATGGCGTTTACATCTTACGGCCACATGAACCCCGTTGGAGCTGAACTGGAGGAGGAGGAGGAAGAGGAGGAGGAGGAGGAGGAGGAGGAGGAGTTGCCCAGCGAAACACAGTTTAGGCTTGGCGAAATGGCTGGTTTATCTAGTCAGCGGACAGGAGAGGAGGAGCAGGAGCAGCCAGAGGAGCTAGAGGTTTTTGAGGAAGGCGAGACAGAGGACCCGGGCACACCGTGGCAGTATGCAGTGGAGATGGAGACAGGTAGTCCATCCGAGTCACTTGCGCAAATGGCAGGAAGCATGCTCACGTGCTTGCGTAGTGACCCCAGAATTGTTTCCATCTGTCGGCGGGATGACTTCTGGCTGTCCACCTTATTGGACCCTCGCTTCCGGCACAAAATGGGGGCATTTTTTAAACCCACCGAGAGGGAGGACAAACTGAACTACTACAAAGACATTCTACGTAGGCAGTTGGCCGCTGCCTATCTGCGCCATGGTCCATACTCTCGCAGGTCTGACTCGAGGGGACCTCTGCGCTCACCTTCCACTGCCATGGCCGCTGGGGGGGTTGGCAGGGGCAGCAGCAGCAGCTCCATCAGCAGCAGCCTCAGTCTTCAGTCGCTAATGAGTAGCTTTCTACACCCGCATAGTGAGGCTACTCATGAGCAGCAGGAAGACCTGGACATGACCATGCCAACACACCTTGAGGATCCGCTGGACTTCTGGGCAGCAAAACTTGATTTGTGGCCGCAACTAGCAGAGTTTGCCCTGGAAAAGCTGTCCTGCCCGGCAAGTAGCGTGCCATCTGAGCGGGTGTTTAGTGCGGCAGGGGCCATAGTTACGGCGAGGAGAACTCGTCTGTCAACTAAAAATGTGGAGAGACTCACCTTTGTCAAAATGAATCAGGGATGGATCAGCCAGGATTTCCACCCACCAATGCCTGATGCATGCGACTAGATTCAGCATGGTGCCACGTTTTACACTTTCCAAATGGTGCAAAATGGTGCAAAACATATTTATGTCTTTAGGCCAATTTTTGGGCTCCTGCTGCTGCCAACTCCAGGGTGTGATTCATCCAATTTTTGGGCTCCTGAAGCCAACCCCAGGGTCTCTTTAAAGTAATATTTGGGCTCCTGCTGCTGCCAACTCCAGGGTGTGATTCATCCAATTTTTGGGCTCCTGAAGCCAACTCCAGTGTCTCTTTAAAGTAATGTTTGGGCTCCTGTTGCTGCTGCTGCTGCTGCCAACTCCTGCCAACTCCAGGGTGTGATTCATCCAATTTTTGGGCTCCTGAAGCCAACCCCAGGGTCTCTTTAAAGTAATATTTGGGCTCCTGCTGCTGCTGCCAACTCCAGGGTGTGATTCATCCAATTTTTGGGCTACTGAAGCCAACTCCAGTGTCTCTTTAAAGTAATGTTTGGGCTCCTGCTGCTGCCAACTCCAGGGTGTGAATCATGCAATTTTTGGGCTCCTGAAGTCATCTCCAGTGTCTCTTTAAAGTAATGTTTGGGCTCCTGCTGCTGCTGCTTCTCCTGCTGCTGCTGCTGCCAACTCCAGGGTGTGATTCATCCAATTTTTGGGCTCCTGAAGCCAACTCCAGTGTCTCTTTAAAGTAATGTTTGGGCTCCTGTTGCTGCTGCTGCTGCTGCCAACTCCAGGGTATGATTCATCCAATTTTTGGGCTCCTGAAGCCAACCCCAGGGTCTCTTTAAAGTAATATTTGGGCTCCTGCTGCTGCTGCTGCCAACTCCAGGGTGTAATTCATCCAATTTTTGGGCTACTGAAGCCAACTCCAGTGTCTCTTTAAAGTAATGTTTGGGCTCCTGTTGCTGCTGCTCCTGCTGCTGCTGCTGCCAACTCCAGGGTGTGATTCATCCAATTTTTGGGCTCCTGAAGCCAACCCCTGGGTCTCTTTAAAGTAATATTTGGGCTCCTGCTGCTGCTGCTGCCAACTCCAGGGTGTGATTCATCCAATTTTTGGGCTACTGAAGCCAACTCTAGTGTCTCTTTAAAGTAATGTTTGGGCTCCTGTTGCTGCTGCTCCTGCTGCTGCTGCTGCCAACTCCAGGGTGTGATTCATCCAATTTTTGGGCTCCTGAAGCCAACCCCAGGGTCTCTTTAAAGTAATATTTGGGCTCCTGCTGCTGCTGCTGCCAACTCCAGGGTGTGATTCATCCAATTTTTGGGCTACTGAAGCCAACTCCAGTGTCTCTTTAAAGTAATGTTTGGGCTGCTGTTGCTGCTGCTCCTGCTGCTGCTGCTGCCAACTCCAGGGTGTGATTCATCCAATTTTTGGGCTCCTGAAGCCAACCCCAGGGTCTCTTTAAAGTAATATTTGGGCTCCTGCTGCTTCTGCTGCCAACTCCAGGGTGTGATTCATCCAATTTTTGGGCTACTGAAGCCAACTCCAGTGTCTCTTTAAAGTAATGTTTGGGCTGCTGTTGCTGCTGCTCCTGCTGCTGCTGCTGCCAACTCCAGGGTGTGATTCATCCAATTTTTGGGCTCCTGAAGCCAACCCCAGGGTCTCTTTAAAGTAATATTTGGGCTCCTGCTGCTGCTGCTGCCAACCCCAGGGTGTGATTCATCCAATTTTTGGGCTACTGAAGCCAACTCCAGTGTCTCTTTAAAGTAATGTTTGGGCTCCTGTTGCTGCTGCTCCTGCTGCTGCTGCTGCCAACTCCAGGGTGTGATTCATCCAATTTTTGGGCTCCTGAAGCCAACCCCAGGGTCTCTTTAAAGTAATTTTTGGGCTCCTGCTGCTGCTGCTGCCAACTCCAGGGTGTGATTCATCCAATTTTTGGGCTCCTGAAGCCAACCCCAGGGTCTCTTTAAAGTAATGTTTGGGCTCCTGCTGCTGCTGCCAACTCCAGGGTGTGATTCATCCAATTTTTGGGCTCCTGAAGCCAACCCCAGTGTCTCTTTAAAGTAATGTTTGGGCTCCTGCTGCTGCTGCTGCCAACTCCAGGGTGTGATTCATCCAATTTTTGTGCTCCTGCTGCTGCCAACTCCAGTGTCTCTTTAAAGCAATGTTTGGGCTCCTGCCCCTCATAGTGATGCCACTTCAACTCTCTGCAATTGTGCCGCTCTGCGATTCTATTAGCGATGCCTCTGATCTGCATGTGATATTTATTCAAAGTATTATTTAACTAACCCAGCACGCATCCTATGCGTGTTACAGCAAGGCAGAATGGTTTACAACCCTATTGAGGCTCTAGGAGGCTCAGAAATAGCCGTTTTTAATAGCGATTCGTCGCGAATAAATTCGGGTCGAAACGATTTTTGTCGGAAAATTCGGCGAATCAGTCGAATCGAATTTTTCAAAAGTTCGCTCATCTCTAACTACATACTCTAGGAATACAGCTTATTATCCAAATCAAATGTTCCTTCATTCTGAACTGAAGATCTATTCTAGGGGATAGGATGGATTGTCAGTTCAAGAAATAAGTCTCGCTCTTACATTGTAAAACAGCCAATTCTTCTTCTTCTTTGTCACAACGTAAACAGTCAGGCTTCTGGCTGCTATGCATTGTAACCCTGCTATGTTACATTGTAAAGCAGCTAGAGCCTGCAATTATAATGTAAAATTACAGCGGATGTGTGAGTCATCTTGCCTTTGAGAGATCACTCTGAAGAATGCTGTTTCTGTAAAGTATAACAAGGGTTTGTAATAAATAAAAAAAATAATAGAAGTCAAACAACCCTTATAATATTACTTAAATAATCATGTATATCATTCCCTAAGACCACTTACACATTTTTTCCACTATAGTATGTATGTTGAAGGAGCTACAGTACCAATTTGCCTTGAGCCAGTTCCATGTCACATTACACCAAATGTTCTACAAAACAGGTGTACAGAAATATCTGAGCTGGGTTCTCTAAAGAAATATGTAGTCTATTAGGTACACCAAAATACTGAAATGTGGAGGCTGATTTAATACTATCGCCGCGTATTGCCATGTGTATAGTGGCGCTAAGAGCGACTGCTAGTAGACGTTGTAAGCAGGTGGCAGGCACTATAATCTAGCTTTGCAGGCGGATAAGTGGCCCTGTACTATCCTGTCCAGCATTGATAAATATGATGTCTGGAGGGCGCTGTAGAAGCGCTCTCCCTGATTCACTGCAGAGCCAATTGCGAATGCTAGGTGGTGTTCAAAGGTCATAGCAAAGATCGCCAGACGCTGTATGAAAAAAGTCTGTTTCATAACACATATACACCAGCACTAGAGAGAAAACATATGGAATGACATTGTTTTAACACCGTGACAATGATACTGCAATGCCAGACCTGCACATACAATTCTGCATAATTACATTTAAAAAAAACACAATAAAATTGTTTGGTTGCAGGGCAGGAGAGGCCACACAATGATTTGAGCCCAAAAAGTTTACTTAGCAAAACGCTATTTAAACACAACCAAATGAAACACTATTGAAATGTATGGGAGAGCGCTAGTGAGTGAAAGGTGCTACATGACGCTGCTGAACCTAGAGTGCCGGTGCTTTACACTGAGCCGCCTCTAGTGATACATGTGACGCTACATGGCGCTGTTAGAGGCGCTTTCTTAAATGTGGTTTTCACATACAACGCCCAGCATTCACCCAACGCTACGTGGCACTATGTGGCACTATGTGGCACTACCTGGCACTAGTGTTTCTTAAATAACCCCCATAATATATTTCTAAAACCGCACTAAGTAATTAATGTCTATATAAATCTCAACCATCAGCTCCATGCTCTTCTATTTTATATACAGAGCTAAATACATTTTAGAAAATGTAGATCTTCCTTTTGTTGACCCTAAGTGACCAACACTTCTTTGCCACTAATTTTTGGGTCTTCATGTTCTAAGTATTTTACATTTATATATTTAAATTATGTTTGGGGTTGGTTTTGCTTTCTTTGGTCACCTTCCCTTGTTTAATTAATTTTGTTATTTATAATTGTTACCAAAAAGAATAAAGTTTGCACTGTAAAAAGTTTATTTAAGGTGCTCCCCATTTAAAATCTGTATATACATTAATAATATTCAAATGTACAGCATATATTTCTATAACAGTACTTATTTATTGTGTTTAGATTACCATTGCTTTAGAAACACTGGTTATTCACAATGTGTACATAGATTCCTTTCCTTTCTGGTATTCTTTCATTTTTGGTTACTAAAATAGAATTCCCCTAGCTTATAGAGCAGGGGTTCCAAACTAATTTTCATCAAGGTTCACATCAGCATTCTGGTCGCTTTCAAGGGGCTGGTTAATAACAAACAAAAGCATAAGAGAATGCAAACCCAACTATTAAAATGAATGGTTACAGACTGGAGTCTGATTTGCCCTGAACTGATGCGGATGCTGAATTATTTTGCCCAAAATAGCCACATAATTATTTTGCCCACATGCGCTTAATAATTTAAACAAAATGAAATAAAACAATGAATCTGTTTTTTCCAACCCTTCTGGTAATAGCTAGCAATAACCCCTGCAGCAGACATACCACCCTTAGTAAGTTGGGTCGGTTAGGTGGGCCCCCCAATGTATGGTGAGAGATGTTGACACAGATGCACAGAATGCTACTATCTTCTCCCCAAGAGAGGGGGCGAGATTTGAAGCAGTACTGCACTCCACAGTGTCCTGGATCATTACTTAGCAGTGCCACATACAGGGGCAAAGACGCACTGAAACCTTGGAGTGACTGATCTGTTTATAAGTGGCAGTAGTCAGAGGGCCACATAAAAAAGACTTGGAGGGCAGCATCTGGCCCCCAGACCTTGGGTTTGCCACATGTGGTATAGAGTAGTGGTTCTTAACCTTTTTAAACCAAGTACCTCCTAGCGACAAAAAGGTTACAACCAAGTACGCCCGTGAGGGGGGGGGGTACATTATAAATTGTATTGACATAAGTAGGCCACATGCATCAAAGCACTTTTAAGGGAATAAGGAATAATGCTTTGATGTTAAAATAATATACCAGTCCTATCAGGCACCCCACGTAGGTGCAACCCTGAACATCTCCAAGTACCCCCTGGGGTATGGGTATGTCCAGTACAGGTTGAGAAACAGTGGTATAGAGGATCAGTTGTAGACAAGCATTAGGCTCTATTCACACCTCTCTGCTTGTCACTACACAAGGGAAAATGCTGCCCATTAATTTTAATTGGCACATATGTACACTACGTATAAATGTGAACTGGCCCATAAAAAATTAATGGACAGCATTTTCACTTGCGTTGTGACAGCATTGCCCAACACAGCGCATGCGGAGAGGTGTGCATAGACCCTTACACTTTTGCATAGTAAACAAATCAATTTAATGTATGTGCAGCCCTAACCTAGGGAAGTATGTTTTCTATGGAAGCACTCTAATGGGTGACCCAGCAATGGCTGCACCTGCAACTATTTTTGGGACCCTCATAAGAGGAAGCAGTCAGGAGGCTTGGTTCTAAAAGTGCTGCTACCACCACACCACATGCTCCCAACTTTCCCTAAAGTGCTATGTACAAAAGGTTAAAAATTGATGAACTTCAGACTAATTTTTTTATTGTATATAACTTCATAAATCTATCTCAAATGATGCTTTAAATAATGTGGGGCATCTACCTTATAGTTACAAATATTTGAATGCAGCATCTCTGCTTGCATCTTAAATAATTTCTTTTATTTCTAGGTACTATACTTTTCAATTTCCATGTCATTTGACTGCTGCTGGGTCTTTAGATTGCCTGGGATTAATGTTTATCAGTCTCTAAACCTACAAATTGATTTTCTTCTATGTTTATATTATCTGAGAGTTTGGTTAATTACTTCAGCCGCATATACATTAGACTTTGACATTTTCTTTTGAAAAAAAAAAAAAAAATATATGCAAACTAGTTAGTACATTGGCCAGAAAATGGAATTGCTATGCATTGCAGACAGAATACAAAATACAAATATCAGGTGATTGTTTATATAATCCGATGATAGCATTTTATTGTAATCACTGATTTAATGTATTAAATGTTTGATATCACATTTTACTTGTACAACTTTTGTGCAAGGCCTACTGTCTTTTTTCAATACATGTCCATACCTTTAACACAGAAAAAATGGTAATTGCCATGTGTCTACTTCTGTAAAATAAGGTACGACTATTCTCTAACTGAAACAATGCTCCATTGTGTAAAACCCCCCAGTTCACCCAGTTAAACTCACCTCTCCTTGGTCCAATGGTGCATGCGTGTGTGCTCAGCCATGAGCGCTATTTGCTTTGTTAAACCTTTTGGCAAATGGCTCTCATTGACTATAATGGCGAGCGCACGCTGCCGCATCCCATGCATCCTCGGCTCCTGCCCTAGACGGGATGTGAAAACTGGGGTGGGAGCACACATGATGCCAGGAATGCAGGGGATGTGGCAGCAAGCGCTCGCCACTGACAACAATGAGAGTGGCCTGCTGAATTACACCAGTTCAGCGGAACGCTCTCATTGGCCTTTGGACCAGAGAAAGGTGTGTACAGGCCGGTTCAGGATCCCCTCGGGGGGGACAGCCAGTAGCTGGCCCTGGAATCTTTTTGAATCTTTCAGAGGCATTCTGGAGTTTTGATCCAGATACCTTTTGCACTGGGACCTGACATTCACCTGACGTTCATCTGGCACTACGTGGCACTAGCGCTTCTTATATAAACTGATGTGATATAAAGGTATTTACTACAAAAACAGCCCACCAAGGCTCAGATAAGTGCCTAGATAATTTCAGATACTATTGGTGCTCCTCAGGGAGTACATTTAAATAGTATGACACATAAGATTGTATTTGTCTCCAGCCTGGTTTTAGTTACCGAGTGAAACACCTCATCTCACATAAATCCTATATAAACTGTAAGAGATTCACAGAATGAGTCTCTGTGTATGTGGCCTGCATCTTTCTACCCATTATGCGATGACCTAAGAAGAATGAAGGGAGTCTGAAGATATTGCTGTGCTGACATGGGACTAGAACATTTCCAAATCCCATTTTGTTTTACAGTCTTGCACCACTCTGCACAACAGAATATTATGGCCTGTTTGGAATTGTATGTGTATGCATTTTTTGCACTTTTGTGTTGCGCTGCAAACCTGTGATTTGGGTCATGCAAAACCTGTGTCATGTCATTCAAGTGTCCCCAATGCAATTTCCAGGGATTTTATATAATTTTATTATGCCACCATTTTCCCCCAAAATAAGAAAATATGGATTGCAACAGGTGCTGTATGCCTGCAATCCCCTGTTGACAGCGCCCTTGCGAACGCTGTGTATTTGCATCTTAAATGTTGTTGTTTTCCTGCGCTCACAGCCGGCGCTAGGTGTTGCTAGCACATCTGCCTTTACAAGCTGCCTCCAGCCGGCTCTGCAGTGCGCCCACACCAAATATTAATAAATAAGGCTCCCTGTAGGTAGTGTTTTTGCTACAAAGTCATCATGTTGTTGGAGCTCCGTAGCCCCAAGTTGTAGTTTCGTTAGGCTGAAAAGTGTAAGAGTCAACAGCATGGTGTTGTGACATAAATCATAAAGATACTCACAGGCAGGGTTTTGCTTGCCACCTTTGCCATTTAATCTTGCCACCTGAAACATAGGTGTGGGTGAGGGTTCACCTTTTTGATAGGGAATAAGGAAAACACAGCAAATGCCTTTGCTGGCAAATTCTCTATACATGTTTTCTTATCTTGTTCTGGTGAGTGGAGAATAAAACATATTACATTATTAGATTGTCTTATTTTTTCACATGGTATTGGCGCCAAACTATATGAGTCTAATAAACAAAATTTGATATAACTCATTGAGTTTAAGCAAGATTAACAGCTGGGACAAAAGATAATTATTTGCACAACTTAGGCAGTCTTATTTAAGAAGCGTCAGCACCACACAGCGTCACACAGTGACACTTTTTTGCCTCAGCATCAGATTTAACAACTAAAAAAACTAACGTCGGTGCAGCCGTCAACTAAATAAATGTATGGCATCATTGAGGTGTAAAAGGAATAAATGACCTGTTTAGCCATTGCTCCGGGGGGGGATCCTGAATTGGGATGCCCCTACACTTATGTTTGTATGATGGGAGACAGGAAGTAGCTTTGCACTGAAGTGAAGCATGCTTCCTGCTGCTCTACCAGAAATAGGGGAGTATTTCTCTAATACAGGGCTCAATATTTGGTAGATTGTAGATTGGGTTAGTTTAATGTTCCTGTGACTCAAGACTATGCACAGCACAGAGTTACCAGAGAGGGTGTAGGTCCACTTCAATAAAAAATAAGCAAGCAGGGCAGACTTGTAGGGCTGACAACGGTTCCAGGTCCAGGGTGGGTTGGCACATACTTATTGTTCAGTCATCTGAATAGCTTTTTGCATTTACATACACATCAATGGACTGTGATTATCAAAAGGATACATTTAGGTTGTTTATAAGTTTTTGATCCTTAGCTGGAATGAAGGTAACTGAGGTTTCCTGTGCATATGGCAATAAAACTCTTGGATCTGGATCTTGTTCTGGTTGCAATTCATGGGGGTCAATTTAGTACCAGGTTCAATAAGTAGAGAAAATAAATCCAATGAGGTAAGAATAGTGTTTTCAAAGTTTGGAATTAACAGCACCCTATGCTCTATGCAGAAAGATTCCTCAAACAGTATGGGGTTTATTTAAGAAACGTTAACGCCATGTAGCGACACGTAGCAGCAGGTGTTTTAGCGACGCTCATACAGAAGGCCTAATAGTGTCAGGTAGCGTTCCATGTATTAATAGTGTAATCAGTGTGCCGGCGCACTGGGGGAGGGCAATTTCCAGGATGTATTTTACACACATTAAATAATTTTTTTTGTAAACTTGCGTTTTTTGCCCACCCTTCAAGTGTCAGAGCCTTTGCATGTCCCCACTGTGTTTTCACTGTGTCCCAGTTTTCTCTGTTGTTTTCAGGGTTAATTAACCCTGCATCAGGCACTGTTGCCCTTATTCATCAAGCGATAGCGCCAGGTAGTGTCTGACGAGCGCCAGGTAGCGGCAGCTAACGGCGACTACCGACTCAAGTACGCCCGCGGCGGTCACAATGACGCATTTATCAAGCAAAATGAGGCTAGCGCCGGCGAGAGCGACGGCTAGCGCGGCATTCATCATGAAGCCGCCTGGACCGAACAGCGCCGCTGCAAATTCCCTCACAGCGCCAGGTATGAGCTGTCGCTCCCTGGCGATGTCCAATGCATTTCAATGGAGCAAGCTATAATTAATCATAATTAATTGGTATTATTTTTTTAAATTTTTTTTTTAATGTCAAAAAATCGGAGAACACTTCTGCAATGTTAGGATTTAATTTTAAGTCAAAAAAAAAAAAAAAAAAAATATGTGCAGAATTGATCTAACAGGTCTGAGATTAATGTATTCATATAACAAAATGATTCTAAAAACATGTATAATGTTACATTAAAAAAATATGGTTGTTTAGGGGTTAAAAACTAGTTAATACAGATCGCCGCCAGCGCTCTGGGGTTTACACAAGGAATGGACAGCGACAGCACATTCGGAGCGTGATTTTTTGATGAATATGAAGCTAGCCGTTCGCTCTGGCCATTCGTTGTCAGGCGCTCACATACAACGCTGGACCTGTGAAACAGCGACCCCCCAGCCCGTATTCAACATTACCGCACACCGACTGAGTCGCTGTCATCAAGCTAACGCCGGCCAAGCACAGCGAATACTGGCTGGCGCTGAAAAAATCACGCTACAGTCGCTCATCTGTCGCTACCTGGCGCTATTGATGAATCGGCCTCTGTGTCTTTTGTGTGTTTGCTGCACATGTTATTTTTCAGTGGGTGCATCTTTACTTCTGTTTCTTTATTCTCTATTTTCTGATCCTTTCTTATGCCTTTTTGTCATTGTTTGATCCACATGTGATCTTGCTATATGCTTTTGGCCATGTTGTCCCTTCTAATTATTCCTGACTCGGGAGATCTTAGCATTGCATTTAGCATTTTAACATTTATATTTACTATTTTGATATGCATCTTTCTCATCAATTAGCGTGCAGAAATGTGTTGTAATTTAAATACTAATATATTGGTGATTAGTGTTGTGATCTGATTTTATTTTTTTCTGTCTTTGTTTATTTTCAAGTAGGACATGTGCCAACAGAAATATGAGTATGCCCCACCTTCAGCCTGGGAGGGGACCATTGTGAAGGAGATTAGGGCCACCATGACCCAGGATCCGGCATCGGCCTACCAGCTCTATGATGCCTATACCGCCGATAAGTGAAGCATATGTAGGGCATATGTTGGTTGTTGTTGGAGCTCAAGCAAGGACTTTTCCTTAATCTCCCATCTTGTTTTTTGTCTCCACAGATAAGCAGCCTCCCCTCCACAAGCATGGCAAGGAGGTTCTCCCCCACCCCTCCCAAACCTGATCCCAACAGATCTGCGGTGGAGAGTTCTTCTCATCATGGGATGAGGGTGTCCCAGAGGAGTCAGACGGTGAGGCAGAGGGTGTGTGGATCATCAGCTCCTCTGATGAGGAGTCTGGCTACCGGTCTCAGGTGGGGAGTCCTGAGGTGGTGTAGGTAGTGGACTCCCCACCACTCCATGAGGGTGCAGGTGGGGGAGTGGAGGAGTCTGGGCCCCTCAGAGTTGGGGGAGCAAAGCCCACACTTGCTCCCCTCGCAGCCCTCCCTGGTTGGATGCCAACACATCATCCCCTGGTGAGTAGCCTTTGTGGTTATTAATGCGGCTAACTGTTGTGGAAGTGACAAGTGTGTGGCTCATGTTTTGTTTTACAAAACCTGGAGTGGGCGTGCAATATACACACCTCTCTCCCAAAGGAAGCACCACTACAATCAGCAATGAATATTTAATACTTTATTAGTACAAAAAAAAACCTAAAAATTAAAAATTACATACACCACAAGACAACTTAAAAACAACCAGTATGGCCAAAGGACCTAAATCAATATATATGGCCCCTAAGGGCCTATTAAATTAATGCCCTATGAGTGAACAATATAAGTTAATACCTAAAAGGCACAAAAATTCTATATATATATGTATGTGTGTACAAATTCATAAATATAACACTACCAAAATTATTATATACAAATATACATACAAAAATATATGTGCACAAAGTGCTCTAATGTAATGACACAAATCACTAATAATGTACAACAATCAATATTCACTATCTACAGTGTAAACATATATTAACCAAAACCAATGAGAATCAATATTTAAAGTGCAAATGCATGTGAAAATCACATAAACCAACAGGATACCTAATAGTGCACAAGGAAACCATCCCAATCAGACTTAAAATAAGGACAAAAACAATATATGGTAAAATACAAGTGCCGGCAGACAATATAAATGGTTAAATCTCACGTCATGTGGTGACACCCAGGGCAACGGTCAGGCCAACCTCAATGTAAACTACCATGTTTTGTTTTAGTTTTGGTTATTGTTGTTTCAGGGCATCATAGGCCGGTCAGCTCCGCCTCATCAACTCCCCCATTTACACCTGAACTGTGTGGAGTCCCTCAGATAGTGTGTGTGTTTTCAGTAATCCACATTTGTGTGTAATTTATAGGGTTTCTTGCGATAGGTTAGCATCACCATGTGTTGCACTTGCTGGTATCTGGTTTACCTGGTACAACACATTGGTCTTCCTTCAGAACTGTTTGTGGCACTGTTAGTAGCAGTGCACCATGTGTTGTGGATTCAAACACACATCTCCTTTTCCTACAAACAACATTTTCCAGAAGCCACAATTTTAAAGGTGATTAAACTCTTTGATTCAAGGAGGTAATATGTTTTGTTCTTACTATAGCAAGCAATGTAACAATATGGTGTATGTACCATACATTTGGGTCCCATCTAAAAGAACCCATACTATGTTTTTAGGTGTTTTTATTACAGATAGATCCTAATAGGCATGTATGTGGAAGTCCACACTGCACAACTAAACTAACACTGCCTTGACTTCATATTTTTGGAAATGTTGTTGGGGGTGGCGCAACCTGATCAGTTGGCTGAAAATGGTAATTCAGGGGTTTGTGTAGAGGGCACAGTGATCAGACAGCAATGGGTTAAAAGCTTGTTGTGCTGATATCTGTCTCTCACAGGTGCGCTAAATGTTTGGATAACTAGGGTTTTTAATCTCCAGTTTATATAGAAATGAATCCCCTGATTTCCACTTCATCTGAGCTACTATCTAATAAAAGAGCATTAGTTTGTAGCTGTCTTTCTTTTTTCAATATCTATACCAAGAGGATAATCTTGTATAGAAAAAACAAGGGAAAGTATGGTAAACTTACCCACCAGGCCCGGAGGTGCGTAACCTTCCCTGGGCCCCTGAGGAGTTGTGCTGTGTGGTCCTTTAAAGTTTGTGGTAGATCTGGAAGTTTCCCAGGTTGCGTGATCTCTGAATAAAGGCTCTTTAATTCTTCGTATGTGCCTCCAAACTTTATTGTAAACAAATAAGTCATAAAATCACTAAATTCAGTGGAATGGAACATCACCTTTACCCATGAGATTGCAGAACAAGAAATTATTTTCTTGGACCTTACTATCTATAAAGAAGACAACAAAATCAAAACAAAAACATATTTCAAAGAAACAGACCGGAACAGCTATATACCGGTGGACAGCGGCCACCACCCATTATGGATTAAAAACATACCAAAAGGACAACTGAAGAGAATACGGAGAAACTGCACTGACGAAAAATCGTAGTATGAACAGGCAACTGAAATTAAAAGAAGATTCCAAGAAATGACAGAGTCCAGTTTATTACAAAGTATAGTAGGAATTATAAGCAGGTTGAGAAGATTGTAAAGAAACATTGGGAAATTCTGAAGACACCACCCTCAAAGAAAACCACAGATCTTAGCACAACAATTAATCAGCAGCCATATAAACCCTCCAGAGCAGAAGAACGATCTCACCAAACAAATTGGTTTTAACAAATGTAGAGATTGCTTAGGATGCAAACTCACTGCATCTAACACCAACTTTCCAAGGAAACGTGTTGATTTTCTCAATCCAGCCACCGGAATAACCCACAAACTTAAACAAAGTACCACCTGCAACACCCCAGGGGTAATTTATTGCCTACAATGCCCCTGCGGTTTTATATATGTAGGACGAACAAAAAGGATGTTCAAGATAAGGCTTATGGAACAGATAACTGAGCAAAGGGGGTGGGAGTAGCTCCATCACTATTATTTATACAAAATTATCATCATTATTATTCAGGGCCTGGGAACCAATTTACCGCCCAGTTTAACCCTATCATCATCCAAGTATTAAGCACCAAACATGTCTAGCTATGTGGAAAGACAGAGATTTGGTTGCACATATATGCACAATACCTCTTGGTAGAGATATTGAAAAAAGAAAGACAGCTACAAACTAATGCTCTTTTACTAGATAGTAGCTCAGATGAAGTGGGAATCAGGGGATTAATTTCTATATAAATTGGAGATTAAAAACCCTAGTTATCCAAACATTTAGAGCACCTGTGAGAGACAGATATCAGCACAACAAGCTTTTAACCCCTTGCTGTCTGATCACTGTGCCCTCTACACAAACCCTTGTGTGCTGACCCTTTTCCAAACGCATGCATGTTGGGTGTTGTAACTGCTGACACATGCCCTTGGAGAACTATTTATTTTTGGGGTTATGTTTTAATCTTTTTATTGTTGACCATCTGCCCCTGCTTACCAATATACTACCAGTTGTTGTGGACATGTTGTGGCTCAATTTTTAGATTTGTTGGTTGTTCCAATCATGATCTTTGTTAGTTTTGTTTTTGTAAGTAAAGTTTTTCTTTCTCAACAGCTTGCATACAGGAACATCATAGACTCTGGAAATAAGTGCTCACATGCGCGAGAAGATGCTGGGTGGGGGCAGGAAATAGTTTAGCTGCTGTGCAGCAATGTTCTTTAATTTGGGCTATGTTGACCTTTTTGTTAAAAGTTTATAGCCTGTTGCTACACTTTGGCCTTATGTGTTATTCTGTGACTTAGCTTAATGTTTTTGTGTGAGTTTTGTTTCAAACTAACAACACAGTGTTCCCATTCCGTTAACAATAAACACATTAAACTGTCTTGCTTGTGAAAACTAAGAATTCATTGGCAAAACTCTGCCCACAAAGGTGAAATATATAAACTTACAACATTACTATGCCCCATCAAACCCATATGTTGTTGGACCATCATGGTGTTGGACATCCACAGATTGGCAGGTAATGTTGTGTATATCAGCGCTTGGAAATGTGTGTTTTAGCTGCACTTGTTGGGAGTTGACCAATACTCCCTTGATTGGGTATGTTGTACAGTTATTTGAGCTTTGCCCTAAGTATCAAAGCCTAGGGATAGGAATAAATAGAGACAAATGCTTTTCAAGGAGTCAAATAGCGGGTTGACCAGTTGTGAGATAGGGTCTATAAGATTGGGGTTTTTTGAAAGGTTAGTAATTTGTTAGATCCGGGTTTCACTGAAAAAAGGTAAGTAATTTGTTAGATCCGGGTTTCTTCGAAAAAGAGTGATTTGCTCAGGCTGGGTTTTTCTTAGTGGTGCAGGCTCCTGGTGTTGTTTCCAGGTTGAATGAGTGTGTTAGGATGGCACTGGTGTGCCTTAAAACTAACACATAGGAAACCCAGTTAGTTAGCCTTGTTTAGTTAATCCTCAGAAGCAGTTAATTAGCAACCCGGGAACCAACCAGGAGCCTGCACCACTAAGAAAAACCCAGCCTGAACAAATCACTCACCTTTTTTGAAGAAACCCGGATCTAAAAAATTACTTACCTTTTTTTTCAGTGAAACCCGGATCTAACAAATTACTCACCTTTAAAAAAAAACTCCAATCTAATAGACCCTATCTCACACTTTGGTCAACCTGCACCATTTCACTCCTTGAAGCGCACTTGTCTCTATTATTTCCTAGCCCTAGGCTTTGATATTAGGGCACAGCTCAAATAGCTGTACAACATCCACAGAATGGCAGCCTGGAGAAACAAGTGGTATTGGTGTGATTGTGGTTTGTCCACTGTGAGCTGGTGGGTTTTGCCCAGACCCTGCCCCCGATTCAAACAGGACCTGTAAAGATATATTTTGCTGGTATTTCCACATGTTGTTCCTGTGCATGTGCTGCCTGCTGTTGTAGCTCCGTCCATTGTTCCTGTTCCCGTGCTTTGAGGGGCCTTGGATGTGGAATGGGTAAACATAAATTAAGGTACTAAGGCGGATCCAGATAGCTGGATTGCTGAGACAACTGAATCATTGGATGTCTCCCTTACAGATGGTGTTTGTGTAAGGGCCACAAACAATGGATCATCCTCAAAATCAACACACGTCCGATTTGAATTTGGTGGCAGCAACATGCACACATTGTAAGTGTAAATGTGATTTGAGTAAAGCTCAAGATTCACTGTTCACATACCTGTGTTGCCTCATCCCCTGAGGCTTCTGACATCTGTGGTGGTGTGGACAGCTGGTCTTCCTCAGATAATGGTGTGCAATCAAAACAAGCTGTATGAGAGGCACAAAAGGAGAATTTGGAAAATTAACAATTGTCAAGATAAGTACTTTTGAAAAAGAAGCCAAACACTACATAACCCACACAAAGAACAACCCCAATGACAGTCTAATCATATGTATTATGTGGGGACTGCACCATATAGGAGACATCTGCAACAATGTAGGAAAATCAATTAAATGGAAATGTTACAGACAGCTGGGATGACTCAGAAAACAAACAATCTCATTCATACTCTGTAACAGAATTGGTTACACATGGCTATGCCTAAAAATTCATCTATTCATGTCATCCTGTACATCCACACCCTATATAAGGTATCTTGTGCTTCAACATGACCTCATATTCTTAGTAGCTTTTTATGGGTCCTTCGTGTTTACCACACTCAATGAGCAGATCCAACTCAATTTTTTTAGTGAGGATCCTGTGGAGCATGTTGAATCTCTTTTTAGTTGCTGCAGTGGTCCACCGATGTGCACTGGTGCTATTGAGGCCCTCAGCTATTCCAGCTGGTGCACTCAGTCTTGCTGAGGCCATGACTCATGTCCATACAAATGTGACCATTTAGCAACGGTGAGCTCGACTAGCTTGATGTTATTAGCAAGATTGAACTCTGGCTCATGCTTAGTAGATCATTTCTTGCTCCCCTCCAACACATCTGTGACAACATCAGGGGAGTCAGACATATGTGGCTCATGCTCATGCAACTGTGGGGTGTTCCGCATGCTGACAACCAACATTAGGAAGTCAAGGAGCATTTTGGGAAACATCAGCAGCAGCCACTGGGCTCACTAAAGTCCTGTTGTTGTGCAATCTAATTCTGCCACCATACCTTCTAACCACAGTATGAGTACAAATATTACTTAGCCCATGGCCACAAGTCAAAACTTTGGGGCTACCATAGCGTAGTTCTGGCTGTCTGTGACCTTATCCCTTCCTACATCAGTTTTACAGCTGATGAGGAAAAGGTGCAAAACATCAAAGTGGATTTCTATCATATTGCAGGAATCTCTAGTGTGGGGATAAACCTGGCTGCATTGAAGGGACTGCATTATTGCAACTGGAAAAGCTTCCATTTCATTAAAGTGATGGTTGTGTGTGATAATGAGATGTGGCTGCATGCTAGAGGTCAGGCTTTCTGGGATCGTGCCATGACTCCTATGTGTTGCACCAATCTGCCCTCTGCGGGATATTTGAGAACAACGAAATGGCTATTAGGTATGTGTCTACGCTGTAAGACATCTAAACAGTGGAGCTGCAGAACTCTGGGGAGGGGAAGGTGAAGGCAAAATGCAGCAAACCAAGTAGGGGTGTGCATTTGTGTTGCAAACAACAGTAATGCATGTGTTTGAATTTAGCTGATAAGGGATACGGACAGAAGACCCCCAATGCGGAACCCACATACCGCAGCTTAAGTGTGCTAACAATGCAGCTCACCGTAAGACACAGTTCCTATGTTTGGCCCAGTCAAAAGGGGAGATGCTTTACAGCCCAGAGAAGGTATCCAAGATAATCCTCACTTGCTGTATGCTATACAATATCTGTATACTCCATCGAATGGAGGAAACACTACTGGTACCTGAAGTCCCAGACATGCCTGCAGACAGTACAAAAGACACCCAGACCGGATTTACCAGGCGTGGACAAATTATTAATTCCTTTTTTCAAGTAGGTGACAGAAAGTGGCCTTGTATTGCTGTAGTAGCAATAGCAAGGAGAAATCTGTACCCAGCAAAAGCAGACCTAAAAAGAAGCCAAAAAACATTAGTTACATAACATACTTGCCACAATCAAAAGGTGGACAACAACTATTGCTATATGGCCCCTAAAGAATTAGTGAAGTCCTAGACAGGTATAATGAGCAAATGGGGAACTGATTTTAATAACATGTTCTTTCATTTCACTTCTAGTTACCACAAAGTGGATGAACTACCTATTTTTTATGTATTTTTGATTTAGCTGTTTCCATTTTCAAATATTTATGTTCCTAAACATGAAAAATAAATGAACAAATAATAAAAATATGTGTAAGCTGTATTGCGTGTTGTTGTAGTAGAGAACGGTGCTGTGGAAGGGCTTTAAGCAACCAGCAGCACTGAAAGGTAGAGACAGGATTTAACACAGGGAGTCTCTTTCATTAGTGCCAAGCATACATGACTTTTGTCAAAGTCGGACAAAGAAAGGCTAACCGGCAATAGCGCCATTGGCCTTTCTTCAGCATTCCGCCACGGACATTGTCAGCGCCTCTCCTTAGCAGCACAAGTGGCACTCAGTGGCAATTCATTACCCTCTTTATCATAGCCCATTGGTTGATGTTTTCTCCATATTTATCCTTATACCAAAAAATCCATATATCCTTGGAATAATGATGTACCACACCTGTAAAAATGTCCAATGACAGGGGTAAGTGATTTTTGAAGACAAAATATTTTACTGAATTTTTTAGGGTTTTCACTCAGATGTAAGCTTCAGCTCACACCTAAATGTAAACTTGCTTCATTAGATAGTTAGTATGACCCAGAATACCTAGGGGTATTTTTAGCACCAGGTGTAAAATCAAAGTGCCATTTTTAACCACGTAGTGGCAATTTTTCAATTCAGTAGTGGCTGTGGCTGTACACTTGCCACACAGCCTACTCTTAGGGAGATCAATGAGAGTCCATTAAACTGGGGGGACCATGGGGGGCATGCTAAATATTTAGTGAAGCCAGTGCAACTTGCAGTGTGCATTGCGGTGTGGAATGCAACATGCATACTGGTGAGTTTTAGTGTTTAGACACAAAAAGTAAAAAAAAAAGTTTGTTCTATCTTTTATCCCCAAAATTGCCAGTTCCTGTGATGGGGCGTCTTTACAGGTTAGGTACATCATTTTTCCAATGAGGTAAGGATATTTGTTTTTATGTTTGGAAAAAACAGAACCCTATGGACTATGCAGAATAAAATATATCCTTACATCACTGGAAAAATACTGAACCTAATTCGTATAAAAATGTGCCATCACATGTACAGGTGTTTTTTTTTGGGGAAAATGTAGGACAAATACTTTTTTTGCACTTTTTTGTGTCTAAACACTAAAACTCACCTGGTTACAGGTTGCAATTTGCACCACAATGCACACCCGAAGTCACACTGGCTTCAACAAATACTTAGCATGACTCCCTTGTCTGTGGGATGGCAGGACAAGAGTGTAAACTCAAGCTAAAATCCATTAATTTGTGGCCACAATATATATTGGGCCTTATTCATGAAATTATAGCGCCAGGAAGTGCATGTATAGCGGCAGGTAGCGCCACGTAACACGAGGTAGCAGCAGGTGAATGCCGGCAAATGCACACAATTACATATTTATGAAGCGGAATCTGTAGAGCGACTGGGACAACGCCATGTAGCATACGATTCATCATTATCCCAGGCTTTCAACATTTATGCAACAATGTCTGTACTTGTCTCTAAATGAAGTGGTAATGTCACACCCCACCAACAATGTCAATCCATGTTATTTTGTTTGCTTACTGCTGTTCCCGTGTATAAAAAAGCATGTGTCCTCCAGCCACACAATCTAGGACAGTGGTTCCCAACCTTTTTTTCACCGTGGACCGATTCAGGATTTGGTAATTTTACCGTGGCCTGGTGGGGCACTGGGGGGCGGGGCTGGGGGTGTGGCTGGGGGCGGTGCAGCAGCATTGATTGTTAATATTGTTTTGATCCAATTATTTTAATGTTAACGTATTTAAACATGCCTTCGAAATAAAATACAGTTACAGAAAAGAATAAGTATGGGACAGAGCTGGAAAAAGAGAGAAGGGATGGGATAGGACAGAGCTAGGAAAAGAGAGATGGGATGGGACAGAGCTGGGAAAAGAGAGATGGGATGGGACAGAGCTGGGAAAAGAGAGATGGGATGGGACAGAGCTGGGAAAAGAGAGATGGGATGGGACAGAGCTTGGAAAAGAGAGATGGGATGGGACAGAGCTGGGAAAAGAGAGATCGGATGGGACAGAGCTGGGAAAAGAGAGATGGGATGGGATGGGACAGAGCTGGGAAAAGAGAGATGGGATGGGACAGAGCTGGGAAAAGAGAGATGGGATGGGACAGAGCTTGGAAAAGAGAGATGGGATGGGACAGAGCTGGGAAAAGAGAGATGGGATGGGACAGAGCTGGGAATAGAGAGATGGGATGGGACAGAGCTGGGAATAGAGAGATAGGATGGGACGGAGCTTGGAAAAGAGAGATGGGATGGGATAGAGCTGGGAAAAGAGAGATCGGATGGGACAGAGCTGGGAAAAGAGAGATGGGATGGGACAGAGCTGGGAAAAGAGAGATCGGATGGGATGGGACAGAGCTGGGAAAAGAGAGATCGGATGGGACAGAGCTGGGAAAAGAGAGATCGGATGGGACAGAGCTGGGAAAAGAGAGATCGGATGGGATGGGACAGAGCTGGGAAAGGAGAGATGGGATGGGACGGAGCTAGGGAAAGAGAGATGGGATGGATCAGAGCTAGAAAAAGAGAGATGGGATGGGACGGAGCTGGGAAAAGAGAGTTGAAGCAGGGAAAGGTGAGTTTTTACAGGTGCCCTGGGGGGGTTCACACAGTAGGGGCATCCCGATTCAGGATTCCCCAGGGAAAAGCTGGCTGGTGATAAAAGGCACGCTCAGCCATCTGCAACTATCCCAGGAGGCTGAGCGATGCACAATCATAAACGTCCTGCTTCATGCAATGTTTTATATCCGCTGGGCAGCTGCAAACAGAACTATGCAGGGCGAAACAAATGCATAGTCCTGCTTGTTGCAGCCCGGAGTATATTGGAAAGTGCACTGCAGAACTTCTTTTAACTGAGCGCCGCTCAGCCTCCTGCCATCGAAGCAGACAGCTGAGCCGGCCGCTCCTCTATAAATCACCCACCTGCTGTCTTTCCTACCCGTTGCACATGCCGCCTTTCCTCCTGTCCATCCGACCCCGCCCGCTGCTTTCCCTCACGGTCTCCGGCCCCACCCCCTGGCTTCCCTCAGTCTCCAGCCCCGCCCGCTGCCTTCCATTCCGGCCGATGGCCCCGCCCGCTGCCTTCCCTCATGCTCTCTGGCCCCACCCACTGCCTTCCTTCCCCGTCTCCGGCCCCGCCCGCTGCCTTCCCTCTCTGTCTCCGGGCCCGATATCCCCCGACACCCACTCTCCTGGCCATGGGGTCCGCAGGTTGAATAGGGTGGGGGGGTTGGAGTGCTGGGCGCGATAGCCTCAGGGCCCGGCACCACTTGAGCCAAGGACCGGTAGCAGTCCGCGGCCTGGGGGTTGGGGACCACTGATCTAGAACGCCTGTGGTCGCTCACTGTCATTTTTTAATGAATATGGTTTGAGTGGCTGAGATTCTGCCGCACTGAGCAGTCGCTGTCGTTCGCATGCCGCGCTCTGCAGTTGTTAAATATGGTATTGGCGTGTGTCCCTATAGTGCCGAACATTGCTATGCATACGCTGTGTTAATGTTGCGTTTCATTGCGGGATTTTGGGCATTATCTGAATTTCTATCATGTGTGCACAGTAATGTATTTGAGTGCAATCTTTTTTTTTTTTTCGTTTCCTCTCCACAGATAAGCGTGCTCCCCTGGGTAAACATGGGAAGGGGTTCCTCCCCCGCACACGTGTGTTGGGTTTGGATGAGTCTGTGGGGGAGGGTCTCTCTCGTAGATCCCATATTGAGGACCCAGGGGAGGAAAGGGATGATGCCCCAGTGGAGAGTGCTGCTGGGGTGAGGGCAGTATGGAGCCTCAGCTCCTCAGCTGAATCCCAAGCCCCTGTGGCCACTCTCAAGTGGGGACTGCCAGTGGGGAGGAGGCAAGGGACTCCACCACAATCCCTCTAGGATCAGGGAGGGAGAGGGAGGAGGGTGGCCCATCGGGTTTGGGATCTGCTGGGCCCATTGTGCGGAGTGGAGGATCCATGCCTCCACCTCATAGCCCTCCCTGTGATACCAGCAGCAGCTCATCCCCTGGTGAGGGTAATTATTATAGTGGATTACTATTTCCATTGGTACCTTGCTGTTACTAAAATATTCCTTTGCACCTATACCTTTTTTACAGGGCATCATAGAGCCGACACCTCCACCAGCTATGCAGCAGCAGCATGGGCCAAAGCCACAGCTGCGATGGTGAGTACCCAAAATTCAAATTCTTACATATTTTAAATAAAAATGCATGTGTCCATGGCCATGAACAAATGTTAGTGACAGTCTGCTGCTTTCTATTACACATGAAGATGCTATATTTGCAAGCCTCACTCATAATTGCATGTAAGCATGCTAGTTTGGTGTCTCTGCTAATGTTACTTGACAAAACATTATACAGGCAGCCGGTGATTATGTTGTGGATTTATAATCCTCCTACTATTGTACCGTCACTATCTAACTATTGGATAGGTGAGAGATTTTACATTAAAAAGGGACAGGACTAATTGAGCAATACAGGAACTACAGTCTTCCGCTTCTTAAGTAGGCCTTATTTGGTTAGTTAGGGTAGTTTATAATGGAAGACTAGGGTGGATAATCTTGAATGGTGGACCATTTTTTGATTAGGACCAAATATAATTTAGACTTACTTGGGTGTTGTTCAAATAGTTTATAATAATGTTACTTACTTAAAAAATTTTTACCCCTTTTATAGGTATGAAATTTTTTTTTTAACCTGCAGGACTTATATATATTTTTTCTTCCCTACAGCTTGCAGAAAGGAGCAGTTACAGACTGTGGCAGTATGTCTGAAGGACAAGACTGATGCTGCTGGGGAAGATGAAAAAGCCATAGGGTGGGGGGAATTAGAGTTGCCGCCGTTTAGGCCCATGTTGGGCACTTTATTATAATTTAAATACATGTTTTAATTGGTTTTTTTACATTTGTGTCAGTATTTTATTCAATAAACTGTATTTTATATCAACACACACACATACAAACGCAAAAAAAAACATTTATATTGCCAATGTGATCATTGATAACGCTAAAATTGTATTTCAATGTTATATTAACACATGAAAAAAAATGCCCAGACACCATCAGATTTGGGTGAGCGAATGTATAGTGGCTTTAGAGCGACTGCAAAACATCAGATTCATCAATGGCGCCCAGGTTAATATAGCGACAGGGGCGCTCTGTGATAGCGACTGACGGCCCATCAGAGCGACCACTAGCGGTCGTTCTTAGCGCCGCAGTACAGACACTCATCTGTCGCTATCAGCCTGTACATGTACAAATGTGCACAGTTTATTTTTTTTACTATAAAAAAGCTCAAAGTATTAAGCGTAAAATTCTATTCAAATCTATTTCACAGTGACATCGACCCCATTTCCTCAATTAACATAATTTAATACTGGAAATAATTAAGTCATTAAACTCTCATTAGAATAAAGAAGCTGCTTATAAAATTGTCTAGGCAAAATCATTATGTTCTAGGTTGCTAATACATGTAAAATGTCACCATTTCTCTATTGTAGATATTGTAGGTCACCCTGCCAGAGGTGCAGCAGATTTTAGATTTAGGATTTTACAATACTTTGGTGTATCATGCAATTACTTATATAGGGTATAATGCCCCCACAACCATAAGAAGTATTTATGAAAAATGTGTTTCCCTATGTTTCTTTCTGCAGAAATATATTCTATTATTCATGCTAAGACTTTAAAGCAGAACACACCCTGCTGTGTGAAACCCCCCTGTTTACCCAGTAAAACTCCTCAGGCCAACGGCCTTAACCATGCTTACATCCTTCAGTAAAGGGCTCCGACTGAATTCAATTTGGAGCACAATTTCGCATCCCCCATAGCCCCAGTGGCAGGCATGCTCCTGTCCCAGCCTATCTAAATCTGCTACCCCGCATGCAGGGGATGCAGCAGTGGGCACTCCCCATTGAAACCAATCAGAGCCATTTGCATTTTGGACAGGAACCCATACATATGCATGGGCATACGCTGTGGGTGTGGCCTATTTTTCTCTATGTCTGTGCATGTGTGTGTGCGTAGGTCTTTGTGTCTGTGCATTTGTGTCTGTGTGTGAGTGCAGGAAGTTTATCTGCTTCCTGCACGCTCCATTGGGAGGGGATGCCGCACTCTGGCTGTAATGAGGGATGCCGCACTCTGATTGTAATGGGGAGTGCCACACACTGGCTGTAATGAGGGATGCAGCACACTGCCTGTAATAAGAGATGCCACTCACTGGCTGTATGGAGGGATGCTGCTCACTGGCTGTAATGAGTAATACCACATACTGCCTGTAATGGGGAGATGCTGCACCCTGCCTGTAATGATGGATGTTACTCACTGGCTGTAATGAGGAATTTCGCTCACTGTCTGTAATCAAGGATTCCTCATACTGCCTTTAATGAGGGATGCCTCACACTGGCTGTAATGAGGAAAGCTGCTCACTGACATTAAATAATGAGGAACTCCACTGGCTGTAATAGGTAAGGCGGAGGGATTCTGCACACTGCCTGTAATGAGGGATGATGTACATTACCTGTAGTGGGTTGATTAGGGAGGATATTTTAGCACACCATTTGGTTAAGAATATTTTTTTCTTATTTTCCTTCTCTAAACCCTTGGTGCATCTTATGGAGTGATAATTGTGATATTTAATTAGAAAAATATTAACATATGGATTTTGTTTTACTTTCAAAGAGGACCTGCAGCAGGACATTTAAGTGCTAGATGCACCGCTCCACATAGTGGCCTTTTCCCCAGGGGAACCCGAGCCCAGGCCCTACTACTCACCAATTTCCATGATCTCTTACAACCCTGTGTGACCTCAGGTGACCATGTGAACTTCACTGGCTGCCATGTGAGCTTCACTGGCTGCTGATGGTCACGTAGGGTCAAAAAGTCCAGTGCGAATGAGGAATAGGCGAGTAATGGGTCCGGGTTTCTGGTTCCCATAGGTAACAGAATGGTTATGGTAAAATGTGGTATGGGTCATCAAGAAACTGGGGTGGCCCTGGAGGCCTCCTCGCATAGGCGTGGCACAACAGCACCACTGCTCCAGTTATAATTTGGCCCTACCCAAGGCCACTATCAGAGCAGAAGTCCAAGTTAACACAGAAGCTTCATTTAACACACAAAGGAGTTTGGCAATGTGCACTAGTTGCCATCATATCATTAAAGTTAGCTAAAAACTGTGAAAAAATGGGGCAAACTTTGTACTGCGTACATTTTTAGTTATTGAGGTTAGAACACATTGGTGTGACAATCAAGAGTAAAAAGTGTTTCATTTTTGAATTGACCAATTAAAACCAGTGGTTTTATCACAGCATCACTTTATGCCTCACTCAGGTAGCGAGTGACTGTTAGTACCAATGTGTACGCCAGATTGAGGCAAATTTATAACTTGCCCCTTCCTCACAGTGCAGACCAGCTCTTTTGTATAAGTAGCATAATATTTTAGTGTTGCTGAAGCCTAATATGTCATAGAGCACAATGGGCAGAAAAATATTGAAGTGTTTTATAACAAAAAAATGTTGAAATAGCAATTTGGAGGGGAACTAATACCCTTCCTGACCAAGGTTTTTAATTCCATTGAGCCGGAGTGTGGGTTCCCAAGGCAGTCCCTGGAGGCAATAATCACGGTTCTCCCTAAACCAGGAAGGGACCCATCTCTGTGTAGCAGCTACAGGCCAATCTCTCTGATAAACGTTGATATTAAGCTATATGCTAAGATTTTGTCTTCTAGGCTCAAGCCACTTCTCCCCGGCCTGATAGATTTAGACCAGGTCAGGTTTGTGCCCGGGCGGGAGGCGCGGGAAAACACCAATGAGCTTTTTGATTTAATAGCACATGCTAAAGCTGAGAAAGCCCAGTGTGCCTTATCTCGTGTGACGCGGAGAAGGCATTTGACAGGGTGGATTGGATGTTCCTTAAGGCTTCCTTACAGCAGGTTGGTGTTGGCCCGCGATTCCTGTCTAGGATCCTGGCATTGTACTCTGAGCCCACTGCACGGGTGAGGGTGAATGGCCTCCTCTCCTCTTCTTTTGGGATTAGTAATGGCACGCGACAGGGCTGTTCGTTGTCCCCGCTGCTCTACGTTATCACAATGGAGCACCTTGCTGTGGCTATTTGACAAAACACGGACATAAAGGGCATAGTGGCAGGGGATCGGGAATATAAGGCCTCTCTGTACACAGACGACTTGCTTCTGCACTTGACTGGCCCGCTTACCTCCTTCCCAGTGGCCCTCAGGGAGATTGAGACGTTTGGCCGCGTAAGTAATTTCAAAATTAGCTATGCTTAGTCAGAGGCCCTTAATATCTCTCTCCCCAAGCAGATGGTAGAACAAACAATACCTATTCATCTGCCCAACAGTTTCTTTAGGAAATTAAAGAAGGCTTTCTTAAGATTTGTGTGGGGTACAGGAAAACCCCGGATAAGATTTAGTACCTTAACTAGGCTTAAATCAGACGGGGGGTTGGCCTTCCTGACCTGAGAACCTACCATGCAGCGGTCCTAACACTTTGTATATTAGACTGGACACAGAGGGAAGATGGGAAGCTGTGGGTCAGGTTGGAGAAGGCAATTTCTCCAGTGAATCTTATTTCACTGCCATGGGGGTGCACTCCCAAAGCAGGTGAGGGAAACACTCCCATATTTAGTGGGACAATTCCTGCTTAGTTGGAATAAGCTGTCCAAGAACCACATTTTAATTAGCAGGCCAGGCCCCTCTTCGCCAACTATTCCTTTGTGCCTGGAGTGTGGGTTATAAGCTTCTTAGTGTGGGAAGCCTCATCCAACATTACGATAGGCAATATCTTGACATTGGATGGGCTCCCCACACTGGACGAATTAAGGGAAAAGGTTTCGGGACAGCACATCTCATGGTTTCTCCACAGGCAATTGAGTGCATTTGTAGCGAGTCAAAACCTGGCGGAACGGGGCATAGTACCTTTAATGCAATTGGAGCACGTCCTCACGCAAGCACCCCCCAGCTCGCATGCAGTCACTGTTCTGTACCGAACCTTGCTGGGAGCATTGCGTGATTCCCCACCGGGATTCGTAAGGAAATGGGAGGAAGAGCTGGGGATATCTGTTTCTGGAGATGAACTTACCAAAATATATCTGTTCACTCACAAATTAGCAGTTCCAAGCGTAGCCCAATAGAGGAATTTTAAGGTTTTATCACGATAGTACAGATGCCCGGTTGACCTACATAAGTTCGATGCCTCTCGCTCCGATAGGTGTTGGAGATGCCTAGAGGGGCATGGGAATATGGTTCATATTTGGTGGAGCTGCCCACCGATTAAGGCTCTGTGGGGGAAAATCCTATCGATCTATAACAACATCACAGGAGAGTCGGTACAGAACTCTCTGCAGCTGGCTCTGTTGTCACTGCTCCTGGGGCCTCTCTCCCATAGTAAGAAGGGGATCCTGTGACACCTTCTGACAGCATTGAGAACTGTCATTCCAAGGCGATGGAGATCCGCAACCCCACCTTCGCTTGTCGAATGGGCGGAAGAAGTGGAGGCCATCCGCCGTATGGAGGAGCTGATCTTGGATTCAGATGGCACACAGGAGAGGTACATTATGACATGGGCTGGCTGGATTACAAGGATAACCGTTTGCAGGCAGAGGTGTAACGGAGGGCTCCGGGCTCACGCGCCTTCGCACCGGTTCTATCTTTACCCCACTCCCAACCCTACTCCACCCATGTTCCTTCCCTCTACCCCTATCCCTGTATGTTTTATTTGTCTTCTACGTGTCTCTGATGTCTGAGGCTTTTTGACTTCTGTGCCCCCCCTCCTCTAGCTGCCGCCTCCCCCCTTGCAGGTGTAATTTCGGGGTGGCTCTGTCACCCCAGGATGTTCCGCTTCCCCCGGGCCCTGGACTCCTGGGTCTCTGTCTATGGGCTGGATTGGCTACTGGACTTGGTTCTTGGGGGGTGGAGGCTGGGGGATGCCGGCAGCGTGACGAGAGATAATTCACATCCCAATTCCTGATATGACTTGGCGCTCCTGTTGGGGTCGAGCTGGGGTGGGGGCGGGCGTGGTGTGAGGGTTGATCTGGATGTGCTGTCATTATATATGCATTCGGACATAGATCGTTTCTGTTATTTATCTTTCTGCTTGAATTTTTTTTTTTTTTTGTAGTTATAAGCTGCAAAACTTCAATAAAAAGATATTGAACTAAAAAAATGTTGAAATGAAAATGAGCCCAACCCCAAATTCACTCACCTTTTCTGGGGTGTTTTGATTAGCAGTGCCATTAATGCACACTTACAAAAAGATAACAGCACCCCAAAAAAAAATCCCCAACATTTGTGGTTTCACACTGCTCCAACGCTTAACCATTACAGCAGGGTTGAATTAGTACCCAAAACGTGTCGCAGTTGGGGGGTACAGGAAATAGGTGTATTCTCCCCTGCAAGTACCTTTTTCACTGATTTTAACTATGAACAATATAAAAAAAATATAAAAGTTAAGTTTTAATATTTTCTTCATTGCGGGGCTTGGCTGCTAGACTTTTTCGATGCTTCATAAAAAAAAAAAAAATTAAAAAAGTAAATAAGCGTCCACGGCTGACGCAATATAGCACAGAAAGGAATTCATTCAATTCATTCATCTGGCTCATAGTCATGTGTTTGCATCTTTGACATGTAACAAAACAAAACAAATTCCATTTATTTGCGTTTAATTTCAATATTTTTTCGGCACATAACACTTCAGTGCATTTCTGGCCATTGGGCCTGATGCAGAGCCTCCTCTGAACTGCCCTTAAAACCCTCCGATTGTCCGGGTCTCCCGTTTGAATCGTGGCTCAAATGTGATGCAGAGCCTCCGTCGGAATGGCTCCCTAACTGATCCGTCAATTTCACTTTACTCGGAAAGCTTTTTTTGCTCTCTCGGGTGCCTTCAATTTGATCGGGGCTCCCGGTCACGTTCACACGGGCGTCCCGTTTTTCCCTGATTTTTCCTTGCATTTTGAACGTACCTGCTTGGTTTCCGTCGTATTTGACCTTCCATTTTGGTGGTTTGAGCAAGTATACTTACATCTCCATGGCTCTTCAGTTGCCAATCTGGCTACACGCAAGCGCACATCCCTCAAACTCCATTGGAATATACATATGGCAACCACTGCCAATTTGACACATTTTTTTGGGGAACAATAAATTTGGGTTCTTCCTTTTTCCTTGCCATTAATGCATACCTTAATCTCCTTTGTGTTCCTTTTTCCTTGCCATTAATGCATACCTTAATCTCCTTTGTGTTACTTTTTCCTTGCCATTAATGCATACCTTAATTCTTTCTGATTGTTTTGGATTTATTGTCCCATATCTAAACTTTTTGTGTCATGTAAATGTGTGATGATGTTGTGTGATTGTATATTTGCAGGAAACACAACTGTCAATGTATTTTTTTTTTTTTATTCCAACGTTGGAAATTTTTAATCAAAGTTTTTTTTACAAATAATTGAATCTAAATGTTTTAACAAATAAACTATTTTCATTTTAAGCCAAATTAAAATTCTTTAGGCCTCGGTGTCTTGTGGCTGTGATTTTCTTGTATCTGTGAATGAAAAACAACATTAGTTTAGCATTGTTTATTTGGTTTGGTTGTGCGTGGTTTTTTTGGGGCCCTTTTTAAAACGGACCTTCTGCGTGATTTACTGAAAAGCCCAAACTCTTAACCAAAGATTCTGCAGCATCTCAAAATAATAGATTGTAATTTTTTAGTCAATCAATAATTATTATTTCCACCACTGTGCTGCAACTCAGTTCAGGAATTTAGTATACGGCCGCCGCCATCTTGACTCAGAAGCATCACACTTACTGAGGAGAGGAGAGTGGGATAAGGTACAGGGGGTGGGTTATAGCTGTGCTTTGCTCACACAGAGCAGAGCTGTGCTCTTGAAAAGGTCAGCAATCCCAGAATGCAGAGCAGCACAGTTAGAAGGCACTTCCTGTTTGCAGGCTGCCTGATAAGATGGCGGCTTCCATAATCCGCCATCTTGGATGTTGAAAGCCTCCTAACATGCACTAGGTGCAGGTAGGATGATTTTGAAGGTGGCCAAACTTTATGTACAGGGTGGGGGAAACATATAAGATAGACTCTTATTCTGAGTGAAGGTCCGCTTTAAGGGCTTTTTAGACAAAGTCTTTTTTTTTTTTTTTTGTTTTTACATTTTGTGGCCAATGGAATTGTTGGTTCATTTACTTTGGTACCAAAAAACGCCACTTACCATGTTTTAGGCGCATATTGCGTCAGGGGCGGAGTCTCCATTCTTGCTCCCTTGGTTGCTGCTGTGAATCTGTTTGCATGACAAAGACACAGATATTAGAGACTGTTGTTGTCTCATGTACACAAAAAGCATTAACAAGTTTGCTGGCCTAACTAAAGTCACTTTTTGAACCTCTTGCTGCCTCACATTGCCCTAGTTCTGCTATCTGCATGTAGCCTAGTTTGTAGCTGCGTACATGTGTTAAACTAAGGTGGGCTTGTATGTAACGTGAAAAACTAAGTTGTTTCAGACTATTCTGGCGCTTTGTTTTTTTTTAATTACAAGGAATGTGTGCGCGCACATAAACGCACGCGCGCATACTCACATCCATGATGATGGCGTCCTGCTCCGGGGTAAAGATTGCGGCCGACAGCTTTTCTGGGTTTGCAAGGTATAGCTCTGACGTTCCCCCGCGGAGACGTGCGTGCGTGCGCGCACCCGCTGTTGACCTCGGCCACACGGAAAACATATTTAAAGCACAAGGCACTCAGCTCTGTGTTGGATACCATATCAATATGGGCAGACCTAAAGGGAGCAAAAAGAGCCAACCAAGGGCCGAGGCACATAGCAGCCGCACACATGCCTCATCCTCCACAAGACAGAAGAGCAGGCACCAGACACATGCCGAACATGCCCCCACTAAAACGGTGGATACTCCACACAAACAGGCACATTCAAAAAAACGCAGGACCAAGGGTACATTAACCCATTCACCACCACCTGCAAAAAAACCACGCACACACAAGGGTGCCCCATCTAGTCAGACCATGCAGCATCCTCCACCTCCACACACCAAGCATACCCACAAATCCAAACACATAAGCAAGGGTAAGCGCATTGCAAAAACCACCACCCCACCCAGGTCACCCACCCCTCCACCTCCACCCTCTGGTTCCCCCAATTCCAGTACCTCAGATTCCACATGCAGCTCCACATCTGATAGCTCAACAGGAACCCAGACATTAAGCCAGAGAAGCACACACACAACATCCCCCTCCCCCATAAGCCAAAGAAGCACACACGACTCCCCAGATACCCAAGCATCAATTTCCTCAGAGGCAGGGGAGACCACACACCCATGTGGCAGACAACTACGGCGTGGCTCACTAACTGCCCGATTTTGCGATGCTCAAAGCATGGCGGTGGCAAATGCAGTTTGCGAACATTATGATGCCCTATTTGGCCGCACCTCCAAAACAACCACAAAGCAGGCTAAGATGGAAATCTGGACTAATATTTGCAGGCAGGTCAATAGTGTGGGATCAGTCCGGAGAGATATTCAGCAAATAAAAAGGAAATTTGGGGACCTGAAATACTACAGCAAAAAAAAAAAATGGACATGCGCCGTCAGCAGAGGTAATGGACAATTTTTAGTCACATTGTTAAAAGGATGTAACACTTATTAGGTGTGATTTAATCTTCCCCAGCCAACAGACAGGGGGTGGAGCAGAAGTAAAGGAAAAAGTAAAATGCATTTTTTTTAACATAGTTAAAAAGATGTAACACTTATTAGGTGTGATTTAATCTTCCCCAGCCAACAGACAGGGGGTGGCTTACCCACTAAAATTATCCTTACGCCCGCCGAGGAACATGTATTTTCATTCATACACCCGGCCAGCATCCAGGGACTGGCAGAGGCACAAGACACAGACCGGAATGTAAGGTCCCAAGGTGAGTGTGATTTTGCCATGACCTAGTACAAAAAGTTCAAGAAGGCAGTGTTATGCTACACAACACACTGTACTTGGCCATTTACCTAATCTTCCTATCTACATTCTAAGGACCAAGTCAACAGGACACACCAGGCCCCCAAACCCCTGCGTTAGCACCGAGGCCAAGGGCACACCAGGCTTCTACACCACAAACCCAAATTGTGGATTGCGATGAGGTAAGTCAATGGGCCTTGATGTGTACTTTTAACATTGATATTTGCGAGCTTTTGTGGACATAAATAAACTAAAAGGATGCTATATTTCTTAACAGACCCCAGGAAGCCCACCCATCATCGACCATATACGAGATTTGGAGGAGGACAACCCACATATGTCACTAACCACTACTGCACCAGTGGCAGCAACGCAGGCAACCCCGGCACAGCTACAACCACCTTCGGAACCAGAACCAACAACCCGTCCCACTGCTCCTACCCAGTCTAGACGCCATATTTCCCAAAGAAGGCAACTTCAAATTTTGGAGGAAACATGGAGGCAGGAAAATATTGCCTTTGCTGCGACAACACAGCAATTCAATGAGACTGTGTGCACCCAACTCACAAACCTCAACGCCCAAGTAGAGGTATTAAACAGAAATATCTCTGCCCTAACCAGCCATATGGCTGAGATTAATCAAAGCCTGGCCCACATTGCAGCCAATTTGCAGGCACAACATCATTCCTCGTCACCATGCAACCCAACATACCACTAATTTGTGGGGAATACATTTTCTCTGCCCACGTGTAATTTTTCTTTTGGGACCAAAAAAACAAATGACAAAACAAAATTTGTTTGAAAAAAAAAAAAAAAAAAAAAAAAAAATTTGTGGTCTCTGAAAAAACACTAAACACTAGTTGTGCACGTATGGTTTGCGCGGTGCCACTTTGGGTGCAAGAAAAAGGAGGGGTGGGGAGGGCTGAAACTAAAGGTGGTGGAGTAGCCCACAAGCCATGATTACGTTTAGGACCGTTGCAGGCGTCTATTGTAGTGCCCCCCCCCAGTCACATCAAGACAACGGAACCTCATCTTCAAGAGAACAAAGCCTGGCTCCAACACAGAGCGAGTCCTCCTGGGGGCAGTATTGTAGCGCTCCTGTGCCTGTGAAGATCGGTGCAGGATGGGGGTCTTCATCCAGGGGACCAAAGGATAGGCAGAGTCTCCTGCCCTAAAACCAAAAAACAAAAAAAAATAAAAAAAGGTGTGCATTGCAACAATAGAAAAGAGGGACAAATAGGTGAGCGGGGTAGGGTGGGAGGAAAGGACATTTGTAATGAGACTACATGCACATCCAACCTGTACTCTGATTTAGAAAGTCTGGGGAATACTACTTACATAAGAGGGCAAGAACATGACGCAATAGGGTACAATCACTTAACCCATTTAATTTGTAGATCAATAATTGGGCTCCAAATATACTACGCCAAAAGTTACCAAATAGTGTGTTAAGGGAACAAACACAGTCAGAGAGGGTGGGCAACCAATACAAGTTTCAGACACATACCCAGTAGCCAGCCACCAAATAGATCGGCAGATTTGAATCGCTCATGTAGGCAGGAATTCCTAGGCAGGGAAAGCCAGAAAAACGACTCCCAAAAACCAAATCAGGGCCAGCCAGTGCCTGCACATTTATCCTATGTCCCATCTTCAAATGCCTGCACACAAACAATAACATAAAAATGATGGAGACCCTGTAAAAAGGATACCCAAAATAAAACAATAAAAAATATCAAATACTCATGCCATCGATGTCCAAAGGCGTGCGGTGCAGCCTGGTTTCTGCCATACTCAGCAGGACAAGACCGCGGTGCTGGCGCCGCTGATGTGCTCCAACAGAGGACTGCATATTATTGCCCGAGTGCATATACGGCTGCTCTGACTTGCCGTAAGTGAAGGCTCGGCGGCCCCGTTTTATTAGGGTGATTTCAATAGGAAATCAAGGCTCTGCATCACTGAAAAAAACGGACCAATGAACGAGGCGTCCGTTTTCCCGGGAAACAGCCTTGTGCGAGCCGACAATCGGAAAGGCGGCTGAGCGCACACCTGAGCACATAAACGCACACTAAAATCAACGTAGCACCCTTTCCTGACCCGATCAAAGCCCAAAACCAACGGGGAAATTCACGGGGTAGCTGAACGGGGAGGCTCTGCATCAAGCCAATTGTGCTCTATGGAATCCTAAATCAACACAAAACCCTTTTTTCTGGTGGACCCAAAGAATGATTTTTTTTTCTGGTAATCCCCAGGATCGGTTACTCTTGTGAGCATAAAGAATGATTTTCTCTTGTGGCTCCTTTTTTTTTAAAAGAGACCATTTAGATACTCTGGTCAACTTCCCATAGATTTTTAGTGGCATTTGGCAGTTTTAAAAAAACACTCTATGGGGGTACAAGCAATAGGCAGTAAATAAAGGAAACCCAACCCATGAGCAATAAAAATGTTTATACTATTTTATCTTTACCTTATACAAAACATACCACAACAAGTACAATTTAAAATGCTATTTAATTCCTCTTACACCTTGTTCAGCAGAAATTATACAGCAGTAAGAACCTCATGTTAATCCCAAGCTCTGTTAGAAAATATCTACAATTTAACATTTTATTTACAAGATAGCTGTTGTTTACAGTCCTTCACAAGCTTTTAGAGGAAAATTACAACATCAAGGCAGCATCTGAATAGGGTCACAGATTATTCATCCATCTAAAATGCGGGCAGCATCTGCAATATTAATATATGTTCTGTGATAGTCAATGTCTGCATATAGATGAACCTGATTTTGTTGATAAATTATTTACAGGCCCTGGAAGGTTATGTAAATCCTGACAAGTGGGGCTGACTCATAAGACATTGCTTTGTGAAAAGATAAACACATTCCTCTTTTGTGCACAATTTATGTTTTATAAGCTGTTATAAGCATGGCGCGGTATCCATTAATTAAAGTTCTTACTTGTTACATGAAAATCGCACTATTACTATTAATATCATTATTTAAAGCAGATCCACACCCATTTCCCACCTAATGGGTGTGGGTCCGCATTGTGACAGGTTTAGGGGGTTTCCAGATTCCTGGAGCCCATCCATCCCCAAAACGTCCCTTATTGCTTACCTTCATCTTGATCCTCGTCTGAAATTCAGCCCTGCAATTGGCTGTCAGTGGTCACATGGGTTGGGGTTACTTTCCCAATCGCCTATCAGGGTCATCCTACGTGATCGCAACGTGACGATGCACAGGGGGCTCCAGCAATCTGGTTGACCCCCCTAAGCCTGTCACAATGCAGACCCACACCCATTTGGTAGGAAATGGGTGTGGGCCTGCGTTTAATGGAGGAAGGTGTTGAATAGCATATATATATATATATATATATATATATATATATATATTTATACCATGGGTCTGATTGTCTGACCGATTCAACATTATTAATGGGGCATTTATAGATTTACATTGTGTTTGCCACATTTACCAGACAAAATATGCCATGTTCGTCCCAACGTATTGTTAAAATTATATATGAACAACTTTCACATTGTGCTTCCGGCAGCTTATCGAGTAGCTGTGATGAGTGGCAGCCAATAGGTGATTGCTGGTTCAGCACCGTAAGGCTGGTTTTACACTATTCCGGTTGCGAAGCGCTCCAGCTGGGATGGCAGCACGATGTCCTCATTTTCTGGCAACTGCCAGAAAAGGATGCTCACAGGAAGTGCTGCGTCCTGGAAGGTCACCCACTACCTCTGTTCTTCCATTACCAATGGAAGTCACCGCTGAGCTTAACGTGCCAGCTGACAGGAGATACCTCATTTAAAAGCTGTCTCCAAGTACCATTTCTGTATTGTCAGCGTGTGTGCTGTTTTAGCCTTGCACTGCTCTTTCCCCGGGCTATGCTGCTGACCTTTGCCACATGTTCTGTGCCAAGACCTGTGCTATGCCTTATCAAGTCCAGTGTCAAGCCTTGTTGTGGATCTGTGGATCTGCGAGTCTGCTGCTAAACCCTGCTACTGGCTTGTTAAGTGCTTGTTCCTGCTACTGTTCTGTTCTGTTCAGTTTGTTCAGCCATGGTTCCCTGTTGCCCACCCCCCACGGTCATGTTTCTAGCTGCCATTATTTCTAGTCAACAATGGCATTCCAGGTGATGAGGCTTGATAGACTGAATAGCAGTGACTCGTAATTCAGGCTTTTTTAAAATGGACCAAAACCCATATTTTTAAGTAGCATCCCTTGAATTGCTCCTCCCATGACCCATTTCGGGACCAACCACGGGTCTCTTTTTCTTCACGATTGGCTTTGAAAAAGAAACCTGTGGTTGGTCTCGAAACGCATAGGTGCCCACAGGGGGGGTTGCTGCATCTGGTCCCAGTATACGTAAGCAATATAGCACTTTGTATTTACTGTGTCTTTTCGTATGCACCTTATGATGATTATTGGGTTCAGGAAATCTTTTAGCACATGAGATACTGTCGATGGATGCACTTATTTAGCACTAAGCACTTTGTATGTAAATAGATTTATTGTAATTATAAGATTATTGTTTATATTTATTTATTGGCATAGAATATTAATGTATGGAGGACACACTAAAATTTAGATGCAGTGCCCCCTAGTGGTTGATTATACTTACAGCAGGCATATGATTTTTATAGTTTTTAATGATGTGGTTAATATGTTATGATAATAATAAAAATATTGTTTTCTAAATAACGCGAGTGCAAGTGTCAGACTCTGTAGGCATAGGGGAAGGGGGGATTTTGTGCATGATATAGGTTTGGTATAGGATTCTTGCACTGTACCACACTGTCTAATTCCAGTTTATTAGGTAATATATATCTTCTATTTTACATAGTAGCTGAAAAAATATTGTATAATCAAATAAGGACTTCTAATTGGGTGGTTAATGTCCAAAGACCCGACTCCGGGAATTCAATTCATAGGTAGGTATGAGGGGGTGTAAAACGTGGCTTAAAACTGGCATGAGATGCTGCCAATGCTGGAAGACCAAATAGTTGGCTCCCCACTATTCGTAAGTATGAAGATCCTGATCCTGGAGCTGTAACTACAGTCAGGGACAATATATATACTTTAAGGCCCACTGGGTGATTGTGGTTCCTGCACAACCACAATAGCAACTTGGACAGGTCCCACCGCTGTGGCCTCCATGCTCCTAGGCCGTTGTGCCTGTGAGAGTGCACTTGTCTATTTTGGTTCATGGATGTGCACATGTTTTTTGCACTTAGGCACTTTTTTCTGTGACACCATTGCTAATTGTCAATTACATATAAATTTTTAACATTTAACTTATTTGAACACATTTAATAACATATAACATAATAACAATAACATATAAAATAAAACAATAACATAACATTTATCACATTTTTTTTTGTTAATTTTGTATTTTTTCCATTTTTTTATTTTTTTCATTCTCTTTTTTTTATATTTAGTAAATTTTTTTACAAAATGTTTTTTAATTTTTTATATTTTTTTTATTTTTTGGGGGGGTATTTTTATTTATTTATTTATATTTTTCAGTGCCCTCCCAGCCTACCATGTGTGCAGGACACTGCAGGTTCACGCTGTGTTTCACATGGTTTGCCTTGGCGCTTGGAGTCACAAATGGGAGGAACTGCTAAAAATCATTAATCAATAAATGAAATCATGGCTTACACCACGAAAACTGCAAATGGGAACCATGGTGACTGACAATGGGAAGAACATCTTGTCTGCGCTGCAACAAGGAAGCCTGAGCCATGCGCCCTGTATGGCACACGTGTTCAACCTAGTTGTCAAGCATTTTCTGAAGTCTTCCCCCCATCTGCAAGACATCCTAACAACGGGAAGGAAACTTTGCATGCACTTCAGCCACTCCGACACCGCCAAGCACGCCCTTCTTGAGCTACAGCTTCAGAACGGTATCCCCCAACATAGTCTGATTTGCAATTTTTCCACCCGTTGGAATTCCACCCTCCATATGTTGGATCAACTATACGAACAGAGAAAAGCCATCACTAATTTCTTGATGATCCAGGCGGATAGGGGGACTCCCCTGTGTAACTTCAATGTAAACCAGTGGCAGCTCATATGTGACACCTGCCGTTTGCTCAGGCCCTTTGAGGAAGCCACTATTAGTCAGTCGCCAGGACTACGGGATGAACGATGTGATTCCACTGCTTCATGTAATACAACACAAGTTGGAAACCATGGCTGGTCAGGGCACTGGAGACATGGCCTACATTTCACGGCCACATGAAGCCTGTGGGGGCTGAAGTGGAGGAGGAGGAGGTGGGGGTGGGGCACAGCAAAGCACAGTTTAGGTTTGATAAAATGGCCATTTTATCTAGTCATCTGACAGGAGAGGAGGAGCAGAAGCAGCCAGAGGAGCTAGAGGGTTGTGAGGAAGACGAGACAGAGGACCCAGACACACCGTGGCAGTATGCAGCGGAGATGGAGACACGTAGTCCCTCTGAGTCACTTGCACAAATGGCACGATGCATGCTCACGTGCTTGCGTAGTGACCACATAATTGTCTCCATTTGTCACCTTCCACTGCCATGGCTGCTGGGGGGGGGGTGGCAGGAGCAGCAGCAGGAGCTCCATCAGCAGGAGTCTTCAGTCGCTAATGAGTAGATTTCTTCACCCACATAGTGAGGCTAATCATGAGCAGCAGGAAGACCTGGAGCAGGCCTTGAACCAGTAGGTCGTGTCATACCTTGACATGACCATGCCAACGCACCTTTAGGACCCGCTTGACTTCTGGGCAGCCAAACTTGACTTGTGGCTGCAACTGGCAGAATTTACCCTGGGAAAGCTGTCCTGCCCGGCCAGTAGTGTGCCATCTGAGCGGGTGTTTAGTGCAGCGGGGGCCATAGTCATACCAAGGAGAACTCGTCTGTCCATGAAAAATGTGGAGAGACTCACCTTGGTGAAGATGAATCAGGCATGGATCAACCAGGATTTCCACCCACCAATGGCTGATCCATGGTAGTAGCTGATGCATGGTAGCTCCTTATGCTGCTGCCAACTCCAGTGTGTGTCTTTCAGGCAATATATGGGCTCCTAATGCTGCTGCTAACTCCAGGGTGTGTCTTTCAGGCACTATATGGGCTCCTTATGCTGCTGCTGCCAACTCCAATGTGTGTCTTTCAGGCAATATATGGGCTCCTAATGCTGCTGCTAACTCCAGGGTGTGTCTTTCAGGCACTATATGGGCTCCTTATGCTGCTGCTGCCAACTCCAATGTGTGTACTCTTAAAAGACACATGCTAGCATATTTGGGATGCCCCCGCCCCAGTGAAAGGCAATGGCTGCTGGCAATTTGACAATGTGACTATCTTTACAAAATGCAAAAGGTAAGTAGACAGTTACTCTTAAAAGACACATGCTAGCATATTTAGGATGCCCCCCCCCCCCCCCCCCCCCCGGTGAATAGCAATGGCTGCTGGCAATTTGACAATGTGACTATCTTTACAAAATGCAAAAGGTAAGTAGACAGTTACTCTTAAAAGACACATGCTAGCATATTTGGGATGCTCACCCCCCCCCCCCCCCCCCCCGGTGAATGGCAATGGCTGCTGGCAATTTGACAATGTGGCTTTCTTTACAAAATGTAAAAGGTTAGCAGACAGGTACTCTTCAAATATTTTTGCTAGTATTTGGGACTCCCCCTGTTCAAAGACACAGGCTGGCTGCTTTAACAGTGAAAAAGTGACTTTCTTTACAAAATGGAAGAATTTAGACAAGCTAAATGGGCAGCACTAGCCTTAAAGCCACCTATAGTATAGAATCCAATGTACTGGTGTGCACACTCTCCCCAGCAACAACATATTCAAGACAAGAGCAAACAATGGGGGAACCCACACTACCCCAAAAACAGTTGCCAAGGATCCAAGGAGTGGCACCACTCACAAGAGTAAAAAGAGTATCTAAATTTTATTGTTTGTAATTACATATAAAAAGCATACTAACATATACACAAATAGACAACATAAACACATAAAAACACCAGGGGGCGCCGGTGGTCTAGTGAAAGTCATCATATAATTCTGCAGTGCTCCGGTTGGTCTGTATATACATTTTTTTGCGCTATTACTTCTTTTGCACACCTTGGTTTGTCCTCCTGTTTGATGATATTTATTAGATGTACTGTTTGGATGGTTTGATTATATCGTCATTGATTTATTGTATAGCACATTTTTGCACTTGATTGCATATTTGCACACACTGATATGGGTATTAGGGATCTATGAATTGGTATTTGAATTAGATATTAAAATTATATGATGACTTTCACTAGACCACCGGCGCCCCCTGGTGTTTTTTTGTGTTTTTATGTGTTTATGTTGTCTACTTGTGTATAGGTTAGTATGCTTTTTATATGTAATTACAAACAATAAAATTTAGATACTCTTTTTACTCTTGTGAGTGGTGCCACTCCTTGGATCCTTGGCAACTGTTTTTGGGGTAGTGTGGGTTCCCCCATTGTTTGTTCCTTCTTTACAAAATGCACAATGTTAGCAGACGGCTCCTCTTCAAATATTTATGCTAGTATTTGGGATGCCCCCCTGTTCAAAGACACAGGCTGGCTGCTTTAACAGTGAAAAAGTGACTTTCTTTACAAAATGCACAATGTTAATAGACAGGCACTCTTCAAACATTTATGTATTTCGGATGCCCCCCTGTTCAAAGACAAAGGCTGGCTGCTTTAACAGTGAAAAAGTGACTTTCTTTACAAAATGCACAATGTTAATAGACAGGTACTCTTCAAATATTTATGCTAGTATTTGGGATGCCCCCCTGTTCAAAGACACAGGCTGGCTGCTTTAACCGTGAAAAAGTGACTTTCTTTACAAAATGCACAATGTTAATAGACAGGTACTCTTCAAACATGTATGCTAGTATTTGGGATGCCCCTCTGTTCAAAGACAAAGGCTGGCTGCTTTAACAGTGAAAAGGTGACTTTCTTTACAAAATTCACAATGTTAATAGATAGGTACTCTTCAAATATTTATGCTAGTATTTGGGATGCCCCCCTGTTCAAAGACACAGGCTGGCTGCTTTAACAGTGAAAAAGTGACTTTCTTTAAAAAAAGGCACAATGTTAATAGACAGGTACTCTTCACATATGTATGCTAGTATTTGGGATGCCCCCCCCCCTGTTTAAAGACACAGGCTGGCTGCTTTAACAGTGAAAAGGTGACTTTCTTTACAAAATGCACAATGTTAATAGACAAGTGCTTTCAAATATGTATGCTAGTATTTGGGATGCCCCCCTGTTCAAAGACACAGGCTGGCTGCTTTAACAGTGAAAAAGTGACTTTCTTTACAAAATGCAAATGGTTAGTAGACAGGTACTCTTAAAATATTAATGCTAGCACGCTTTTTAAAGAATGACACCAGGAAAAGGAAAAGCTAAATAGGCAGGTGTGTTATTAACACTAAATAGGCTTGAAAGCTAATGCACACATTTTAAACTTTCCCTGTCTTTCTCTGTCACTGTTACAGCCTCTCTCCTTCTCTCTCTGTCCCTCGCTCCTTCTGTTCCTTATTCTATCTATCTGTCCCTCGCTGTATCTATCTATCTATCTATCTATCTATCTATCTATCTATCTATCTATCTATCTATTTTTCTGTCTGTCTGTCTGTCTATCTGTCCCTCGCTCTCTCTGCGTGATCTGCTCTGGCCGCAATACAGTGTCGGAATGAGCTTCCTCAAAATGGCGGCCCCTTATATAGGGCTGTGACATCATCGGGAAGCCTGGCTGCCGATAAGTAGTATGTGACGCCTACCCAGGATTCCTTGCCCCATGGGACATGTCCTGATATGTGGATCCACCATTTTAGATGGCCTGTATAGTAGTAAATGGAGTTTTAAGGAAGCGATTTGTGCGATTGATTCGTGGCGATATTCAGAATCGTTACGGATCGCATTTTTCCTGAAATTCGTAACGAATTCGGGTTCGTCAGATTCGATTCGCTCATCTCTAACAACGGTCTTAGATTGAGAGAATATGAAATAAAACATATTTATGATAACTATTTCTAAACTTCCTATAAATGTTACATTCTTTATACAATGTTAGCAAGATGTTTTCTGCTGGAGTAGGAGTTGGAGCATTTCACAACTCTTGACTCCACAGCCTCGGTTGAATATAGATTTGCCGACTCTATTTCACTTCATGTGATGCGTGTGTTCACCTTGCCCAAGTCCCCGTTAAAGCAGTCCCTAAAGATTAAGGACCTCAATAGGATTTTCAAGTAACCTCATGTTTCTGCATAGTCTATTAGCTATTATTAACAGTTAACCTTTATTTCCATCCAGAATTTGATCATGGTGCTCTTCTTTGACAGAAGCTTTATCAGCACAGTTGCTTCTGGTCAGTGTCATCTGAGATGAATGTCTTAACATCAGTTTTCTGGCATATTGCTGTAAATGGGGTTTTTGAGTTAATTTTTTGCAAACCAATGCTTGTAAAATAAAATTGTATAATTAAATAAAAACATATATACATGTTTTAATTTCACTAATATGCACAAACATTGTATGTAATTTATCTTGACATACTTTATTGTGCTAAGACCAACTCCTGAACATCTGTGATGCAAATGTTTAGCTTATCAAGTTGCTGTAGGTATGTACAGTGAATATTCCCTATTCCATCCAGCAGAAGGCAAATCTGCATAAGACATGGGAAGCACTTCTGTGCAGATGTGATACCATCACAAACATAAAACAGAAAAATATATAAAAAAAAACGTAAATTCACATCTCTTGGAAAAATTAATAGTAGGTTTAGGTACACTGGATAAAATGTCAAATGCAACCAACATAATGCATTCATAATGAAGTTTAAATGCTTTAAATGTCAAAATGCAATTTTAATGTTACAAATGTACACTAGCCTATTATACATATTCAGAAACATACATATATACATACATTCATAAAGTATTTTATTTGAAAGACCTATAAATATACTAATCCATACAATTATCTGATTAGCCTATATGTAGTAGCAAAAGCAAAAATGCAACGCATATAATATAATAATGCAGAAACCAGTTCATATCTAACCTTTACATGGGGTAAAATGTAATCATAGCGTCTATGAACATGTTGTGGACCTAGGTACTAATGAAACAGTTATTCTAAGTATGTCACACACCCCGCTTCAAGAAATTCATAACGTGTGGATAATACTGACCTGTAGAGGGCGATATGCAGAGATGCCAGGAAAAAAGAGAGCCCCTCCCGGTCCATAAATACCTGGGACCTCCCACTCATTACCCAGTCTTCATCTCTGCAGTCGGCGAGCAAGTCAGAAGATGTGGTCTCCTCCTTGCACAGGGGGATTTCAGGTAGCCGGGATGACTCCCGGCCCTTTAGTTATCTATTTCCGCCTGGATCTTTTTTTTCTGTTACCTCATGCCTCCCAGCCTAGGCTGACGGTCCGGGTGAGGGTAGAAAAGCACCCTTGGTGCTTAAGAGCAAATGCTCTCCCGTGAGACCCTATATAAGAGGGTAGGCGGTCATCCGGGACGGTGACCCCGGTTTGGGATGCCTCGTCCCTTGGCCTTAAACTTTGGGTGGTCCCCCCCTTTGGGTAATGCCCCTCTCTCTAGCGGCATAGCGGAGGGTAGGAGCAGGGCCCCTTATTCGGTGTTAGGTCCAAATTTTGTAATCATTAATTCTTAATAATGTTTTAATGTATTAATTTATTAAATTACCCTACCAATAGTTATTAACTTATTTATTACTTCATAACAGCGTGTATTTCTCTGTCAAAACGGCGCTGTGGCCGCCATTTTTATGCAGGCTTTCTCCCTGAGGTAAAAGGGGCAGGGCCGGGCGTCAGGGTCAAAGCCACGGCCCGCTCCCCTCCTTCTGTCTCTTCTGAGACCGGCGCCGCGGCCGCACATGGCTGCGGTGCCAGCCTTTTTGCATCGTCATGGCGGAGGGGAGCTTCTCCCCTCACGCTTTCACTCTTGGGGGCGGGGCCAGGCTTTCCAGCGCTGCGGCCCGCCCCTGTGTCACAGGCACCGCTGAGGTGCTTTTCTTTGTGCCTGTTTCCTCAGAAGGAGCTGGCCACGCCCCCCTTCTCTCCTCAGAGCTGCTCTTTACCTCACGGAGAGAGGGAGCTGTCTTCAGGACCACAGTGAGTGGCCCGGTGGGCCCCCCTTCTGTCCCATCACCTATAATTATATATTTTTATGTCATATATATATATATTTTATACTCCGCTTTTCTTATTAGCCTTTTTTATTATGTCTTTCAGATATAACCTACAGTGGTGTTAGGGGGTTTTCTCCCGGTCCTAGGGTCCCTGGGTTCTTTATTGGCTTATTGCAAATCCTCCCACTTGGGACATTAAAGGGGCATCCCGGGTTGCTTATATGCGTAATTCCCTCTGTCATTGCAACCAACTATAAGTTCACCTTATGGAGGCATCCCCGGATACTGGGCTCGGGCTCCCCTCGGGGCAATCCCGGAAGTGTATGGGGTGTGGGGCATCCCTTACTGGCGATGACGTATATCTGTGTATACCATGCGCACAGCAGACTATTATGCGGCAGTCCGGACCCCAGGCGTCTGGTTCAGCGCCGCCGGTCTCTCCTCCCCCCCCTCCCAGTTTGATCCGTGCCCAGTCTGACGTTGTCATGGGCGGGCAGTTGCAATCGGAGATGTGTGCCCGATTGGCCAATCTTGAAAAATGATTCTCCAGCACGGTCACCAGAAAGGCTCCGGCTAAGAGAAAGCACTTGTCGCCGTCTTCACCGGCGGCCGACTTGGATGATCTTGATAATCTGGACTGGTCTGATTACTCCCAACTTGAGGAAGGGGAGGTATTATTCAGACGATCAGCAGTTTGTGGGTGCTGATACCGAGCGGGGCTTGGGGAGATCTTCGGATACTCCTAATGTTCTGGCTCAGATGTTTGAGGTTTTGGCTATTTCTCCTCCTGAGGCGGTTCCACAGTAAAAGGGGAAGTTTTTCGAAGAATATAGGCCACGCTTGGAATTTCCTAACCAAAAGCATTTTGATGGGATTATTGCTAAGGAATGGGAGAGGCCTGCCCGACTCCCAGGTGTCCCTCAGGGCTGGGACAAAAAATATCCCTTTCCCTTGGATACGATTAAGCGTTGGGCGTCCCCTCCCGAGGTGGATGCACAGATTCTGGGTTTATCCAACACTACTGTTTTAAATTCTCCTGATTGCTCCATGCTTAAAGATGGTGAGGATAAACGCATTGACCAAATGGCTTGTCATGGTTTTGCCAGTGTTGGGTCAGCCATGAGGCCGGTTTGTGCTTCAGCGCTGCTGGTGGTGGCTACCAGGTCGGTGGTCAGGGACCTGTTGACTTCTTCCGTGTTAGATCCGGATAGTGACGAGTTCCTTGGCCTTAAAAGGTGTGAATTGTTTTTGTCATTTGTACTAGCCGCCTTGGATGACACACTGATGATGTGTGGCAGAACGTCGGCTCTATTGGTGACTATTCGGCGTTCGGTTTGGTTGCGCCAGTGGGCGGCTGATTTTGTGTCTAAAAAGTCGCTGACCGCTCTTCCCTTTGTGGGATTATGGCTCTTTGGTGAGAAGTTGGATTCAGTTGCCAAGGGTGGTAAGTTACCTCAACGCAAAAAACAGCGTCGTCCCCTTCGGGGGGCGGGTTCCTTTGCTCCTTCCTTTCATGGGGCTAGAGCTGGTAGAGGAATTGTTTTCCCCGCAGCCAGAGGAGATTCCTGGAACAGGGGCAGAGGACGTGCCCGCCCAGGATACAGCTAGGGCTCTAAGCCCAAACCCGCTGCCAAGCCAGCTCAGCTATGAGGGGGCGCCCTCACCCATGTGGGTGGGGGGGACGGCTGCAACACTTCTCCCAGGTCTGGGACCGGGAGGTCTCGGACAGATGGATCCGGGAAGTGGTGACTTCCGGCTACAAGCTGGAGTTCGAGCTCCGGCCCCATCCCAGATTCCTCAGGTCTCGGGTGCCTTCGGACCTTCTGGCCGCGCAGGAGCTCCAGGCGGCAGTAAAGAGTCTGTTGGATATGGCAGTTATTTGCCCAGTGCCCCCCTCAGACAGGGGTCGGGGCTTTTATTCCAATCTGTTCACGGTGCCCAAGAAGGACGGCTCGGTTCGACCCATTCTGGATCTAAAGATCCTCAACAGGTTCGTCCGTCCGCGGAAATTTCGCATGGAAGCGCTGCGTTCAGCTATCCATTCTCTTCGGCAGGGGGACTTTCTGCCGTCTGTAGACATCAAGGACGCCTATCTGCATGTGCCGATTTTCCCAGTGCACCAGAGATTTCTCAGGTTCGTGGTGGAGGATCGGCATTTTCAGTTTGTGGCACTTCCTTTTGGTCTTACCTCGGCTCCAAGGGTTTTCACCAAGGTGCTGGCCGGGGTGATGGCTCTCCTCAGAGCCCAGGGTATTCGCATTGTCCCTTATCTGAACGACCTTCTCATTATGGCATCTTCCTTCAGCCAAGAGGTATTGGACACCAGAACTGTGGTGTCCACTCTGGAGAGATTCGGGTGGGTGATCAACTACCCCAAGTCCTCCCTTTTTCCGTCCAGGTTAGTGTCTTTTCTGGGAATGTCCCTGGATACTTCCCAGGCCAGGGTGTTTCTTCCTCAGTCCAAGGTTCTCTTGATTCAGGAGTTGGTTCGACTCCTCCTGTCTATCCCTCATCCGGCCATCAGACTGGGGATGAGGCTGGTGGGATTCATGGTAGCCTCCTTCGAAGCGGTTCCCTTTGCTCAGTTCCACACAAGGACACTCCAGCTCCATCTGTTGGCAGCCTGGGACGGGTCGCCACTGTCGTTGGATCAGTCCTTCCTGATGACCCCCCGAGTTCGGTGCTCCCTTCAGTGGTGGCTGGATCCAATCAATCTGTCGAGGGGCAGATCCTTTCTGGCCCCTTGTTGGGAGACGGTCACCACGGATGCCAGTCTATCAGGATGGGGGGGGTTCTGGAAGGATCGTCAGTTTCAGGGACTGTGGGGGCCTCAGGAGGCTCACGAGTCCATCAATGTTCTGGAATTGAGGGCCATCAGGATGGTTCTGTTTCGCTTGACTCATCAGTTGCAAGGATTGCCGGTTCAAGTCCGGTCGGACAATCGGACGGCGGTCGCCTACATCAATCACCAGGGAGGGACTCGCAGCAGGAGTGCCCTCAAGGAAGTGTCTTTGATTCTGGCCTGGGCGGAGACCCACGTCCCGTGCATTTCAGCAGTTTACATTCCGGGAACGGAGAACACGGAGGCGGACTCTCTAAGCAGGTTCTCAGCTTGCCGGGGGGAATGGTCTCTCAGCCCCAAAGTGTTTCGCTTGATTTGTCTCAGGTGGGGGTCCCCGGTGGTGGACCTCTTTGCCTCTCGTCACAATCACAAACTTCCGACATTTGTGTCTCTCTCACGGGATCCACTGGCTCTGGCAGTGGATGCCATGTCTCTGAACTGGAGGGATCTGGGGTTTCTGTATCTGTTCCCTCCGTTTCCCTTGGTGGCCAGAGTGGTGCGCAAGCTGGCCCTGGAGGGTGCGTCAGCAATTCTGGTGGCTCCAAGGTGGCCAAGACAGGTTTGGTTCGCAGATGTGGTAAGGTTAGCAGAGGATCAGTTCGTTCTGCCCCTGCTGCCAGATCTGCTCACCCAGGGTCAACTACATTATCCCAATTTACCAACGCTGGCTTTGACGGCGTGGCTGCTGAAACCTCCATCTTGAAGGAGGAAGGTCTTTCCGATGCTGTGATTCGAACTCTCATTAGTGCTAGGAAGCGGTCTTCCTCTAATATCTACTATAGGACTTGGAGGTCTTATATTGATTGGTGTGAGATCAGGGCGTTGCCTTGTAGGGAATTTTCCATCTCCAGAATCCTGGAGTTTCTTCAACATGGTCTGGACCTGGGGCTCCAGCTTAGTACTCTGAAGGGGCAGGTTTCTGCCCTGGCGGTGTTCTTTCAAAGGTCATTTGCCCTACATCCTTTGGTTAAGACTTTTTTCCAGGGAGTCACGCACGTGCGGCCTCCTAGAAAACCTTTGCTCCCTGTTTGGGATTTGAATTTGGTTCTTTCTGCTCTTCAGGATTCTCCTTTTGAGCCCTTGAATGATATTGCCTTGTCTTCACTTACGCAGAAGGTGGCTTTTTTGGTAGCCATCACTTTGGTTAGGCGTGTCTCTGAGTTGGCGGCTTTGTCCATTCAAGCCCCGTACTTTGAGGGGCATCAGGACAAGTTGGTTTTTCGTTTCAAGTCCGATTTCCTTCCTAAGGTTGTTTCTGCCTTTCACCTAAACCAAGACATTGTTCTGCCCTCTCTGTGTCCTAATCCCAGCAATGACAAGGAGAGGGCCCTGCATTCTTTGGATGTGGTTCGTGTTGTGAAGTATTATTTGGAGGTAACGTCTTCCTTTCGTAAGACGGATGCCTTTTTTGTGGTGCCCTCCGGGCCCCGAAAAGGCTTGGCTCCTGCCAAGTCTTCCATTAGTAAATGGATCCATCAGACCATAGTTGGGGCCTATTCTGCCAAAGGGAAGGTACCCCCTTTTCGTGTTACTGCTCATTCTACTCGTGCGGTTGGGGTGTCCTGGGCTTTTCAGCACCAGGCCTCTGTTGAGCAAGTTTGTAAGGCTGCTACTTGGTCTTCTGTTCACACTTTTTCCAAGTTTTACAAGGTTGATGTTCGGGCCTCAGCGGATGCTGTGTTTGGCCGCAAAGTTCTGCAAGCTGCAGTGGTTTAAGTTGTGCCTTGTTGCCTTGTTTTGGATCCCCGCCCTTTATGGACACTGCTGTTGGATGTCCCACACGTTATGAATTTCTTGAAGCGGGGTGTGTGACATACTTAGAATAATACCATTTTGTGAATACTCACCTGTAAAATGGGTATTGTAAGTATGTCACACACCCCGCTTCACCCTGCCCTTTTGTATTCTGGATCCTTTATATGGTGAACTTTGCGTTGTTATGCTTTGTGTTGGGCTCTTCCTGGTCCCTTACCTTACTGCTGTTCTTATACTGGGTAATGAGTGGGAGGTCCCAGGTATTTATGGACTGGGAGGGGCTCTCTTTTTTCCTGGCATCTCTGCATATCGCCCTCTACAGGTCAGTATTATCCACACGTTATGAATTTCTTGAAGCGGGGTGTGTGACATACTTACAATACCCATTTTACAGGTGAGTATTCACAAAATGGTATTTTCTTGTATTTCAAAAAGTGTTAATCTCTAAGTTTTTTATATACACAACAGTCTGACACAAATGTAGAAATGCCTCGAGGGAGAAGCAGTTCTGCAAATTAAAACATTTTTTATACTAAAATTATAGAAAGAAAGAATACACATCTCAGAAAGTACAGCATTACTACTAATTAATAAATGTTCCAAATCATTGAATGTATTGTATGTAGTGAGATTAGTAATTAGGCATTTCTGGGGTAGGGAACAGCAGTTTCAGGCCCAAAGAGCTAGTAATCGAACAGGCAGGTTTGGTTTCAGACTGACAGTTTTTACTGCATAAATACAGGATGGGGATATTGGTCCCAAATGTCATCTGAAAACAAAATAAAACAAATTCATACTTTAGCCATTATTCACGTTCCTCAGCAAAAGGTTACAGAAATATTGCAACAGCCATCTGTATCTTGTCAGTATTATGTAGACATCTTATTCTTTGGCCTTCGTGGTATATACATCTATAAATCCTATATATATATATATATATATATATATATATATATATATATATATGGGGTTTTGTCAGAACTAATGATTGCTGCATCCCCAAATATTTAGTTTATTTCTCCTCTTATCTATATATGTAAATAGAATACTTGAATATAGAATATATATATATATATATATATATATATATATATATATATATATTAATGGGGGGTTGTCAGACCAAGGTAATTGGGCATAACTGTTGGAGCCCTGAATAATTAGTTTTGTCCTTCTCTGATCACCTTTTTACCAGACTTGCCCAATCCATGAGTTTTGGGAAGTTGTCTGCATACCAAATATCCAGCATGTTTAAATTACTATTAATGTTTAAACATCATAATTAGAGATGAGTCAACCCCCTGAATTTCGGGTTTCGGGCTCAACAAGTCTGACAAGTTAACACGTCTGGTTGAACTTGCCGCTAAAAGTTTGGTTTCGGGTCCCCAGGTTGGATCTGAACCCCTTTGAAGTCAATGGGGACACGAATTTGGGGGAAAAAATAACAGAAATCTAAAGAATTAAAGAAATACATAGATACATAAATAAAAAAAAGAAAATGTTAGGTTTTTTAAGGGTGTTGGGTGCCAAATTGGTGGGGGAGATCACCAGAGCGATTGCATGGCACAACATGGGCTAGTGAAAGAACTTAAAATAATAACAAAAGACTAAAACATTAAAAAAAATACATAGGTACAACATTTTTAAAAAATGAAATATATGTTTTTCTTTAGGAGGGGGGCACCTGGGCGATTGCCCGGCAAAAAATGGGCTAGGATAAGTACTCAAAATTATAACAGAAAATTGAAAACTTGAAAAAATACATACATAATTACCTTCATCAATTATTTATGAGTAAATAAATACATTTTTACAGATGTCAGAGGTTCAGGCAGAGAAGGAGGTGTTGGAGGTGGATGTGGTGGTGTAAGTGGAAGAGGTGGGGGAGGCAGCAAACACTTTAGCCACTCACTCAGTTGCTTGCACAGCCAAGTCCCGTTGGATCCTTGTTCATCTTAAGGAATGTTAAGATGTCCATGATGGCTGTGAATAGGTAGATCCTCCTATCGGTGATGACACTCCCTGTGGTGCTGAACGCACATTCTGATGGGACACTTGCTGCAGGGTAGCCCAGCACCTCCAAGGCAAAGAGGACAATCTCTGGCCATGTGTCCAGTTTAGCGCCCCAAAATTGAACAGGGAGAACCCATCACTCAGTACCAGGAGACACATGGACAGGCAATCATCCACCATGCAAGTCAAAATCTGCCTCCTGGGCCATCAGATGGTGGTGGATGTGGCGGACAATAGAATAAGTTGTTGCACATTGTGGCCATGCTCACTCTTCCCTGTAAGGTGGTGTCAGTACCTCTGCTGCAATGGCGACTTGCTCCTCCTCCTCGTGCAGCCACTGAGCCCTCAAATTCAGCTGGGAACTCCACCAATAGTGCATGCACCAGAGGTTGTTTGTACTCTTTCATTTCGCGATTCCTATTCAGTGCTGGTATCAAGGAGGTGATGTTGTCCTTAAAACGGGGATCCAGCAGGGTAGCCACCCAGTAGGAACTGGAGCAGATAGTGGCTCATGTGAGCCAAGCTGCCCTGAATTAAGGAGAAGCTCTGAATACTCCATACTTGTTTGTTGGCAGGACAGTGGCATACCTGGCCGCTGGTGGCTCTGCATCCCACCCTGAAGTGTGAACTCCTCTGACGCCTAGGAAAATGGGTCTTCCTCCTCCTCCTTTGCTTTCACATCCACCATTATGGCCTGAAGGTCCAGGCAGTGGGTAGGGATGGCAGCACTGATGATGACCATATTTGTGGTCTAATGCCCTTCATGGAGACCCACTCATTTGTGGTGAAGTGATGTTGGTCTGCACTTCTATTCACCCAGACATTTTGGAGATATTCACTGCTGCTGCTCATATACAATGTGGGCAAGTCAAATAAGTTGGTGGGTGGGAAGTCCTCTGCAGTCAGTCAGACAAGCAGCCAAAAGGTGGGAACGCTGAAAGTGTGTGCACACGTTACGCACTTTATACAGCAGCTCCAGCATGTCTAGATAATAGGCCACAAAGCTCTGCACCACCAAGTTGAGCACATGCACCAGGCAAGAGATGTGCATCAACCCAGGTGGGCAAAAAGCTTCTACAAGGTTACACGCATTGTCAAAGACCACCTCGATTGATTTCCAGCAATCCTGGGGTGGTGGAAGGATATGTGCCATAGTGCTTCCCGCCTCAGTCCCAGCCACCACTACACTGACCCAGTGGGCAGTTAAAGAGATGTAAAGTCCCTGCCCATGCTTACTTGTTCTTAGGGCTGATTCATAGCCTTCTCAAAACCATCTAGTTTTTGTCTCGTAATGTGTAATTTTCACTATTTTCCCGTATGTCTATGTGCATACGCATGATGCAGAGCCGCCATCGGGAGCGTTCCGTTGACTTTTCGTAGCTGCTTACGCCATCATGAATGCAGCGTAGGCGAGAGGACGAGGTTTTCGTTTACGTTGCTTTGTAATCCTCGTATACTACCGTTTTTCAGCATTTTCATCGTACCTTCCAATGTAGATTTTCAGTGTCCCGCGATATTCAACTTGCATGTTTCTCAAAATATACGTAGTAACGTAATTTTGTTGTACAAGCTGCTATGTTTGCACGCATGTATGCATGCACGCAGCATATTAACTCATTCATGTCCCACGTTTCAACTATTCACATGCTTACCTTAACTCCCTTGGCACTGTATGTTTTCCTATATACCAATATTTTCATGCTTACCTTACTTTTCATTAGTCTTTAGATATTTTTCAAGTCCTTGTGGCTTCTCTCGGATTTATGTGCATAAGTGGATTTGTGAACTCATTAAATGTATTTTAATTATCAATAAATGATAGACATCATAAACATTGTAAAGATGTAAAATATTTCTTAAAATGTCATCAAATATTATTTGAGTTGTATAGCTTATAAAAAATTTTTTATTAAAAAACAATTTACAAAAAACTTGGCAGGCTCCCAGATTTCTAGTCATTGGTGGTCCCCGAAGCAAGCTGAAATCCGACAGACAGACGCGTAGCTGCAGACGCACAAATTCATCCACGTAGTCCATAACACTGCAACTCACACAACAAAATCAAACTTTCACCAGGAAATAGACCCCGTAAGTTGGGCGGAAACACACTCTTGATTGGCCGTGTTCGAAACAAAAATCAAGGCTCTGAATCATGCGCGAGCCCATACCAATAACATTCCTGAGAAAGCGAACTATTTACGCAAAAAATACAACCATGGAATATGTTTATTCGTGTTAATGTAAACGCACATACGCATGAAAAAAGACACGAAAATCCCGTTAATGGCTGCAAAAACTCACAAAAAATACACAAACACATGTGAAAGTGAAGGAAAAGGAGGCTGTGAATTAAGGTCCATGTGTCAGTGGTGAGGTGGACACTGGAACTAATGGCATTGTCCAGTGCACTTCTGATTTATGCCACAACCTGTTGGTGAAGGGCAGAGATGGCCTGGCAAGAAAAGTAGTGGCTTCTGGAAACGGTGAATTTCGGAACAAACAGGCGCAATGGGAGCATTTCATTTTAAAGGCCAGCAATTTGGAAATGCTTGCATTCAGGGACGGGGCTCGTGGGTGGGATGGGTCCAACTTCCGCTTTCTCTCCAAAGTTTTCAGGATGGAAAGCTGAACACTTCCCTGGGATAGTGTGAACTGGCTTGCTGATAGTGGTGGTGGTGCTAATGCTGGTCCAGGAATGCACTGCCTTAATATCATATAATGGAAAATATGCACCTATTCAAAACAGTACAAAAACAAGCAGAAAAACCTTCCTTCTGCCATAAAAAAGGACAACATTGTCACTTTAAAAAAGCTGGGGGGGCCCCCTTTGCCTGTGCGTATCTGCACCCGCACACCTCACCATGCACTCTCACTCATTCATTGCCGGCCGGCTGTTGTGGGCCTAAAGCCTCAATATTGTACACCATGTGTACCATGGGGGGCAGCATTCAGACAGAAAATGTTAGTAAGGAGCAATAAGGGGGTTAGAATTGTAGCCAGGACAGGAGTGTGAAATATCGTAAGGAGGTGCGAGCAGCCACTATGCTGAGGCCACTCCAGGACCCAGTGCTATTCATGTCCGCAGTCAGCTCACCGCCTATACAGCCATACAGGAATCCTCTGATCCTCGAATGCAATGTCCAGGTGCTGTCTGCCACTGGTACTTGCAGTCCGCTTGTCGGCAATGGCGGGGGGTGATAGGTGTGAGGCTAGGCCTCCGTCATCCGACATTTCACTCCTGGGTGGGAGCTTCATCAGGGTGGAGTCTTCAGGCCATGCTGCCCATATAGAAAGGCCCTGGCTTGCATTAGCAGTCAGTATATGCCTCTTAACACTCCTTCCAAGGCATACTGACTATACAGAGCCATGTTAATATGGAGGGTAAAGTCCAGCAGGGCTTAGGTTGCATAATGGAATAGCATTGCCTGGCTGTTGTTCACACCACTGGAGCCATGGTGTTTTCACACAATTGCAATTGAAATTCTTTAAGATGGGATGGTTTAATCACAGTAAGAACAGTCATGGGGACAAAGTCAATCAAATGTAGGCTATCATTAGCTCATATTCCGATGATCACTATAACATAATTTATCCCATATTCACGCTTATGGACCAACCAAAATACTATAGGTGCCAAATAAAGAGGACCCAATTGCCCTTCTCCCGGGATTCACATAGTCTATAGGGTTTCACATGATACACAGGGGCACTGCAGGTAAAGAGACTTAAAACGGAGCACTGGGTGAAGCAAAGTCTTGCATACAACCCATGTGTACAGAGGGGGACACAAGCCCCCTAAATGTTCTACTACCAAAAAATCAAAAAACTAGGAGGACCTAAAAGCAAAAATTCAAATTAAAGCAAGCCTAAGGTCCCAGGTCACCTGAAAAAAGAGAGAAACACTACCCAAAGGCACAAGAGTAACTAAGAGGGGTCATATGTCACTTCAAACCTGCATCTATATTTAGCCCCATTGGTGACATAGTACCCAGTTCGTATATCAGACAGGCCTACTGTTGCATAAGTAGAAGATCCAAGTTCCCGCCCTATTAGTTTTCAAAAGAAAAATTCTGCAGGCCCTTAACCCAGCAATTGGGCTCTAGTGATTGTGGCCTCATATGTCTTCCATATGCTCACCTATGCGGGTGTGGAATTCGTGTTTGCTTTTACCCACATACTTAAGCCCACAAGTGAGCAAGTCAATCACATAGGAAGAGCCACAATTGATAAAGCCACCAATCTTAAACGTCTTTCTAGAGTGAGTGCCAGCATACTCCAGGGTCTGCACAATAAAGGTGCACATTCTACAATGTTCACATTTATAACACCCATTCAGCCTGTTGACACCCAGTCAACCGGGATTTCTCTCTTTGAAAAATGTATTTTTAACCAAATAGTCCTTAATGTTCCAAGACCTCCTCGCCGCTAGCATTGGTTGAGGCCCAGCACATTTCACCATCATGGGATCCAAAAGGAGGACATGCCAGTGATGAGTGAGTATGTCACGGAATGCCTCTCAATGGGAATCAAACTTGGTGAACAAACGGGATGGGTTACTCACCTCCATCTCTGTCATTGAATTACTCTGTGGGTACAAAAGATCACTTCTTTTCTGGTTCAGGGCTTTAGCAAAACATGTGCTCAGCAAACAATGGGGATACACCCTTTACGTTAACCATTTTTGAAAAGGCCCCTAGCTTCTTTTTTATACTGCTTAATGGAGCTACAATTTCTATGAGTACCTAGGAATAGCCCTAGGGGAATATCTGTGAATATCTAAGTGGAGTGGCGTGGAGGCTTTGGAAATGGAGAAGAGTATTCCCGGGCCATGGGCTTACGGAATGTACTAGTGGTCAGAAAACCTCCCTCCCTTTAAATAAGTAGGTCCAGAAACTTAATTTTCATAGGATGGACCTTCAGAGTCATATTCAGGGACTGCACAAAGCCCCACAAGGAAGCCTCAGTGTCCCTTCCACCAGAGGAGCACATCATCTATGTAACGATGCCATAGGGTGACCCATGCTCCAAAGTCAGCCCGCCCAAACATCTCATCTTGCTCCCACCGACCAATTTGTAGGCAGGCGTACAATGGAGCACAGGCTGCCCTTATGGCTGTGCCCCAGACCTGTTGATAGCAATGACCATTAAATTTGAAACAGTTTAATTTTCTTAAGATCAAGGAGTAAAATAAACCAATTTTGTACACCATCCCTAACATCCACAAGGATGCGATCTCTCCTCCGGGGGGACCCATAATGTCTGGAGTGGAAGGCCTATTAGAATCGGTCCACAGTTTGTGGACGAGCATCCTGCCATAATTCATGCTCGGCAACAGCGAAGTCCTCCGTATCTCTGGTCTGGAGGTCGGACAAGGGTGGCTACTGACAAGCATTGACGCTGAAAGTCTTTACATCTCGATCCCACGTGAGGTAGGTTTGAAGCCTGTGGATTCTTTTTATCTGAACTGAAAATGTGATGGTGCAACAAATTAATTCATAGTGGAGCTTCTTGAATTTATCTTGACACACAACTGTTTCAGGTCATTACTATCAACAGTTCTGGGGCACAGCCATGGCCTGTGCTTCATCATATGCCTGCCTACACCATGGTCTGTGAGAACGAGACAAGGTGTTTGGGCCGGCTGACATTAGAGCACAGGTAGCCTTATGACTTTGTTACATAGACAATGTGTACCTCGTATGGAGGGACACTGAGGCCTCCTTGCGGTCCCTGAATATGAATGACTGTAACATTTATCTGACTCTGAAGATCCATCCTATGGAAATTGAGTTTCTGGACATACGTATTAGTAGGGAGGAAGTTTCTTTGGCCACTAGTACATTCTGTAAGCCCACGGCCGGGAATACTCTCCTTCATTTCCAAAGCCTTCACCCAGCTCCGCTTCTAAGAGGTATTCCCCTAGGAAAATCCCTATGGATTTGTAGGAATTGTAGCTCTATCGAGGAGTATAAAAAAGAAGCTAGGGGCTTCTTTAAACCCCCGTATTGCTCCTCGCTAACATTTTCTGCCTGAACATTGCCCCCAATGGTACACAGTGTACAAAATTGAGGCTATGGGCCCACAACAGCTGGCCAGCAATGTATGAGTGAGGGTGCATGGTAAGGTGTGACCCATTTGTCCTTCTTGTAGTTCTATGTTTGTTGGGCACCTGCAGTTCTAGTAGCCCAAAATGGACAATTAAAAAATATATAACAGTAGAATAGATTCTCCACTAAGAAGTTGTATTAAAGAGTACTGACACACACGTGCCCTGAACCAGTGGACACTGCACACATTTTTTTCCTTTCAAGAGGGCCTTAAGTGCCCTGAACTAGTGGATATAACAATTGGTATTAAATAATACATTGACACATAAGTGGCCCGAACTATTGGAATTAAAAAGCAGTGACACTCAAGTGCCCGATTAGTATTAAGAAGCAATGACCCTCAAGGGTCTGAGCTATTGGTATTCAAGAGCAGTGACACACAAGTGCCCTGAACAATTGGTATTAAACAGTACTGACACACAAGTGCCTTAAACCTGTGGACACTACACATTTTTTTCATCTAAGAGTGCCTTAACCATTTTGTTGCCAAGCCCGTAACACCTACGTGCTGGCTTGGCTGGGCCTTAAGTGGCAAGCCCGTAGGTGTTACGTGCTTGACTTTCCCCCCTTCTAGTTTAAAAAATAAAAATAAAAAATATGCACCTGACCCCTTGTTGGATCCGGCCGGGTCTCCTCTTTAATTTGGTGCCATCTGATCCCCCGTGGGGGGTCGGATGGCTCCAGGTGAGCCCCCGGAATAGGCCGCCCCCCCCCCGCTTTGGCAGCAGAAGCTGCTAACTGTAAAAAAAAAAAAAAAAAAAAATGACATTCACTTACCTGCGTGTGCGCTGGCTCCCGCTGTCCCTTCTCTTCACCTGGGGGGCCTCCGATCCCCCCCCCAGGACTCACCGATCTTCAGGATAGAGCCCGAGAGTCTCTCTCCTCTCTCCTTCCCGATGGTGGCCGCCATCTTGACGCTAAGCCCCGCCCCTTTTGGGGGCGGGGCTATGACGTCATCCCAGCCCCGATCAACGGCGTCAGCTCTTTCAGCTGTCAGATGCCGGTGATCGGTGCCGGGGAAGGAGGTGGCAGGAGATCCTCTGATCTCCTGTCTCCCCCTTCTCTGGATGCCGATCACCGGCATCTGTCAGCTGAGCGGCGAGGGACAAGAGCTTGCAATCGAAGGTAAGTACAGTAAAACATTTTTTTTTTTTTTTTTTTAATAAAATACTTTGTTATTGTGTGGTGTTTTTTTTTTAACAGTTAACCCTTTGTGAGCTGGTAAGGGGTCCATGAGACCCGTTATACCAGTTCACAAGGCTGGGGGGGTGGCAAGTCACCTGCCCTAGCGGGTGACTTGCCATTAACCCCCGCACCCCCATTACCTGCCTCCCCAAAGGCCAGGGGGGGGCAGAAGAGCCCGGGCCCACATAGGCTATGTGGGCTCGTAGGCTGCAGGGTGGGGGGGCCACCAAAGCTGGCCCCCCCACTCTGTGCCTACAAGCCCCCATAGCTGGTCCCGGGCTGGTTATTTTGGGTAAGGGGGACCCCATGCCATTTTTTTTTGGATTTTTAAGGGTTTTTAAGGGTTTTTAACCTTTAAAAATCCCAAAAAAATGGGGTCCGCCTCCCCGGGAAGGGGGACCCTATGTCATTTTTTTTTTAATTAACCCTTTGTGTTCTGTCATCCAGCAGCTATAAAAGGCTTCCAGCAGGTGAGCAGAAGCCAGTGATCGCCGAGGGACAGAGTGCTCCAGTATGGATGGGAGGTAAGTATTAAAAAAAAAAAAATAATAATAATAATAAAATATTTTTTTCTCTTTGTGTGTCTGTGTTTTTTTTACATTTAACCCATTGTGAACTGGTAAGGGGTCCATGACCCCTATACCAGTTCACAAGGCTGGGGGAGGTGGCAAGTCACCTGTGACTAGCGGGTGGCTTGCCATTAACCCCTGGCACCCCCATTACCTGCCTCCCCAAAGCCCGGGGGGGCAGAAGAGCCCGGGCCCACGGGCTATGCAGGCTTGTAGCCTGCAGGGCCAGGGGCCACAAAAGCTGGCCCCTGTGCCCTGTTTCCACAAGCCCTGCATAGCTGGTCCCGGGCTGGTTACTCTGGGTAAGGGGGACCCCATGTCAATTTTTTGGGGGGATTTTTAAGGGTTTTTAACCCTTAAAAATCCCCCCCAAAAAATGGGGTCCCCCCCCCCAGGGATCGGGGACCCTATGTCATTTTTCTTTCTCGATTTAACCCTTTGTAGTGTGGATGGTAGTTGCATTTTATTTGTAAATGTTATAGATTACTTGTTTCAGTTAGGGGGGTCTCCTGGGCAGGAACGGGGGGCTACCGATAAATATGTGGTACTGTTCTAATCGGTAGAAATAGGGCTTTCACATGCAATATGCTTTTCCTTAATAAAATACATTTTTTATTTAAAATAAAGGACTCAATTTTCTAAAAATGTTTTTATTTATTTTTATTTTTTTTACTTAATAATATTGTAAAAAACAAAATAAAATTTACAAACAAGACATTTCATGTTAAAGCCTAAACTCTGCTGCAAAAAAATATAAATATAATTTTCCTGAAAATTACAGCAAAAATGGCGCAAAATATGGCGCAAAATGGGGAAAAATGACCTGTCAACAGAGGGTGACAAAATCTCAAGTAGGCTGGCAATTAAAAGGGTTAATAGTACCTGTGCATGTTGGGTATTGTTCTGTTCGGGAGACCTTGCGCTTTCAGACTTAGCTTGTTTTTTATTGTTTGCATATTTATATTTTAGGAAAAGGTGTTTTTTATTCAGCTTTTTTATACATTTTTTAGGGAAACCCTGCGCAACCAAAGAATTCTTTGAGGAATTAATTCCAGAAAGATGAGCCCACTACAACAAGCTGGGTACGCTTAGAAAGCTTAACATGTGTACTTTCAGGGAATATATGATTTATGGGGGATATTCCAAATGTAAAGGGTTGTTTTGGTTGAAAAATCGCAAGGTGCGCACTTTGTCTGCAGAACTGAAATTTTCAAGTAAAATTACCGTTACGCACATGCTTTACTTTGGGGTGTTTGGCAACTCTTCCCTTGACAGAACCTATGCATGTTGTTCTGTTCGGGGAATGTTGCTTTTTCAGATTAAACTTGTTTTTTCTTGTTTGTATTTAGGTTTTTTAGGAAAATGTGGCTTTGATTCTGCTTTTTTATCCTTTTTTTTGGGAAACTCTTTGCAACCAAAGAATACATTGAGGAATTACTTCCAGAAAACTATGGTCACATCAACATGCCTGGTACACCTAGAAAGCTTGAGGTGTGTACTTCCAGAGAATATATAGTTTGTTGGGGGTATTTCAAATGTAAAGGGTTGTTTTTCTGGTAAAACTGCAAGGTGCGCGTAGCGCATTGTTAGGGCGAGCGCTGCACGCCCGTCTCACAGCATTTCACCTACCTCCATGGCTGCATGCAGCCGTCATCCATCTTCCCTCGGGGCTGCTTCCAGCTGCCGCCCTTCCCCCAGTGCTTCCTCCTTGCATGCGCACAAGTCTCCGTCCACTAGAGGGCGAGCGCACAGGATCCCTGAGATTTAAAGGGCCTTTACAGCACTGATTGGTGTTTATGTCATCCAATCCTGCATCATCTTCCCCTATTTAAACAGGCACTTCCTTCCTTCAGTGCCGGATCTTGGTCTCTCCATGCTTGTTGAAAGTCAGACATTCTTGGATTGCTCACCCGTGTACCGACCTCTGCCTGTCCCCGACTCTGAACCTTTGCTGCCTGCCCCGACCTCGGCTACTCACCTTTACCGCGAACCTGTGCTGCCAGCCCCGATCTCTGCCTGTACTACTACGCCTTTTTGCCTGCAACTTGTGTACCTCACTGAACCTCGGCTGACTGTGGGACTGGGCCGCTGTTAGGGGGTAGCGACCTGGGGGTCACTCGCCGCACAAGACCAACCTGCCTTGCGGTGGGCTCTGGTGAATACTGGTGGCCTCTTAGACTCCGCTCCCCTGACACGGTACCCGCCATCGGTTCCACAGTTAAAGCGGATCCACACCCGAGTCCGCTCCATCCGGTCCGTGACAGTAAGATCCGGCCATGGATCCCGCTGAGGTACCGCTGCCGGATGCCACTGAATTGCCTGCTATAGTAGCTATGCAGTCCCGCCAGATTAATCAACTCTCTGCCATGATGCAGCAATTTTTAACGATTCAGCAACAGCAAGTTCCATCACCGGCTCCAGCATTACCGCCACAGCCCCCGGTAACATCTTCTGCCAGAATCCGTCTCTCCCTGCCGGCTAAATATGATGGGGATGCCAAGTTATGCCGAGGGTTCCTTGCCCAATGTTCCCTGCACTTGGAGTTGTTGGCGGATCAATTTCCCACTGAACGAGCTAAGGTGGCCTTTGTCATCAGTTTGCTTTCTGGAAAGGCTTTGGCCTGGGCCACTCCCTTGTGGGATCGCAATGACCCTGTCTCTTCCAGTATTAACACCTTTGTCTCAGAGTTTCGCCAGGTCTTTGAGGAACCTGCCCGGGCTTCATCTGCTGAATCGTCCCTTTTGAACTTGGTCCAGGGCGAGTTGTCCGTTGGTGAATACGCCATTCGGTTCCGCACTCTAGCCTCCGAATTGTCTTGGAACAATGAGGCCTTGTGTGCCTGCTTCAAGAAAGGACTTTCTAGTAAAATTAAGGATGCTCTTGCGGCTCGTGACTTGCCTTCATCTCTCACTGAACTCATCCATCTGGCCACACGCATTGATGTGCGCTTTGCTGAGAGGCGTGAAGAATTCCGCCAAGAAAGAGACTCTCAGCGCCCTAGGAGGGCATCCCGTTTGGCTCCAGTACTTCAAAACCCTTTGTCTGCACATGTACCTCCCAGTGAGGAGGCCATGCAGGTCGATCGATTCCGTTTGACCCAATTGGAGAGAACTCGCAGAAGGAACGAGAACCTTTGTCTGTACTGCGGTGGTTCTGAGCATTTTTTGAAGGACTGTCCTATTCGCCCTCCACGTCAGGGAAACGGGCGCACCTAGTGGCGGTGGGAGAGGCGTCCCTGGGTGTATGTGCCTCCTCTCCACGGCTCACTGTTCCTGTTCAACTTTCCATCTCACCTTCCACATCCCTGAATTTAAGCGCCTTTTTGGACTCTGGTTCTGCAGGGAACTTTATAGAGGCTGCCTTGATCAATAAACATAATATCCCTGTGAATCGCCTTGCTACACCCTTATTTATCGCCTCAGTCAATGGTGATAGGCTGGACTGTACTGTGCGCTATCGCACCGTTCCCCTCCAATTAAAAATTGGACTCTTCCATCAAGAGAATGTTGAGTTCTACGTCCTCCCTAATTGCACCTCTCAGATTCTTCTAGGCCTTCCTTGGCTCCAACGTCATGATCCCACGCTTGACTGGACCACCGGTGATATCAAGACTTGGGGTGCAGCGTGCTTTAAGAAGTGCTTGAAGTCTGTTCCTGTTCGACCTATTCCTGCTTCAGCACCATTACCTGGCTTGCCTGAGATCTACCAGACCTATGCTGATGTATTCTGCAAGAAACAAGCGGAGGTACTTCCGCCTCATCGCCCCTACGATTGCCCCATAGACCTCCTACCGGGTACCACTCCTCCTCGTGGCCGAATTTACCCTCTCTCGGCTCCTGAGACTCAAGCCATGTCGGAGTATATTCGAGAAAATCTTCATAAAGGGTTCATATGGAAGTCTTCCTCTCCGGCAGGCGCGGGGTTCTTCTTTGTGGCGAAAAAAGATGGCTCTCTTTGCCCTTGTATTGATTACCGCGGCCTCAATAAGATTACCGTTAAAAATCGATACCCTTTGCCCTTGATTGCCGAATTATTTGACCGACTGCGTGGGGCCAGGGTCTTCACCAAGCTTGACCTGAGGGGAGCCTATAATTTGATACGTATACGCGAGGGCGATGAATGGAAGACCGCCTTCAATACCCGCGATGGCCACTTCGAATATTTAGTGATGCCCTTTGGTCTCTGCAATGCACCCGCTGTATTCCAGGAATACGTAAATGACATTTTTCGGGACTTGCTTTACTCCTGTGTTGTTGTATATTTGGATGATATACTCATCTTTTCATCTAATCTAGAAGAACATCACCGTCATGTCCGGCAAGTCCTGTCTCGTCTCCGTCAACACCATCTTTACGCCAAGTTGGAGAAGTGTCTATTTGATCAAACCACCTTACCCTTTCTTGGATATATTGTCTCAGCTCGTGGCCTTCAAATGGATCCCAGCAAGTTGAAAGCAGTTCTGGATTGGCCCCGTCCTATTGGCCTGCGAGCTATTCAACGTTTTCTGGGCTTCGCCAATTACTATCGCCAGTTTATTCCTCACTTTTCCACTGTAGTGGCGCCTATTGTGACCCTCACAAAGAAGAGCGCCAATTCGAAGTCTTGGCCTCCTCAGGCTGAAGAGGCCTTCATTGCTCTAAAAAAGGCCTTCTCCTCTGCACCAGTGTTGTCTAGGCCAGATCCATCTCGGCCTTTCGCCCTAGAAGTAGATGCCTCCTCCATTGGAGCCGGAGCGGTGCTCACTCAAAAATCGTCTACTGGCAGAATTCTCACCTGCGGGTTCTTTTCGAAGACCTTTTCGCCAGCGGAGAGGAATTACTCCATCGGAGATCGGGAGTTACTCGCCATCAAGTTGGCGTTGGAGGAGTGGAGACACCTCTTAGAAGGTTCTGCCCATCAAGTATCCATCTATACTGATCACAAAAATCTATCTTATTTAGAAACTGCCCAGCGATTGAATCCACGACAAGCTCGTTGGTCGTTGTTTTTCGCTCGATTTGATTTTCAAATCTACTTCCGGCCAGCCGCTAAGAACATCAGGGCAGACGCCCTTTCTCGCTCCTCTGACATCTCTGGTGTTGAATCCACTCCACAACATATCATCCCGCCTGAACGCCTTGTCCACTCTGCCCCCGCTACTCTTGTACAAGCACCGCCGGGAAAGACCTTTGTGCCAGCCCGCCAACGTCGCAAAATATTAGAATGGGGGCATTCTTCCCATGTAGCCGGCCATGCCGGTATCAGGAAGTCTTGTTCTATCATTTCTCGATATTATTGGTGGCCTTCTTTTGAAAAGGATGTGACCGAATTCGTTCAGGCCTGTACCACCTGCGCTCGCGACAAAACCCCTCGCCAAAGACCTGCTGGCCTACTCCACCCACTTCCTATTCCAGATACCCCATGGACACACATTGCTATGGACTTTATTACCGACCTCCCTTCTTCGCATAGCAATACTGTAATTTGGGTGGTAGTGGATAGGTTTTCTAAGATGGCGCATTTTGTTCCTTTGCCCGGTCTCCCGTCAGCTCCTCTGTTGGCAAAATACTTCCTGAAGCATATCTTTCGACTTCATGGTCTACCTACACATATTGTGTCTGACAGAGGTGTGCAGTTTGTGTCCAAGTTCTGGAGAGCTCTTTGTAAACAAATGAAAATTAAACTGGACTTTTCCTCCGCTTATCATCCCCAGTCTAACGGCCAGGTGGAAAGAGTCAACCAGATTCTCGGGCATTATCTTCGCCATTTTGTTTCAGCGCGTCAAGACGATTGGGTCGATCTGTTGCCGTGGGCGGAATTCTCGTATAATTTTAAGGATTCTGAGTCCACAAGGAAGTCCCCGTTTTTGGTGGTGTACGGCCGTCAACTCCTTCCGCCTTTGCCTTTATCCACGTCCTCCGGAGTGCCCGCCGTGGACAATCTCACACAGGATTTCTCCACCATCTGGCAAGAAACACAGCGTTAAGCAAAAAAGAAAGTTAACCCTCTGCACACTCATACTAAAAACTGAAAAACCTAGCTAACACTTGTTAAGAACATGGACTGTTAGTTAACATAGATTGCAATGAATGTAAAAGCGAGGTAGCCACGTCAAGGCCGTCCAATTGTTACCCCGTCCCTAACATTACTAAGTTTAAAAGTTTGTGCTAACATTGCTACTTCTTTACTTGTGTGTGCACTGGCAATGCAAAACATGAATCAGCCTGTCTAAAGACAGTGCAATAACTTAACTTGCTTGCACACACACACACAATGAAAAAATACTTTACTTGCCTGCACAGTGCTACAGTTCAAAAAGAGGGTTTAGGTAGAGGCCAATTGGACTCCCTGTTACATTGGGAGAGCTACAATCCAGCAGATCTGGCCACTGACCTGCAAATGCAACAGCAAAAAGGAAGGTAGGATGTGCTCATCCAGTCAATATATAGCAGTCAAGAGGTGCTAGAGGGGTGTGACCACACACACTAAGCAAAAAAGAAAGTTAACCCTCTGCACACTCATACTAAAAACTGAAAAACCTAGCTAACACTTGTTAAGAACATGGACTGTTAGTTAACATAGATTGCAATGAATGTAAAAGCGAGGTAGCCACGTCAAGGCCGTCCAATTGTTACCCCGTCCCTAACATTACTAAGTTTAAAAGTTTGTGCTAACATTGCTACTTCTTTACTTGTGTGTGCACTGGCAATGCAAAACATGAATCAGCCTGTCTAAAGACAGTGCAATAACTTAACTTGCTTGCACACACACACACAATGAAAAAATACTTTACTTGCCTGCACAGTGCTACAGTTCAAAAAGAGGGTTTAGGTAGAGGCCAATTGGACTCCCTGTTACATTGGGAGAGCTACAATCCAGCAGATCTGGCCACTGACCTGCAAATGCAACAGCAAAAAGGAAGGTAGGATGTGCTCATCCAGTCAATATATAGCAGTCAAGAGGTGCTAGAGGGGTGTGACCACACACACTAAGCAAAAAAGAAAGTTAACCCTCTGCACACTCATACTAAAAACTGAAAAACCTAGCTAACACTTGTTAAGAACATGGACTGTTAGTTAACATAGATTGCAATGAATGTAAAAGCGAGGTAGCCACGTCAAGGCCGTCCAATTGTTACCCCGTCCCTAACATTACTAAGTTTAAAAGTTTGTGCTAACATTGCTACTTCTTTACTTGTGTGTGCACTGGCAATGCAAAACATGAATCAGCCTGTCTAAAGACAGTGCAATAACTTAACTTGCTTGCACACACACACACAATGAAAAAATACTTTACTTGCCTGCACAGTGCTACAGTTCAAAAAGAGGGTTTAGGTAGAGGCCAATTGGACTCCCTGTTACATTGGGAGAGCTACAATCCAGCAGATCTGGCCACTGACCTGCAAATGCAACAGCAAAAAGGAAGGTAGGATGTGCTCATCCAGTCAATATATAGCAGTCAAGAGGTGCTAGAGGGGTGTGACCACACACACTAAGCAAAAAAGAAAGTTAACCCTCTGCACACTCATACTAAAAACTGAAAAACCTAGCTAACACTTGTTAAGAACATGGACTGTTAGTTAACATAGATTGCAATGAATGTAAAAGCGAGGTAGCCACGTCAAGGCCGTCCAATTGTTACCCCGTCCCTAACATTACTAAGTTTAAAAGTTTGTGCTAACATTGCTACTTCTTTACTTGTGTGTGCACTGGCAATGCAAAACATGAATCAGCCTGTCTAAAGACAGTGCAATAACTTAACTTGCTTGCACACACACACACAATGAAAAAATACTTTACTTGCCTGCACAGTGCTACAGTTCAAAAAGAGGGTTTAGGTAGAGGCCAATTGGACTCCCTGTTACATTGGGAGAGCTACAATCCAGCAGATCTGGCCACTGACCTGCAAATGCAACAGCAAAAAGGAAGGTAGGATGTGCTCATCCAGTCAATATATAGCAGTCAAGAGGTGCTAGAGGGGTGTGACCACACACACTAAGCAAAAAAGAAAGTTAACCCTCTGCACACTCATACTAAAAACTGAAAAACCTAGCTAACACTTGTTAAGAACATGGACTGTTAGTTAACATAGATTGCAATGAGCACATCCTACCTTCCTTTTTGCTGTTGCATTTGCAGGTCAGTGGCCAGATCTGCTGGATTGTAGCTCTCCCAATGTAACAGGGAGTCCAATTGGCCTCTACCTAAACCCTCTTTTTGAACTGTAGCACTGTGCAGGCAAGTAAAGTATTTTTTCATTGTGTGTGTGTGTGCAAGCAAGTTAAGTTATTGCACTGTCTTTAGACAGGCTGATTCATGTTTTGCATTGCCAGTGCACACACAAGTAAAGAAGTAGCAATGTTAGCACAAACTTTTAAACTTAGTAATGTTAGGGACGGGGTAACAATTGGACGGCCTTGACGTGGCTACCTCGCTTTTACATTCATTGCAATCTATGTTAACTAACAGTCCATGTTCTTAACAAGTGTTAGCTAGGTTTTTCAGTTTTTAGTATGAGTGTGCAGAGGGTTAACTTTCTTTTTTGCTTAGTGTGTGTGGTCACACCCCTCTAGCACCTCTTGACTGCTATATATTGACTGGATGAGCACATCCTACCTTCCTTTTTGCTGTTGCATTTGCAGGTCAGTGGCCAGATCTGCTGGATTGTAGCTCTCCCAATGTAACAGGGAGTCCAATTGGCCTCTACCTAAACCCTCTTTTTGAACTGTAGCACTGTGCAGGCAAGTAAAGTATTTTTTCATTGTGTGTGTGTGTGCAAGCAAGTTAAGTTATTGCACTGTCTTTAGACAGGCTGATTCATGTTTTGCATTGCCAGTGCACACACAAGTAAAGAAGTAGCAATGTTAGCACAAACTTTTAAACTTAGTAATGTTAGGGACGGGGTAACAATTGGACGGCCTTGACGTGGCTACCTCGCTTTTACATTCATTGCAATCTATGTTAACTAACAGTCCATGTTCTTAACAAGTGTTAGCTAGGTTTTTCAGTTTTTAGTATGAGTGTGCAGAGGGTTAACTTTCTTTTTTGCTTAGTGTGTGTGGTCACACCCCTCTAGCACCTCTTGACTGCTATATATTGACTGGATGAGCACATCCTACCTTCCTTTTTGCTGTTGCATTTGCAGGTCAGTGGCCAGATCTGCTGGATTGTAGCTCTCCCAATGTAACAGGGAGTCCAATTGGCCTCTACCTAAACCCTCTTTTTGAACTGTAGCACTGTGCAGGCAAGTAAAGTATTTTTTCATTGTGTGTGTGTGTGCAAGCAAGTTAAGTTATTGCACTGTCTTTAGACAGGCTGATTCATGTTTTGCATTGCCAGTGCACACACAAGTAAAGAAGTAGCAATGTTAGCACAAACTTTTAAACTTAGTAATGTTAGGGACGGGGTAACAATTGGACGGCCTTGACGTGGCTACCTCGCTTTTACATTCATTGCAATCTATGTTAACTAACAGTCCATGTTCTTAACAAGTGTTAGCTAGGTTTTTCAGTTTTTAGTATGAGTGTGCAGAGGGTTAACTTTCTTTTTTGCTTAGTGTGTGTGGTCACACCCCTCTAGCACCTCTTGACTGCTATATATTGACTGGATGAGCACATCCTACCTTCCTTTTTGCTGTTGCATTTGCAGGTCAGTGGCCAGATCTGCTGGATTGTAGCTCTCCCAATGTAACAGGGAGTCCAATTGGCCTCTACCTAAACCCTCTTTTTGAACTGTAGCACTGTGCAGGCAAGTAAAGTATTTTTTCATTGTGTGTGTGTGTGCAAGCAAGTTAAGTTATTGCACTGTCTTTAGACAGGCTGATTCATGTTTTGCATTGCCAGTGCACACACAAGTAAAGAAGTAGCAATGTTAGCACAAACTTTTAAACTTAGTAATGTTAGGGACGGGGTAACAATTGGACGGCCTTGACGTGGCTACCTCGCTTTTACATTCATTGCAATCTATGTTAACTAACAGTCCATGTTCTTAACAAGTGTTAGCTAGGTTTTTCAGTTTTTAGTATGAGTGTGCAGAGGGTTAACTTTCTTTTTTGCTTAGTGTGTGTGGTCACACCCCTCTAGCACCTCTTGACTGCTATATATTGACTGGATGAGCACATCCTACCTTCCTTTTTGCTGTTGCATTTGCAGGTCAGTGGCCAGATCTGCTGGATTGTAGCTCTCCCAATGTAACAGGGAGTCCAATTGGCCTCTACCTAAACCCTCTTTTTGAACTGTAGCACTGTGCAGGCAAGTAAAGTATTTTTTCATTGTGTGTGTGTGTGCAAGCAAGTTAAGTTATTGCACTGTCTTTAGACAGGCTGATTCATGTTTTGCATTGCCAGTGCACACACAAGTAAAGAAGTAGCAATGTTAGCACAAACTTTTAAACTTAGTAATGTTAGGGACGGGGTAACAATTGGACGGCCTTGACGTGGCTACCTCGCTTTTACATTCATTGCAATCTATGTTAACTAACAGTCCATGTTCTTAACAAGTGTTAGCTAGGTTTTTCAGTTTTTAGTATGAGTGTGCAGAGGGTTAACTTTCTTTTTTGCTTAGTGTGTGTGGTCACACCCCTCTAGCACCTCTTGACTGCTATATATTGACTGGATGAGCACATCCTACCTTCCTTTTTGAAGAAACACAGCGTTCCCTTTGTCAAGCTTCCGCCCGCATGAAGGTTAGCGCTGATAAAAGGAGAAGAGCTCCGCCTGTTTATTCTCCAGGAGATAAGGTGTGGCTGTCGGCAAAATACATCCGCTTCAAAATTCCTAGCTACAAATTGGGCCCCCGTTACTTGGGGCCATACAAGATCAAACAACAGATCAATCCAGTTTGCTATAAGCTTCACCTACCGACTTCACTGCGAATTCCCAATTCTTTTCACGTCTCTCTGTTGAAGCCAGTTATTGTCAATCGATTCTCTCCTAAAACTTTGGTGCCTGCCCCAATCTCGGGCACCGAGGATACCTTTTCAGTGAAGGAGATTCTGGCTTCTAAGCTCTCCAGAGGAAAAAGATATTTCTTGGTCGACTGGGAAGGCTGTGGACCTGAAGAAAGATCTTGGGAGCCCGAAGAGAATATTCTAGACCGTAGTCTCATCTCAGATTTTCTTGGTCCCAAGAAGAAGGGGAGGCCCAAGGGGGGGGGGGTACTGTTAGGGCGAGCGCTGCACGCCCGTCTCACAGCATTTCACCTACCTCCATGGCTGCATGCAGCCGTCATCCATCTTCCCTCGGGGCTGCTTCCAGCTGCCGCCCTTCCCCCAGTGCTTCCTCCTTGCATGCGCACAAGTCTCCGTCCACTAGAGGGCGAGCGCACAGGATCCCTGAGATTTAAAGGGCCTTTACAGCACTGATTGGTGTTTATGTCATCCAATCCTGCATCATCTTCCCCTATTTAAACAGGCACTTCCTTCCTTCAGTGCCGGATCTTGGTCTCTCCATGCTTGTTGAAAGTCAGACATTCTTGGATTGCTCACCCGTGTACCGACCTCTGCCTGTCCCCGACTCTGAACCTTTGCTGCCTGCCCCGACCTCGGCTACTCACCTTTACCGCGAACCTGTGCTGCCAGCCCCGATCTCTGCCTGTACTACTACGCCTTTTTGCCTGCAACTTGTGTACCTCACTGAACCTCGGCTGACTGTGGGACTGGGCCGCTGTTAGGGGGTAGCGACCTGGGGGTCACTCGCCGCACAAGACCAACCTGCCTTGCGGTGGGCTCTGGTGAATACCGGTGGCCTCTTAGACTCCGCTCCCCTGACACGGTACCCGCCATCGGTTCCACAGTTAAAGCGGATCCACACCCGAGTCCGCTCCATCCGGTCCGTGACACGCATATCACAGTAGTATTTTTTTCTGAAAATCCCCTAAAGCGCTATTTCAGTTTGGGGGAGTCTCCTGGGCAGGAAAGGGTGTCTACCTATACATATGTGGTATCGCTGTAACCGAGAGAAATTGGGATTTCACACGCAATAAGATTTTATTGACAAACTTACATTTTTTATTACAAAAAAACTCTACAAATTGTAAAAAAATAATTTTTTTACATTTTTTTTCACATATTTCACCCAAAAATATTGAGAATACACCTAAAAAATACAAACAAGACATTTCATGTTAAAGCCCAGACTCTGCTGAAAAAAAAACAATATATCATTTTCCTGGGAAATCCCTGGAAATCCTTTCAAAAATGACAGTTGAACATGTGTAGCGCAAAATAGTGAAACATCGCCTGGCAACAGGGAGTGGCAAATGCTGCAGGTAGGCTGGCAGCGAAAGGGTTAAGTGCCCTAAACCTGTGGATAGTCCACTAACAACTGGTATTAAAGAGTATTGACACACCAGTGTTTTGAGATGGTGGTATTGAAGAGTGCTGACAACCAAGTGGTTGAAACACGTGGTATTAGAGAGTACTGACACACCAGTGATTTGAGCCTGTGGTATTAACGAATTCTCACACCAGTAGCTTGAGCAAGGGGTTTTAAAGAGTACTGACACACCAGTGGTTAGAGCAAGTGGTATTAAAGAGCACTCACACCCAAGTGGTTGGAGCAAATAGCATTAACCTTTTAACACCCAGTCTACCTAGAATTTCTGTCACCCTCTTTTGCCAGACCATATTACACAATTTTGCGCTACACATGTTCAACTGTGATTTTTGAAGGGATTTCCTATAATTATATATTTTTTTCAGAAGAGTCTGGGATTTAACGTGAAATGTCTTGTTTGTCATTTTTGTAAGTTTATTCTCAAAATTTTGGGGTTAAATATGTGCATAAAATAAAATCAGTTTTTACAATTTGTGGGTTTTTGTAATAAAAAATGTATGTTTTTCAATAAAATCTTATTGCATGTAAAATCCCCATTTCTTCCAGTTACAACAGTGCTGCATATATATTTATAGGCACCCTTTGCTGCACCGAAGACTTCCCCAAACTGAAACAGTGAAATTTTCAGATAAAATACAACTGTTATGCTCACTTATTTTTTACAAAAACAAACCTTTACATTTGAAATTTCTCCAACAAACTACATATTCTCTGGAAGTACACACCTCAAGCTTTCTAGGCATACCAGGCTTGCTGTTGTGGGCACAGTATTCTGGAATTAATCCCTCAATGAATTCTTTGGTTGCACAAGGTTGTCCTAAAAGAATAAAAAAGCAGAACCAAAGCCACATTTTCCTTAATACAACCATATGCAAACAAGAAAAAGAAAAGTTAAATCAGAAAAATCAAGGTCCCTTGAACAGAACAATATACACCATGTATAAGTACTGTCAAGGGGAGAGATGTCAAACCCCCCTCAGAGTAAAGAATGGACATATAGGTAATTTTAATTGAAAAAATTTTAATTGAAAATTTCAGCTCTGCAGACAAAGTGTGCACCTTGAAATTTTTCAACCAAAACAATCCGTTACATTTGGAATACCCCCCCAAACCATATATTCCATGAAAGTGCACACCGATTTTTAGGCGTACCCTGCTTGTTGTAGTGGGTTCATCTGTCTGGAAGTGATCCCTTGAAGAATTCTTTGGTTTCACAGGGTTTCCCTAAAAAAATGTATAAGAAAGCAGAATAAAAACACATTTTCCTAAAATATTAATATGCAATCAAGAAAAAACAAGCTAAATCTGAAAGCACAAGGCCCCCCGAACAGAACAATACCCAACATGCATAGGTACTTTTAAGCCTTTTAACTGCCAGCCTACTTGAGATTTTGTCATCCTCTGTTGACAGGTCATTTTTCACTATTTTGCGCTATGTTTAACTGTGATTTTTGCAGGAATGGAAAATTACATTTTTTTTACGACAGAGTTTAGGCTTTAACATGAAATGTCTTGCTTGTAATCTTTCCACTGTTTTTTAAATATTTGAGATCAGATGACAGCTGGGGGGGCTGCGGAGGCAGGGGATCACAGCCCCCTACCCCTCCAACCTCCCTCCAGTGATCACCCCCAGCATCTGACAGCTAAGCGCCAGGAGAGGAATGGTGTCATGGGGTGCAATGAAGTTGGAGGCGGGGTCGGGAGCCTCATTCGGGCACTCACCTCACCGTGGAAGAGCCTGGGGGGGGGGTTGTAGGCCCCCTGGTGAAGAAGAGACCCGGTCGGAGGGATCGCACCCAGTGGTCAGCTAATTTTTTTGCAGTAAATGCCAGTGGCGGCTGAAGGTGCTTCTGTGCCCTCTCCTGGAGCCAGAAGAGCCTGGGAGGGGGCGGAGGCCCCTCGGGTGAAGAGGGGACCCTGCTGGATTGATAGAGGGATCAGGTGAGTGTCTTTTTGTGGCCGCTAGCAGGGGGGAAAGCCAGGCAGCTACATACATTTTAAATAGCTGGCTTTAGAGGGGTCAAATAGTACTGACACACCAGTGGTTTGAACTAGTGGTATTAAAGAGTACTGACACCCAAGTGGTTTCAACAAATGGTATTAAAAGTACTGCCACACCAGTGTTTTGAGCTGGTGGTATTGAAGAGTACTGACACCCAAGTAGTTGAAGCAAGTGGTATTTAAGAGAACTCACACCCAAGTGGTTGGAGAAATAGGTATTAAAAAGACACACCAGTGGTTAGAGCAAGTGGTTTTAAAGAATACTTACACACTAGTGGTTGGCGTAAGTGCTATTAAAGAGAACTGACACACGAGTGGTTGGAGCAAGTGGTATTAAAGAGTACTGCCACACCCAGGTAGTATTAAAAGTACTAACACTCAAGTGGCAGGGCCGGATTATGAGGGGGTGCAAGGGGCACAAGCTCCAGGGACTCCACCACTTGCCTTGCAAGGGGTGCCTCCACCAACCTTTGGGTTATGGCCTGGTCCAGGAAGTATTTCAGTCTTTGGTCTGACGGGACGTGGGGCCAGCAACAAAGCTATTGGCAGCAGGGGGGTGCCTCACGCACCTGGGTATTTTTTTTGCTTTTGCAAACCTGCAGCCAAAGCCACCACAGGGCAGGATGGAGAGTCTAGAGGAGCAAACTGCCATCACAGTGATGGGTGGTGCAGAGCTGTCGGCAGCCGCTCACTGCACATTAGACACAAAGGACAGCTGCTGGCAGCTCAATGCAAGGAACTGTTTTCTGCTGGGCCAGCAGGGCAAGTACACTACTCCCTACCCAGAATGGCAAAGCAGGAGTTCTCAAGCACCATGCCGCTGCACAAGAGTGGCAGAAGGGACTCGAACTGTCGTTCCAGTAAGTAGGCCGGTGCCAGACAACAACCGTTACTTGGCTGGACTATTATTTTAAAGGAAAAAACTGTATCTGGGGGCACTACACGATTTTGTGCCCAGGGGCCTCCACAACACTTAATATGGCCCTGTCAAGTGGTATTAAAGAGTACTGACAAACCAGTGGTTTGAGCAAGTGGTATTAAAGAGTATCCGCATCCAACCCTTGAAAAGTATAAAGCAGTAAAAAAACATGTAATAAAGAAATACAGTTGGCAAATCACAACATGAAAAATATGTGGCCAAAGAAACCAAAACCAACCCTAAATGTTTCATTAAGTCAAAGAAACCGAAATCGTAAGATGTAGGTGCCCAAACTAATGAAAATAGGGAAATGGTCACTGGGGATGAAGAGAGGGCGGAGCTGTTAAATGGGATCTTTAGCTCTGTGTACACAAGAGAGGAGCAAGGAGCCAATACAGGAGATGTCACTGATAGCAATACCCCAAGTATTATACTCAACAAGCTAAACATGGATATCATCCAAGAAAGACTAAATCATTCAAATGTTAATAAGACGGGATGGACTTCACTTGACAACCAACATGGTTTTACTAAGGACAGCAGCTGCCAGATTAACCTGATTGGTCTCTATGAAAAGGTCAGTAGAAGCCTGGACAGAGGGAATGCTGTAGATATAGTTTTCCTGGATTTTGCAAAAGCATTTGACACAGAGGTCTTCAGGATTACAAAATACAGTTTGTAAGTGGATTGAAAACTGGCTAAAGGATTGTGTGCAAAGAGTTATGGTTAATGATACCTTCAGGCTGTAAGCGGTGTACCCTAGGGTTCAGTGCTGGGATCACTTATCACTTGCTTATGCTGTAAATGGCATAGAAGATGGAATTAATGGCACTGTCTCTATTTTTGGCACAAAGATATGTAGCACAGTGCTACAGTCTACTGAAGATGTTCACAAGCTTCAGGCTGACTTGGACACTTTGAATGTCTGAGCATTCACTTGGCAAATGAAGTTCAATGTGAAGAAATGTAAAGTCATGCACTTGGGGTCTAATAACCTGAAGGCCACATATGTCCTTGGGTAGTAAAACTGGGAGATTCAATTGTTGAGAAGAATCTGGCTCCCAAGATAGTATCATGCATTAAAAAAGTAATGGAATCATGGGATAGGGATGCAATTTTTCTCCTTTACAAAGCACTGGTGCGCCTTAATCTGAAATATGGTGTTTTGGGCACCAGTTCATAAAAAGGATGCTTTGATTATGGAAAGGATGCAGAGAAGAGCCACCAAATTGATAAGATGAAGGAAGGATCTTAGTTATGACAAAAGATTATGGGAATTATATCTGTTCAGTCTTGAGAGGAGACGTCTAAGTGAGGCCATGATTAACTTGTATAAATATATAAATGGCCAATACAAAAAATATGGGAAACCCTATTTTAGGTAAAATACTCTCTAGAGACAAGAGGGAACTACAATCGACTGAAAAAGCATTGACAGCTAATAGATGATTTTTTAGAAGAAAATAACATTAACAGTTAGTAAAAATGAACTAGAAAATAACTTTCCCCAACCCCGACCCTTTGTTGAACTTGATGGACATATTAAATATAATACTATGATACTATGTGCCTGATGTGGAGTGTTTAATCCCGTTACAGTTCCTAAAACATGTATTACTGAATTTATACAGCTAGATGGAACTCTTCACTTAAGCAAACCTGCAAATGAAACATTTGCAAATGCTCTGGATGCTTGAAATTAGGGATGAGCGAACTTTTGAAAAATTCGATTCGGCTGATTCGCCAAATTTTCCAACAAAATTAGTTTCGGTTCGAATTTATTCGCGACGAATCGCTATTAAAAATGGCTATTTCTGAGCTTCCTAGAGCCTCAATAGGGTTGTAAACCATTCTGCTTTGCTGTAACACGCATAGGAAGCGTGCTGGGTTAGTGAAATAATACTGTAAATAATTATGACATGCAGATCAGAGGCATCGCTATAAGAATCACAGAGTGGCACAATTGCAGAGAGTTGAGGTGGCATCACTATAAGGAGCCCCTATATTGCCTGAAAAACACACCCTGGAGCTGGCGGCAGCAGGAGCCCAAATATTGGCTGAAAGACATCCTGGAGTTGGCAGCAGGAGCAGCAGGAGCCCAAAAATTGGCTGAATGACACCCTGGAGTTGCAAGCAGCAGCAGCAGCAGCAGGAGCCCAAACATAGCTTTAAAGAGACACTGTAGTTGGCAGCAGGAGTCCAAAAATTGGCTGAATGACACCCTGGAGTTGCAAGCAGCAGCAGCAGGAGCCCAAACATTGCTTGAAAGACACACTGGAGTTGGCAGCAGGAGCCCAAAAATTGTCTGAATGACACCCTGGAGTTGCAAGCAGCAGCAGCAGCAGCCCAAACCTAGCTTGAAAGACACACTGGAGTTGGCAGCAGGAGCCCAAAAAATGGCTGAATGACACCCTGGAGTTTCAAGCAGCAGCAGCCCAAACCTAGCTTGAAAGACACACTGGAGTTGGCAGCAGGAGCCCAAAAATTGGCTGAATGACACCCTGGAGTCACAAGCAGCAGCAGCAGCAGCCCAAACATAGCTTGAAAGACACACTGGAGTTGGCAGCAGGAGCCCAAAAATTGGCTGAATGACACCCTGGAGTTGCAAGCAGCAGCAGCAGCAGCCCAAACATAGCTTGAAAGAGACAGTGGAGCTGGCAGCAGGAGCCCAAAAATTGGCTGAATGACACCCTGGAGTTGCAAGCAGCAGCAGCAGGAGCCCAATCATAGCTTGAAAGAGACACTGGAGTTGGCAGCAGGAGCCCAAAAATTGGCTGAATGACACCCTGGAGTTGCAAGCAGCAGGAGCCCAAACATAGCTTGAAAGAGACACAGGAGTTGGCAGCAGGAGCCCAAAAATTGGCTGAATGACACACTGGAGTTGCAAGCAACAGCAGCAGGAGCCCATACATAGCTTGAAAGAGACACTGGAGTTGGCAGCAGGAACCCAAAAATTGGCTGAATGACACACTGGAGTTGCAAGCAGCAGGAGCAGCCCAAACATAGCTTGAAAGAGACACTGGAGTTGGCTGCAGGAGCCCAAGAATTGGCTGAAAGACACCCTGGAGTTGCAAGCAGCAGCCCAAACCTAGCTTGAAAGAGACACTGGAGTTGGCAGCAGGAGCCCAAAAATTGGCTGAATGACAGCCCGGAGTTGCAAGCAGCAGCAGCAGGAGCCCAAACATAGCTTGAAAGAGACACTGAAGTTGGCAGCAGGAGCCCAAAAATTGGCTGAATGACACCCTGGAGTTGCAAGCAGCAGCCCAAACATAGCTTGAAAGAGACAGTGGAGTTGGCAGCAGGAGCCCAAAAATTGGCTGAATGACACCCTGGAGTTGCAAGCAGCAGCAGCAGGAGCCCAATCATAGCTTGAAAGAGACACTGGAGTTGGCAGCAGGAGCCCAAAAATTGGCTGAATGACACCCTGGAGTTGCAAGCAGCAGGAGCCCAAACATAGCTTGAAAGAGACACGGGAGCTGGCAGCAGGAGCCCAAAAATTGGCTGAATGACACCCTGGAGTTGCAAGCAGCAGGACCCCATACATAGCTTGAAAGAGACACTGGAGTTGGCAGCAGGAGCCCAAAAAGTGGCTGAATGACAGCCTGGAGTTGCAAGCAGCAGCAGCAGCAGCAGGAGCCCAAACATAGCTTGAAAGAGACATTGGAGTTGGCAGCAGAAGCCCAAAAATTGGCTGAATGACACCCTGGAGTTGCAAGCAGCAGCAGAAGCCCAAACCTAGCTTGAAAGACACACTGGAGTTGGCAGCAGGAGTCCAAAAATTGGCTGAATGACACCCTGGAGTTGCAAGCAGCAGCAGAAGCCCAAACCTAGCTTGAAAGACACACTGGAGTTGGCAGCAGGAGTCCAAAAATTGGCTGAATGACACCCTGGAGTTGCAAGCAGCAGCAGCAGGAGCCCAAACATAGCTTGAAAGAGACACTGAAGTTGGCAGCAGGAGCCCAAAAATTGGCTGAATGACACTCTGGAGTTGCAAGCAGCAGCAGCAGCCCAAACATAGCTTGAAAGACACACTGAAGTTGGCAGCAGGAGCCCAAAAATTGGCCTAAAGACACACTGCAGTTGGCAGCAGCAGCAGTAGGAGGCCAAAATTTGGCTGAAAGGCACACCCTGAAGTTGGCATCAGCAGGAGCCCAATAATTGGCCTAAAGACATAAATATGTTTTGCACCATTTGGAAAGTGTAAAACGTGGCACCATGCTGAATCTAGTCGCATGCATCAGCCATTGGTGGGTGGAAATCCTGGCTGATCCATCCCTGATTCATTTTCACAAAGGTGAGTCTCTCCACATTTTTAGTTGACAGACGAGTTCTCCTCGCCATAACTATGGCCCCCGCCGCACTAAACACCCACTCAGATGGCACGCTACTTGCCGGGCAGGACAGCTTTTCCAGGGCAAACTCAGCTAGCTGCGGCCGCAAGTCAAGTTTGGCTGCCCAGAAGTCCAGCGGATCCTCAAGGTGTGTTGGCATGGTCATGTCAAGGCAATGCATGACCTGCTGGTTCAGGTCCTGCTCCAGGTCTTCCTGCTGCTCATGAGTAGACTCACTATGCGGGTGTAGAAAGCTACTCATTAGCAACTAAAGACTGAGGCTGCTGCTGATGGAGCTGCTGCTGCTGCCAACCCCCCCAGCAGCCACGGCAGTGGAAGGTGAGCGGCGCAGAGGTCCCCCCGAGTCAGACTTGCAAGAGTATGGACCATGGCGCAGATAGGCATCGGCCAACTGACTACGTAGAATGTCTTTGTAGTAGGTCAGTTTGTCCTCCCTCTTGGCGGGTTTAAAAAATGCCCCCATTTTGTTCCGGAAGCGAGGGTCCAATAAGGTGGACAGCCAGAAGTCATCCCGCTGACAAATAGAAACAATTCTGGGGTCTCTACGCAAGCACGTGAGCATGCTTCCTGCCATTTGCGCAAGTGACTCGGAGGGACTACCTGTCTCCATCTCCACTGCATACTGCCACGGTGTGTCCGGGTCCTCTGTCTCGCCTTCCTCAAAACCCTCTAGCTCCTCTGGCTGCTCCTGCTTCTCCTCTCCTGTCCGCTGACTAGATAAACCAGCCATTTCGCCAAGCCTAAACTGTGCACTGTGCCACTCCTCCTCCTCTTCCTCCTCCTCCTCCAGTTCAGCTCCAACAGGGTTCATGTGGCCGTAAGATGTAGATGCCATATCTCCAGTGCCCTGACCAGCCATGGTTTCCAACATGCTATCTATGGGGAAGTGCACCACACTACTGGTAATGAATAGGTGCCGGCCAAGGGGGTAACAATATTCACAGCAAACAAAATGGAGGAGCCTAGACTGTTCCCGCCAACCCCCACACAAGGCCGCCGACTGATTGTAAGAAATGTATAAAAACTGATTTTAATGAATACCAAATATATCAAAAGGACATCTACATGACATACAGACAATATTAAAAAACACAAAACACAAACAGGGGTATCCCAAATAAGGTGACTATTGCATCAATATAATCGCCATAAATATATACACAATAAATATATACATAGTACTATGAATGTACCCAAAGTGTTGAAAAAAGAATCAATATATCAATAAAATGTGACCTATAGGGAGTAACTAAGTAAGTGTAGGACAATCTGCCTGTGAAAAGAAGTGCAAAATATGTGTGATGAAACAAAGTGAATAATGCGTACAGAAAGACCAGGAAAGCTGGGTTCTGTTGAAGAAATGAATATTGTAACAATCAGTGTCAGTGTATAACCGCCAAACCACAGGTGTCAGAAAAAACTAAAAGAGTGAACAACAGTTTGGTCATTCAACGATAAAATAATATAAACAATAATACTTAACATGTCACCAGGGGTCCCCCCGTCGCAGCCGCCACCTACGCGTTACGTGTCAGGCAGACACTTCGCCAGGGTGTATCGGCTGTGCCCCCTCGCTCTTCCTTAAATACCCCGGGATATACAGCAAGGGCCAATGAGGCGCCGCCACGTCCTCGCCTACACGTGGGTCCCCCCCGCCAATAAAAGAGGCCGCAGGGGTATCACATCCGACGGCACGCAGCCGGCGCCGTCACTGGCCGTCGCAATCAGGAAGTGCCCGCGGCGGGCGCGCGGCCGAGCGCGCGGCGGGCGGGCGCACTCCCCTGCAGTAGGAGGCGTCCGCCCGCCGCGCGCACGGCCCCACGCACCGCGCACGAGCACCGCCTGTCCACCCAGCTACTGGGAAGAACCCAAAGCGGATCCGTGGAATGTAAGTATGCGGGGAAGGAAGGGAGAAGGGGAAGTTGGAAAACGTAAACAATGCATAAAAACAGCAGATGTCATATCCTTTATAGATAATCACAAATTTCTCATGAAAATGAAGTATAAGTGGGGATAAATCAACCCCACAGAAATATAATTATTGCTATAAGTACTATGACCCATCCAAATCCACATCGGTGACCCAATAAATATATATAGGGCATGCTGGATTACATAGGGACTGCCATATGGATCCTAATAACTTAAGTAGGGGATAAAGAAGGATAAGGGGACATAACATATCTAGGGCAACAAAACCCTAAAGCTGGCCCAAATCTTAGCCAGCAACCTAACGCCACATCTATACCAACACAGTACTAAGGGGGATGTGATGGTGTACATGATGACTAAATAGGTGTACCACCTGTTGACTCAACCAGCAACAATATGGTGTGGGAATACAGGTAGGAGAACCACCAAAGGTTTGGATGAATAAAATTGTGTGCGGAGTCAAATGCATTATACCCCATAAATAATGATCCCACCAAGCCCAAGTGGTGTACAAAGGCATCCTACGCTATTTTATTATCAATTTTTTGCAGAAGTCCAAGAGCATTGTCCTTTTAGATTGGGTCACTAGCACCCCACTTCTCACGGATATGATCGCTCCACTATGTCCAAAGTGGATTCCCAAAGGCCCACTGTATCGTCCAAGCCCCAGATGTGGTTTCCAGAGCTGTAGATGGTTGCTGGTGGACGGGCAGGTGTAACGCCCTCTATATGGATAACATGGTGAGGAGGTTACGCAGGCATAGGGATCCACATGGAAAAAGTCCCCACCGTGCAGCTATTCCAATTCTCTATTGTATCATTGCGGCATTCCATCTTCTTTTATATACATTTATTTTAGCCCTCTTCAGGAGGTGTAGAGATCATGACCGTTGATCAAGGCTGATGTTCCAGGTTGAAACCACGTATGTTGCATCAGTTGTCACCAATTCAAATGCATGGATAGGGTTCAAGAACTGGCATCAGCCAATCATCGCACTCTAGTTAATAAACAAAAATAAAGAATTAAGAGAGTCCACAGTGACATTATATGCATGTATACAACAACAGAATGGTGTGCGACTAACACATTAATCGCGGCCCAAGAAAGATGAGAACCCAAAGTCCTCATTAATGCCAAAAGGCGCCTGTGATCTCAAGGTGTAAATCCATCGAGATTCCTGTCGCAGCAACATTCTTTTTAGGTTTCCACCCCGGATACCCAGTCTAACCTGATCCACAAAAAATATTTGTGTCCCTGACACATCGCTCTGATGGAAATGAAGAAAATGTGAGGCTACAGGCGTCAATTTCTGCCCATTCTCCTCATCTCGCGCTGCCAATCTGATGGTGGATAAATGCTTCTGTATTCTTGCCCTAACGGCATTGGCAGTCTGCCCCACATAGTATTTGGGGCATGTGCACCTAATGACATATATGACTCCATGTGATTTACAATTAAGATGATGTTTTAATTGTATGTCCTTCTGTGTGTTAAGGTCCACTATAACATTGGTTTTCTTCACTAATGGACATATAGAACAATTGCCACAGGGTCTACTTTTGGCCCCTGGCTGGTCCCGTAACCAAGTACAGGGAGCAGTATAATGACTGCTACAAAGTCTGTCTTTCAGGTTGGGAGCCCTCCTTGCAGTCAAAAGGGGGCCCTTCCTAGTCACAGTATCCAATCTTGGATCAGAGCGGAGTATCGACCAGTGGGTATTGAAGATGTTTCTGATTCTATTCCAATCATTATTATAATTGGTTATGAATCTTACCTCACTGTCTTGTCTCCTCCTTTTGTAAGAAAGTAACTGGTCCCGAGGTGTTTCCATGGCTCTCCTAGCTGCCCGGTAAATGACTGGCTTGGGGTACCCCCTTCTCTGAAATCGACCTGTCATGTCCTTGATTTCTTCCTGAAAGCGAGCATCATCAGAACAATTTCTTCTCAATCGTAGCATCTGTCCGACTGGGATGCCTTCTTTAAGTTTCTTTTGATGAAAGCTAGAAAAGTGCAATAGTCCGTTGGTGGAGGTAGGCTTCCTATAAAGATGTGTGGCTATGGATCCGTCCGCTCCCACCTGTAATACCAAGTCCAAGAATTCAACTCTCTGTGTCGAGATGTTATATGTGAGGTGAATGTTGAGGGAATTATCATTCAAGGCTGAGATGAATTGCTCACACAGTTGTATGGGGCCCTGCCAAAGGAGTAGAATATCATCGATGAACCTGTACCAGCCCAGAATGTAGGGCTGGTACAGATCCATGGTTTCCAACATGTGCTGTACTACATGAAGCAGTGGAATCACGTTGTTCATCCCGTAATCCTGGCGACAAATAAAGTGGCTTCCTTAAAGGGCCTGAGCAAACGGCAGGTGTCACGTATGAGCTGCCACTGGTTGACATTGAAGTTACACAGGGAAGTCCCCCTATCCGCTTAGATCATCAAGAAATCCGTGATGGCTTTTCTCTGTTCGTATAGTCTGTCCAACATATGCAGGGTGAAATTCCAACGGGTGGAAACATCACAAATCAGACTATGTTGGGGGCTACCGTTCTGACGCTGTAGCTCAAGAAGGGTGTGCTTGGAGGTGTATGAGTGGCTGAAGTGCATGCAAAGTTTTCTTGAAGTTGTTAGGATATCTTGCAGATGAGGGGAAGACTTCAGAAACCACTTCACAACCAGATTGAAGATGTGAGCCATGCAGGGCGCATGGGTCAGCCTTCCTTGTCGCAGCGCAGACTAAATGTTCTTCCCATTGTCGGTAACCATGGTACCCATTTTCAGTTTTCTTGGAGTAAGCCATGTTTGGATTTCTTGATGAATAAATTTAAGCAGTTCCTCCCCTGTGAGACTCCGTTCGCCAAGACAAACCATGTGAAGCACAGCATGACACCTCCGTGCCCTGCACACATGGTAGGCTGGAGGGGCACTGAGACTTGAGCCTACAGTGGAGGGTGAGGAGATGGCGGAGGATGAGGAGGCCGAGTCGCACGGTGTCACAGGCACAACGGCCAGAGAGAGCGGAGGCCGAAGCGGCATGACCTGTTCAAGTTGCTGCTGCTGCAAAGGGACCACATTCACCCAGTGGGCCGTAAACGACATGTACTGTCCCTGACCGTAGTTACAGCTCCAGACGTCAGCGCTGCCATGCACTTTGCTACACACCAACAGGCTCAAGGACTGGCCCACCTTCTGTTCAACAAAAGTGTGCAGCGCTGGTACTGCCTTCTTGGCAAAGAAATGACAGCTCCACCTCGGCTCGGCACAAGCCATCAGTTCTCTAAAAGGTGCAGAGTTCACCACCTGAAAAGGGAGCGACTTCAGCACCAGCAACTTGAACAGGAGCACATTACATACTGCTGTCTCTTGGACATCGCTTCGCTGATGGATTGCTGGCGGGATGCATGACTTGGAGGAGGAGGAGGAGCAGGAGCATCTGGAGTGACAGAGGATGGGTATGATGCACAGCTGCCTTCGGCTGAGGTTCTGGAGTAAAACCAATTCAAAATGCAATATATGAATAAACCAGAGCCTGTAGAAACTGCTTTAGTATAACAGATAGGGTGAAATGTGCCGGTTTGGAATGCCCATGCGGCCTGGTGTTTTTACAGGACGCACAAAACCAATTCCAAATGCAATATATTAATAAAACAGAGCCTTTAGAAGCTGATTTAGTTAAACAGATAGGGGGAAATGTGCTGGTTTGGGATGCCCATGCGGCCTGGTGTTTTTACAGGACGCATAAAACCAATTCAAAATGCAATATATTAATAATACAGAGCCTTTAGAAGCTGATTTAGTATAACAGATAGGGTGAAATTTGCTGGTTTGGGATGCCCATGTGCCTGGTGTTTTTACAGGACGCACAAAACCAATTCAAAATGCAATATATTAATAAAACAGAGCCTTTAGAAGCTGATTTAGAATAACAGATAGGGTGAAATGTGCTGGTTTGGGATGCCCATGCGGCCTGGTGTTTTTACAGGACGCACAAAACCAATTCAAAATGCAATATATTAATAAAACAGAGCCTTTAGAAGCTGATTTAGTATAACAGATAGGGTCAAATGTGCTGAAATAGTATGGTCATGTGGGCTGAGGTTTTTACAGCATACAAAAAAAATTAAAACTAATTGAGTTATAAGAAATGCTTGTGTGTAACAGATAGGGTTAAATATGCCACTGCCAAGATGGGATGCACAGTGGCCAGGAATATTTACAGCACAAAAAAAAGCAATTTAAAACTGATCTGTCAAATGAAGTGAAGTGAAAATAAAAAAAAAAGTTTCCCTGTCACTTTCTCTGCTGTCCCTGCCTGGATCGTTCCCGATTTTTCCCTATCTTTCCCTATCTTTCCCTGGCTCTCCCTGGCACTGTGTGGGTCTCTGTGGGTCTCCATGACTCTCCCTGCCTGTCTGTAAGTCTCTCCCTATCTGCAGCAACCTCCGTTCTGTCTGCAATGCAAGGCTGAAATGCGCACAAGCAAGATGGCCGCCGTTTATATAGCACTGTGACGTCACCGGGCTTCCTGGCTGCTGATAGGCTGCATGTGACCTTCCCATGATAACTTGCCCCAGGGGATATGTCCAGATATGTGCATCCACCATTTTACAATGGCTGTAATTTAAATAAATGGAGTTTAAAGGAAAACTTCAATCGATCGAATCGCGGGGAAATTCGGATTTGTTCAGAATCAAATTTTTCCTGGAATTCGGAACTAATTCGGGTTCGTCCGGATCGATTCGTTCATCCCTACTTGCAATATTGTAAACCATCATCTGGACAATCCAAAAATATTTGCATTGACGTGCAATTCTCACTCAAAATTGTGTTGTATCTCTCCCTGCAATACTGCCTTGGAGCAACACAGTTAAGGGAAACTCTGTTTTGGGCACTCAGTATGGAGTTTCTGTGTGTGTCTATTGTCTACTGTGTATAGGTAGGCCTTGCTCCTATGAACATACCTGCCTGCTGTAGGTGTTCTAGAGGCATGTCATTTTGGAGTCATCGAATTCACACAGGTTGATGTTAATTCTTGCAAAAAAATGTATTGGTGTTTTTTTTGTGATTTTTTTTAACATTCATTGCTTTTCCTGTTTGGTCACTCAGAATGTGAAGCTGTATACCCTTATCTCTTCTATAATTTTTCCAAACCAACAAAAAGATTTGTCTAGGGCTTGGCTTTCATTTGATCTGTGTATCTTAATGAGCAACCAGTCAATCAATATATATTATATACAACAAGATAAACTGTCTATATTAGGCAGTAATTCTAGGATGAGGATTTTTCAGCAAAACTGCAAAATAACTGCAGTAAAATATAAAGTGTGTCTCAGATGCTGATCTTTTTACTGACTCCTAATGGATCAGGCATCATGTCAATATTTCATCTGTAATTCAGAAACTGCAGCTGTCATCAGTACCTAAAAAAAGTATATTTTAGACATTTTTCTTTAAAGTTTACAGATCAGTTAAGTAAATAAGTAGTTAATAAGTAATTCACACAAGACATATCTGCACTTGAATTGCAGAACATCCGTGTCCTTCCAAATTACTCTTTTAGTTCCCTGTCCATTTGTTCCTGGATCTTGGCATTTATATCTCATAAATAATTCAGTCAATCGCTTATTTTGCTACAGCACAACTTTATTAATCTGCCAAAAATTGTTCTTACAAATGATTTTCACATAACTACCAGAAGATACAGCTATGTGAATAGCTCAATAGCCATAAAATGAAGTGTTCATAAAGCTTCTTCAACGGTACCTCTGAGATTACTTCAGCCAGGCTTCAGCTGTAATTGTGGTTGTATGACAGGTGGTATGACGATATTAAAATTTGCAATGGAAGATGATGTTGCACAATGATTCATGAAGGGTGGTTGACAATAGTTAGGTATACAAATTAATTTTAGGATACATGACAAAAATAAACAAGATGTTGTTGGGATGTGTTTGGTAACATTCTGGACTAACCACTTTCAGATTCTGTAATATTTAATATATTGTGGAATATTTCTAATTCTCAAGCATCTATTCACAGTTCCTTACTTACCTGCACAATCCAGTCAGACTGTGCCATCAGGCTCATGTTCCAAAAGCTTGCAATCCTGCATGCACAAAATGACTGCAGTCAGTGCACATTTGCATGTTCCCTATAAAAGGGAAACATTGATAAGCTATCATCTGCTCCAGAACCAGTGAACCTAGTTGTGACATGGCTCATTGACCTCGCTTTGGACTACTCAGTTTGACCTTAACTCTGATCTATGACTGTACACCTATGCTGCCAACCCTGATCTTGTCTCTGTTTCTTAACTACATTACTTTGCTTTCAACACCCATCTTGACTTTGTTCCTCAACCTCTCCTGTTTGCCTGGCTGCATGACCTCAACAGGCCCTGCTTTACCAAACCATCTCAACCAAAAACCAAATACTCTGGCAAGAGATCTACTATCTGCTGCCTGTTTTGTTTATTACAACTGCCAATGGTCAACATTGATAAATAAAGGTAAACCATGACCAGGGCACCCACTTATATATTTCTAACATAATTTGAATCTATGTGTTAGCAAGTAAAATCATTTACATATTTATGTTTTGTTATTTTCCTAAACATTCCATCAGTGGCTAGTAGCCAACCAATGCATTGTTACAGGAGCTAGATGACTTGTAATTTGACTTCAAGCGAATTCTCTTTATCAATCTTTTTATTGTGTATATTCTGAACATTATTCTATTAGCATAATACTGTTCATACACAGAATTTAAAGATTACAGACAACTTAAGTCACAATCAGAAGCTTATTCACTGCATACAAGAAAATCCATTCAAGAGTTACTAAAAAAGTTCAATTCAAATAAATTAAAAGAAAAATAACAACCCCTATTGGGGGGAGGAGCTAAGGGGGGTAAAGGAAGGGGTCAAGGAAGGATCAGATGCTCATTAGCTTTACATTAAAATCTGTAGGCAGAAAATTCTGAACCCAAGCATTCCATACCTCCCTGAACAGCTCCAAAGTACCATTGTGAATGGCAGACATTTTTTCCATGGCCATAATACAGTTAACCTTGTTTTTAAAGGCGTTGAAGCTAAAGGTGGGGGACCTCCAAGCCCCAGCTATAACCAGCTTTGCCCCTGATAGGATTCAAGCAAGTTCTACTGTAAGTGTGCCATATTGCCAAATAAGACCTTTACAAAAGATGTCATAGTGTTAGAGATGCACATTTACCATGGTAAAGTTTGTACTCAAACCAGCCGCTGTCTAGCTTACACAGAGAACTTGAGGAGGTAAATAACAGCATTTCTGCCTTTATTTGTAACGTAGAGTAGTGGAGCTGTTTTAATAGCCTCAGTTTGATGAACAGTAAATACATTCTTTTTTTTAAATCACTTTTACTTTGGACTGAGCTTTAACTTGACTTTTTAAATTGTAGACTTTAAAAAAAAAGTACTGACAGAATGACTCTGTCATTTGTCCTTAGTGCCAGTCACCTCTCAAGAGATTATCAGCCAGTTCCATTTATCATTTTAATTTGAAGGCATTTTGCCAGTCCAATCAGGTCCAATTACTTAGGGCCTCATTAGTGAAATGCATTATGTAGTATGCACTTTAAATGAACAAGAACACTTATAGAAAGTGAAATATAAGTCAGCAGATGCATTAAGCCTTAGTGAGGTATATCTATATTCTAGAAAACCCTTGGCCATGCTTGAAAGAAATCCCCACATGTACAGTTTAGATCCTAATTCCCAGTCATCTATTATTCCACAATATATGATCGCTTGCAATAAATATTTGAAAAGCTCTCTATAAGCATTTTTTTAGGGTGGATAGCATTGGCTTCACACTTTGAAAAATGAGTTGCTTGCAGAGATGTATGTTATAGTACATTCGTTGCTCAATTTAAAAAGAAATATAGTGCCTTTGCTGAGCTAGAAATCAGGAGGAAACATGTTAACACTATGCAAATGCAAACAGATTAGAGATGATTAAACACAAGATAACACTGAATCGTTACACCGACAAATCTGCACAAATTGTACAGAATGTATGACAGATGTAAATGTGAACATAGTGATATTGCATGGAAAATCAGTACACTTTCCAAAGCTGTTGCCATTTTTTAAAGCACAAAAGCACATTTGCCACATTCATTTGAGTTCAGGTATATTTACCCCCAGCACTATTTTGCCATTGGCAACAGAAAATTCAGGTCAAATATGTTATTTTAAGTGGAATTTAAACCTAATCTCGTCGCTCTGCCTCTCTCCCCTGGAGCTGAGGCAAGACAGGGGGTTGGAAAAAAAATAACCCCTTACCTCACCCTCTGTCCAGCACTGCTCTAGCGGGTCTGTGGGCCAACTGCACCTCTGTCATGATAGATAATGGGTTACCTATGATGCCTTGCTCTGCAGTGTCTCCAGCACCAGAAGCACCCCAATCATCTCATATAGGTAATAGACTGAGGGATGCAGTCTCTATACAGCCTATATTGTGCTTGGGAATGAAAGATGCCAACCCTGACAGCCAGCATGGAGCAAGGAAAAAGCAGTCTATTTCCCTTTAACATGTATGGTGTGCCATTGGGCTATCTTTGGTGCTCCCATAAAAGTGAATGGAGCAGCGTGCAATCATGCTGGTATGGGTGGGGTGCATGGACCCCTTTAGGCTGCTGTTGGGTGGAGCTTCACTATGGGGGTATGTTTTCAGTATAGGTGTGGACCAAGTGGTGGGACCCACAGCTATAACACATTGGTGGCATACCCAAGCGGTATGCCACCAAACAGCCCTCTAGCCCTTGCAACGAGCATTTTACACCATCAAAGTTCTGGCCCCATTGACTCCATAGGTTCACTCATCCCTAGTTAAAACACAAAGCCTTTACCTTATTACCTTAGTCCCTGTAAAGGAAAAATCTAACAAGCACATTGTAGCCCAGCTTCACCTGCAGCAAAGTATGAGGTTAACTTGGTGTTGTCAGTTCAAATCGGGATGGCCCTATGTATCCAATACTGGCAATACTAATGGACTCCTGGGAGGGAGCCGTGCACAGAGCGGCCGCCCCCCACTCCCTGAAGTCTTTCCGGGCGCCTGGCCGACAGAGATAGGCGAACCCCCACAAAGCGAAGCCCTCTGATCGGAGGGAGAGTTGCCTGCCAACTATACACGAAAACAAAAATGCAAAAAAAGAACCTACTCCCATTGGTGGATCACTCCACTTGCGTGTCAATAAAGAATGCAGCTAGCTGCAAGAATTAGTGTGAATTGCAGGACACATTGATCATCAACACTTCAAACGCACCTTGTGTTGCTGCAATTAATTGTCGAACAACAACTGAACGATGAACATCAATTAATAGCACAAGGGTTTGGTTAATGATACAAAGGAACCAGTAGCGCATTTAGTGCCAATGCAGGCAATAGCAAATTTGTATATAGATATATAGATATAAATACACTGCCCTAGAGCTGTGTATAAGGCTCAGCGAAACAAATGTTGACACCACGGGTGCTCTTCAAAACAATTCAGTGACGTCACTCCACCACCACCTTCTTATATATAACGTACCAGATGTATTCTTGATATTTTGCACATATGATCTCAATTTTAGTTTGAGAGGCTCCACAATTTCTCCTTTGGCCAAAAAGGAACGCTTATCAATTTAGGTGCTTATTTTTCACCTCTTTAAACAAAGGATAAGGAACTCCACTCTCCACACAGAGGAAAATCAACTTGCTCCGGATTTATTATACATATTGTAAAGACATAAACACAAGAAATGCTCCAATAGCGTAAAAACGTTTCACACAAAAGGAATCCACTCTATGGCCACTGGCCCTTTAAAAAGCCGCTCACCAGATTTTTAAAAATATCGCGCATTCAGCTTAAAAGTAGAAGAACAGGCGTCATCCAACCCCTTCAGTATGGACCCGCACATCAGATATAAAGCACTTTTACGAGTATCAGCTCACCGCCTCCTCCGGCCGTAGTACGCGGCGCTGCTCGTCAGATGCAACACACGTGACACTCCTTAGCTCCGCCCAACGTGTTTCGTCGTTACGACTTATTCATGGGCTCGCGCGGGGCTAGGAGTGTCACTAATTTATTCACTTCATCATGTCACGTGGTCTTTTCTTTCTTATTAACCTGTTCGGTTCAGAATGTATTACCGCAAACGCGGCTATTCATTTCTACTATAAATGATGTGCGCATCCCCCAAAGGGATTAGAGCGCATCTTCCTCATACTAAAAACAATTTTTATAAGACATAATACACAATTATATTAAACCCAAAAAACCAATACAATTATACACCATACCAAATTACATTCTTAAAACATACTCCTATAATTGACATCCTACCTTCATTCATTTATATAAAAATACCACATTATTTCTTTATAAAGATAAAAATAAAAATATATACCTTACTAAATATCTATTATTTCATTATAATTCCAGCCATAATTGGAAATATCCACTAATTACCCCAATATAGTTGTGTATTATGTCTTATAAAAATTGTTTTTAGTATGAGGAAGATGCGCTCTAATCCCTTTGGGGATGCGCACATCATTTATAGTAGAAATGAATAGCCGCATTTGTGGTAATACATTCTGAACTGAACAGGTTAATAAGAAAGAAAAGACCACGTGACATGATGAAGTGAATAAATTAGTGACACTCCTAGCCCCGCGCGAGCCCATGAATAAGTCGTAACGACGAAACGCGTTGGGCGGAGCTAAGGAGTGTCACGTGTGTTGCATCTGACGAGCAGCGCCTCGTACTACGGCCGGAGGAGGCGGTGAGCTGATACTCGTAAAAGTGCTTTATATCTGATGTGCGGGTCCATACTGAAGGGGTTGGATGACGCCTGTTCTTCTACTTTTAAGCTGAATGCGCGATATTTTTAAAAATCTGGTGAGCGGCTTTTTAAAGGGCCAGTGGCCATAGAGTGGATTCCTTTTGTGTGAAACGTTTTTACGCTATTGGAGCATTTCTTGTGTTTATGTCTTTACAATATGTATAATAAATCCGGAGCAAGTTGATTTTCCTCTGTGTGGAGAGTGGAGTTCCTTATCCTTTGTTTAAAGAGGTGAAAAATAAGCACCTAAATTGATAAGCGTTCCTTTTTGGCCAAAGGAGAAATTGTGGAGCCTCTCAAACTAAAATTGAGATCATATGTGCAAAATATCAAGAATACATCTGGTACGTTATATATAAGAAGGTGGTCGTGGAGTGACGTCACTGAATTGTTTTGAAGAGCACCCGTGGTGTCAACATTTGTTTCGCTGAGCCTTATACACAGCTCTAGGGCAGTGTATTTATATCTATATATCTATATGCTAATGTTGAAGGCTGAAATGACAACAGTCTAAAGGCTTGGAGCGAAAGGTTCTTTCACTGGGACAATTGATCTGATTTGTAGCGCGGTTTCCTAGAACTATTAAGTTTTATTTTGTGTTTCAATAGCAAATTTGTACATCGCTGTTGCATCACACATTACATTTTGCTGGAACATTCTACTTTTGGTTTACAATAGATGAAACTGGGTTCTCTGCAAGTTATAATATTGTGATTCTGAGCTAGGCAAGGAACGGAAAGTTATATGTTTGCTGTGACACTAAAATCAATTGTGGGGTATTTATTAGGTAGTGTAGCTTAAACACTTTTTTCAAAGTGACTTTTTTATAGAGAGTTTTAAACTATGCAGCGGCTGTAAATGCATGTTCATTAGCTTCATTGCCTACCCTCTGGCTAGACAACCTTCATCTTTGATTGCCATGTAAAATTGGAGTACAGTGGTGTCATTATTGAAGAGAAGCCCTTGGAACCTCAAAGGAAGATTAAAACAAGGTTGTTCTTTGGCAGAATGCCATCAGGTTGCTGCTTATACTTGTGACTTTTTTTCCACTCTCCGATCAAGTCCAAAATCACTGATGAAGTGTTAATATAAATCACGGTCCATAATATAACATTTGGCCTTGAACAGCCTGTAAGGAATAAAAAAAATCACCAGCTACAAAACTACATTTTGTGCGCTCATTGAGGCTTCTTAACAATGGTTATTGATTCCATCTCATATTCATTCTGTCGCTCGTGATGGATATGGTTAATTTTGCTGTTCTGTATTTATATTGAATATTGTCATTTATAACTAGGGATGAGCGAATCGATCCGGACGAACCCGGATTCGATCCGAATTTCAGGAAAAATTCGATTCGGATCGAATCCGAATTTCCCCGCGATTCGATCACTCGAAGTTTTCCTTTAACATCCATTCATTTACATTACAGGCATTCTAAGATGGCGGGCGGGACATGTCTGGACATGTATCCCGCGCCAGTGCAAGCTGGGGCAGTCACATGCAGCCTATCAGCAGCCAGCAAGCCCGGTGACGTCACACAGCGGTATTTAACGGCGGCCATCTTGCTTTTCCTCATTTCTCTATTGCATTCGTGACAGACAGACAGAACGCTGTGTAGCTGAGGCAGTTAGACAGGCTGGAGACAGGCTGGAGACAGGGACAGACAGGGACAGGCTGGAGACAGGCAGGAGACAGGCAGGAGACAGACAGGAGACAGACAGAAAGCCAGGGAAAGGTAGGAAAAACGGAGCTGGCTGACAGGGAGATTTTTTTTTTTCATCCAGCCTTTGTTAGCGTTTTCAGGCTGCTTATAGTAACTAACTGTGCATATATACTGAACTGATCTTAAGTCTGCTGTGAGGCATCCCATTCTGTGACTAAAGCAGCCTCTATTTAATAGCATAATAAACATTTGCACTTATTCTCATAGAAATCAGGCCTGATAAAGACACTTTTGCTGTGCATGCTCTCTGGTTTTTGTGGCACTGGCATCCCATTCTGTGACTAAAGCAGCCTCTATTTAATAGCATAATAAACATTTGCACTTATTCTCATAGAAATCAGGCCTGATAAAGACACTTTTGCTGTGCATGCTCTCTGGTTTTTGTGGCACTGGCATCCCATTCTGTGACTAAAGCAGCCTCTATTTAATAGCATAATAAACATTTGCACTTATTCTCATAGAAATCAGGCCTGATAAAGACACTTTTGCTGTGCATGCTCTCTGGTTTTTGTGGCACTGGCATCCCATTCTGTGACTAAAGCAGCCTCTATTTAATAGCATAATAAACATTTGCACTTATTCTCATAGAAATCAGGCCTGATAAAGACACTTTTGCTGTGCATGCTCTCTGGTTTTTGTGGCACTGGCATCCCATTCTGTGACTAAAGCAGCCTCTATTTAATAGCATAATAAACATTTGCACTTATTCTCATAGAAATCAGGCCTGATAAAGACACTTTTGCTGTGCATGCTCTCTGGTTTTTGTGGCACTGGCATCCCATTCTGTGACTAAAGCAGCCTCTATTTAATAGCATAATAAACATTTGCACTTATTCTCATAGAAATCAGGCCTGATAAAGACACTTTTGCTGTGCATGCTCTCTGGTTTTTGTGGCACTGGCATCCCATTCTGTGACTAAAGCAGCCTCTATTTAATAGCACAATAAACATTTGCACTTATTCTCATAGAAATCAGGCCTGATAAAGACACTTTTGCTGTGCATGCTCTCTGGTTTTTGTGGCACTGGCATCCCATTCTGTGACTAAAGCAGCCTCTATTTAATAGCATAATAAACATTTGCACTTATTCTCATAGAAATCAGGCCTGATAAAGACACTTTTGCTGTGCATGCTCTCTGGTTTTTGTGGCACTGGCATCCCATTCTGTGACTAAAGCAGCCTCTATTTAATAGCACAATAAACATTTGCACTTATTCTCATAGAAATCAGGCCTGATAAAGACACTTTTGCTGTGCATGCTCTCTGGTTTTTGTGGCACTGGCATCCCATTCTGTGACTAAAGCAGCCTCTATTTAATAGCATAATAAACATTTGCACTTATTCTCATAGAAATCAGGCCTGATAAAGACACTTTTGCTGTGCATGCTCTCTGGTTTTTGTGGCACTGGCATCCCATTCTGTGACTAAAGCAGCCTCTATTTAATAGCATAATAAACATTTGCACTTATTCTCATAGAAATCAGGCCTGATAAAGACACTTTTGCTGTGCATGCTCTCTGGTTTTTGTGGCACTGGCATCCCATTCTGTGACTAAAGCAGCCTCTATTTAATAGCATAATAAACATTTGCACTTATTCTCATAGAAATCAGGCCTGATAAAGACACTTTTGCTGTGCATGCTCTCTGGTTTTTGTGGCACTGGCATCCCATTCTGTGACTAAAGCAGCCTCTATTTAATAGCATAATAAACATTTGCACTTATTCTCATAGAAATCAGGCCTGATAAAGACACTTTTGCTGTGCATGCTCTCTGGTTTTTGTGGCACTGGCATCCCATTCTGTGACTAAAGCAGCCTCTATTTAATAGCATAATAAACATTTGCACTTATTCTCATAGAAATCAGGCCTGATAAAGACACTTTTGCTGTGCATGCTCTCTGGTTTTTGTGGCACTGGCATCCCATTCTGTGACTAAAGCAGCCTCTATTTAATAGCATAATAAACATTTGCACTTATTCTCATAGAAATCAGGCCTGATAAAGACACTTTTGCTGTGCATGCTCTCTGGTTTTTGTGGCACTGGCATCCCATTCTGTGACTAAAGCAGCCTCTATTTAATAGCACAATAAACATTTGCACTTATTCTCATAGAAATCAGGCCTGATAAAGACACTTTTGCTGTGCATGCTCTCTGGTTTTTGTGGCACTGGCATCCCATTCTGTGACTAAAGCAGCCTCTATTTAATAGCATAATAAACATTTGCACTTATTCTCATAGAAATCAGGCCTGATAAAGACACTTTTGCTGTGCATGCTCTCTGGTTTTTGTGGCACTGGCATCCCATTCTGTGACTAAAGCAGCCTCTATTTAATAGCATAATAAACATTTGCACTTATTCTCATAGAAATCAGGCCTGATAAAGACACTTTTGCTGTGCATGCTCTCTGGTTTTTGTGGCACTGGCATCCCATTCTGTGACTAAAGCAGCCTCTATTTAATAGCACAATAAACATTTGCACTTATTCTCATAGAAATCAGGCCTGATAAAGACACTTTTGCTGTGCATGCTCTCTGGTTTTTGTGGCACTGGCATCCCATTCTGTGACTAAAGCAGCCTCTATTTAATAGCATAATAAACATTTGCACTTATTCTCATAGAAATCAGGCCTGATAAAGACACTTTTGCTGTGCATGCTCTCTGGTTTTTGTGGCACTGGCATCCCATTCTGTGACTAAAGCAGCCTCTATTTAATAGCACAATAAACATTTGCACTTAGAGGCCGATTCATCAATAGCGCCAGGTAGCGACAGATGAGCGACTGTAGCGTGATTTTTTCTGCGCCAGCCAGTATTCGCTGTGCTTGGCCGGCGTTAGCTTGATGACAGCGACTCAGTCGGTGTGCGGTAATGTTGAATACGGGCTGGGGTGTCGCTGTTTCACAGGTCCAGCGTTGTATGTGAGCGCCTGACAACGAATGGCCAGAGCGAACGGCTAGCTTCATATTCATCAAAAAATCACGCTCCGAATGTGCTGTCGCTGTCCATTCCTTGTTTAAACCCCAGAGCGCTGGCGGCGATCTGTATTAACTAGTTTTTAACCCCTAAACAACCATATTTTTTTAATGTAACATTATACATGTTTTTAGAATCATTTTGTTATATGAATACATTAATCTCAGACCTGTTCGATCAATTCTGCACTTTTTTTTTTTTTTTTTTTTTTTGACTTAAAAATAATTCCTAACATTGCAGAAGTGTTCTCCGATTTTTTGACATTAAAAAAAAAAATTTAAAAATTAATACCAATTAATTATGATTAATTATAGCTTGCTCCATTGAAATGCATTGGACATCGCCAGGGAGCGACAGCTCATACCTGGCGCTGTGAGGGAATTTGCAGCGGCGCTGTTCGGTCCAGGCGGCTTCATGATGAATGCCGCGCTAGCCGTCGCTCTCGCCGGCGCTAGCCTCATTTTGCTTGATAAATGCGTCATTGTGACCGCCGCGGGCGTACTTGAGTCGGTAGTCGCCGTTAGCTGCCGCTACCTGGCGCTCGTCAGACACTACCTGGCGCTATCGCTTGATGAATAAGGGCATTATTCTCATAGAAATCAGGCCTGATAAAGACACTTTTGCTGTGCATGCTCTCTGGTTTTTGTGGCACTGGCATCCCATTCTGTGACTAAAGCAGCCTCTATTTAATAGCATAATAAACATTTGCACTTATTCTCATAGAAATCAGGCCTGATAAAGACACTTTTGCTGTGCATGCTCTCTGGGTTTTGTGGCACTGGCATCCCATTCTGTGACTAAAGCAGCCTCTATTTAATAGCACAATAAACATTTGCACTTATTCTCATAGAAATCAGGCCTGATAAAGACACTTTTGCTGTGCATGCTCTCTGGTTTTTGTGGCACTGGCATCCCATTCTGTGACTAAAGCAGCCTCTATTTAATAGCACAATAAACATTTGCACTTATTCTCATAGAAATCAGGCCTGATAAAGACACTTTTGCTGTGCATGCTCTCTGGTTTTTGTGGCACTGGCATCCCATTCTGTGACTAAAGCAGCCTCTATTTAATAGCATAATAAACATTTGCACTTATTCTCATAGAAATCAGGCCTGATAAAGACACTTTTGCTGTGCATGCTCTCTGGTTTTTGTGGCACTGGCATCCCATTCTGTGACTAAAGCAGCCTCTATTTAATAGCATAATAAACATTTGCACTTATTCTCATAGAAATCAGGCCTGATAAAGACACTTTTGCTGTGCATGCTCTCTGGTTTTTGTGGCACTGGCATCCCATTCTGTGACTAAAGCAGCCTCTATTTAATAGCACAATAAACATTTGCACTTATTCTCATAGAAATCAGGCCTGATAAAGACACTTTTGCTGTGCATGCTCTCTGGTTTTTGTGGCACTGGCATCCCATTCTGTGACTAAAGCAGCCTCTATTTAATAGCATAATAAACATTTGCACTTATTCTCATAGAAATCAGGCCTGATAAAGACACTTTTGCTGTGCATGCCCTCTTGTTTTTGTGGCACTGGCATCCCATTCTGTGACTAAAGCAGCCTCTATTTAATAGCACAATAAACATTTGCACTTATTCTCATAGAAATCAGGCCTGATAAAGACACTTTTGCTGTGCATGCTCTCTGGTTTTTGTGGCACTGGCATCCCATTCTGTGACTAAAGCAGCCTCTATTTAATAGCATAATAAACATTTGCACTTATTCTCATAGAAATCAGGCCTGATAAAGACACTTTTGCTGTGCATGCTCTCTGGTTTTTGTGGTACTGGCATCCCATTCTGTGACTAAAGCAGCCTCTATTTAATAGCACAATAAACATTTGCACTTATTCTCATAGAAATCAGGCCTGATAAAGACACTTTTGCTGTGCATGCTCTCTGGTTTTTGTGGCACTGGCATCCCATTCTGTGACTAAAGCAGCCTCTATTTAATAGCACAATAAACATTTGCACTTATTCTCATAGAAATCAGGCCTGATAAAGACACTTTTGCTGTGCATGCTCTCTGGTTTTTGTGGCACTGGCATCCCATTCTGTGACTAAAGCAGCCTCTATTTAATAGCATAATAAACATTTGCACTTATTCTCATAGAAATCAGGCCTGATAAAGACACTTTTGCTGTGCATGCTCTCTGGTTTTTGTGGCACTGGCATCCCATTCTGTGACTAAAGCAGCCTCTATTTAATAGCACAATAAACATTTGCACTTATTCTCATAGAAATCAGGCCTGATAAAGACACTTTTGCTGTGCATGCTCTCTGGTTTTTGTGGCACTGGCATCCCATTCTGTGACTAAAGCAGCCTCTATTTAATAGCATAATAAACATTTGCACTTATTCTCATAGAAATCAGGCCTGATAAAGACACTTTTGCTGTGCATGCTCTCTGGTTTTTGTGGCACTGGCATCCCATTCTGTGACTAAAGCAGCCTCTATTTAATAGCACAATAAACATTTGCACTTATTCTCATAGAAATCAGGCCTGATAAAGACACTTTTGCTGTGCATGCTCTCTGGTTTTTGTGGCACTGGCATCCCATTCTGTGACTAAAGCAGCCTCTATTTAATAGCATAATAAACATTTGCACTTATTCTCATAGAAATCAGGCCTGATAAAGACACTTTTGCTGTGCATGCTCTCTGGTTTTTGTGGCACTGGCATCCCATTCTGTGACTAAAGCAGCCTCTATTTAATAGCATAATAAACATTTGCACTTATTCTCATAGAAATCAGGCCTGATAAAGACACTTTTGCTGTGCATGCTCTCTGGTTTTTGTGGCACTGGCATCCCATTCTGTGACTAAAGCAGCCTCTATTTAATAGCACAATAAACATTTGCACTTATTCTCATAGAAATCAGGCCTGATAAAGACACTTTTGCTGGCCAAAGGCCTACTGGACCCTGCCAGCTCGATTCCTGCCCGGGGCATCCCATTCTGTGACTAAAGCAGCCTCTGTTTAAGACCATATAAGCATTTGCTCTTATCATATTTGAAATTAGGCCTGATAAAGACACTTTTGCTGGGCATAGCACAACTTGTCCCTGCCAGGTGTACTTACTGCTGGTTTTTAGGGCATCCCATTCTGTGACTACACCAGCCTCTATTTAAGAACCTAACCATTTGCACCTATTCTAATTGAAATTAGGCATGATAAAGACACTTTTGCTGTGCATAGTCTTACTGCTGCCTGCCAGGTGCTCTCTGGTTTTTGGGACATCCCATTCTGTAACATACCATTAGCCTCTGCATTAACTGTAAGCTGCACAGTTATTTAAAGAAATTTGGCCTGTATGAGCCTGCTAACACACTGCTGCTGTGTGCATATATACTGATCTCAAGTCTGCTTTGGGGCATCCCATTCTGTAACATACCATTAGCCTCTGCATTAACTGTAAGCTGCACATTTATTTAAAGAAATTTGGCCTGTATGAGCCTGCTAACACACTGCTGCTGTGTGCATATATACTGATCTCAAGTCTGCTTTGGGGCATCCCATTCTGTAACATACCATTAGCCTCTGCATTAACTGTAAGCTGCACAGTTATTTAAAGAAATTTGGCCTGTATGAGCCTGCTAACACACTGCTGCTGTGTGCATATATACTGATCTCAAGTCTGCTTGGGGCATCCCATTCTGTAACATACCATTAGCCTCTGCATTAACTGTAAGCTGCACAGTTATTTAAAGAAATTTGGCCTGTATGAGCCTGCTAACACACTGCTGCTGTGTGCATATATACTGATCTCAAGTCAGCTTGGGGCATCCCATTCTGTAACATACCATTAGCCTCTGCATTAACTGTAAGCTGCACAGTTATTTAAAGAAATTTGGCCTGTATGAGCCTGCTAACACACTGCTGCTGTGTGCATATATACTGATCTCAAGTCTGCTTTGGGGCATCCCATTCTGTAACATACCATTAGCCTCTGCATTAACTGTAAGCTGCACAGTTATTTAAAGAAATTTGGCCTGTATGAGCCTGCTAACACACTGCTGCTGTGTGCATATATACTGATCTCAAGTCTGCTTGGGGCATCCCATTCTGTAACATACCATTAGCCTCTGCATTAACTGTAAGCTGCACAGTTATTTAAAGAAATTTGGCCTGTATGAGCCTGCTAACACACTGCTGCTGTGTGCATATATACTGATCTCAAGTCTGCTTTGGGGCATCCCATTCTGTAACATACCATTAGCCTCTGCATTTACTGTAAGCTGCACATTTATTTAAAGAAATTTGGCCTGTATGAGCCTGCTAACACACTGCTGCTGTGTGCATATATACTGATCTCAAGTCTGCTTTGGGGCATCCCATTCTGTAACATACCATTAGCCTCTGCATTTACTGTAAGCTGCACATTTATTTAAAGAAATTTGGCCTGTATGAGCCTGCTAACACACTGCTGCTGTGTGCATATATACTGATCTCAAGTCTGCTTTGGGGCATCCCATTCTGTAACATACCATTAGCCTCTGCATTTACTGTAAGCTGCACATTTATTTAAAGAAATTTGGCCTGTATGAGCCTGCTAACACACTGCTGCTGTGTGCATATATACTGATCTCAAGTCAGCTTGGGGCATCCCATTCTGTAACATACCATTAGCCTCTGCATTAACTGTAAGCTGCACAGTTATTTAAAGAAATTTGGCCTGTATGAGCCTGCTAACACACTGCTGCTGTGTGCATATATACTGATCTCAAGTCTGCTTGGGGCATCCCATTCTGTAACATAACATAACCTACCTACCATACTAAGCAGCTCTCTTATTTAAACTAAGCAGGCCTCTTGGAGGCTGAGTGTCCACTTTTGGGTGTGCATTTATATTCGGTTTCATATACAGTGGGGTATCCCAATTTGTAAGATAACCTACCCCAACCATGTAAACTAAATAGGCCTGTTGCAGCCTGAGTTTCTCTGCTTGCGTATGGCCTGCATTACAATCTGTCTCTTTCAATGACACTGCTGCCTGTGGTATCCCAATTTGTAAGATAACCTACCCCAACCATGTAAACTAAAGGTTACGTCCTTCCAGAAGGAAAACTTATGCCGAACACTATTTTTGTTAGGGGCATTGACCTTTGGATTGATCGGCATGAAATTAATTTTTTTTTTTCAAAGTATGGCGCTGTGAAGAAGGTCAAAATGATGTCTCATACTTGGATTATTGTTACTTTTTGTTCAGCTTGAAATATAACAGGCCACACGGGCATCCCAAGGCACATGCTATTTTAAACCTATCTGTTATACAACATAAGCGTTGATCAGGCTACTTCAGTTTGCACTTGTTTTTGACTGATTTTAATAAACCAGGCCGCAGGGCACCCCAAAGCTGCACCTTGCACCCTATCTGGTATACAACATAAGCGTTGATCAGCATCAGCTTCATTAAGCTACTTCAGTTTGCACTTCCTTTTTGACTGCTTTCATTTAACCAGGCCGCAGGGCACCCCAAAGCTGCACCTTGCACCCTACCTGTTTATACTAAATAAGCATCTACAGCCTCAGCTTTATTAAGTTATTGCATTTTGAATTGGTTTTGGTCTGCTTTAAATACACCAGGCCGCAGGGCATCCCAAACCTGCATGTTGCACCCCATCTGTTATACTAAATAAGCGTTGATCAGCATCAGCTTTATTAAGCTATTGCATTTTGCATTGGTTTTTGTACTGCTGCCAAAACACTAGCCCATATGGGCATCCCAAACCAGCACATGTCACCCTATCTGTTATACTAAATAAGCTTCTACAGGCCCTTTTTTTATTTATTTATTTTTATTTATATAGAGCTGCAATAGCTTATATTGTGAGGTTAATTTGCCATTTTGCAGCATAATATAGAGCAGCCCCTGTGTAAATCTGAGGGGCAATAGCTTATATAGTGAGGTAAATTTGCCATTTTGCTTCGTTATATAGAGCAGGCCCTGTGTAAATCTGAGGGGCAATAGCTTATATTGTGAGGTAAATTTGCCATTTTGCAGCATAATATAGAGCAGCCCCTGTGTAAATCTGAGGGGCAATAGCTTATATTGTGAGGTAAATTTGCCACTTTGCAGCATAATATAGAGCAGCCCCTGTGTAAATCTGAGGGGCAATAGCTCATATAGTGAGGTAAATTTGCCATTTTGCTTCGTTATATAGAGCAGCCCAGTTGCCATCTAAATCAACTACTGTCCGGCCAGTACAGCTTTTCCAGGGCAAACTCTGCTAGTTGCGGGCACAAGTCAAGTTTGGCTTCCCAGCAAATCCAGTGGATCTTGAAGGTGTGTTGGCATGGTCATGTCAAGGTATGACATGACCTGCTGTTTGAGGTCCAGCTCCAGGTCTTCCTGCTGCTCATGAGTAGACTCACTATGCGGGTGTAGAAAGCTACTCACTAGCGACTGAAGACTGAGGCTGCTGCTGATGGAGCTGCTGCTGCTGCTCCTTCCACCCCCCCAGCAGCCATGGCAGTGGAAGGTGATCGCAGAGGTCCCCCCGAGTCAGACCTGCGGGAGTATGGGCCATGGCGCAGATAGACATCGCCCAACTGACTACGTGGGATGTCTCTGTAGTAGGTCAGTTTGTCCTCCCTCTCAGTGGGCGTAAAAAATGCCCCCATTTTGTGCCGGAAGCGAGGGTCCAATAAGTTGGAGAGCCAGAAGTCTTCCCGCTGACAAATGGAGACAATTCTGCGCTCACTAGTACGCAAGCATGTGAGCATGCATCGTGCCATTTGTGCAAATGACTCGGAGGGACTACCTGTCTCCATCTCCACTGTAAACTGCCACGGTGTGTCTGGGTCCTCTGTCTCACCTTACTCACAACCCTCTAGCTCCTGTGGCTGCTCCTGCTCCTCCTCTTCTGTCAGATGACTAGATAAAATGGTCATTTTGTGAAACCTAAACTGTGGTTTGCTTTGCCCCACCCCCTCCTCCTCCTCCACTTCAGCCCCCACAGGCTTCATGTGGCTGTGAAATGTATGTGCCATGTCTCCAGTGCCCTGACCAGCCATGGTTTCCAACATGTGTTGTAGTACATGAAGCAGTGGAATCTCATCGTTCATCTCATAGTCCTGGCAACTGACTAATAACGTAGCTTCCTCAAAGGGCCTGAGCAAACGGTCGGTGTCACGTATGAGCTGCCAATGGTTTACATTGAATTTACACAGGTGTCCCCCTATCCGTTTGGATCATCCAGAAATCCGTGATGGCTTTTCTCTGTTCCTATAGTGCAGTGGTCCTCAACCCTGTCCTCAAGGCCCACCAACAAGTCATGTTTTTTGGATCTCCAAATAGCCAGCTCTATTGCTCTGCAGCTGCACTAATTACTCCACCTGTGCATCTTTGTGGAGATCTGCAAAACCTGGCCTGTTGGTGGGCCTTGAGGACAGGGTTGGGGACCACTGCTATAGTGGATCCTGCATATGGAGGGTGGAATTCCAACGGGTGGAAACATCGCAAATCAGACTATGGTGGGGTACACCGTTGTGACGCTGAGGCTCAATAGGGTTGTGCTTCGTGGTGTAGGAGTGCCAGAAGTGCATGCTAACTTTCTTTCCTGTTGTTCTTTCAGATGGGGGCAAGACTTAAAAACTAGACTGAACACGTGTGCCATGTGAGGACGCATGACTTTGGCTTCCTTGTCGCAGCGCAAACAAGATGTTCTTCCAAGTGTAATGCAGCAGGCTGGACTTATGGTGACGCTGTCTGAGAGGAGAAATCCCTCAGACATCAAGATTAAAAATTCCAAGAATTTTTGAGGGCTAATTATTCAGAGGCAAATGATAGCTAGTTGTTTCTGATTTAATTACAAGGTGGAAACACACCCTCAAACAAAACTTCACTTTGGCAATACTATTGCATTTGTCTATTCATAATTTTATGTATATACACTAACTAACCTACTTTTTCTCCCCAGGATGCTGCATGAAACACTGCCACATCGCTGAGTAGCTGATTTTTCCGAACAACAGTCCGCAATAATCTGCTGCTGCTGCCGCCGCCACCGCCGCAGACTCCAGGGACCCTCTTCCACTACCTCGGCTTGCAACACCTCCTCCCACGACACTCTCCTCATCACTAATTGCCGGCTACTGGAAGAAGAGGCGAGTGTCTCCTCCACTTCTTGGCTGGGCAGTAGCTGCTGAATTTTATGATTATCAGATCTTCATCAATGGATAGTGGAGCTGAACCCAAAGCATAACAGACAGACAGTTGACTGGGGGTGTCAGATGCCACTTGTGATGCAGTGGACTGCTTTTGCAGCACTTCGAGACAAAGTTGCTTCATTGGCTGACACAATGACTGGTAAATCTGTGGAACATATGGTTTACAAGCAAGAATAACCATTTGTTTTTATATGAAAAAGACCCTGGTTTATACAGACTTTTTTTTTCCAGAGACTGCCCTGCGTGGAAATGAATGGCGCTTGGATCATCCAAGCTTTCCTCCCAACAATGCCTGATGTATTCCAGTAGATTGATGACGGGGCCAGACCTACACTAAAGAAAGATGGATCGTGCAAAACAGATTTAAGGCGCTGCTCTCCAGTTACAGACATTCCTCCGCATCGGACCACAAGTAAGTATTGATAAAAAATCCTTTCCGTTACTCTTACTTTTTATTAATATTCTTCGGATAAGACGGATCAGACATGATTCCAGATTAAAAATTCCAAGAATTTTTGAGGGCTAATTAGTCAGAGGCAATGATACCTTCTTGTTTCTGATTTAATTAAAAGGTGGAAACACACCCTCAAACAAAACTTCACTTTGGCAATACTTTTGCATTTGTTTATTCATAATTTTATGTAGATATTACTAACTAAGCTACTTTTTCTCCACATGACTCTCCACAGGGTGTGATTCATCCAATTTTTGGGCTCCTGAAGCCAACCCCAGTGTCTCTTTAAAGTAATATTTGGGCTCCTGCTGCTGCCAACTCCAGGGTGTGATTCATCAAATTTTTGGGCTCCTGAAGCCAACCCCAGGGTCTCTTTATAGTAATATTTGGGCTCCTGCTGCTGCTGCTGCCAACTCCAGGGTGTGATTCATCCAATTTTTGGGCTCCTGAAGCCAACCCCAGTGTATATTTGGGCTCCTGCTGCTGCTGCTGCCAACTCCAGGGTGTGAATCATCCAATTTTTGGGCTCCTGAAGCCAACTCCAGGGTCTCTTTAAAGTAATGTTTGGGCTCCTGCTGCTGCTGCCAACTTCTGCCAACTCCAGGGTGTGATTCATCCAATTTTTGGGCTCCTGAAGCCAACTCCAGTGTATATTTGGGCTCCTGCTGCTGCTGCTGCCAACTCCAGGGTGTGATTCATCCAATTTTTGGGCTCCTGAAGCCAACTCCAGTGTATATTTGGGCTCCTGCTGCTGCTGCTGTCAACTCCTGCCAACTCCAGGGTGTGATTCATCCAATTTTTGGGCTCCTGAAGCCAACTCCAGTGTATATTTGGGCTCCTGCTGCTGCTGCTGTCAACTCCTGCCAACTCCAGGGTGTGATTCATCCAATTTTTGGGCTCCTGAAGCCAACTCCAGTGTATATTTGGGCTCCTGCTGCTGCTGCTGTCAACTCCTGCCAACTCCAGGGTGTGATTCATCCAATTTTTGGGCTCCTGAAGCCAACTCCAGTGTATATTTGGGCTCCTGCTGCTGCTGCTGCCAACTTCTGCCAACTCCAGGGTGTGATTCATCCAATTTTTGGGCTCCTGAAGCCAACTCCAGTGTATATTTGGGCTCCTGCTGCTGCTGCTGCCAACTTCTGCCAACTCCAGGGTGTGATTCATCCAATTTTTGGGCTCCTGAAGCCAACTCCAGTGTATATTTGGGCTCCTGCTGCTGCTGCTGCCAACTTCTGCCAACTCCAGGGTGTGATTCATCCAATTTTTGGGCTCCTGAAGCCAACTCCAGTGTATATTTGGGCTCCTGCTGCTACTACTGTCAACTCCTGCCAACTCCAGGGTGTGATTCATCCAATTTTTGGGCTCCTGAGGCCAACTCCAGTGTATATTTGGGCTCCTGCTGCTGCTGCTGCCAACTTCTGCCAACTCCAGGGTGTGATTCATCCAATTTTTGGGCTCCTGAGGCCAACTCCAGTGTATATTTGGGCTCCTGCTGCTGCTACTGTCAACTCCTGCCAACTCCAGGGTGTGATTCATCCAATTTTTGGGCTCCTGAAGCCAACTCCAGTGTATATTTGGGCTCCTGCTGCTGCTGCTGCTGCCAACTTCTGCCAACTCCAGGGTGTGATTCATCCAATTTTTGGGCTCCTGAAGCCAACTCCAGTGTATATTTGGGCTCCTGCTGCTGCTACTGTCAACTCCTGCCAACTCCAGGGTGTGATTCATCCAATTTTTGGGCTCCTGAGGCCAACTCCAGTGTATATTTGGGCTCCTGCTGCTGCTACTGTCAACTCCTGCCAACTCCAGGGTGTGATTCATCCAATTTTTGGGCTCCTGAAGCCAACTCCAGTGTATATTTGGGCTCCTGCTGCTGCTACTGCCAACTTCTGCCAACTCCAGGGTGTGATTCATCCAATTTTTGGGCTCCTGAAGCCAACTCCAGTGTATATTTGGGCTCCTGCTGCTACTACTGCCAACTTCTGCCAACTCCAGGGTGTGATTCATCCAATTTTTGGGCTCCTGAGGCCAACTCCAGTGTATATTTGGGCTCCTGCTGCTACTACTGCCAACTTCTGCCAACTCCAGGGTGTGATTCATCCAATTTTTGGGCTCCTGAGGCCAACTCCAGTGTATATTTGGGCTCCTGCTGCTGCTGCTGCCAACTTCTGCCAACTCCAGGGTGTGATTCATCCAATTTTTGGGCTCCTGAAGCCAACTCCAGTGTATATTTGGGCTCCTGCTGCTACTACTGTCAACTCCTGCCAACTCCAGGGTGTGATTCATCCAATTTTTGGGCTCCTGAAGCCAACTCCAGTGTATATTTGGGCTCCTGCTGCTGCTGCTGCCAACTTCTGCCAACTCCAGGGTGTGATTCATCCAATTTTTGGGCTCCTGAGGCCAACTCCAGTGTATATTTGGGCTCCTTCTGCCCCTCATAGTGATGCCACTTCAACTCTCTGCAATTGTGCCGCTCTGCGATTCTATTAGCGATGCCTCTGATCTGCATGTGATATTTCTTCAAAGTATTATTTAACAAACCCAGCACGCATCCTGTGCGTGTTACAGCAAGGCTGAATGGTTTACAACCCTATTGAGGCTGTAGGAGGCTCAGAAATAGCCGTTTTTAATAGCGAATTTATTCGGGTCGAAACGATTTTTGTCGGAAAATTCGGCGAATCAGTCGAATCGAATTTTTCAAAAGTTCGCTCATCTCTATTTATAACATTAATCATCAGCTTAATTGTTGTAGAAACAAAAATGGCTTTTTTTCCCAAACATTTCATTTAAAAATATAATTATCCAGACACCCTGTTGTTAATGGCATCGACTTCTAATTACATCAAAATGAGGTGATTATTCATTCATGTTTACAGTATATATAGGAAGGGTTACTGGATATTTGATGTCAATCCTGATTTATTGTCCTTCAAAATGCATGAAAGATTAGGAGTTATGACAATAGTTTGGAGGGGGTCATCAATTTACCCCGGGGGTGCGTTTTAGTAGAACATAGTGTGTAAATCAAATGTAATTGAATAAATGACTCGGTTTCTGATATATTAGAGTTTCAGCTTTTTTTGTGTGAAAACAATTTTTCTTATGATTTTATTCCTCAGTTCAATTCAGTGCCACATTTAGCCCAATCTTTCCATCCATCTTCTCCCAGCCCTTCCAAAAAACATCCAGATTCTATGGATTCCAGCCCAGAAGGAAAGCCATGATAGCTGCAAGATGAGTGGACAGTGTAGCCAGGCAGTGGGAAAAGCAAGCAGGATGCTCGGCTGCATAGCTCAAGGCATCACCAGTAGGAAGAGGGAGGTTGTGATTCCGCTGTATAGAGCCATGGTAAGGCCACAGCTAGAATACTGTGTGCAGTTCTGGAGACCTTACCTTCAAATAGAACGTGTCCAAAGGCGGGCAACGGAAATGGTGGAAGGACTTAAACTTAAAACTTAAAGAACTTAATGTGTACAGTCTGCAGCAAAGAATGGAGAGGGGGGGCGTGATTGAGACCTTTCCAGCATATACATAAGGGCAGACTAGATGGAGCGTATGCTCTCCTTCTGCCATCAACCTTCTATGTTTCTATGCTTCTATGTTTCATGTGAAGACCCACAAACATGACCTGTTGGTGGCACTTAGGGAAAGAAAGGGGAACACTGTTCTAGCAGCACACATAGGTGAAAGTGAATAAATATTTCCAGAGCTGAATTGAATCAAAAAACGAGCAATGCATTTTAAGAGCCTCACCGTAATCCAATAAACAGAAAAATTGTTTTTTTTTAATTACTTGTACCTGACTGGGTATTGCAATGTATCAGGCCTGCATGTAAGGTGCAGAAATTTTCCAATGAAGTAGAGCTTTCACAAATTTGTATTTTGCACAATGGGGCAGATTTAGCAACAATTTTAAAAAGATCACTTTTTTTTTAATTTTTCACCTAAAGTGCACTTTTTAAACATGGTGCTAAATTAACCCAATGGTGTTGGGGTATCACTGTCCTAGCATTGCTACACAAAGGGGAATTACGGGCAGAAAGAAACAAACGAATACTGCCGCTGATCCATCAGGCAGGCTGATTCATTACTAAAGCCAGGTAGCGACAGATGAGCGTCTGTAGAGCGGATTTCAGAGCGACTGCTAATAGTCACTGTACTCGACCATGGATCATTGTTTCAGAGCACCTCCGGCATTGATGAATATGATGTGTGAGTTGCAGTACTACGCTGTACTCGAGCGACTGGTAATGCCAGCTCAGTGTGACTGACTCACACCACATTCATCAACAAAACAGCCTCAAACATCGCCGGCGCTCAAAATCATGTAGTCGTAGCCCATAGCGCCAGAGGCTGTGTGATTAAAGTACCCACTATTAACAAAGCGAAAACATATCGAATTACATTGTTATAACATTGTAACATGAACACTTTAATGCCAGACATGTACGGACAATACAGCTTAAAAATATTATAAATACAAAAGTTTTCATAAATGGCATTTTCTTGCCCGGTATACATGTCAGAAGTTTTGAGATTTTTTTTAAGAAAAAAAAAAAATTGGGAACGGGAAAGGGATTTAAAGTGGACCAACACCCTCCCGTGATCGGCCCGGGAATCTATAAGATTCCTGGACCAATCAGCCCCCTGACTGCGGGGCACCCCGTGAAATCCCGCGCGTCCCTCTAGCAGGACGCGCACCCACGCCGGCCGTTCGTGAATGGCCGGCGCGGGCGCGCGTCCTGTAAGAGTGACGCGCGGGAGGCGGCGGCGAGCGCGCTCTCTTGTCCGTCGGCGGGGATTGGCAGCAGCGGTCACGTGGGAGTGGGGAGAGGTGAGTTTTGGGGGCTTTCTGGGGGTTTCACACACCGGGCCCCCCCCGATCGGGGTGCCCCGCTGAAGTGGACCAAAACCCAGGATAGCCAAAATCCTGGGTGTTGGTCCACTTTAAGGATCGTCCATTGAAATGTATGGGAGAGTGCCAGGTAATGACAGATAAGACGTGGCCCTGTGCAAGGATGAACGCTGGTGCTGTACGCTGAGCCTGGGATAATGATGAATCGTACGCTACATGGTGTTGTTCTAGTCGCTCACCAGATTCGGCTTCATAAATGTGAAATTGCGTGCCGTCTCCGGCGTTCACCTGCCGCCACCTGCCGCTACCTGCCGCTGTACAGGCACTACCTGACGCTATCCCTTCATGAATAAGGCCCTTAGTTTGGTTTGTCTGGTTAGACTGGTTCGAGTCCTTCAGCAAGCAGGCCTGCATTTCTGCTGTCTGGCAAAGTGTCATATATATGCCCCTCCGTGTATCAGAGTGACTAGCCATGCATCCTCCATTCAGTTTAATGGGGGTGTGCTAGGCTGTGGGCTACCCACATCATTGCAATGAATAGAGCAGGAGTGGCTAGTAACTGTGACTGACAGAGCGAGTGTACTATGGTCAGCAGGATCTCAGGAACATGTAAATCCTTAAAAAATATGTTACAAAATTTTTCCAAGAGACCTTGGCAAATGTTTCTGGATAGCACAATACAGTGCTGTTTTTCCCAAATCTTTAAACAAATATCCTTAACTCATTAGAACAGTTATGGAGAAATGCTCCTTTGCAGGTGCATTTTTTGTGAGATTACTGCATATTTTGATATTTTTATATAATCTGATGTTTTGTTCCTCATCCCAGGGGCACCCAGACTGGAAGGTGATCACTTCCCTCCGGCTGTGCGTACCCATACTATATTAATCACATATGCCTGGCTTGGGTTTACTCCATCCAGAGAGATGCTGGGGATGCCACTGTGAAAGGTACGCTAGCAGGCGTACCATGGGATTTTTTTTAAAGAAACATAAAAGCAAAGTAGTGACCTCTAGTCCTGTGCCAAAAGAGAAATGCAAAAGTGATTGCACTGTGTTGCTTTTAGTTCAATATCTTTTTATTCGTTTTACATATTATACAAGGAAACAGTGCATAGCATTAATACAGAAGGACAGAAAATCAAGACATGTCACTCTCTACGTCCACGTGTATGTGCATTACAATGTTATATCGTGAGCAATGGGCACATCCCTCTCACCTCCCCAGCCACCCCACCAACCCCATAGTTGTGCATCGTCTTACACTCCGGTTATCCAATAACGTGATGCTTTGGTCGTGAAACTAACACCCCAGATCTCTTAGTCCCCCTTGTTCCGGACCTGCCAACCAAAAGGAGACAGAGGCGGCCTGCCCACGCTAACACCGGACACACAGCGGAGGGAGGGACCCGGACGGCCCGGAAAACACGTGACAGTAAGGACATGCAAGGGGAAAGGAAACAAGACGGGAAGGGGTGGGGGGGGGGAGGAAGAAGGAAGATGAAAGAGAAAAAAAAAAAAAAAACCTAAATGTCGAAGTAGTGGAAGGATTGGGGACGAGTGGTTCCCAAGGCTAAGGTAAAGGCAGTGGCAAGGACACGTACCGAGGCATATACGGGAGCAGAAGTACTACTGCAGGCAGGGGCGTGCCCACGCTTGGTCACCTATAATATCTCCCGCGCTAGATGCGTGTCCCTGTAGTCCAGCCACCTGGCCCATGTCATCCCATAGCTCTCCCAGCTGCCCTCAGAGTCTGAAATCAGCTCCTCCATACGACGAATGGCCTCCACTTCCTGGGCCCACTCAGCAAGAGATGGCGGGGCTGTGGATTTCCATCGTCTCGGGATGACCGCTCTCACTGCTGTCAGGAAATGCCGCAGTACCCCCTTTTTGCCACGGGAGAGAGAGCCGGGGAGCAAGGACAGCAGGGCCACCTGCGGGGAGTTACTGTGTTGCTTTTAATCACAGTTTCTCTTCAGTGGCTGTCAATTGGTGTCTCATAGAGATTCCTGACCACACCCCTAGTCAGGGGAAGAAGGTTTCTGCTCTGCTACATGTCATGTTTTCCTCTACCTAATCTAGTGTGACTTTTTCTTGCAATCCTTCCAAGAGACTTATATGATTATGTCCTGGACTGGTCCCTTTACCCCTGGGGCAGATAAGCCCACATTTCTGTGCTGTGTCCATGCCCCAGCTGCTTTCCTTTCCTGTGCCTGGAGACTGCTAGGACTTCTGGCACACGTCTTTTCTCAGTATTAGCAGGGCCAAGTGCAGTATTAGCAGGGCCAGCCTTTGCAGTGTGTGAGGTGTGCCATTGCACAGGGCACCATTGTCAAGGGGGCGCCATGCACCTGTACTTGCCTGCTCAATATCCTAACCCACTCACCGCTAACCTACTCACCCCCACCAGCTCAGTTTACTGGTTCACTGTTCACTCAGTTTACTGTTACTGTTGGGGGTGGTGTCACTTGAAGCTGCTGGGGGTGCACTAATGGTTGGGTCAGAAGGGATGCTATGCTCACCTCTGTTCTGCCCTTTAAAGGGGACAAAACCAGCTGATTCCCTTTCCCAGGGCATCGTAATGTGGGATGGCCCACTGTGTGAAGCCCCCTGGGATTGCCAGCATACCCACATTGCAAGTAATCCCACGGGATGTATGTGGGCTTTCACCAGAGCAGTACTCTATCTAAAAGAGTCCAGAGCCGGCCACCGGCGCTCCCTGTTATAGTTAGTGAGTGGTAAAGTGGTAAACACAGCAAATGGCGCTCTTTGGCTAAGCAGACGTGCATGCATCTGGGCAAACTGGGGGGGGGTGTCACACAGCAGGGCATCCCAAACTAGGTTGCCCCAAAGGAACAGAACAAAACCCAGGTAAAAAGATCCTGGTTTTGTTCCCCTTTTAAAAAGAACAATAACTCAACTAACTCTTCTCTCACTATCATCTGGCGCGGGTGTTCCACTACTGGCCCCCACCTTGAAGCAGGACGGAGGTCAACACTCCCCTTTGCAGGCAGGGGCTATTTTTATCCAGAGGAATGAGCTGCCAGGAGAAGCCCTCATTCCTACACCCCCTGTGATGGCATTTATTTATTTTTCTATCCTGAAATTATTTTTTTTTAAATGGCATGGAGTCCCCCCTCTTTGACAAAACCAGCCTGGGCACCAGCTATGTGGCCTTGTAGCCCAGGGTTCAGAGGACAAGCAGCCACCCCAGACTCTAAAGATTACCATCCCACATAGACCACATGCGCACCAGGTCCCTCCGCACCCCCCATCCAGTGGGGGTGCAGGTTATCGGCATGGGTTTCGGCAAGTCACCATCTTGCTGGCAGGTGACTTGCTGACCCTTCCAGCCTTTTGAACTAGTATAGGGCTCAAAGTCAGTTAAGTGGTTAAGTGAAAAAAAATACTAACACTTACCTGCCCTCACCGTGCAGGGGCCAGAAGTGAGTTGGCAGGAAAGCCTTTCATGCCCCTGTCACGCTGTAAATATCACCACTTGAACTCTGAGCCCTGCGCTAAAAGCCCACATAGTAGGTTCCCTGGATGGTTTTCCCAAAGAGGGCTGACCCCTCACAGTTTTTTTATGTTTCATACTTTTTTTAATAGCAAGGGAGGAGGTGAGGTTTCTTTTTTCTTTTTTGAGCTATCCATTTTAATATGTTGTGGATGATCCTGAATATCTTGGAAACATTCGTCAATTCATCCAAATCAGATTTTAGGACATTTATTTATCTCTGCACCTATATTTAGGGTTCAGGTTCTTGACCCCGAATACGGACTTTAGTCAGAAGTCTGTGTCGGCGTTTGGCATTTGTCCCAACACTGAAGCTGGTTTATGTGCTGCTGAGCAGCCCATCAAACAGCTTCTGCCCTCACTGCAGCCAATCAGGTAGGCCTGCAGGCAGGACAGACTGGAACCGGGGATGGCCAGCTAGCAGGCAAGCGCACACAACTCACTGCCTCCTATGGAAGATGTTTGGGGGCTATGTCACAGTCTGCTATAGAATGCTAGGGGGGCTCTGTCATAGTCTACTGTGGAAGATGATGGAGGACTCTGTCATAGTCTACTATGGAGGATTATGGAGGCTCTGTCACAATCTGCTATGTAAGATGAGGGGGGGCTCTGTCACAGTCTACTTTGGAAGATGATGGGACACAATTTGCTATGGAAGATGATGAGGGGCCCTGTCACAGTCTGTTATGGAATGATTTGGGTGCTCTGTCACAGTCTGCTATGGAAGATGATAAGGGGCTCTGTCACAGTCTGCAATGGAAGACGATGAGGGTCTCTGTCACAGTCTGTTATGGAAGATGATGGGGGGCTCTGTCATAGTCTGCTATAGAAGATGATGGGGGCTCTGTCATAGTCTGCTATAGAAGATGATGGGGGCTCTGTCATAGTCTGCTATAGGATGATGGAGGGTTTTTTTTGTCACACATCATCTGCTAATGTGATTATGGGGGTTATTTTGCTACACAGTCTGCTAAAGGGACGATTGGAGTTGTTCTGCCACATGTTCTGCTATGGGATGATGGAGAAATTTTTTTCACAGTCTGCTATGGGTGTGATGGGGGATGTTCTGTCACACATTCTGCTATAAGTATGATGGGGGTTGTTCTATCAAACATTTTGCTTTAAGGATGATGGGGGATGTTGTGACACACAGTTTGTTAAAGGGATGGTGGTGGCTGTTCTGCAACCCAGTCTGCTATGAGATAATCTGTCACAGTCCATTATGGGATGGGGGGATTTTGTCACAGTCTGCTATGGGATTATATGGGTTGTTCTACCACACAGCCTGCTATAGGGATGTTTGGGGTTGTTGTTTCGGTTGGGTGTAATTTTTTTCTAATATCCTGCAATAATATTTATAGCACTTAAATGTATAAGCAGCTAAAAGGCATAAAAAAATATATATATATATATATATATATATATATATATATATATATATATATATAATTACACCACATTATCTAATAAGTTCATATGTCAGATGTCAGTAACTCCAAGGAAACACAAATATGAGCTTTAAAGAGCTATTTATACCTTACTTGGTAAATTGTACAATACAAAAGCTTCAAGCTCTGTCACGGAAGGAAAGCTTCAAACAGGGCAAAAGCAAAAACATACATAAAACAAAAAATAAGATAAAATAGATTACTAATCTACTCATCTGGTTTAAGTGGTCTGGGCAGAAATCATCAGGCCTCATACAATCTCCAAGTCATTCACCAGATAGCGGCTGCATTCAAGGCCACAAAAGCAGGTCTCTCAGTCCCAAGGAAAGCCAAATGGTCTTGCTCCGTCAGCTCCCACAAGCCATCTGCATCCTTCAGCTGCCCCAAGCAAAGCTGTCCTCAAGTCTCAACTGCTGTGCCTTTGTTTCATTCATAATAGCTCAGGCAATGTGATCTTCTTCTGATTGGTCCAGATCTCAATCCAACAGGTATCTGTTGTTGGCCTGCTTAATTTGCATGTGACTACAACTTAGGCCAAAACCAGAATAAAGGAAAGCCATTGCTGACCATTCTGAATAATAATTAAGTGTGCAGCAGCCATTCTGCTAAACAAAGGATTGTATTACATTTTACAATATCCTGAGAAACTAAATATAATAAATTATAATGTTACATTCCACTCAGTTTGTTACTTATGAATAGTAAAATATCAGGCCACTATCAGTCCGATAAACTACTTATCGTCCAATAACTAGGGTCTCTTGATTATAGCATATGTTGCACAGTTATGTATTACAGGTTTTAGCTTACTTATATTGTTCCCTAGGTCACCAGTATAATTACCATAGATACACTGCTGATTTTAATTATATATCTTTAATTATTATATTGGACTTTCACCCCACTGCCCTTCCTTCTCTCATGTTTTTAAATTGTCTATAGTGTGTCGGTATTGTGTTTTTGTTCCTCTTTAGTAAAGATTTTTATTAATCTTTTTTGAATGCGCTCTTTATGTGTGGAATCCTTAGTTGGGGAGGATTATATCCATTCCCACCAATTGTCTATGCCTAGGTAACTAGGATAACTAGGGGTTTGTTTCAACCAATCTCAATCGAACCAATGTCCCTTTCGACTTCTGGCGACTGAAAAAAACTGCATAAAAGCACTTTATATAATGTGGAAAAAATTACTGGAAAAAGTCACCAAATCTGAAGCACCCAACTCAGACTTATCAGGGCCCCAGGCAGAATGTCTCTCAGATGTTTCTGCTGCTGTAATTCAGCTTTCAAATTTCACCCGCATTATCCAATCAACCGTTACTTCTGGAAAAATCACACTTAGGCATGAAAGGCTGTCAGCGCAGTTATCTTGCCCACCTGGTCGGATTGAGGATCAGGTCTAACCATCTTATAGCGGACTGTGTGGCAAAACAAACCCCATCATCCCTATAGCGGACTGTGTGGCAGAACAACCCTCATCATCTCATAGCAGACTGTGACAGATATTTTCCATCATCCCTATAGCAGACTGTGTCGCAGAACAAACCCCATCATCATTTATAGCAGACTGTGTCACAGAACAAACCCCATCATCATTTATAGCAGACAGTTTAATGACTCTCTTAGGGGGTCATGCTAAATATTTGGTGAAGCGAGTGTGACTTTTACATTGCAGTGTGGACTGCAACCTGCATCCCAGTGAGCTTTTTAGTGTTTAGACACAAAATGCAATAAAAATGTTTTTTCTACCTTTCCTCCCAAAATTAGCTTTACCTGAGATGGGACATTTTGTACAGGTTAGGCACATCATTTTTCCAATGAGGTAAGGATATTTGTTTATAAGTTTGGAAACAACAGCACTTTCTGAGATATGCAGAAAAAATGGTCTTTAGCATAGCCCATAGGGTGTAAAAATATATCCTTACCTCAATGGAAAAATAATGTACCTAGACCTTAAAAATGGGGGAAAATGTATGACAATGTTTTTTTTTGTTTTTTTGCACTATTTGGTGTGTTATCGGTAGAAAGCTCACTGGGATGGTTGCAATCTACGCCACAATGCACACTGGAAGTCCCACTGGCTTCACCAAATATTTAACATAAACGCCCTACTGTTGCGATCATCGCCACAAATTGCTTTTTCAGCTAACCTGCTAGATGAATGTAGTATCAGAGTAAGCTTTAGCTATTTTCTTTACCAGTTAATAAGTCTTTTTCAAAGATTATAAATGTTCACAATATAAATGCCTTCACTACAATATGCATTATTAAGCCAATATATATATATATATATATATATATATATATATATATATATATATATGATTTATACTATAAATATATATTAAAATACATTATCATTTCAGTCCCAAAGTACTTTATTATTAAGAGTATAACTTAGCACTTGTCAACAGCATTGTATGATTTGTTGCTGTTTAGTTTAGGCCAAAATAATCTCATGGTTCTTATGCAATTTATCTGTCCATTACCATATTTATGAAGGCAACAATGAAACTATGAGATATAAGAGGACTTAATTTACATGGAAATTATATTGTGAGCTGCTTGTTCTGTGTCTAATGTTAAATGTTGACATTGTTGTTTATTTGGGAATTTTTTGTTAATTTTGTAGTCCCCAGTCTAAATGTTTTAATAAAACAATGTAAAAGGCAGCATATGATGGGAGGTGTAGAAATAGTGGAGGAAGCGACTCATGTAATGGATAAATAGATCAGCATATTACAAACTAGCCATGAAAATTATGTGAACATGAAACTGCAGTTAAAAATGCTACTAAAGCTGAATTTGCAAAGCTGGATGGCAACTTTTAGTGTACAGTATGTTCACAAATGGCAAAAGTCTGGCAAGTAAAGTGGGGCTTTAGGCTCTGATAGTAGAAAAAAAAACTGATGTCATTGGTGTGGCTGGGACTCCACACTGGCTTGTCAATCCTTCAAGCTCAGGGTTGTGAGGATGTAAAATCCTTGTGAGAAGATGTAGAAGGTAATGTAAACAAAGTCAAATACATTTTGGTTTAATCCCCCAAATATGACTGCGGGAATAATAGGTCAGCATAAATAAATAGAGTGGGCAGCATAGGTTGGTACAGTTTGGTAATGGGAGATATTAATTGGGAGGTATTGACTGTAGCCATGGTCCTGTTTCAGCTGAGAGATTTCCTCAACTTGCTAAAATATAAGTATATGTCAGTTTTGGGGAAGCCTACTAGGGCTGATGTTCTATTGAATTTAGTAATCTAATTTAGGAACTGTAACAGTACACGAGAAGCTTGATAACAATGACCACAATATAGTTTCCTTTAACAAAAACTGTTAAAAATATTCTCTGGATGGAAGGGAAAAACCCTTCTTTCAAAGATTTCTACTTTTTCAGTTTCAAGAGTGCAAGTGTTGATGAATAGGGATACAGATGCCAAATGGGAGTTTTTTTAAATCAATTGTGAGTACTTACACGCCTTTAAGAAAGAAATAAAGCTGGCAAATGCACAAAATGAAAGATTTGACCAAAGGTTGCCAAACCAACCCTAGAAAATTCTTTAAATTGGTATTGTGCCAAGAGATTTGCACAAGGCAATTGTGAGGAGTAAAGTTAGCAAAGAAGTATTTGTAATGTTTCCCTATTTTGTGGTCCATTTTTGAGTTTCTTGCGTGTTTTTTTTCTTTGTATTAGCATTTTCGTGGGTGCGTTTAAGCCTTTTCGTTCATTTATCTAATGTGTAATTGCTTCGTACTGTTTTTGCGTAGATGAATATAAGCCGTGATTAGTATGGGCTTGTGCATAATTCAAAGCCCTGATTACGGGGCCAATATAACTGAATATTTCCAGCTCCACTTACGGCCAGTATTTCCTGGTGAGTTTGGGCTTTACTGTTGTTTATGAGAATGGAATGTAGTGCTTCAATGATTTTTTTGCTGAGATGTAGCATCTGCATCATTGTATTGTGCCATGCTCTGCATGTGTATGTTGGACTTGGAATTGCATTGGCCACGTGTGGATGTTAATCACATGCAGGACGTTGAGCTCTTTCAGCTGACCCAACTTAACCGCGTTATCCACCACATGCAAGGGACATGCAATTGCAGGCATGACCAAATTGGTTGGCTGCCTGCAATTTCTGGTGAACGGCTCATTCCAGAGTTCAGGCGCCCAATCTGTGGGAATGTCCCAGCCTACGCCCAGTCGCAAACTCAGTAAGTTTCTTGATGGCATGGCTACCTTGGTGGACAAATACATTTATTTCCCTGACACTGTGGTAGCCTGGAATGCGGTCAAGTTTGGATGGCCGATATGCCTAACATCATGGGTGCGATTGATTGCATGCACGTGTCGCTGGTGCCTCCAGCTGCTAATGAATATCTCTACAGATATGTCTTTGTTTGTCCTTTGCCTCTTTGATTTCATGCACTCTATTGAATGTTTTAGTAGTCTAGCTTCACCATATTTAATGTGTTATTTCACCTGGCAATGTATTGGCTGCTCTAAAGTGAATCTCAATCTCCCCTTTCAACTAGTAGTCTCAAAGGCATTAATGTACTTAGCCACTTCCTTGTCCTTTTTAACAGTCAAGTTAAGTCCCCCCAACCGTACTTAATCAATCAGACTTTTATATATTCCACCAAAGAAGCCATTCTTACCAGTGGTTGTACTTTCCTGCTTAGCATCTGTTCTGTCAGTGTAGGTGTGCTTGAATGTAGCTTTGCTTTTGACTGGTGTGTTTTCTGACTTTTGTGCAGGAACCTTAAGCTTGGATATTCCATCAATGTTCAATGTGTAGCGGATCATGACCGGAGGTTTCTGAGTGTGACAGCTCGATTTCCAGGCTTCACCCATGATGCATGTATCTTGAGGAATTCCAGTCTGTGTGGCCGCTTTGAGTCTGGCAAGTTATCTGGAGGTTGGCTACTTGGTAAGTCTTAACAATATTTGTAATTTATTGCCTCATATTTGCCTCAAGTCTAACTATTTGTCTCTCCCCCCCCCCCCCCCCCATTTTTTTTTGATATGTGATTTTTTTTCAGGTGAGAACGTTAGTATGATGTATGTGGCTCATAATGTATTTTTCTTATTTTATTGTAGGTGATTCTGGCTACACCCTGCTACCATGGGCCAGGGCTGTTGTGGAGTGTGTGTTTGGCTTACTCAAGATCCGGCTCCATTGTTTCGATCACACGGGGGATGGCTCCATATCAGCTGGAGAAAGTTATCAAAATAATTGTGGCATGCATGGTACTTCACAATTTTGCCCTCCTGCAGAAGGTCCCTGCTATCTGGTATCTGATGTCTTCCCCCTCTCCACCAATGTTGGATATTCCACAAATTGTTTATAGGGGCACACAGAGTGCCTCTGGCCAAGCAGTGAGGAATCACTTTGTCTCATCTCATTTTAGTTCATTTTTGTCTATTTTTGGTTTTACCCAGTGTCATTTTTGTAGTGTCTCTATGCATCTGATGTAAGGCTTGCCCTTTAAGGTGTGTTCTTTATGCTTCAAAACCCCTTTTCACTTATGCAGTGAGATTAAACTGAAAGACAAATTAATTTAATTGTTTATGGGTTTATTGTTGTCACTCAACTACTACATCATACTATCATACTAATCTAGTGTACATTGCGGCACAAACATCTTAGCCAACTGAAAAATTAATAGAAAACGTAATGTTTAAACTTCTAACACAATAGGGTCGATTCAAAGAAACATGTAACAGCTTGGATTTGGGTGCCGATCATCCTATTTTTCCCGTCCGCTCGTGCGTTCGTATGAACTTGCGAGTGATTCAATAAGCAAATACGTTTCTATCCTAAAATATACGTCCGTTCGTATGTTATCTCTCGAACTTGCCTCAGTCAGTTGGCAATCGTAAAAATCACGTTCATGTGCTCACCTGTTGCGGCGGCAGCCTGTTTTTTCTGCTGCTTCCATCGTCCACCTCTTCCAATTACTTGCTTTTGCCTCTGGTTTTCATTGGTTTTTGGCCTCTTAAATTCGTGCGTTCGTATGTATATAAGATCTTGCGCATGCGCACCCTCATCCCGCACCCCATCCAAACCCCTTAGCGCTTGCATCCTTCTTCATTTCTCGTTCCCTAAAACTTACCTAAACCCCTTAGCGCTTGCATCCAACTTCATTTCTCGGTCCCTAAAACTTACCTAAACCCCTTAGCGCTTGCATCCAACGTCATTTCTCGGTCCCTAAAACTTACCTAAACCCCTTAGCGCTTGCATCCCACTTCATTTCTCGTTACCTAAAACTTACCTAAACCCCTTAGCGCTTGCATCCAACTTCATTTCTCGGTCCATAAAACTTACCTAAACCCCTTAGCGCTTGCATCCAACTTCATTTCTCGTTACCTAAAACTTACCTAAACCCCTTAGCGCTTGCATCCAACTTCATTTCTCGGTCCCTAAAACTTACCTAAACCCCTTAGCGCTTGCATCCAACTTCATTTCTCGGTCACTAAAACTTACCTAAACCCCTTAGCGCTTGCATCCAACTTCATTTCTCGGTCACTAAAACTTACCTAAACCCCTTAGCGCTTGCATCCAACTTCATTTCTCGGTCCATAAAACTTACCTAAACCCCTTAGCGCTTGCATCCAACTTCATTTCTCGTTACCTAAAACTTACCTAAACCCCTTAGCGCTTGCATCCAACTTCATTTCTCGGTCCCTAAAACTTACCTAAACCCCTTAGCGCTTGCATCCAACTTCATTTCTCGGTCCCTAAAACTTACCTAAACCCCTTAGCGCTTGCATCCAACGTCATTTCTCGGTCCCTCAAACTTACCTAAACCCCTTAGCGCTTGCATCCAACTTCATTTCTCGTTACCTAAAACTTACCTAAACCCCTTAGCGCTTGCATCCCACGTCATTTCTCGGTCCCTAAAACTTACCTAAACCCCTTAGCGCTTGCATCCAACTTCATTTCTCGGTCAATAAAACTTACCTAAACCCCTTAGCGCTTGCATCCTTCTTCATGTTGACGACCCTAAAACTTACCCAAACCACATAATGTACATATGTTTATATGTTTATAAGCGTGTTTTTTCTGGTTTGTGTAATTGTTTTTTGGTGCGCATATTCGAAAAGACACATTTATGAAGGCTTCAAATATAATTTATTTAAAATATTTCGTTTGTTTTTTTTTTTTTTAAGGTTAAAACAGAGTAACATTTTTTTTGAAAGTTTGTTTAAAAACATTATAAAAGGTTGTTTTTTGTTTTTTGGACAAACATATTATTTTTTTTTTTGTTTGGTTTAAAACATAGGAATTTTTTTTTTTTTGGGTTTGGTTTTGTAAAAACTTTAACATTTACAACAATAAAAACATTATCAAAACATTTAACCAAAGTAGCCAGGACCAAGGGCACTAATCATCCTCCTCTTCTTCATCTGTTGGCCCCAACGTCGCCTGTATGGCCAGCAGCTCGGCCACCAACTCCTTGATTCTTTTTTTTTTATCCTGCACGGTTTTTGGGATAATCACTGTAAGCAATAGAGAAATAAACATAAATAGGAGTACCAGACCGGTTTGTATGCTGGAAATAGATTTGGGGTTATTTAAATACATGTAAATGCCTGACATATGTCATTCTTCAAAGGGATAAAGTAAATGCATTTCCCACAGGTAAGTATTGAAACTCCTTAAACCGGACCTTCTACATTATTTAATGAAAAGCAATAACTAGTCCCAAATGATTCTGCACCAGATCGAAGTATATTTTGGGGGATTTAGGATTACTGTGCCGCCATCGGGACTCCGAAGCATAACAGTTAATGAGGAGAGGAGAGTGGGATCAAGTACAGGGGAGTAGGTTACAGTGGTGCTTTGGGAATACAGAGCATAGCTGGGTTCAGGGAAAGGTCATCAGTCCCACAATGCATGGCAGCACCTTACTTTTTCAAATCTGTATCCCATGCAGCAGGTAAATATTGCGCATTCAAGATTCAGCCATATTGGATGTTTACAGGCTCCTAACATGCATTAGATGGCTGTAGGCTGTTTTTCAATGTTCCCAATCTGTATGTACAGTGTGTTGGCTAAATATTAGCTATGTTCTTAAGACGAGTTAGGGTCCGCTTTAAGCTAACGAAGTGCCCACATGAAAGTGTTAACTACACATTGGCTACGCCTTTAGTTATGTGTGTGTTATTATCTAACAACACATTAATATGAATAATGGCATGGATACTTACTGAGTTGGTGGCCGACAGATGGCTGGTTGGGGCCAACAGGCTGCCCTTGGTCCTGGCTATGCTGTGAAGAAGTCCCTGGAGAAACATGTGACATTTGGTTAGTATTTGTATAGAGTCACTATTCCCAACATATCTGGCTCCCAGTCTGGCTGACATCACTCACCTTCGCCAGGATCAACTTCCAGCATCTCTGCTGCCTCCTCCTCCACTATCTCACCCGCACCAGAAGCTTCTACAAATACATAATAAAGGAGAACTTAGTTTTTGGGCTGCCATGTATATCTTTGTGCCTATACATGAAGAGTGACATACCAGAGCCTTCCCCATGCCTGGCCAGGTATGACTCCACGCCCACGCGGTTGGGCCCCTCCTCTGTGGTAAGGTCCAGGGGCTGGTCTGAGGAGGCCACAGAGGAGGGGTAGGTCCGTCGGCCGGGAGATCCACCACCTTCACTCACAGATGCAGACTCATGCAGCACTGGTCGGCCTGTACGCCTCCGGGTGCGGCGAATTCTGAAATCCATTTCCAACACTACCAAAGAAAAGTCATTATAAATAAAGGCATAACTTATACATTTGGAACATATACCATGCAATTGCTTTGTACTTACTTGGGAAATGGATTCCAAAAAACCTCCGCACCCGGGGCATGTGCAGACGTTTCAGGTCCGACCAATGCTGCATTATCTGGGTGTGAGTGAAGGTGGTGCTAGTCACACGGTGTATTTCCGCGATGATCTCCCGGGCGATGTCCCTTTTTTCACACACATTGGGCGCGAAGTCATACCGGCGCTGAAGCATGATCTGAAAAACAGAATGGACACAGAGCTTTTACTTTTACACACAGAGCCATATGTGTTGCATCACAAGTAGCGAATGTCATGTCATTAAAACACACATTTAGAGTGCCAGCCATTTTTGGGGAGTGCCTTAAAGCGGACGTTCACTCGGATTCAGAGTCTGGTCTTATGTTATATGTTTCACACACCATGTACATACAGATAGCCAACATTCCAAATCAGGCCACCTGCCTGGCATGTTATGATGGTTTGAACCTCCAAGATGTCGGCTTATGTAAAATGCCTTCTTTGCAGGCAGCCTGCAAACAGGAAGTTCATGCAAACTGTAAGTGTGTGTGCTGCTCGGCATTCTTGGACTGATGACCTTCCCATGACCACAGCTCTGCTGTGTCTGAACAAAGCACAGCTTTACCCCACCCCCCTGTACCTTATCCCACTCACCTCTCATCAGTAAGTGTGATGCTTCTGAGTACAGATGGCTGCGCGCATCTCTTAAATTCTTGAGCAGAGTTTCAGGCCAGTGGAGCCAAGACTAATAAGTTATTGCCTTCAAATGGACCATTTGGAAATGTCATAGGCTGTGTACTGGTTTTTTTGTTTTTATTGCTTTTTAGTCAATCAGGCTGAAGGCCCTGTTTCTGTCTTTTTGGCCGCGTGTGTTGCTTGCCGTTGTGTTTTGATGTCTTAGGCAAACAGTGGTCCTCAAACATCCGCATCAAGGTCCGAGACAGGCCAGGTTTGACAGCTAGCCACGCAACTCCACAGGTTAATTAACTGTTGCTAAGCCAGAGCAATTGCCCGAATTAGGACATCAGTATAGAGAGGTGAAAACGTGGCCTGGCTAGGCCCTTGAGGATGAAGTGTGAGGAGTCTGTTCTAAAACATTAAGATCCCCCAAACTAGTTCCAACCGCATCCTTTACATTTAGTACATCACTCAGTATTAGCTTAAAAGGCAGAGCAAGGCACTTACCAGCATGAGGATCTCTTCCTGTTGACGAGTGAAGATAGTGGGCGCCATCTTTATGCTTCTTCAAGGCAGCAGATAAGTGAAACCCCAGCGGTTTCCTGGTTCCGCACGAACGTACGTCCGTACGAGCGCGTAGTCGTGCGCATAGGCGTCAGACGCTGGGCGCATGATTTAAAGGTCCCTGCACCCAAAGCTCATTCTCTTTGAGCTTTTGGACAAAATGGCACCAAAAAAGCCAGCAGCTAAACGCGGCCAGCAAAGCCAGACCTCTGAGGGCCCAACAACCAGGTCCCAGCAACGACCGAAGAAGCTAAGGTCCCAGAAGGCCCAGAAGGCAAGTACCACCTTGGCCCCACCAAGGGACAGTGGACCCTCCCTTTCCCAAAAAAGGGCCCCAAAGGCACGTGCCCCTGCGGCCAAAAAACAGGCCACAGCAGCCACCACCACCTCTGCCCCCAGAAGAGGCCGCCCAAGGGAGCCCACACCACCCATGCTTTCAAGCCGGGCACTTAGCCAACACAGGCCCCACAGCAGTGCCCGAAGCACATCCAGCCCGCACAGAAGGGCCCGAAGCCCCTCCAGCCCGCACAGAAGGGCCCGAAGCCCCTCCAGCCCGCACAGAAGGGCCCGAAGCCCCTCCAGCCCGCACAGAAGGGCCCGAAGCCCCTCCAGCCCGCGCAGAAGGGCCCGAAGCCCATCCAGGCCGCGCAGAGGGGCCCGAAGTCCATCCAGCCCGCGCAGAGGGGCCCGAAGCCCATCCAGCCCGCGCAGAAGGGCCCGAAGCCCATCCAGCCCGCGCAGAAAGGGCCAAAGACCATCCAGGCCCCACAGCAGTGCCCGAAGCACATCCAGCACGCACAGAAGGGCCCGAAGCCCATCCAGGCCGCGCAGAGGGGCCCGAAGTCCATCCAGCACGCGTAGAGGGGCCCGAAGCCCATCCAGGCCGCGCAGAGGGGCCCGAAGTCCATCCAGCACGCGCAGAGGGGCCCGAAGCCCATCCAGGCCGCGCAGAGCGGCCCGAAGCCCATCCAGGCCGCGCAGAGGGGCCCGAAGTCCATCCAGCACGCGCAGAGGGGCCCGAAGTCCATCCAGGCCGCGCAGAGGGGCCCGAAGTCCATCCAGGCCGCGCAGAGGGGCCCGAAGTCCATCCAGCACGCGCAGAGGGGCCCGAAGCCCATCCAGGCCGCGCAGAGGTGCCCGAAGCCCATCCAGCCCGCGCAGAAGGGCCCGAAGCCCCCGACCTGGCACCAGCCGGGAACATAGCCCCCGACCTGGCACCAGCCGGGAACAGAGCCCCCCAAGAGGCCAAAGAATGGCCACCCTGACCACATCTACACCTGGAAGTTCGGTGGCCAGCCACGCAAGAACACCCAGTCCCTTGGCCAGTCCAGTCCAGTCATTGGGAAGCCAACAATCCGTCCATTCCCCTACCCAGCCCCAGGCCATAATGTCACCACATGTGTCTGCACACATGGAGGAGCAGCCAAGCCAACCATCTGGCCGCACATTGCGCCGCGGCCAGTTGAGTGGGAGATTCTCCCATGACCAAAATATGGCATTGGCTAGTGGCCTTACATTATACTATGACGAGCTCTATGGGAGCAAATCAAAACACACCACAAAGCAGCGCAAGATGGAATTGTTTGAAACCATCCTACGACAAGTAAATGCAGCGGGGGAAGAGAGGAAAGATGTGTCCCAAATTCAGAAGAAAATCTCGGATCTGAAATATGCTGTACGTCAAAAAGAAATTAAAAGGCATAATTACAGGTAAATAAATGATGTCTCCAAATATAAGGATTAGGATGTACTGTATGCACCTTTTCTGAGTACCAAACGATTTTCTCTTTTCAGCATGAAAACTGGAGGTGGCTTTCCTACCAAACTGGAGTTTACCCCTGCTGAGGAGATTGTGCTGGGCCTTCTCCATCCGGTCGCGGTCGGTGGACATGCTGGTCTAAGGGACACGGACTCACCGACCCGTACCCACGGTGAGTACTCTTAAATCTGCATGTTTGCCTGTTTGGTAATTAATCTAAAGTTCACTAGTACCAAGATGACGGGATGGCCCTATGGTGTGGCTTGCTTGGCCTCGCACTACTGTGCCTGTTTGTGTCCTGTTTTGGTCCCTGTGAACCACACATTTAGGACCCCATCCATTATGTAAAAGATCAATTTCCCAAATTTATTGGTCAAGTAACGAAGTTTATCCTGAAAAGTGATATATTTTGACTCAATCACAAAACACACATCATGATGGATGGGTTGGCTATTTGTTGTGTGAGTTGTGTTTGAGGTAACAATTTCATTACCCACCCCCAAACATATCGGACCTAGAGCAGCGAGACTCAACTGGCGGCCCGGGGTACCAATGCGGACCTTGGCACCAGATTCCAGGACCCCTGGCCAGACAGCCCTGCACTCAGTTACTTCTGTGTTGACGTGCTCAGAGCTGCCCCCTTGATCGGCGATGTAGTGGTTGTTCTCCTGCCCAATGTCATGGCTCCCTGAAACATAGCATTGCAATATGAAGTACTGCACAGGAATTGGCATTGCAAGGTACACAGTAACTTGGTGCATCTTTCTCTTGGTCCAATCGTGTCCCGCTGCCCCAGCTCTGCCCCATCTGCCACAGTCCCCCCATGTGCCCCCCCCCCCACATAAGCCCCATACATTTGTAACAGATTTGCTCCATCCATCCCATCACCATCAATTCGTGAACTCCCCCCTTTAGCCATCCAATCCATGTCTCCTCAGCTCTGCCCCATCCAGCCCAGCAAGGGCAAGCAGCCTTTATTAGTTTGCACTTGGCAATCTCCAGCCCCTCCCCCAGTGTGTTTATTTCTAACTAGACACCCCCTGCGACAGCCCCATGGCCAGACATTCACCTCTCACCACATACCTTTAAATGGACCTTTACAAGAAGTGATGAAGTACCCCTGACCTAGCGAATGGTAGTCAAAATCCAAATATTGGCGGTGCAAGTTGTATGCTGACTGGGTACACTTCCTGACTTCGAACTGAGGTCAGTTAGCAGTTTTCTCGAGCCATTGCACCTATCTAAAATAGCGTGTCTTTTAACAAATGTCCCCATTGCTGTAGAGTTGCTTAATATTACAAATAGTGGTTTTTTGGATTAACTTCAAAAACAATGCTTATGTGTGTGTTTACCTTGTTTTGTTTTCTCTTCTTCAGCCCAGCATGATCCCTCAGCAAGGGTAAACTCACCCCCCAGTTTGCTTATGCCTACCAGGTCCGTACAGCATAGGAGCCCAGATCCGAGATTTCCGGTAAGCTAATTTAGTCCCATAAATACTACCAAGTGCTTATGCATGTGTTAAACTGATGGAATCCCAAATTTGGACGCCAACTTACCCTTTTTTTTTATATGTCCCTACAGACCCGCACAATCATGGAAGATATCATGGAAATGGAGGAAGCTGATGTCTCCCTGCAGGGCACGTCCGATGACCTCCCCCTGGGTCCCAATCTGGAACTGCTCCCTAATGTTTCTCTGGCCAATCCTCAGCAGCAGAGTGAATCTCCATCCATTGTGCTGGCACATGGGGAGACTGACACAACAGTCCCCAGTGTTCACTCTGCTGCTGAGGATTTGCAAAGCAGGCCTGTTGCTGTTGAGGGGACGACACCACGCGGCAGGGCACGCCCAAGAGCCAGGGTGATTGTGCGGCGGACTCCATTACGCCGCCCCACAATTTCCCAGGGGAGGCAGAGTGCCCTGCTTCAATTATGGACCCAAGAAAGGGACTCTTATGAGGCACAGCTCGTTACAGAGCGTGAGGAAAGGCATGCCGACATGGTCACCATCAATACCAGCTTACAGGGCATCCTCGCGGAGTTGCGTACCCTCAACAGCAACATGGTAACTGCAAGTAATGGCATCCAGTCAGCCATGGCTGAGATGACCAATATGCAGAGAAACATTGTGGAGCAGTTTCAAATTCACAATGCTGCCATGGCCCAGCCTAGGTCCCATCCACCTGGACCTCCACCTGGGTATTATGGGCAGCCACCATATTAAGCCATGATTGTGTGGGACATCTTTTCTCTTACCCCCCACTGTATTTACTTGTCCTTTGAGGTTTCAAACAATCCATTTTGTGTTGCTCATGCAGGTTGTGTTTTGTATTTGCTCCCATATAGCTCCTTAGAGTAATGATTAAGGCCACTAGCCAATGCCATAGGTCTATGTGGAGTGTATCTGGCCACTTATGGCTTTAAATATGTATTTGGTTTGTGCTCCTCCTGTTTGCAGACATGTTTGTGTGACATTATGGCCATGCCCAAATATCCCTGGGCACAGGCAATATTAATGACTGGACTAGGCTGGCCTTTGGACTGGGTGTCCTTGTTTGGTTGTGCCACTCACTTCCAGGTGTAGATGTGTTTATTTTTTGTTTGGTTATCTCATGCCTTTTTAACCACAGTTGTATGTGGAATGTTTTTGGTTAAGCAAAATAACTATAATTAGACAAAGTAAAACAAAATTTAAATTTACTATACTTGTGGCGTTTTTACTGGAAACACAGTTTAAATCAGCTTGGGCTAAACCAGATCCTTTTTGGTTTAAGAGGTGTAACAATGCAAATATCAAGCTAAATAAACAACATGAAATACATTAGGCAACAATTAAGGGAATTTTTTGTTTATTTAAGGTAATGCCACATTACGGCAAACCAACATATTGAACCAAAAGGCTAAGACACACACACAGAATGTTGCAAAACGAAACTAAATTAACTAAAATGCTGCAATATCAAGTTTGCTCGAACTGATTGTCCAGACTCACTGGGTGGGCCCACATAATTTTCAACATCATCCTCTAGGGCTGTAGAGGGCAGACTATCCACATAACGTGGTACACGTTCGAGTATAGCAAAATTGTGCAAAACAGCACATGCCATGATGATGTCGATCACTTTTTGGGGATCATATTGCAGGGCGCCCCCAGTATGGTCCAAACAACGAAAACGGGTCTTCAACAGCCCAAAGGCCCTCTCCACAACAGCCCTGGTCTTGCGGTGCGCACGGTTGTACGCTTCCTGAGAGGCATCCTGGGGCCGCAGCACAGGCGTCATGAGCCAGGGGAGAAGTGGGTACCCGGAATCACCTTAACAAGACAATGAAATTTCATAAACATTAAAAAGGCAAGAGAACAAACACAAAGAATTTGACAGATATCCAAATGATGTAAGGTAAAGGGCGTAAAAATACACCCAGGGCACATTTGCCAAATAACTATTGCCACTAATGGAGTACATAAATAAAAATGCCGCTTAAATATACAAAATAATTATAAAACATCTGCACGGGCAAGGGCAGGTAGAATTTACCGATATTTTGGGTTTTCGGACATGTTACAATTAGGATGCTGCTGAGGCCCACTCAACATTTATGTAAAGAATACAATGTATGCAGTTTAAGTCCACTTTGACATTTAAAGACCAATACTACAAAAGGAACCTAAACTAACAGATACTTGGGGATCAACTCACAACCAATATATTTGGGGACATGGAACTAGGGCCACTCAACATTTATGTAAAGAATACAATGTATGCAGTTTAAGTCCACTTTGACATTTAAAGACCAATACTACAAAAGGAACCTAAACTAACAGATACTTGGGGATCAACTCACAACCAATATATTTGGGGACATGGAACTAGGGCCACTCAACATTTATGTAAAGAATACAATGTATGCAGTTTAAGTCCACTTTGACATTTAAAGACCAATACTACAAAAGGAACCTAAACTAACAGATACTTGGGGATCAACTCACAACCAATATATTTGGGGACATGGAACTAGGGCCACTCAACATTTATGTAAAGAATACAATGTATGCAGTTTAAGTCCACTTTGACATTTAAAGACCAATACTACAAAAGGAACCTAAACTAACAGATACTTGGGGATCAACTCACAACCAATATATTTGGGGACATGGAACTAGGGCCACTCAACATTTATGTAAAGAATACAATGTATGCAGTTTAAGTCCACTTTGACATTTAAAGACCAATACTACAAAAGGAACCTAAACTAACAGACACTTGGGGATCAACTCACAACCAATATATTTTGGGACATGGAACTTACAGACATCCTAACTAAAGGGAAAACATTCTGAAGGACAAAGTGAGGCAAGCATTTTGTTTGGGAGTTCAGAAAAGAAGACCCAACTAAAATGCAGTTTCAGGCTTATGTAAAGAATACCCAAACAGAAATATCCACAAATAACAGATTAGTCTGAAATGTAATACCAAATAAATAGGACACACTTACCAAGCAGCCATGCACCCGAAAATTCACCTGACTCAAATCTCCGAAACAACCCAGATCGTCTGAGTATATAGGAGTCGTGAGACGATCCGGGGTAGCCGGCAAGGACACTCAGAAAACGCATGTCCGGCCCAACCACGGCCTGGACATTAAGGGAGTGTCCCATTTTTCGATTCCTTAAGGGAAAAGCATAAAAAAAGGGTAATTAATAGTTGAAAAAAGGATCAAAAATTTAAAACATGTCTGCACTCTAGTGGAAACTACTAATGAAAAGCCTAAATAAGGCATGGCCACAAATGAGGCCAAAAAAAATATGCTGCCGCAAAGGAAAAAAGGTTACATTACACGTTGGGCAACATAATAAGCTAAAACCAAATATCAATACCTATATATATACTCGTCGGCTGCCCTAGGTACAAGTGCCACATGTGTGCAGTCAACAGCACCAATAACGTTGGGCATGTCGGCCACATTATAAAAACCAAGCTTAATGGCGTTTCTGGCTGCCATATCATCCGGAAAATAAATATATTTTGGAGTTATGGCAGCCATGCCTTCCAAAAATGTAGATAGTGCGCGGCTCAGCGTAGGCTGGGACATCCCCACGGAGAGGGCACCCAGCCTCTGGAACGAGCCGTTCGCCAAAAATTGCAGGCAGCCAAGCATCTTGGTCATACCTGAAATTGCTTGCCCCTTCCTTGTGGTGCGGGCTAACCATGGCCGCAGCTCACTATATAATTTATGCAGGGAAGCGCGATTAAGCCTGGTCAGCTCGAACAGCTCAACATCATTCATGCTATCGACGCAGGGGCAATCTGCTCTCAGACATCTGGATCAACTCAATGCCAAAAAGCATAAGCCCTTGATGTGCCACAAACTCGCTCCTCTCCATCCTACTCCCGAGGCCAAATAGCTGCCGGCAAACATTTCGTAAAGCAGCTCTTTAATGGGCTTCAAAACAATTAGCAATCACCTCTCTGAATTGGTCGCAAGCCCATGTGAAGGACGTAAAAAATAGGATCTGACACAAATAATACGATTTGGACGGGAAAAAGACACGAACTAACGCAAAATATACGATTCCCGTACGAAATGCGTATGTTCATATACGTCTATGCGCGAACGATCGTGCGAATACGAAATGGGCAAAAAAACAAGAAAAAATGACAAACACCCACCCAAACTTACGATTCTCGATACGAAATCAATTAACTTTTGCTCTTTGAATCGAGGGGAATGTATGTATCATCATTGGTAGGGTTGTTGGCCTGCAAAGTATGCTGGTTGTCTGGGTTGTTGTGCAGCCAGCTGGGACAGGTTATCATTGAGAATCTGCAACTGCCCTACCATTGTGTTATTGATTGCCTCCACCAATGAATAGATCTCTTGGTGGATCATACTTACATTTCGGTTTATGGTTTGCCGGAAGCGAGCACTGTTTTGCCTGTAGGCTTCCAGCTCTCCAATCTGCTTCCATCATCTGCACCTGCCTCACCATGGGAAGATGGCGACGTGCCTTAGCCCGTTATCCTCTTCCCTAGGTAGGGGCACTTGCAGGTGGAGTATGACTTGGTTCTTTCAACATGGGTATTGCTTATTGTAGGTGAGGCCAAATCCTCTGCAACAGAGCTGCCCCATGGAGGTGATGGGTGCATCTGTTCCTCATCCTCCACCTGTTGTTCTGGCTGGAGCTGTGGATCCAGCTGCTGATGCATAGGGAGTGGTGGAGGCTTCTGCTGCAGTGGCATATGTTGCTGCTGCTGCTGATCCTGTAGTGGCAACTGGTGCTGCAGAGATTGTTGATGCTGCTGTTGTGTTCGAGGCTGATGCAGTGGCTCATCCTCCTCAAGATCTTGTATAGCAGCCAGTAGAGGGGGTGTCTGTTGGGCCACACAAATCAATGAGATTGTTGTTATTAAATCTATACATTCAAGCTTTTAATTAAATATACATGCTGTAGCATGCATCACCAGTTAGCCCATATTAGATTTACCATATCCAAATCCTCATTTGCTACACTCCTTGAAATAGGCCCATGTGTGTTTGTTGTTGTTTTGCTACAAAGATTATGATGATTCAGGTCAGAATCAATTGTCCCTGGCAAGCCCTGGAGTGTAGCAGGGTTTAGTAGTCAATAATCTGTTAGGGCGAGCGCTGCACGCCCGTCTCACAGCATTTCACCTACCTCCATGGCTGCATGCAGCCGTCATCCATCTTCCCTCAGGGCTGCTTCCAGCTGCCGCCCTTCCCCCAATGCTTCCTCCTTGCATGGTCAGGTGCGCACACGTCTCCGTCCACTAGAGGGCAAGCGCACAGGATCCCTGAGATTTAAAGGGCCTGTACAGCACTGATTGGTGTTTATGTCATCCAATCCTGCATCATCTTCCCATATTTAAACAGGCACTTCCTTCCTTCAGTGCCGGATCTTGGTCTCTCCATGCTTGTTGAAAGTCAGACATACTTGGATTGCTCACCTGTGTACCGACCTCTGCCTGTCCCCGACTCTGAACCTTTGCTGCCTGCCCTGACCTCGGCTACTCACCTTTTCTGTGAACCTGTGCTGCCAGCCCCGACCTCTGCCTGTACTTACTACGTCTTTTGCCTGCCACTTGTGTACCTCGCTGAACCTCGGCTGACTGTGGGACTGGGCCGCTGTTGGGGGGTAGCGACCTGGGGGTCACTCGCCGCACAAGACCAACCTGCCTTGCGGTGGGCTCTGGTGAATACCGGTGGCCCCTTAGACTCCGCTCCCCTGACACGGTACCCTCCATCGGTTCCACAGTTAAAGTGGATCCACACCCGAGTCCGCTCCATCCGGTCCGTGACAGTAAGATCCGGCCATGGATCCTGCTGAGGTGCCGCTGCCGGATGCCACTGAATTGCCTGCTATAGCGGCTATGCAGTCCCGCCAGATTAATCAACTCTCTGCCATGATGCAGCAATTATTAACGATTCAGCAACAGCAAAGTTCCATCACCGGCTCCAGCATTGCCACCACAGCCCCCAGTAGCATCTTCTGCCTCTGCGTCTCTCCTTGCTGGCTAAATATGATGGGGACGCCAAGTTATGCCGAGGGTTCCTTGCCCAATGTTCCCTGCACTTGGAGTTGTTGGCGGATCTATTCCCCACTGAACGAGCTAAGGTGGCTTTTGTTATCAGTTTGCTTTCTGGAAAGGCTTTGGACTGGGCCACTCCCTTGTGGGATCGCAATGACCCTGTCTCCTCCAGTATTCACACCTTTGTCTCTGAGTTTCGCCAGGTCTTTGAGGAACCTGCCCGGGCTTCATCTGCTGAATCGTCCCTTTTGAACTTGGTCCAGGGCGAGTTGTCCGTTGGTGAATACGCCATTCGGTTCCGCACTCTTGCCTCCGAATTGTCTTGGAATAATGAGGCCTTGTGTGCCTGCTTCAAGAAAGGACTTTCTAGTAAAATTAAGGATGCTCTTGCGGCTCGTGACTTGCCTTCATCTCTCAACGATCTCATCCATCTGGCCACACGCATTGATGTGCGCTTTACTGAGAGGCGTGAGGAATTCCGCCAAGAAAGAGACTGTCAGCGCCCTAGGAGGGCATCCCGTTTGGCTCCAGTATTTCAAAACCCTTTGTCCGCACATGTACCTCCCAGTGAGGAGGCCATGCAGGTCGATCGATTCCACTTGACCCAATTGGAGAGAACTCGCAGAAGAAACGAGAAACTTTGTCTGTACTGCGGTGGTTCTGAGCATTTTTTGAAGGACTGTCCTATTCGCCCTCCACGTCAGGGAAAACGGGCGCACCTAGTGGCGGTGGGAGAGGCGTCCCTGGGTGTATGTGCTTCCTCTCCATGGCTCACTGTTCCTGTTCAACTTTCCATCTCACCTACCACCTCCTTGAATTTAACCGCCTTTTTGGACTCTGGCTCCGCAGGGAACTTTATAGAGGCTGCCTTGGTCAATAAACATAATATTCCGGTGAATCGCCTTGCAAGACCCTTATTTATCGCCTCAGTCAATGGTGATAGGCTGGACTGTACTGTGTGCTATCGCACCGTTCCCCTCCTATTAAGAATTGGACTCTTCCATCAAGAGAATGTTGAGTTCTACGTCCTCCCTAATTGCACCTCTCAGATTCTTCTAGGCCTTCCTTGGCTCCAACGTCATGATCCCACGCTTGACTGGACCACTGGCGATATAAGGACTTGGGGTGCAGCATGCTTTAATAGGTGCCTGAAGTCTGTCCCTGTTCGACCCATTCCTGCTTCAGCACCATTACCTGGCTTGCCTGAGATCTACCTGACCTATGCTGATGTATTCTGCAAGAAACAAGCAGAGGTACTTCCGCCTCACCGCCCCTACGATTGCCCTATAGACCTCCTTCCGGGTACCACTCCTCCACGTGGCCGAATTTACCCTCTCTCGGCTCCTGAGACTCAAGCCATGTCGGAGTATATTCGAGAAAATCTTCAGAAAGGGTTCATACGGAAGTCTTCCTCTCCAGCAGGCGCAGGGTTCTTCTTTGTGGCAAAAAAAGATGGCTCTCTTCGCCCTTGTATTGATTACCGCGGCCTCAATAAGATTACCGTTAAAAATCGCTACCCTTTGCCCTTGATTGCCGAATTATTTGACTGACTGCGTGGGGCCAGAGTCTTCTCCAAGCGTGACCTGAGGGGAGCCTATAATTTGATACGTATACGCAAGGGCGATGAATGGAAGACCGCCTTCAATACCCGCGATGGCCACTTCGAATATTTAGTGATGCCCTTTGGTCTCTGCAATGCACCCGCTGTATTCCAGGAATACGTAAATGACATTTTTCGGGACTTGCATTACTCCTGTGTTGTTGTATATTTGGATGATATACTCATCTTTTCATCTAATCTAGAAGAACATCACCGTCATGTCCGGCAAGTCCTGTCTCGTCTCCGTCAACACCATCTTTACGCCAAGCTGGAGAAGTGTCTATTTGATCAAACCGCCTTACCCTTTCTTGGACATATTGTCTCAGCTCGTGGCCTTCAGATGGACCCCAGCAAGTTGAAAGCAGTTCTGGATTGGCCCCGTCCTATTGGCCTGCGAGCTATTCAATGTTTTCTGGGCTTCGCCAATTACTATCGGCAGTTTATTCCTCACTTTTCCACTGTAGTGGCGCCTATTGTGGCCCTCACAAAGAAGAGCGCCAATTCGAAGTCTTGGCCTTCTCAGGCGGAAGAGGTCTTCATTGCTCTAAAAAAGGCCTTCTCCTCTGCACCAGTGTTGTCTAGGCCAGATCCATCTCGGCCTTTCGCCCTAGAAGTAGATGCCTCCTCCATTGGGGCCGGAGCGGTGCTCACTCAAAAATCGTCTACTGGCAGAATTCTCACCTGCGGGTTCTTTTCGAAGACCTTTTCGCCAGCGGAGAGGAATTACTCCATCGGAGATCGGGAGTTACTCGCCATCAAGTTGGCGTCGGAGGAGTGGAGACACCTCTTAGAAGGTTCTGCCCATCAAGTATCCATCTATACTGATCACAAAAATCTATCTTATTTAGAAACTGCCCAGCGATTGAATCCACGACAAGCTCGTTGGTCGTTGTTTTTCGCTCGATTTGATTTTCAAATCTACTTCCGGCCAGCCGCTAAGAACATCAGGGCAGACGCCCTTTCTCGCTCCTCTGATATCTCTGGTGTTGAATCCACTCCACAACATATCATCCCGCCTGAACGCCTTGTCCACTCTTCCCCTGCTACTCTTGTACAAGCACCGCCGGGAAAGACCTTTGTGCCAGCCCGCCAACGTCGCAAAATATTAGAATGGGGGCATTCTTCCCATGTAGCCGGCCATGCCGGTATCAGGAAGTCTTGTTCTATCATTTCTCAATATTATTGGTGGCCTTCTTTTGAAAAGGATGTGACCGAATTCGTTCAGGCCTGTACCACCTGCGCTCGTGACAAAACCCCTCGCCAAAGACCTGCTGGCCTACTCCACCCACTTCCTATTCCGGATACCCCATGGACACACATTGCTATGGACTTTATTACCAACCTCCCTTCTTCGCATAGCAATACTGTAACTTGGGTGGTAGTGGATAGGTTTTCTAAGATGACGCATTTTGTTCCTTTGCCCGGCCTCCCGTCAGCTCCTCTGTTGGCAAAATACTTCCTGAAGCATATCTTTTGACTTCATGGTCTACCTACACATATTGTGTCTGACAGAGGTGTGCAGTTTGTGCCCAAGTTCTGGAGAGCTCTTTGTAAACAAATGAAAATTAAACTGGACTTTTCCTCCGCTTATCATCCCCAGTCTAACGGCCAGGTGGAAAGAGTCAACCAGATTCTCGGGCATTATGTTCGCCATTTTGTTTCAGCGCGTCAAGACGATTGGGTCGATCTGTTGCCTTGGGCGGAATTCTCGTATAATTTTAAGGATTCTGAGTCCACAAGGAAGTCCCCGTTTTTGGTGGTGTACGGCCGTCGACTCCTTCCGCCTTTGCCTTTATCCACGTCCTCCGGAGTGCCCGCTGTGGACGATCTCACACAGGATTTCTCCACCATCTGGCAAGAAACACAGCGTTCCCTTTGTCAAGCTTCCGCCCGCATGAAGGTTAGCGCTGATAAAAGGAGAAGAGCTCCGCCTGTTTATTCTCCAGGAGATAAGGTGTGGCTGTCGGCAAAATACATCCGCTTCAAAATTCCTAGCTACAAATTGGGCCCCCGTTACTTGGGGCCATACAAGATCAAACAACAGATCAATCCAGTTTGCTATAAGCTTCACCTACCGACTTCACTGCGAATTCCCAATTCTTTTCACGTCTCTCTGTTGAAGCCAGTTATTGTCAATCGATTCTCTCCTAAAACTTTGGTGCCTGCCCCAATCTCGGGCACCGAGGATACCTTTTCAGTGAAGGAGATTCTGGCTTCTAAGCTCTCCAGAGGAAAAAGATATTTCTTGGTCGACTGGGAAGGCTGTGGACCTGAAGAAAGATCTTGGGAGCCCGAAGAGAATATTCTAGACCGTAGTCTCATCTCAGATTTTCTTGGTCCCAAGAAGAAGGGGAGACCCAAGGGGGGGGGGGGTACTGTTAGGGCGAGCGCTGCACGCCCGTCTCACAGCATTTCACCTACCTCCATGGCTGCATGCAGCCGTCATCCATCTTCCCTCAGGGCTGCTTCCAGCTGCCGCCCTTCCCCCAATGCTTCCTCCTTGCATGGTCAGGTGCGCACACGTCTCCGTCCACTAGAGGGCAAGCGCACAGGATCCCTGAGATTTAAAGGGCCTTTACAGCACTGATTGGTGTTTATGTCATCCAATCCTGCATCATCTTCCTCTATTTAAACAGGCACTTCCTTCCTTCAGTGCCGGATCTTGGTCTCTCCATGCTTGTTGAAAGTCAGACATACTTGGATTGCTCACCTGTGTACTGACCTCTGCCTGTCCCCGACTCTGAACCTTTGCTGCCTGCCCTGACCTCGGCTACTCACCTTTTCTGTGAACCTGTGCTGCCAGCCCCGACCTCTGCCTGTACTTACTACGCCTTTTGCCTGCCACTTGTGTACCTCGCTGAACCTCGGCTGACTGTGGGACTGGGCCGCTGTTGGGGGGTAGCGACCTGGGGGTCACTCGCCGCACAAGACCAACCTGCCTTGCGGTGGGCTCTGGTGAATACGGGTGGCCCCTTAGACTCCACTCCCCTGACACGGTACCCGCCATCGGTTCCACAGTTAAAGCGGATCCACACCTGAGTCCGCTCCATCCGGTCCGTGATATAAACCAGTTTCTCTGCCAGTGTAAATTGTAATTTTAGTGGTAGACCACCTCCGGTTTGCAATCTTAAAGAGACACAAAAATAAATATTGTCATGCCAAGGTCACATCCAACATCAACATCCACAACAGCACAATGCATCGTTACCCCTGTTGCTTGCACTTGTTTAGTTTCTGGTGCATGGCATACTTCATGTTCACAAATTTACATTGGACCTGATCCACATCCTTTTTCTCCGGCCCTGCACTATTCACCTGCTGGGTGATGACCTCCCAGATGCGGTATCTTACAGATACTAGTGTGCACATGGGAACCTTGCGGAGACTGTTTGGGGCAAGGTAGATCTATTGGTGTCTAGCTGGGCATGACAGCAAGATACCAGAGGACATGCCAGGTGGTAATAACAACAGCCACTAAGAAAACAAGGATGCAGAAATAGATTCATGCAGAATTAAAGTAGTTGGGGGTTGTAAATAACCTGCCAGGCTTATTTGAACTCGTATATGAAGTAGTTTATTCATTCCTATGCACTTGTTCTACATTTTAGATGATGATAACATACTGATTTGACTTCCTACCCGACATACATGCAAAGAGGTCATTGGCATTTGACATCATAGCAACACTGGAGTTGGAGACCGACACCACCTACATGTTCACGCAGATCATCCAGCATTGGTCGGACCTGTAATGGAGGAAAATGGCCCGGGTGAGGTTTTTCAAGAAACACTTTCCAAGTAAGTGACAGGTCTTGCCAATACATTCACTACTCTAATCACATTAGGCAGGCCTGTGTTTAAAGGAATGCTATTCTTTTCCAGTGTCAGAATTCCCCACGAGATTGTGGCCCAGAGTGTGGAGGCGACAAGGCTGGCCAAGGCTGGTAAGATCTGGTAGATGTGTGGGTGGTGGTGGACAAATGCCAACAATCTCCGGCTCCTCTGCAGGTGAGCCCCAAGCTCACCTGCATCAACCTGCAGAGGAGGAGGCACAGATGTCAGGCAGGGAGTCTGCTGGAGGACAGGAGGACCTAGGTAAGAACACAAACACACACAGGAAGGCACAGACTAAACACACACACATATGTGTTGTAAGGTGTTATTTTGTGACATTTCCTTCTATATGGCCAAAATGTCCCCCCGGGTGAGCAGCAAGGGGGTGGAGGTAAACCAGTCCCCTAAGAAGAAGAAGAAGGTGGGTGATCTACCACACATAAAAGAGAAGCCAAGAGACACCTTAAACACATTCACTAACTATTGTTTTATTTTTCTTCTACAGACTCAACCAAGAGGTGTGGCAGGTCCCAGTCAGGAGAGTGGCTCCCCAACCACGAAACCCCCACTCGCCTAGTAAGTGTAAAGACAAGTGACTATTTACTAACATGGCTTCTTCAACAGGTTGTCAGGAAGCAGAGTCTAGACAGTAATTGTTTTCATTTTTTCTTTTACAGTATACACACTAAAGATGCAGCAGCGCCTACAGGAGCTGACAGCTGCTGTAAATAGGCTGATAGGGGATATTGAGGAGCTGGCCACAGCCATGGGGAGCCAACCACTGTAAGGCACTGGGAGCCTGCCACTTTCATTTTTATACTTTTATATTTTCCCCCCAAAAAAGTTCAAACAAATATAAAAAACAAATGACAAACAAACAATTGCGAATTAAAGTGGACCAACACCCAGGATTTTGACTATCCTGGGTTTTGGTCCACTTCAGGGGGGCACCCCGATTAGGGGTGCCCCGCTGTGTAAAACCCCCCAGAAACACCCCAATACTCACCTCACAACGCTCCCACGTGGCCGGGTGACAGCGACGGACAAGCGCTGACAGCGACGGACAAGCCAGCGCGTCCGCCGCCGCCTCCCGCACGTCCCTCTCACAGCGCGCGCGCCCACGCCGGCCATTCACAAACGGCCGGTGCGGGGGCGCGCACGACTAGAGGGGCGCGTGGGAGGCGACGAGGAGGTGAGTTTTTGGGGGGTTTTCGGGGGGTCCCTCACCGCGGGACATCCCGATCTCGGATCGGTGAGGGAGGTGATCGGTCCGGGAATCTTAAAGATTCCCGGGCCGATCACCCCAGGGTGACGGTCCACTTTAAATAACGTTGTGTTGTCTTTCATTTAATAACATTAAATAATCAGAGTAATGTTGACATTATATCCATGTGGGCATCCTAAATATACAACTATCGAGGAGAATGGGCTTCACTTGAAAGAAGAAAGTGGTTAAGGTAAGCATTCGAAGAAGAATAAAAAAAAAATGCATGGCAAAGTGGAAAGTGGTTAAGGTAAGCATTAGGAAGAATAAGAAAAGAAGAATGCATGGCAAAGTGAAAAGTGGTTAAGGTAAGCATTAGGAAGAAGAAGTAAAGAAGAATGCATGGCAAAGTGGAAATTGGTTAAGGTAAGCATTAGGAAGAAGAAGTAAAGAAGAATGCATGCCAAGCATGAAAGTGGTTAAGATAAGCATTAGGAAGAAGAATGCATGCCAAGCATGGCATGCTAAGTACTTTTGAACAGAAGAGACTTGGCACAGCAATAAGTAAGTAATGGGCTAGCAGGGCCAGGGTATAGGAAAAAGTTAAAAAAAGAGGTCCGCGTATGCGTACAAGCCAGCAAACAAGCCAACATATGCGAATAAATTTCACAAGAATGAAAACATTACAGAGTTTAGTGGCTAAATTAAGGGTAAAACAGGTCTTTTTCCATGGGAACTAGTAGGACCTCTAGTAGGAGACTGAAACATTGTGTTGTAAGGTACATGGGAAAACGCTAGAAAACCTATGGGAGACGAGTGTACAAGAGTGTCATCTGTGAAATAGGCCTTGAGAGCCGCGCTCTCGACGTAGCTACGAAACTAGTATGACGCGCACCCGATTGAGGCTCTGAATCATGTGAACACAGGTATACTTAATGAAAGCTATGGGTACGTTCACATTTAGGAATTTTTGGAAAGGGTGCAGAGGAGAGCCTTTAAACTGATAAGGGAAATGAAGGATCTTAGTTATTAAGAAAGATTACGGGAATTAATTGTATTCAGTCCTTAAAGGAGACATCTAAGAGGGGTTGATTACTGACATAAATATATACAGTAAATGGCCAATAAAAATATATGGAAAAAAAGCTATTTGTGTAAAATCCAGTCTAAAATGATTCAGTCTAACAAAGGCTAATTTCATTTTTGGTAGTTCTCAATGTGCAATGTTGTAATTCTGTTCAGATAGAAGGAACTTTTCAGAAAAGAACACACAAGGACAACACATCCCAGTTATCTCAAGCAAACATTTAGATATCGCCCACCCCCACATTCAAACTATAAATCTGAATGATGAAAAGCAAAATAGCATCCAGATGGGTAAGCACCATGGCAGCAGAGAAGGAGAATGCCCTTTTAAAAGAGCTAAAGCTTTTCCATCTGTAAATCAAACCCAGGGACTTGCTCCTTTCTTGGTCAAAGCAAAAAACAGAACCTCAATCAAAGAAATGTTCTGGGTAAACATTTGGTTTAACGTTCCCAAATCCCAAGGATTTTTGCACAGCTTTTAGGGCGGTAGGCCTGACACAGTCTTGAATTTTGGCAGGGTCAATGGTCAAATATGTATGGGAAAACACAGAAAGTTAACATAGAAAGTAATTTTTCCAACTTTGCACATAGAGAAACAAAGCTTCTGCAGGACCTGACTGAAGCACAAATTCAATAGCACAATTATGTTCAGATTTTTTCAATAAGACATCGACATAATCTTGATAGAAAGGGGAAAGGCTGTCAAAGAATCAGAGGCAATGAGAGTCATGTGAAAGTTTAGCACAAGAGGAGCCAATCAATTTTTAGCCTGAGTAATATCAATCATGATATACCCATAAACACTTAAGCAGTGGCAGTACAGGAAATTACAAGAAGGAAGGCTTATCAGAAATAAGCACTCCAACTGAAATCAACAAATGTAAGAAAATTATGCCAAGACAGGGTTGGCAAAAAATATATATTTTTTGGAAGAAGAGGGTGACAAAAGTCTTGCCATTGACAAGAAGAAGGACGCACAATTGCTAGCAGGCAAAGTCCATGAGGCATCAGTCCGATATAAAGTCAAAACCTGTAGGTTTCTTTTTACTTTTAAGGGGGCATCCTGTGTGATATACAGTATTTTTAAGCGAGTAATATACTCCGGGCCTAGCCTAGGCACTACATCCCTAGGCTCTGCCACCAGTAAAGAGTGTTAATAATGATGTTTAATGAGGTTCAGAATAATATCTCAGTACAAGACACAACATCCTTAAAGAGCTTGTAAATGAAGTCTGAAATGTATTAAAAAGGGGCTATGAACATTCCCATGCTTAGAGCTACTTGCAGCCTGCTTTTTGCACCCAACTGAGAAGCAAATATTGCCACACTGCATTAACTTGGCATAGAAGAAATATACACATGTCTAAACATAAATGGAAATGTATTAAAATAAAAAGGCTCAAAGACAAAAAAATATATTTTATTTTATCAATCTATTAGGGAAACAATTGAGCAGTTTGGGAATGCCGTGATCATGTTATGCTTTTCATTTTGTAGTTTTTGTCTTGTAATAATAATACACCAATTATCCGTAATTAAATGGTGTAATTTAAATAAATTCAGTTCCAACCAATATAGTGGAGCTTTTTTGTATTGTGCTATTACATGACTCATTGGCTCTCCTGGTATGTGCAACAAAGGATATTACAACAGTTCATCATTTCTCATCATCACATTCCAGTACTCAATTGAGCATCCCTTCCTGGTAAACTGAAGCCCACGCATTTATCGTATGTAATCACTGAAATTCACCATTTTGTGTTTAATGTGACAGGCTACAAGAACAATGTTTTATGAGTAATCTTGTTAGTCACTATAAATAAATGTTTGTTGAAAGTAGAACTTTGAAAGGATTCCGAAAGGTACTTAAAGGAGCACTATTGCAAAATTGTGTAATATTAAAAATATGTATAAACACATCAGCTAATGGGAGGAGGGGTCACTTATAAATCCAAACTGTCCTGCCAATCTTGTGGTTTTCTTTTCCTGGTAGGCATTAAATCCAGGGGTGATATTAGCGTGTATTAGGGTGACAGAAACGGTCACCCCTGATTTCCTTTTCCTTATAATAAAAAAGAAAAATACAAGCCTGACTGGATATTTCCTGATGCAGTGCATATAAGTGACCCCTCCTTCCAACATACAGCATATGTATATGGATTTTTATCACTGGGCCAGTTTTTATTGGTTGCTTCTAGATTGTTGGAGCCCTATGTGTGCACTCCATCTGCACCTTTCAAAGGCCCACCCTACCCCAGGGTGCACCAATATTTCACATACATATTTATTATATGTTCATGCGGCACAGCTCAGCAGATATACCGCATTTTCTACCCCATAAGACACACATTTTTCCCCAAAAGGGGGGGGGGGGAAATGTTAGTGCACCTTATGGGGCGAATGCAAAAAAGAAATGTACATTTCTGGTGCTCTCACACCACTGGGCTGCAGCCACCACCACCTGCCTCCATCACCACACACATCTTCCCAATGCTAGCACTAGTTCCTGGCCATGGGTGGCCTGTATAGGGCCAGCTTCTAATAAAAACAGTGGACACTGGCTCAAGTCAAGGGTCATGCCCACCGCGGGCCTGAACCAGCTCTGGCTCTGGTGGAAGTGGGTGGTAGGAACGTGTGTGTGATGGAGGTAACGTGTATGGCAACAGAGGTGGGTGGCAGACACAGGTAAGATGTATGTGTGAGTTTCTGTCTGTGTCTCAGTGGCGACAGTGGCGGCAGTGGCAGCGACAAGCAAAAGGTCAGCCACTGGTAAGGTGAGTGAGTGGCAGGGTGTATGGTAGGAAATGTCGCACACTCGTGGGAATGGTGAATGCTGCCAACTGGCTGCAATGGGGCATGCTGCCCACTGGCTGTAATGGGGCATGCTGCCCACTGGCTGTAATGGGGCATGATCCCCACTGGCTGTAATGGGGCATGATCCCCATTGGCTGTAATGGGGCATGCTGCCCACTATTTGTAATAGGATATGCTGCCCATTGGCTGTAATGGGGCATGCTGACCACTGGCTGGGCAGAGTGTATGGGGGAGATGTCACATACTGGCTGTAATGGGGCATGCTGCCCACTGACTGTAATGGGGCATTCTGCCCCTCTGTCTGGGCATGGTGTATGATGGGGAGATGTCGCACACTGGCTGTAAAGGTGTATGCTGTCCACCGGCTGTAATTGGGCATGCTGCCCTCTGGTTATAGTGGGGCATGCTGCCAATTTAATGTAATGGGACATGCTGTCTACTGACTGTAATGCAGCATGCTGCCCACTGACTGTAATGGGGCATGCTACCCACTGCCTTTAATCTGGGATGCCGTTTCACCCTGCCTGTAATGGGGTGATTGGGATGGGGGATTTTAGCACACCATTTGGTTCAGAATTTTGTTTCTTATTTTCCTCCTAAACCCTGGGTGCATCTTTTGAGGCAAAAAATACGGTACTACATACACTTATGTGAGAAGTGGCAGGCAAACTTGCCTGGCTAACTTTGGACCACTGTGTACTGAAGCAATGATGAGCATGCTGGGGAAAGTGAAACAAAGCAAGGAGAGACCCAGGTTTTTCTCTGCTTTGATATACAGTGCAAGCAGACACCACAGTTAACCCTTTTGTTGCCAAGCACGTAACACCTACGTGCTGGCTTGGCTGGGCCTTAAGTGCCAAGCCCGTAGGTGTTACGTGCTTGACTTTCCCCGCTTCTAGTTTACAAAATAAAAAATACTCACCTGACCCCTCGTTGGATCCGGCCGGGTCTCCTCTTTAATTTGGTGCTATCGGATCCCCCGTGGGGGCTCGGATGGCTCCAGAAGAGCCCCCGGAATAGGCCGCCCCCCCACCCCCGCTTTGGCAGCAGAAGCTGCTAACTGTAAAAAAAAAAAAAAAAAATTACATTCACTTACCTGCATGTGTGCTGGCTCCCGCTGTCCCTCCTCTTCACCTGGGGGGCCTCTGATCCCCCCCCAGGACTTACCGATCTTCAGGAGAGAGCCCGAGAGGCTCTCTCCCCTTTCATCCTCGATGGCGGCCGCCATCTTGCCGCTAAGGGCTTATGACGTCATCCCGGCCCCGATCACTGGCTTCAGCCTTCTCAGCTTCTCAGATGCCGGTGATCGGTGCCCTGGAAGGAGGTGACAGGGGATCCTCTGATCTCCTGCCTCCCCCTTCTCTGGATGCCGATCACCGGCATCTGTCAGCAGAGCGGCGAGGGACAAGAGCTTACAATCGGAGGTAAGTACAGTAGTTTTTTTTTAAATACTTTTTATTAACGTGTGGTGTTTTTTTTTTAACAGTTAACCCTTTGTGAGCTGGTAAGGGGTCCATGAGACCCCTGTACCAGCTCACAAGGCTCTGGGTCTGGCAAGTCACCTGCGGGCTAGCGGGTGACTTGCCATTAACCCCCAGCCCCCCATTACCTGCCTCTCCAAAGGCCAGGGGGGGGGGCAGAAGAGCCCGGGCCCACATAGGCTATGTGGGCTCGTAGGCTGCTGGGTGGACGGGCCACAAAAGCTGGCCCCCCCACTCTGTGCCTACAAGCCCCCATAGCTGGTCCCGGGCTGGTTACTTTGGGTAAGGGGGACCCCACGTCATTTTTTATTTTTAAGGGTTTTTAACCCTTAAAAATCCCCCCAAAAAATGGGGTCCCCCCCCGGGAAGGGAAACCCTATGTCATTTTTTTTTTTTAATTAACCCTTTGTGTTCTGTCATCCAGCAGCTATAAAAGGCTTCCAGCAGGTGAGCAGAAGCCAGTGATCGCCGAGGGACACAGTGCTCCAGGATGGATGGGAGGTAAGTATTAAAAAAAATAAAATAATAAAATAATTTTTTCTTTTTGCGTGTGTGTGTGTGTGTTTTTTTTTACATTTAACCCATTGTGAACTGGTAAGGGGTCCATGACCCCTATACCCGTTCACAAGGCTGGGGCACGGGCTATGCGGGCTTGTAGCCTGCAGGGCCAGGGGCCACAAAAGCTGGCCCCTGTGCCCTATTTCCACAAGCCCTGCATAGCTGGTCCCGGGCTGGTTACTTTGGGTAAGGGGGACCCCATGTCAATTTCTTTGGGGGATTTTTAAGGGTTTTTAACCCTTAAAAATCCCCCCCAAAAAATGGGGTCCCCCCCAGGGAGGGGGGACCCTATGTCATTTTTTTTTCTCGATTTAACCCTTTGTAGTGTGGATGGTAGTTGTATTTTATTTGTAAATGTTATAGATTGCTTGTTTCAGTTAGGGGGGGTCTCCTGGGCAGGAACGGGGGGCTACCGATAAATATGTGGTACCGTTCTAATCGGTAGAAATGGGGCTTTCACATGCAATATGCTTTTCCTTAATAAAATACATTTTTTATTTAAAATAAAGAAGTCAATTTTCTAAAAATGTTTTTATTTATTTATTTATTTATTTTTTACTTAATAATATTGTAAAAAGCAAAATAAAACTTACAAACAAGACATTTCATGTTAAAGCCTAAACTCTGCTGCAAAAAAATATAGATATAATTTTCCTGAAAATGACAGCAAAAATGGCGCAAAACATGGCGCAAAATGGGGAAAAATGACCTGTCAACAGAGGGTGACAAAATCTCAAGTAGGCTGGCAATTAAAAGGGTTAATAGTACCTATGCATGTTGGGTATTGTTCTGTTTGGGAGACCTTGCGCTTTCAGACTTAGCTTGTTTTTTTGGTTTGCATATTTATATTTTAGGAAAAGGTGTTTTTTATTCAGCTTTTTTATACATTTTTTAGGGAAACCCTGCGCAACCAAAGAATTCTTTGAGGAATTAATTCCAGAAAGATGAGCCCACTACAACAAGCTGGGTACGCTTAGAAAGCTTAACATGTGTACTTTCAGTGAATATATGGTTTATGGGGGATATTCCAAATATAAAGGGTTGTTTTGGTTGAAAAATCGCAAGGTGCGCACTTTGTCTGCAGAACTGAAATTTTCAAGTAAAATTACCGTTACGCACATGCTTTCCTTTGGGGTGTTTGGCAAATCTTCCCTGGACAGAACCTATGCATGCTGGGTGTTGTTCTGTTCGGGGAATGTTGCTTTTCCAGATTAAACTTGTTTTTTCTTGTTTGTATATAGTTTTTTTTAGGAAAATGTGGCTTTGATTCTGCTTTTTTATCCTTTTTTTTGGGAAACTCTTTGCAACCAAAGAATACATTGAGGAATTACTTCCAGAAAACTATGGGCACATCAACATGCCTGGTACACCTAGAAAGCTTGAGGTGTGTACTTCCAGAGAATATATAGTTTGTTGGGGGTATTTCCAATGTAAAGGGTTGTTTTTCTGGTAAAACTGCAAGGTGCGCATAGCGCATATCACAGTTGTATTTTTTCTGAAAATCCCCTAAAGCGCTATTTCAGTTTGGGGGAGTCTCCTTGGCAGGAAAGGGTGTCTACCTATACATATGTGGTACCGCTGTAACCGGGAGAAATTGGGATTTCACACGCAATAAGATTTTATTGACAAACTTACATTTTTTATTACAAAAAAACACTACAAATTGTAAAAAAATATTTTTTTTTTATTTTTTTTCACATATTTCACCCAAAAATATTGAGAATACACCTAAAAAATACAAACAAGACATTTCATGTTAAAGCCCAGACTCTGCTGAAAAAAACAATATATCATTTTCCTGGGAAATCCCTGGAACTCCTTTCAAAAATGACAGTTGAACATGTGTAGCGCAAAATAGTGACACATCGTCTGACAACAGGGAGTGGCAAATGCTGCAGGTAGGCTGGCAGCGAAAGGGTTAAGACTCAGATTTCCAGTGCCGCCCTAACATAGTGGTCAGTCTGTGAGTCTCCCTGAATAAACACAATTAATATCCAGTGAATTCACTCCGCTATACCCCCACAAAAAGTCCACATTGTCTATCTATCAGCAGCCAGATGCTGCTCTTTAGTGGGGGGCTTATCCATCCTGGCGCCTGGTGCAGCACCCTTGAAGTCACAAGTGAAGTAGTGTTCTAAATATGTTCACTAGTCTTAGTCTAGTCAAAACTAGAAACATTTTGGACACCCAAATATATCAGAGCAGGCATCATCTTTAAATGGACCTCCAGTTAAAACAAACTGAAGGTCACCTCTGAAGCAAAAGATGCCCTATGTGTTCACATGACCAGAACCAGCCTATCGAGTTTGCACTGAACCCCCTATAGCAGTTCATACTCCATTACCTGCACCACCAATGGCCAGGTTGGTGCGGATGAGCCCAGCAGCCCATAGCATGGGCACAGGCATCAGACCTGTGTTATAGGGCATATGGGCTTGTAATGTTCAGGACCAGGTGCCTGCTGGGTGGCCCTTGAGCCCTGGAATTACAAGCCACTATGCTTGGTTTGTCGGGTTGGTAATGCTTACGAGCGGGGACCCCAAGCATTGTTTGGGGTGATTTTTTAAACATGTTGGGGACGGGTTAAATTCAAAAAATATTTCCCCCGAAAAATGTTTTTAAAAAAATTGCGTGGGGTCCCCTTTTGTCAGGGAGATTCCAGAGAGGACCCACCTCTAAATATAAAAGCAACTCCCCGGAGGCTTATCATGGATTTCCAGGCCAGGAGCTGGGAAGAACAGAAGGGGAACGTATGTTCCCCCTTCAACAAAATGGCGGCTTCTGACGCCAGGCACCACCACATTTACAGTCTGGACCGGGGCCGCAAATTTTATATTATTATTTTATTATTATTATTTTTATATATATATATATATATATATATTAATATTTTGAGCTACACATGTTCAACTGTGATTTTTGAAAGGATTTCCAGGGATTTTCAAGGAAAAGTATATAGTGTTTTGGGCTTTACCATGAAATGTCTTGTTTGGCCTTGTTTTAGTGTATTTTCAATACAATTTGTAGTGTTTTTTTTGTAATAAAAATGTAAGTTTGTCAATTAAATCTTTGTCTTTGAAAGGCCCATTTCTCACGGGTACAATGGTACCACATATGTATTGTTAGACATCCTTTCCTGCCAAGGAGACTCCCCCATACTGAAACAGCGCTTTAGGAGTTTTTCAGATAAAATACAGCTATGCTATGCACTATGTGCACCTTGCAGTTTTTCAAGAAAAACAACCCTTTACATTCGAAATACCCCCACAAACTATATATTCCCTGGAAGTACACACCTCAAGCTTTCTAGGCGTACCAGGTTTTTTGATGTGGGTGCCGTTTTCTGGAAGTAATCCCTCAATTACTTCTTTGGTTGCACAGAGTTTCCCTAAAAAAGAATAAAAAAGCAGAATCAATGCCACATTTTCCTAAATAAAAACAAAACAATAAGCAAACAAAAAACAAGTTAAATCTCAAAAAAGCAAGGTTCCTCAAACAGAACAATACCCAACATGCATAGGTACTGTCAAGGGAAGAAATGCCAATCACCCCCAAGTAATGCAGCTTTGCAGACAAAGTGCGCGCCTTGCTCCTTTTCTACCAAAACAATCCTTTACATTTGGAATACCCCCCACAAACCCTATTATATACCCTAATATATTCTATGAAAGTACACATGTTAAGCTTTCTAAGCATATCCTGCTTGTTGTAGTAGACTTATCTCACCAAGGTAAATCTTTTAACCCTTTTAATTGCCAGCCTACATGACATTTTGTAACCCTCTGTTGACAGGTAATTTTTCACCATTTTGCACTATGTTTAACTGTGATTTTTGCAGCAGAGTCTAGGCTTTAAAATGAAATGTCTTGTTTTTTTAATTTTTTTTACTTTTTAAAAAAATATTATTGAGCAATAAAACAAAACAAAAAATATTTTAGAAAATTGTCTTTTATTTTAAATACATTTTTTTTATTAAAAAAAAAAAACATATTGCACATGAAAGCCCCATTTCTTCCTATTACACCGGTACCACATATGTATCGGTAGCCCACCTATTCTTGTCCAGGAGACCCCCCCAAACTGAAAAGAGCACTTTATAACATTTACAAATAAAATACAACTATTATCCACATTTTAAAGGGTTAAACCAAAAAAGAATTGGCGTAGGGTCCCCCTCCTGACATCCCCTAGGGCTCATTGGCCCTGTCCCTGCAAGGAACGCCCCCCAACCCCATCTGGGCTCATAGGCCCTTTAACTTAACTTCCTCCGGCGGCCACGCTGCCGGAGGGAATATGACGGACGTGCTAGCGCGCGCGAGCACGAGAACTGCCGGGGACGCCGACAGAGGCGGAGGAAGCAGGGGGAAGCGCGCTCGCTGCGCGGCCGGACACGAGAGGCGGAGGTGCCACTGGAACGGGGTGCAGGTAGGTGAATCGTGACATTACGTGTCCTGGATAGGATTACGATGCCCCCCGATTTCATCCTTGTAAGTCTCGACATGGAGGCCCTCTACTCGAGTATTCTTCATGACATGGACCTCGTAGCCATTGAGTTTTTTCTCAATGAACTTCACATTGAGGAACATTATTACAACCTTTTTCCTTTGATAAAGTTTATATTGACCCACAACCTCCTATTCAACGACCTATACCCCCAGGTACATGGGACAGCGGTGGGCTAATAAGGATGCATCGATGTACCTGGACCACATCATATGTGGAACAGGTACAGCAACGACATCTTACTTATCTGGCAGGGTCCCATTCCACAGTTGAGATAATTTGTACAACTTCTCAATAAAATTTCAGAGAACCATAGCACCAGAAGTTATTTTTTTGGACTTAACTGTTAAGAAAAGGGAGGAAGGCCAAATACAAATGATCCTCCAAAGAGGAAGAGGATTATCTTGAGGTGGTTCAGGGAATAAAAGATTGTCAAAAACAATGTGGCTATCATCCACATCTGCTAGAAAATGCATGAAAGCTAGGATCAGGATTCAGAGAAATATCCTATACAACAAAGTAAAGAAATTGTACCAACCGGCCCTAATTACCACATTCTTGCAGCAACATACTAAGGTTAGAACCATTTTTAATAAATATTGTCAAACTGATAGAACTGCTTCTCAATAAGCCATGAATTGTGTACCAGTGTACCACTAGCTTACAAGATAAGATGGTACATAGTCACCATGAGAGGGAATGCACCAAGAAATGCTGCCAAGTAACGGCCACTTTCTCAGATATGGAAAGTGTAGCACATGTCAGTATATCTGAAAGAGAAAGGAGATCCATATCCAAATGAGACAATAATATCAAAACACTTTATTAATTGTCAAACTCCAAACATCATTTGCTTCTTAACCAGACCCTGTGTACATTTTTACGTTGGGGGTCACAACAGGTGGTACCCAAACCTGATCTGCTGCCAGGTAGACTTCAAAGTAGAGATTTTTTCACCATCAATAAAAATTTCCAATACAATTTTTGTGTGATTTATTTACATAAAATATGTGTTTTGCGTGTTTTGATTATGGTTTGGGTGACTGAAAATGCTCACAAAGCACTAGGGATGTAACTATAGCGGGTGCGACTGCACCGGGCTCCAGGAGGTCAAAGGTACCCTATCATTTTTGCTCTCCACCTTATGTATCATATTTGTGCTCAATTGGCATGAGCCCCCCCCCCCCCCCCCAAAGGGGCTAATCTTGGGATGCAGGAAAGCACCTTGCAAGGCGGGTCATCTAGGAACTTGTGGTGTGTTAGTGGGTGGCCATGGCATGCATCCTTGGGTCAGTTCCCAGACCTGGATTTTAAAATAACCTGGGTGGGGGTGCGAGGCACTAAACGCCAGCAACAGGTGTAGAGTGTGCTGCATCCTCAAAGCTACCTGCCATCTGTACGAGTGGCCCACTAGAGACTTTGTATGATGACATAGTTATGTGACATTGTGGCTGGGGAGACTTGTACAGGTGGCAGCCATGCTCTGAGTGTACAACACACCTTCTCTCCCTTGTGCACTCAGGACCCATTACTGGCACCCTACACCTTACTCCTCCCAAAGCCACCATAAAAAGTTTTGTTTAAAATTGGTGGACCTCATGTGCCAGCCATCACAGACAATATGGCATTTACTTTATACTGTATATTGGTTCTGACATGCCCACTCCATTACAGTCAATGATGGGGGCCTATCATAGTTCCTGTTACGGATGGAGGTGGATCCTGTCAATACTGTGGAGGTGGGGAATGATCAGGCCAGGTGGCGCAGGACTTGGATAGGCTGAAACGGTAAGTGTCAAAGAGCCAGACTAGCATTGATTGTCTGCAGGGAATAGAAGGTGAGTAAAGCCTTTTTTATGTTCATGATTGGACAAAAACTTTAAGGGCAGGAAGAAATTTCCAGCAGGGCACAGAAGGAAAAATCAAACAGGAAATAAAATAGTAAAATTTGCAAAACATTATGGGTATACATACAATGAAAGACATCTGTAGCTAGAACTAATGTAATTGATTTACAGCGCACATACACAGTAGAAAATAATGTATATTCCATTCACATATTTTATTTGTACTTTCAGCTTTGTTATTTAAAAGTAGTAGAACATAAAAACAGTTTTATTTGTTTTTCAGTATTTATTTCCAAGAAGTCATTTGCTCCAGTGTTTGTAAGTCTGTTACGATAGACTCAAGCTGTCTGTATTTTATAACTTTTCTCCAGGTTTTACTATTTCACCGATGCTGTCAGCAGCATCATTAAGCTATGGCAGAAAGTCTTATTATTTACAAGCTAAATTATGACCGTTTAGATGTCTATTTAGAAAACATGCAAGTCGTTTAATGTCCAGATATTTATCATTTCAAAAATATTCATGGTATAAATAAATGAAAATGATGAGATCATTATATTTCTGATATGAAAATATATGACAAGGATATTGCCAGTAAGCTTATCTGTAGCATCTTGGAATTATACAACATTTCTCAGAGCCGACCATAAATATAAAATTGATGAAATAGCAGAGATATTTGTACAGCATTACAGTTACGGCACCCCGCCATGACTTCCAATCATCAGCGCTCCCAGGAATTAATTCTGTAAAAAAAAAGTTATTTAAGTCCCTGTAAGTTTCTTAGTTTTGCAGGGAGTGCCAGGATTGCTAGCACTCGCAAAGTCGATAATAGCTCTGTAATGGCATGACGATTAAATCCAGTGCTGAGCCTGTTACGGTTTTCTGCATTTTACATTACCATAAAAGAAACAATTTTGTTGTGGCATGCATCTATACCAGTATAATTATGTACTTTCTTTTACATTTTCCTAAAGCAATCACGGCTATTAGCTGTGAGGAGAGATAAGTTGTCTGTCTTTATTAAACATGGAAATGCCACTCTGGATAAACTAGAGTATAATAAATTCATTTTAATACTGCAGCACCGCTGAATTTAGTTATCTTGCTATGTTCCCTGTGCATCTTTGCTGTCACTTTCTAGCTTAAGTGAAACTTTCTGTTAAAGTGAAATGCCTTTTTTGATAAAAAGCTGCTACACACCCCTATATCCATTCTAAAGCTTGCAAAGGTTTAAAGTGTCTGTCCAGCCAAACTAAATAAAAAAAAATAAAAATACTCACCTTTTGTCCGTGGCTTTTCCATCTTACTCCAGCAGTATAAAACTTACAGGGCCCCGGACCTGGTTTTGGGAGTGCAGGCCACACACTAATTACCGGTTACAAATCGGATGACAATCCATGCCCTGTGTCAGTCACACTGGAGCTTGCTTTCTCTATTCATTTCAATGGATGCATGCTCATGCCCGGAACACTACCATCACCAAATCTGACCATATAAAAAAATAAACATATTTAACCTCCTAACGCATGCATTTTTTTTGCAATTTTTCTTCTAAAACACACCCCCCACAGTAAATTTGCATAAATAGTAATTATCAATTCAAATAGAGGCCTAACCATTGCTATTCAAAGGCCCTTTGTAGGACAGATTTAGCTAAACAAATAACTAGAGATGAGCGAACTTTTGAAAAATTCGATTCGACTGATTCGCCGAATTTTCCGACAAAAATCGTTTCGACCCGAATAAATTCGCGACGAATCGCTATTAAAAACGGCTATTTCTGAGCCTCCTAGAGCCTCAATAGGGTTGTAAACCATTCTGCCTTGCTGTAACACGCACAGGATGCGTGCTGGGTTAGTTAAATAATACTTTGAAGAAATATCACATGCAGATCAGAGGCATCGCTAATAGAATCGCAGAGCGGCACAATTGCAGAGAGTTGAAGTGGCATCACTATGAGGGGCAGAAGGAGCCCAAATATACACTGGAGTTGGCCTCAGGAGCCCAAAAATTGGATGAATCACACCCTGGAGTTGGCAGGAGTTGACAGTAGCAGCAGCAGGAGCCCATATATACACTGGAGTTGGCTTCAGGAGCCCAAAAATTGGATGAATCACACCCTGGAGTTGGCAGAAGTTGGCAGCAGCAGCAGCAGGAGCCCAAATATACACTGGAGTTGGCTTCAGGAGCCCAAAAATTGGATGAATCACACCCTGGAGTTGGCAGAAGTTGGCAGCAGCAGCAGCAGGAGCCCAAATATACACTGGAGTTGGCCTCAGGAGCCCAAAAATTGGATGAATCACACCCTGGAGTTGGCAGGAGTTGACAGTAGCAGCAGCAGGAGCCCAAATATACACTGGAGTTGGCTTCAGGAGCCCAAAAATTGGATGAATCACACCCTGGAGTTGGCAGGAGTTGACAGTAGCAGCAGCAGGAGCCCAAATATACACTGGAGTTGGCCTCAGGAGCCCAAAAATTGGATGAATCACACCCTGGAGTTGGCAGGAGTTGACAGCAGCAGCAGCAGGAGCCCAAATATACACTGGAGTTGGCTTCAGGAGCCCAAAAATTGGATGAATCACACCCTGGAGTTGGCAGGAGTTGACAGCAGCAGCAGCAGGAGCCCAAATATACACTGGAGTTGGCTTCAGGAGCCCAAAAATTGGATGAATCACACCCTGGAGTTGGCAGAAGTTGGCAGCAGCAGCAGCAGGAGCCCAAATATACACTGGAGTTGGCCTCAGGAGCCCAAAAATTGGATGAATCACACCCTGGAGTTGGCAGGAGTTGACAGTAGCAGCAGCAGGAGCCCAAATATACACTGGAGTTGGCTTCAGGAGCCCAAAAATTGGATGAATCACACCCTGGAGTTGGCAGAAGTTGGCAGCAGCAGCAGGAGCCCAAATATACACTGGAGTTGGCTTCAGGAGCCCAAAAATTGGATGAATCACACCCTGGAGTTGGCAGAAGTTGGCAGCAGCAGCAGCAGGAGCCCAAATATACACTGGAGTTGGCTTCAGGAGCCCAAAAATTGGATGAATCACACCCTGGAGTTGGCAGAAGTTGGCAGCAGCAGCAGCAGGAGCCCAAATATACACTGGAGTTGGCCTCAGGAGCCCAAAAATTGGATGAATCACACCCTGGAGTTGGCAGGAGTTGACAGCAGCAGCAGCAGGAGCCCAAATATACACTGGAGTTGGCTTCAGGAGCCCAAAAATTGGATGAATCACACCCTGGAGTTGGCAGAAGTTGGCAGCAGCAGCAGCAGGAGCCCAAACATTACTTTAAAGAGACCCTGGGGTTGGCTTCAGGAGCCCAACAATTGGATGAATCACACCCTGGAGTTGGCAGCAGCAGCAGCAGGAGCCCAAATATACACTGGAGTTGGCTTCAGGAGCCCAAAAATTGGATGAATCACACCCTGGAGTTGGCAGAAGTTGGCAGCAGCAGCAGCAGGAGCCCAAATATACACTGGAGTTGGCCTCAGGAGCCCAAAAATTGGATGAATCACACCCTGGAGTTGGCAGGAGTTGACAGTAGCAGCAGCAGGAGCCCAAATATACACTGGAGTTGGCTTCAGTAGCCCAAAAATTGGATGAATCACACCCTGGAGTTGGCAGAAGTTGGCAGCAGCAGCAGCAGGAGCCCAAATATACACTGGAGTTGGCCTCAGGAGCCCAAAAATTGGATGAATCACACCCTGGAGTTGGCAGGAGTTGACAGCAGCAGCAGCAGGAGCCCAAATATACACTGGAGTTGGCTTCAGGAGCCCAAAAATTGGATGAATCACACCCTGGAGTTGGCAGGAGTTGAGAGCAGCAGCAGCAGGAGCCCAAATATACACTGGAGTTGGCTTCAGGAGCCCAAAAATTGGATGAATCACACCCTGGAGTTGGCAGAAGTTGGCAGCAGCAGCAGCAGGAGCCCAAATATACACTGGAGTTGGCCCCAGGAGCCCAGAAATTGGATGAATCACACCCTGGAGTTGGCAGGAGTTGACAGTAGCAGCAGCAGGAGCCCAAATATACACTGGAGTTGGCTTCAGGAGCCCAAAAATTGGATGAATCACACCCTGGAGTTGGCAGAAGTTGGCAGCAGCAGCAGCAGCAGGAGCCCAAATATACACTGGAGTTGGCTTCAGGAGCCCAAAAATTGGATGAATCACACCCTGGAGTTGGCAGAAGTTGGCAGCAGCAGCAGCAGGAGCCCAAATATACACTGGAGTTGGCCTCAGGAGCCCAAAAATTGGATGAATCACACCCTGGAGTTGGCAGGAGTTGACAGCAGCAGCAGCAGGAGCCCAAATATACACTGGAGTTGGCTTCAGGAGCCCAAAAATTGGATGAATCACACCCTGGAGTTGGCAGAAGTTGGCAGCAGCAGCAGCAGGAGCCCAAACATTACTTTAAAGAGACCCTGGGGTTGGCTTCAGGAGCCCAACAATTGGATGAATCACACCCTGGAGTTGGCAGCAGCAGCAGCAGGAGCCCAAATATACACTGGAGTTGGCTTCAGGAGCCCAAAAATTGGATGAATCACACCCTGGAGTTGGCAGAAGTTGGCAGCAGCAGCAGCAGGAGCCCAAATATACACTGGAGTTGGCCTCAGGAGCCCAAAAATTGGATGAATCACACCCTGGAGTTGGCAGGAGTTGACAGTAGCAGCAGCAGGAGCCCAAATATACACTGGAGTTGGCTTCAGGAGCCCAAAAATTGGATGAATCACACCCTGGAGTTGGCAGGAGTTGACAGTAGCAGCAGCAGGAGCCCAAATATACACTGGAGTTGGCCTCAGGAGCCCAAAAATTGGATGAATCACACCCTGGAGTTGGCAGGAGTTGACAGCAGCAGCAGCAGGAGCCCAAATATACACTGGAGTTGGCTTCAGGAGCCCAAAAATTGGATGAATCACACCCTGGAGTTGGCAGAAGTTGGCAGCAGCAGCAGCAGGAGCCCAAATATACACTGGAGTTGGCCTCAGGAGCCCAAAAATTGGATGAATCACACCCTGGAGTTGGCAGAAGTTGGCAGCAGCAGCAGCAGGAGCCCAAATATACACTGGAGTTGGCCTCAGGAGCCCAAAAATTGGATGAATCACACCCTGGAGTTGGCAGGAGTTGACAGTAGCAGCAGCAGGAGCCCAAATATACACTGGAGTTGGCTTCAGGAGCCCAAAAATTGGATGAATCACACCCTGGAGTTGGCAGAAGTTGGCAGCAGCAGCAGCAGGAGCCCAAATATACACTGGAGTTGGCTTCAGGAGCCCAAAAATTGGATGAATCACACCCTGGAGTTGGCAGGAGTTGACAGTAGCAGCAGCAGGAGCCCAAAAAATGGCCTAAAGACATAAATATGTTTTGCACCATTTGGAAAGTGTAAAACGTGGCACCATGCTGAATCTAGTCGCATGCATCAGGCATTGGTGGGTGGAAATCCTGGCTGATCCATCCCTGATTCATTTTGACAAAGATGAGTCTCTCCACATTTTTAGTTGACAGACGAGTTCTCCTCGCCGTAACTATGGCCCCCGCCGCACTAAACACCCGCTCAGATGGCACACTACTTGCCGGGCAGGACAGCTTTTCCAGGGCAAACTCTGCTAGTTGCGGCCACAAATCAAGTTTGGCTGCCCAGAAGTCCAGCGGATCCTCAAGGTGTGTTGGCATGGTCATGTCAAAGTATGACATGACCTGCTGGTTCAGGTCCTGCTCCAGGTCTTCCTGCTGCTCATGAGTAGCCTCACTATGCGGGTGTAGAAAGCTACTCATTAGCGACTGAAGACTGAGGCTGCTGCTGCTGATGGAGCTTCTGCTGCTGCTGCTGCCAACCCCCCCAGCGGCCATGGCAGTGGAAGGTGAGCGCAGAGGTCCCCTCGAGTCAGACCTGCGAGAGTATGGACCATGGCGCAGATAGGCATCGGCCAACTGCCTACGTAGAATGTCTTTGTAGTAGTTGAGTTTGTCCTCCCTCTCGGTGGGTTTAAAAAATGCCCCCATTTTGTGCCGGAAGCGAGGGTCCAATAAGGTGGACAGCCAGAAGTCATCCCGCCGACAGATGGAAACAATTCTGGGGTCACTACGCAAGCACGTGAGCATGCTTCGTGCCATTTGCGCAAGTGACTCGGATGGACTACCTGTCTCCATCTCCACTGCATACTGCCACGGTGTGCCCAGGTCCTCTGTCTCGCCTTCCTCAAAAACCTCTAGCTCCTCTGGCTGCTCCTGCTCCTCCTCTCCTGTCCGCTGACTAGATAAACCAGCCATTTCGCCAAGCCTAAACTGTGTTTCGCTGGGCAACTCCTCCTCCTCCTCTTCCTCCTCCTCCAGTTCAGCTCCAGCGGGGTTCATGTGGCCGTAAGATGTAAACGCCATGTCTCCAGTGCCCTGACCAGCCATGGTTTCCAACATGTGCTGTAGTACATGAAGCAGTGGAATCACGTCGTTCATCCCGTAATCCTGCCGACTGACAAATAAAGTGGCATCCTCAAAGGGCCTGAGCAAACGGCAGGTGTCACGTATGAGCTGCCACTGGTTGACATTGAAGTTACACAGGGGAGTCCCCCTATCTGCTTGGATCATCAGGAAATCCGTGATGGCTTTTCTCTGTTCATATAATCGGTCCAACATGTGAAGGGTGGAATTCCAATGGGTGGAAACATCGCAAATCAGACTATGTTGGGGGATACCATTCTGACGCTGTAGCTCAAGAAGGGTGTGTTTGGCGGTGTAGGAGTGGCTGAAGTGCATGCAAAGTTTCCTTGAAGTTGTTAGGATGTCTTGCAGATGGGGGGAACACTTCAGAAACCGCTTGACAACCAGATTGAAGACGTGAGCCATGCAGGGGGCATGGGTCAGGCTTCCTTGGCGCAGCGCAGACAAAATGTTCTTCCCATTGTCGGTAACCATGATTCCCATTTTAAGTTTTCTCGGAGTAAGCCATGTTTGGATTTCCTGATGAATACATTTAAGCAGTTCCTCCCCTGTGTGACTCCGTTCGCCAAGACAAACCATGTGAAGCACTGCGTGACACCTCCGTGCCCTGCACACATGGTAGACTGGAGGGGCACTGAGACTTGAGCCTACAGTGGAGGGTGAGGAGATGGCGGAGGATGAGGAGGCCGAGTCGCACGGTGTCACAGGCCCAATGGGCAGAGAGCGCGGAGGCCGAAGCGGCGTGACCTGTCCAAGTTGCTGCTGCAAAGGGACCACATTCACCCAGTGGGCCGTAAACGACATGTACTGCCCCTGACCGTAGTTACAGCTCCAGATGTCGGCGCTGCCATGTATTTTGCTACACACCGACAGGCTCAAGGACTGGCCCACCTTCTGTTCAACAAAAGTGTGCAGCGCTGGTACTGCCTTCTTGGCAAAGAAATGACGGCTTGGGACTCTCCACCTCGGCTCGGCACAAGCCATCAGTTCTCTGAAAGGTGCAGATTCCACCACCTGAAAAGGGAGCGACTGCAGCACCAGCAACTTGGACAGGAGCACATTCAGCTTCTGCGCCGTAGGATGAGTGGGCGCATACTGCTGTCTCTTGGACATGGCTTCGCTGATGGATTGCTGGCGGGATGCATGACTTGGAGGAGGAGGAGGAGGAGCAGGAGCGACAGAGGATGGGTATGACGCACAGCTGCCTTCGGCTGAGGTGCTGGAGCCTTGGCTGGCAGAAATTGGGAGCTCACTTGGTGAGGAAGCAGACTGGACCACCCCTTGGGAGCCTCGGTTCTCCCAGGTCGTTTTATGGTGACGCATCATATGTTGACGCAGGGCCGTGGTGCCAACATTTGGACCCTGGCCACGCTTCACCTTTTGCCTACATATCTTGCATGTGGCCATGTTACCCTCCTGCGGATGCCTCAGGAAAAACTGCCACACTGCCGAGTAGCTACTTTTCCCACCCCCTGGCCTCACTGATTCACTGCTGCTGTTGCCAACTCCAGGAACCCCTGCTCCACTACCTCCCGATAAGGTAGACTGCCGCACAGCAGGTGCTCTACCCCGGCCCCGGCCGGCTCCAGCCTTTGGAATTGTGCCCCCATGCTGACTGCTACCACCTTGCTGCCTCAGCTGCTGACTCCGGGGCAACCTGCGCCCCTCTTCTCCTGATGATGACGATGAAGCCCCTTCATCACCCGGCTCCCAAGTGCGATCGGCTTCATCGTCATCATCATCATCATCACCGAGTTGTGGCTGTACGTCACTGATGTTCGTGGATTCGTCAACAGTGTCTGGCGCAGGAGCTGGAACGCTCGCAGCACCCACGACACTGTCCACATCACTATTTGTCTGCCTAGCTAAAGAAGCCACCTCCATTTCTTGGCTGGGCAGTAGCTGCTGACTGTCCTCCTGTATCTGATCGTCCTCCTCACTAAAGAGTGGAGCTGAACCCAAAGCATAGGATACGTCGCTGGGGGAGGGAACGGCGTAGGACAGAGGCAATGGGAGGACAGGGACTGCTCTCGGGGCATGCCAACTCAGGGTTGTGTCAGAGGAACCTACCGACCCTAGACTGGGGGTCTCAGATGTAAGTTGTGATGATGTTGTTGATGAGCGCGTCAGCCAATCTACCACGGCAGATGCGTTACTGGTGGAGACCCGACCGCTAGCAGATACTGGCAGATTAGGTCTCTCAGCGTGACTCCTGCTGCTACTGGCCCCCAGTCTGATGCGAGCTCTGCCTGCGGAATCTTGGCCTCTGCCACTCCTCTTTTCACTTCCAGGCACTTGTCTGCCCGACATAGTCTAACTGGCGTGGTAGTAGGTGATATTTAAAAAAACCCCGGGCAGCGGTGGGTCTATATGAAACAGAATATAATGCACACCAAAAGTGAGCAGTAACACTCAGCCTCCAACAGGCCTGCTTAGTGTAAATAAGAGAGCTGCTTAGTGTAAATAAAGAGGGGTATGCTATGTTACAGAATGGGATGCCTCAACAGAAGTGCACCTGGCAGGCAGCAGTAAGCCTATGCCCAGCAAAAGTGTCTTATAATATAAATATAATAAGATAAGTATAAATGCTTATATGGTCTTAAACAGAGGCTGCTGTAGTCACAGAATGGGATGCCCCAACAGGAATCGACCTGGCAGGGTCCAGTAGTGCTTTGCCCAGCAAAAGTGTCTTTATCAGGCTAATTTCAAATATGATAAGAGCAAATGCTTATATGGTCTTAAACAGAGGCTGCTGTAGTCACAGAATGGGATGCCCTGGGCAGGAATGGACCTGGCAGGGTCCAGTAGTGCTTTGCCCAGCAAAAGTGTCTTTATCAGGCTAATTTCAAATATGATAAGAGCAAATGTTATATGGTCTTAAACAGAGGCTGCTTTAGTCACAGAATGGGATGCCCTGGGCAGGAATGGACCTGGCAGGGTCCAGTAGTGCTTTGCCCAGCAAAAGTGTCTTTATCAGGCTAATTTCAAATATGATAAGAGCAAATGCTTATATGGTCTTAAACAGAGGCTGCTGAAGTCACAGAATGGGATGCCCTGGGCAGGAATGGACCTGGCAGGGTACAGTAGTGCTTTGCCCAGCAAAAGTGTCTTTATCAGGCTAATTTCAAATATGATAAGAGCAAATGCTTATATGGTCTTAAACAGAGGCTGCTTTAGTCACAGAATGGGATGCCCTGGGCAGGAATGGACCTGGCAGGGTACAGTAGTGCTTTGCCCAGCAAAAGTGTCTTTATCAGGCCTAATTTCAAATATGATAAGAGCAAATGCTTATATGGTCTTAAACAGAGGCTGCTTTAGTCACAGAATGGGATGCCCTGGGCAGGAATGGACCTGGCAGGGTACAGTAGTGCTTTGCCCAGCAAAAGTGTCTTTATCAGGCCTAATTTCAAATATGATAAGAGCAAATGCTTATATGGTCTTAAACAGAGGCTGCTTTAGTCACAGAATGGGATGCCCTGGGCAGGAATGGACCTGGCAGGGTACAGTAGTGCTTTGCCCAGCAAAAGTGTCTTTATCAGGCCTAATTTCAAATATGATAAGAGCAAATGCTTATATGGTCTTAAACAGAGGCTGCTTTAGTCACAGAATGGGATGCCCTGGGCAGGAATGGACCTGGCAGGGTACAGTAGTGCTTTGCCCAGCAAAAGTGTCTTTATCAGGCCTAATTTCAAATATGATAAGAGCAAATGCTTATATGGTCTTAAACAGAGGCTGCTTTAGTCACAGAATGGGATGCCCTGGGCAGGAATGGACCTGGCAGGGTACAGTAGTGCTTTGCCCAGCAAAAGTGTCTTTATCAGGCCTAATTTCAAATATGATAAGAGCAAATGCTTATATGGTCTTAAACAGAGGCTGCTTTAGTCACAGAATGGGATGCCCTGGGCAGGAATGGACCTGGCAGGGTACAGTAGTGCTTTGCCCAGCAAAAGTGTCTTTATCAGGCCTAATTTCAAATGTGATAGGAGCAAATGCTTATATGGTCTTAAACAGAGGCTGCTTTAGTCACAGAATGGGATGCCCTGGGCAGGAATGGACCTGGCAGGGTACAGTAGTGCTTTGCCCAGCAAAAGTGTCTTTATCAGGCTAATTTCAAATATGATAAGAGCAAATGCTTATATGGTCTTAAACAGAGGCTGCTGTAGTCACAGAATGGGATGCCCTGGGCAGGAATGGACCTGGCAGGGTCCAGTAGTGCTTTGCCCAGCAAAAGTGTCTTTATCAGGCCTAATTTCAAATATGATAAGAGCAAATGCTTATATGGTCTTAAACAGAGGCTGCTTTAGTCACAGAATGGGATGCCCTGGGCAGGAATGGACCTGGCAGGGTACAGTAGTGCTTTGCCCAGCAAAAGTGTCTTTATCAGGCTAATTTCAAATATGATAAGAGCAAATGCTTATATGGTCTTAAACAGAGGCTGCTTTAGTCACAGAATGGGATGCCCTGGGCAGGAATGGACCTGGCAGGGTACAGTAGTGCTTTGCCCAGCAAAAGTGTCTTTATCAGGCCTAATTTCAAATATGATAAGAGCAAATGCTTATATGGTCTTAAACAGAGGCTGCTTTAGTCACAGAATGGGATGCCCTGGGCAGGAATGGACCTGGCAGGGTACAGTAGTGCTTTGCCCAGCAAAAGTGTCTTTATCAGGCCTAATTTCAAATATGATAAGAGCAAATGCTTATATGGTCTTAAACAGAGGCTGCTTTAGTCACAGAATGGGATGCCCTGGGCAGGAATGGACCTGGCAGGGTACAGTAGTGCTTTGCCCAGCAAAAGTGTCTTTATCAGGCCTAATTTCAAATATGATAAGAGCAAATGCTTATATGGTCTTAAACAGAGGCTGCTTTAGTCACAGAATGGGATGCCCTGGGCAGGAATGGACCTGGCAGGGTACAGTAGTGCTTTGCCCAGCAAAAGTGTCTTTATCAGGCCTAATTTCAAATATGATAAGAGCAAATGCTTATATGGTCTTAAACAGAGGCTGCTTTAGTCACAGAATGGGATGCCCTGGGCAGGAATGGACCTGGCAGGGTCCAGTAGTGCTTTGCCCAGCAAAAGTGTCTTTATCAGGCTAATTTCAAATATGATAAGAGCAAATGCTTATATGGTCTTAAACAGAGGCTGCTGTAGTCACAGAATGGGATGCCCTGGGCAGGAATGGACCTGGCAGGGTCCAGTAGTGCTTTGCCCAGCAAAAGTGTCTTTATCAGGCTAATTTCAAATATGATAAGAGCAAATGCTTATATGGTCTTAAACAGAGGCTGCTTTAGTCACAGAATGGGATGCCTCACAGCAGACTTAAGATCAGTTCAGTATATATGCACAGTTAGTTACTATAAGCAGCCTGAAAACGCTAACAAAGGCTGGATGAAAAAAAAAAAATCTCCCTGTCAGCCAGCTCCGTTTTTCCTACCTTTCCCTGGCTTTCTGTCTGTCTCCTGTCTGTCTCCTGTCTGTCTCCTGCCTGTCTCCTGCCTGTCTCCAGCCTGTCCCTGTCTGTCCCTGCCTGTCTGTCTAACTGCCTCAGCTACACAGCGTTCTGTCTGTCACGAATGCAATAGAGAAATGAGGAAAAGCAAGATGGCCGCCGTTAAATACCGCTGTGTGACGTCACCGGGCTTGCTGGCTGCTGATAGGCTGCATGTGACTGCCCCAGCTTGCACTGGCGCGGGATAGATGTCCAGACATGTCCCGTCCGCCATCTTAGAATGCCTGTAAATGTAAATGAATGGATGTTAAAGGAAAACTTCGAGTGATCGAATCGCGGGGAAATTCGGATTCGATCCGAATCGAATTTTTCCTGAAATTCGGATCGAATCCGGGTTCGTCCGGATCGATTCGCTCATCCCTACAAATAACACTTTAACTTGATTTAGTGTACCACTAAAAGCAACAAAATACAGGACTGCTTCAGTTTAAACCCCTGCAGAGTACAGTATATAAGGAAGTATTTTGTCTAGTCCTTGATCATATAATCCTGTAATTTGACTTTACCCATAACCTTGCACCACGTTTGCTGTATGCAAAATGCAGAATAACTAGCAGCTCAAGCTCTGTACTATACTATACTACTGCAAAATGTGGCAAGATAAACAAAAGGGTGATAATAGTTTCCTAACAAATAAGCTGAGGGACACTTTGCAACTTTTCAGCCATTTTTTCTTACTGAACAGTACTTGTCCAGGCCTTACTGTGCACAAGCAGTGGTGCAATGATCACGAGTTTAGGTCCCTTCGGCAACAGTAATGGGTCACAAACCGCGCTGATGTCAAGCAGCTTAAGAAGCCCTGACCAGATCATAGCAACATGGCTCCGCAGCATAAATTTCCCCATCATGAACCCCCCTAAATGTAACTTCCTTTCTGGAGCTTGCCTCATTCCCCCCCCCCCCCATAAAGTATCCCTTTAAAGCATAAATGTTGGGCAACACCACCTTTCTGAGCTACTAACATAAATTTCCTCATATCAACCTTCCTGTACTCAGACAGTAATCTTGATCTTAGCCAAAAGATGTGTTTAGATATTTTTTTATTCTGTTGGCTTGACTTCTGGCACAATAAGAGAAACAGAGGAATTTAGAACATTAGGATTCCAACAGGAAGCATACAAATTCACCCATCTATCTATTTTAAGGGCAGGAAGCACAAGTGAGGTCCAGTCTATGGTCCAGACTCTTTTCAGTCTACAGTCTATGGTGTAAGTGATGTCATCTGGCTCCCTGTCCTGTAAGTTATACTCCTGATGAGCTAGTCTGCTCCCACCTCCCACAGAGCAGCATGATTTAAAGCAGACCAACACGGACCTCCGTGGTGAGGGTGTTGGTGGCCACCGGCGCCTCTGCTCCAGAATGCTGGAGCCCCCCTGCACATAACCCTCCAGAACGCCCATAATCTTTACCGTATCCTCGCTCCCATGGTAGGGATCCCGTACCATGTTTGGCTGCCTGGCTTCCACGTAGGCAGTGACATTCCGGAAGCGAGGATAAAGTAAATATTACAGGTATCCTGGGGGTTATGTGTGGGGGGGGCTCCAGCATTCGGGATCCCCCCAACCTGTCCTGTAACAGCGGCGCTGGCTGGCACCAAGAACCTTACTGTGGAGGGTGTTGGTCCGCTTTAAATGTATGATCAGCGTCAATAAAAATTATTTGTGAATGTTTTTTTCTGAAATCTAACTTCTATATTCAGCCAATACCTAATATCCATTTGCCTGGAGCTCAGCTTTAATCTCTGTAATGCATTAAGCATGCCAGCCAGAAAAGTAACACAACCTCTGCAATTTTTTATTTTTGTGATTTAATCCAAGCTACTGTACCTAAATTGCTTTTGCAGGAATTGTTTTGAAAAAAAAAATATTTTAAACAAAAGGGACTAAAGAAAAGAAAATGTCATGGCCAATGTGCTATATGGCAGATTAGTGGTAGTATGGTGACAATGGGTGCTATTCTTAATCTCCTAAAGCTTATTTTAGGTAAAATATCAAACTATGTATTAAGAATTCACAAAAGTATACTTGCTAAAAACATGTTGGTGTATTATACATATGGACAGGAAACAGGCATTACATTAGGTGAGCGACATGACATTGGGTGTGTGGGTCACAGGGCAAAAATGGTATAATGTATTGATGATATTCAATTTGATTCAACAGTCTGTGGATTGTAGTTCATCTGCAAGACTATGTACAGTAGCATAAAGACATAAACACTAGCATATATCACAGTAAACCTAAGCATATACTATAACAAGGTATAATAGATACCTGGTCCGTAGGACCTAGCTATGCAGACTTTATATGCTGTCCACAGTTCTGAAGGCTGGTCAAATAATTTCTGACAAATGGTTAAGGAACAATACACATGGAGATCTACAGGAAGCATAGATGGTTACCTCATGAGCAACCACCCCATTTTGGGTTATTTACTTCTCAGCACTACTCTGTATGTAAGCTGGCTATTATTTTCATGTTATACCTTCATGTGTTATGCATTTATTTAATGTGATATGGCTTCATGAGTATTGACTTTTAAGCATAACTGTGTGATATACTATACACCTATGTGGTAATGCATGAGCATGATGCAATGTCCGTGCAACCTGAAGATGTTATATGTCCTGTAGATCTCCATGTGTATTGTTCCTTAAAGGAGCAAAATCGCAAAAGCAACATTTCTAAAAATACAGAGATATGCACAAAGATGCTTATAAAATGTTTAAAATAGGTATGTAATTATTTAATCAATAAATTATTTAGTTATTTGTATAATCCATAAAAAAGGAGGCAGGAGCTTGGCCATTTCGTATATAGGGTGGTTTAACCTTGCTTTCAATAGGGTCTCTCCAACAAAGAAGAACTGCCTCAGTTTTGCACCACAGTGGCATTAAGAAAGCGAGGGCAGGCATCAAAGGCAGACGCTGACAACAAGAGAAAGAAATCTGATGAAACTTTAGAACAAGAAGCAGAACCAGTGTTACCAGCAAGTAGAAGAGCTTGTGGCAAACGGACCTCATCAGAAAACCCTCATCACAAGACTCACAAAATGATGGTGCAGACAGGAAGGTACATTGCCATACAAAATCACCACTATTCAATCTCTCTATCCCCTGCTTGTCACCCTGAGTTTTGGGCCTTCAAAGCCCACTCGCTGGAATGGTGCACTGAGGATGTGGATGGCACCACCGACATCAGCCTTTACAAGATGCCTTGCCCACTCTCTCGCTCTCCAGGCCCTGACACTTACCCAGCGGCATCTGCTGAACGACAGTAAATAGGCCGCAGGCACGGCACCGCCTCCTCCCCACTTTCCTCCAAATACTACAGCACAAAATACTGGAAACAGGCTGTTAGGATGGATGTCTCAGCCAGCACCTGCGTGCTCCATGGTTTCCCAAACCACTGCGAGGGATGAGGTGAGTATCTGTTGCACATTACCTGCATATATATGTCCCCTGCCAGCTGGATAGTCTCCCACATGCAATTGTTCCAATAGCCTCTGGTTCCAACATTTTGCGGGACAGGTTATGTTTACTTGGTAATTCACATTGTATTACTCTGCCTATTAACTTATTGTTATTATGTTTAACACTTCTTCTAGTTCCAGATTTTAAGAGTCACGAGTGGCTGAGTTTGCTGCGATTTTGAAAATCAACACACATAACAACAACTGGTTTTCGTGAGGGGGCAAGTTTTCCAGGCGGGGTTTTTCTCCCAAGCAGGCAGATCATTTCAATAAACTTGCAAATAACAGCCCACACTCCTTTTTAGTGTATTTATATATACTCTGCTGTTATTTATGAGTTTCCTAAAAAAATCTCTGCATCTCACCCTGAGAACTACTCCATTCCAAAACCCAAGCACTGGCAATTAGGAAAGAAGAATATATATAAATATATTTGGGCACTTTCTGGTATATTGTGTTAGAACGTTAAGGTTGAAAAGGCTCTCAAAATTGTAATAATGCTTTATAGCATTTGCCATCTTTTGTTAAAAAATATGTTGTGCCTCAACCAAATGTCACTAAGCAATATGCAGCTCTTTGAAAAACAATTCATAAATGGTTCACTGCATTTCAAACGGTCACTTTTTTAACATCCCTGTACCTGCTAATACTGTACACACATACAATGCCTACGATTCAGCCTGAAGCTATAGATGCCAACTCATCAAGGTAAATACAACCTCAGCAGAGCTACAGCTTCAATCAGCTTTCACTTGTCACCATACTTCTCTAGACTGTTGCTCTCATGCTTACTTAAACACTTTTTACAAGAAGAATATCTTGAGTCCAGGGTTTGTACCATATTTTAATTATCTTTTAGAAGAATATCTTGTACTAAGATTCATAGATCTTATTAGTTCTTTTGTATGTCTGGATCAAAAGAAGTCTTCATTATAGTTCCCAGGCAGCCATATTTAACTAAGTACTCGTACAAAAGCCAACAGCTCGGTAATTTTTTTAAGGAGATCTGAATCACTTTAGTTGTATTTTTGGCAAACTTATTTCACTTTATCATCTTGGCATTTCATTACGTTTTACGATCACAAAGTCAACTCTCCTGCAACAAAGCGAAACATGGTTCTTTGAAATAAATGTTGTCATTAACGAGCCATGCCAACCCCAGTGACAGATTTGCAGCTGTAATGAATAACACTTCCCGCAAAGTTCCCCTATCTGACAGCAAAGCAGTGACATTACTGTAGAAAAAGACTTGGATCCTGGAGACGGATTGACATGGAGAATAAGTAAACCCTTAGGTCTGACATGGCACATCGGCTACATAAAACAGACCGCATTGCCATTACTTGTGCTTTACAGGTTGTGCCAGTAGATGAAGTATGATTTATGGAAAGGGTGAAATTTCCACTTGATATCTACAGAAGAATGCTAAAATTTCATGCTGTAAATGTACATCATAGTGTATCACTTGAAGGGCAAATATTACTGCCACCCTAATCTTTGTAATCAAATCAATATTTTTAGATCTGGGTAGCACGAGAGAGGGAAAAACAATGCAATGTGACCCTATTTAACACTACTTCCTGTCTAAACAATGGTTAGAAACATAAGTTTATCTTATGTAACAGGGACCTATAGGATGTTACCGCACAAGAACCAAATATTTTCGCTGATGATAGCCACCTTTTGGTCTGATGACGTACATTTTTCTGGTGAATGAACCCCATGTCTCCTGTGACCAAACCTTAATGAGGTCCCAAACAGTGAAAAGAGCATTAGGCTGATCGAAGCCTTGATCAAATACAGACTAAGGAGACAAAGCAAAAACACTGCAGAGCTCCAAATAAAAGATGTAATATATACATATAATATAAAACTTAACTAATAGCCGTGTATTGCCACCTAATTGCACTTACAGGAGCCCATTTGTTTGATGGCACCTCCATATTCTCCATATAAAGAGCGTGATTCATCTTCAAATGCCTTCTTATATATGTAGCAAAAAACAACGCATCTCTTCAAAACAAACCCACATTATACAAGAACATCAAGCAATGTGGCCCCTCTGTGCCTGATTCACTAATAGCCTTATTTATTATTAAAATGTGCGGGTGGCACTTGAGAGTTTCTTGTGAGATGCTAGGGACATTGCAGAGCTGGCTGCAGAGAGCCAACCCTGTTCCCTCGCTCGTTCCTAGCCGGCATCTGGGCACTACTGCAGGGCTTTTATAAGACTATGCGCTAGCAGCCCCTAGCGCTGGCGAGGAGCGCAGTTAAACCAAAGAATTCCAGAAAAAAAAAAACCACAGCACCCATATGTTGCAATCCCCGTTTTTTTGTTTTGGGAGAAATGGCAACACTATAAAAATGAAAAAAAAGTCTGAAAATTGCATTGGGGACACATGAAAGAAATTAGTTTTTGCATGGCTCAAATGTCAAGTTTGCAGTGCAACCCAAAAGTGCAAAAAATGCATACAAAAACTTCTCCAAACAGCCCAGGAATCCCGTGGTATAAGTACCAGCCCAAAAAATAAACCAAAATTTTAAAAAGTAGTCAAAAAAATGAACCAACTCAGCCCATAGTGCAGGGTGAGCACTTGGTCTTATCTGGCACAGTAGGCTACTCAACACCAGCACTCATCCCATCGCAGCCACTGATGATAGATGGGACATTACCTGACGTTCATCTGACACTACGGAGTGTTTCTTAAATGAACCCCATTGTGTGTCTACACAGGCAGATTTGGCAGCTGAAAAACCTGGGCTAAGATAATGGTGGTCATGCTAAATTTTTAGGGAAGCCAGTTTGACTTTCGGTGTGCATTACGGTGTGGATTTCAACCTGCATTCCGGTGAGCTTTTTAGTGATAACACACACAAAATTGCAAAAAAAAAAATTTTTGTCCTACATTTTCCCCAAAAAATATTTTTTGCACTTTTTCGTTTCTAAAAGCTAAAAAGCTCACTGAGATGCAGGTTGCAATCCACAATGCACACTGCAAGTCACACTGGCTTCACCAAATATTTAGCATGACCCTCAAAGTCTAGCTCACGCATATTAAGGTCAGCACACAGTGGACATAAAAGAGCTTATAGTAAATACCACATCACATTAAGCCATGTAATTTAAAATAATTATGGAAAAGATGTGATTTTTGAAGGGATTTCCAGGGCTTTTCCAGACAATGTATATGTTGTTTTCTTCAGCAGTCCTGCCCAGGAGACTGAACAAACTGAAAATAGCACTTTATAACATTTACAAATAGAATACAACTACCACTATAAAGGGTTAAATTAAAAATTGGCATGGGATCCCCCTCCCCAGGGGAGGATCAGAATTTTGGCTTAAAACCCTTAAAAATCACCCCAAAAATTGTGTGTGGTCCCCCTACCCAGCATAACCATCCCGGGGATATGCTATGTAGGGCTGGTAGCTTCGGTGGTTCCCCCGCTCTGCAGGCTACAAGTCTGCACAGCCTAAATGGCCCCAGGTTCTTCTGCCCCCCCTCCAGACTTTGGGGATGCAGGTAATGGGGGGCCGGGGGATAATTGCAAGTAATTCTTATTTCAGAGGTAAATGAAAAAAAACACACAGACAAATAAGAGGAAAATATTTTATTGTTTGTTTTTTAATACTTACCTCCGATCCATCCTCGAACATTTTGTCCCAAGCTGACCACTCCCGTTTCTGCTCTACTGCTGGAAGCCTTTTATACCTGCTGGGTGAAAGGAGACAAAGGGTTAATTAAAAAAAATGACATAGGGTCCCCCTCCTGGGTGGGGGGGGGAGGTACCATTTTTTAAAGGGTTAAAACCCCTATAAAAAAGCTATATTTGCTCATTTTTAACACATGGCGAAGGATGGCAGGCGATCTTAATTGCGCTGGTTGCTGTAATATCATTAAAGTTAGCTGAAAACACTGGTACGATAGAAATGTGGCAAACTATGTAGTGTGCTTCATTTCACTTTTAGTTGTTGAGGTTAACTGAATTCATTGGTGTAAAATCAGGAGGAAAATTTGTAAAAGAATAGCAGTTGGCACCATCTAATCATTTGTTTCAATTTTTGACAAGTTACAAAAAACATTTTTTTGCATTTCATTTTAACATTTTATAATCCTAAAACACTTATACCCCTATATTTATAATTATACACAATACATCTCCTGCCATTCTGTTTGATTCTGTTCTTAATGTGTCAGCGCCATAAAGCTATTGGTTAAAGCGGTCCTTCACCCTAAATAAGAGCTTATTTGTTTCCCACACCCTGTACATACAGATTGCTCACATAAAAAATCATCCTACCTGCATCTACTGCATGTTATAAGCCTTTAAACATCCAAGATGGTGGCTCATGGAACATCAGGCAGCCTGCAAACAGGAAGTGCCTTCTGACTGTGCTGCTCTGCATTCTGGGATTGGTGACCTTTTCCTGACCCCAGCTCTGCTCTGTCTGAGCAAAGCACAGCTATAACCCGTCCCCTGTACTTTATCCCATTCTCCTCTCCTCAGTAAGTGTGATGCTTCTGAGTCAAGATGGCGGCGCCCGTATCCTAAAGTCCTGAACAGAGTTGTAGCCCAGTGGGGGAAAGAATAATAAGTAAGTGACTAAAAACCTAAAATATATTAATTTTAGATGCTGGGAAATCATTTTAAAAGGGTTTGAGCTTTTCAATAAATCATGGTGAAGGTCCGGTTTAAGGCTTATGAAGTAGACTAAAACATTAATTTGGTGCTATAAGGCGTTCAGTTTGGTACACACACTCCATAAATGTGGTACACAGTGATGCAGTGGACAAGACAGTGCTGTATCTTGACACTAAATGTCGCAAACCATTCTTAATTCAGGCCCTAAGTCTATTCCCCATTTTCCTAACAAGTTGTCTGTATTTTAACCCCCTTATTGTCTTGCCTGTGTTTTTTCCCCTTGAGAAAAGGAGCTTTCAGGTTTGGTTGGCCAGAAACCTGCATTCTGTATGGTGTGTCAGGAGCCCCTGCTAATGGATACATATTTCTGGACATTTCACTAGTACAGTTAGGTTGTAGCATTTTTTGCAATACAAGTTTCCATATTTTATTACTAAGAAATATTATTACTCTACAAATAATACACAAATGAACTTGTAATTAGAACTGGAACTATAAAACTATTTATTTTGTGCTGAAGAACTTCATTACAGTGCACACTAAATTATGTTGTGTTTACTGTCTGAAATAAAACTAATCAACTTGAGTTTCATGTTTATTGAAAGAGAACATACAGGTGGCTTAAAATATAGGAAAGTGTATCAAGTTCCATAATAGCTAGAAAATATTGCTACCTGTCAATTGGTAGCTGGTTGTTTATTAAAGCAGTCCTTCACTCTGAATAAGAGTCTATCTTATATGTTTTCCCCAGCCTGTACATACAGATTGCTCACATTAAAAATCATCCTACCTGCATCTACTGCATGTTATGAGCTTTTAAACATCCAAGATGGCGGATCATGGAAGATCCGGCAGCCTGCAAACAGGAAGTGTCTTCTGACTGTGCTGCTCTGCATTCTGGGATTGCTGTTCCTTCCCTGACCCCAGCTCTGCTCTGTCTGAGAAAAGCACAGCTATAACCCGCCCCCCTGTACTTTATCCCACTCTCCTCTCCTCAGTAAGTGTGATGCTTCTGAGTCAAGATGGCGGCGCCCGTATCCTAAAGTCCTGAACAGAGTTGCAGCCCAGTGGGGGGAAAGAATAATAAGTAATTGACTAAAAACTTAAAATATATTAATTTTAGATGCTGGAGAATCGTTTTTTAAGGGTTTTTCCAATAATTATGGTGAAAGTCTGGTTTAAAGCAAGGATGGATCACTGTGGAGAGATTGCCAACTACCAAGCAACACATCAAAGTATATACAGATTCCTATTTAAGGGGTTAGTAAATGCAGTCCAGACATATTGTAAGGTTTCAGATAAAACAGTAACAAGGTTCCAGCTAGACTAGAATTTGAATCTCCATGTTTAGAGTGACGGAGGGGGGGAGTATTGGTGTAAAATGAGACTTTTTTAAAGGACTTTTTCTACAGTGTTTTTTAACCCTTTTTTAACCCTTTTTAAACTAGTAAGGGGTCCTTGAGACCCCTATACTGATTCAGGGCAGGATTGGCCGGCAAGTCACCTGTTGGAAGCAGACAACTTTCTGAACTCCCCTGCTCAATTACCTGCACACCCATCAGCAAGAGGGACAGAGGAGACTGGTGCTCATGTGGGCTATGTGGGCTGGTAGCCTTTAGGGCCGAGGTAAGGCCGCTTGGCCTCTGAGGCCTGGGCTACAAGCCTACATAGCTAGTGCTGGGGCTGGTTTTGCCAAAGAGGGGAAAGCTCACAAGGCTTTTTTTTAAATTGTAAGTTAAAGGGATAACAATTAAATAAAAAATGGTGTGGTGTCCCCCTTTTTTTGGCAGAACCAGCCTGGGCACCAGCTATGTGGGCTTGTAGCCTACTTGCCTTAAAGCCTGCTTGCTCTTCTGTGTCCCCCTGGCCAGTGAGGGTACAGGTAATCGGGACGGGGAGGTTCAGCAAGTCACCCAGAATTATGTCCTCATGGTTCTAAGCTTATCTGGTAATTGTTTTCTTTTTTATTTGTTTGCAACTCGGTGCTATAAAAGAAAGCGTTTTCTCTAGCCCCAATGTGTATGTTAAACATTAGCAACTGTACACTAACTGATGAGTTTGGTATACAGAGCAGAGAATTTTACTGAATGTGGCTGATTGGCAGATGCAGAGATGATGCTCCACATTCCTGAGCTCACAGGTTTGACCCCTCCGGGTTTCATTCAGCCTCTTCAGTTGAGGGGATCACAGTCTTGTGTTCTTCAGTAGCTAAAGGGATATAGGGGTGTTCTTATCGGGGGAGGGATGTCTCTCATTACTACTGCCTGTCCACCACCCTGCACCTGGCCCAGTCTTGGTCTTGATCATTTGTGGCTGCTGAATATTTTATAACAAGATTTATTTTAATTTCATAGGTTTACCACTATGCACCTGCTAACTGACTTGTGTAGAACCCATATTCAGCAATATTTTAGGTGTTAGGTGCAGCCAAACTCTCGCAACTGAACTGCTGAATATAAAAGATGTTACACCATTTGGAAAAACATACATGAAATAAAAGTGCAAATGATGTGTTTATTGTTACTAATTTGACTTTGTATCAGGTTTGTTTTCAATATGGTTACTTTGGATTGATATCTTTAGTAAATTAGGCCTACTAGGTTTGCTACAATTATATTGCCTCAACAGTCAAATTGTACAGCTTTTTACTTTCCACACTGGAAAACTTACAATTCAAGCAGATCAGTGATACATAATTACTGTACACATTACACACCCAATAAACAGATGAATAAGTAAAGATTGCAAAGACAAAGGCTAAATTATTAACAAAAAGAATGCTCTCTATGTGCCTTTTTTCTTTATCCCTGGGTCTAAAATATAAAATACATTTCACCACCTGCCAGGAAGATGCATTCAGCTGATTTAAACATCAAATGTCACATAAAAGAGATTATTTCATAAAATTATAGAATTATCTCTCATATGAGAAGCATTGGAAATGATGATACATATGGGCTTATTCTCTTGAGGATGCACCCTGGTTTAGCTGTCAGTCTCTTTACTCCTTAACTTCCTCATATACCGCCAGCTGTGAATATTGGAGACATTCTGTATCACTCAATTCAATTTATATATATTTCAAAAGCATTAAACAGATTTGAGCCTCCTTACAATAAGCTTGGGAGAATAACTGCCACTGGTAACATGATTTCTCCTCTATTTTATGAAAATTCAGAGCCCTGGTGGGTATAATTCAGAAATATATATCATCTAAATTCAATTAGGTCCTATCAAAGTATATACTGGCTAGTCTGAAAACAAATAGTAAAAACAAAAATATTTAAATAAACTATATTTTTTGTTAAAAAAAAGGGTACTAGTTTACAGATCCACCATGTTATCAGGCCATGCATGAGTATATACGTAGTGAATCAAGTTGGTGAAATACTGAAAAGATTCTCATATATTATTATATTTATATTTGACAATTTAATCCATTATTTATATATACCCCCAAAAGTGGGAGGGAAATATCAGTGAACCTTATAGAGAAAGTGTGTGTGTGTGTGTGTGTGTGTGTGTGTGTGTGTAGGGAGGCAGTGGAGGTCCGATGGCCAGGAAAAGTTAAACGTACACCTGCTCTCTGCCTGCCGGTCCTCCAATGCCCCATGCTCCCCCCACATGTATACACACACACAAGCATAGTCGGCGTCCAGTTATGTAGGCCGTAAGTAGGCTACACCCACCCACCACTTTGATGTAAGGTTTGACATTTTCTATGCTATGTGTGTGCAGCATTCCCCCATTACAGGATTCTACAAACTGCCTATAAGGGGTGATGGGGGGATTCTGCAAACTGCACGTAATGGGGTGATTGGGTGGTTTCTGCACACTGTCTGTAATGTGGTGATTGGGAGGGAAGTATTTTAGCACATCATTTGGTTCAGAATATTTTTTTTCTTATTATCCCCCTCTAAACCCAAGTGTGTAAAAGCACATCCACCATCTGAGAAACAAATCCATGGGAAATAGGTATCTCACTTTTTTCTTGTTTTTTTTTTTTGTGGGAATTTTTTTTTATATAGTAGCCCTTCCCAACCCCACATTAACAAAGTCAGGAAAAAAGTGTCCTCTCCCTTCTAAATCTTACCAACAGGGAAAACCAAGCATAGGGGAAGGAAATCCCAGGGTTCAAAGGATAAACTTCCAGCCCCAGGTCCTTATGATTACCTGCCTCTATGCTGAGCACTGGGCCCATGCTGTTGAGCTCCATACTCATCCGCATCGCCCAGCCCATTGGGGGTGCAGGTAAAGGTATTGCCATCACTCTGCCCTTTGACCGAGTATAGTGAAACAAAGACAACAATAAAATGTATTGGTTAACCTTATTAAACGCCACACTGGCAAATAGAGTGAGTAGGGTCCAGGGGTAGTGTCAGTTAGGCTGGGAAGAATGCTTTTATACTCAAAAGGTAAAACTCTCTGGAATCTCACCCACATGACCAGCACTCAGGCAAACTTCTTTATACCCCTCCCCTCCAGTGATGTAGTTGGTCACATGGGGGTCCTTAATTGCTCTACCTCTGAGGTATAAAAGCCTTCAGCCCACCTGGAAGTCAGGATAGAAGGAGGGGGGACGTGTGTCCCGCTGTGATACAGATGGTGGGGGGGCATCATGTTTTTTATGCCACCGCTTAAAGAAGACAGTGGAGGGTCCTGAAAGAGCCCAGAAAATTGAGTGGACTCCCGGTGCAGGACGCTGAAGGCCCGCTGGACAGGAGAAGGATGCCAGCGGGGAAAGGAAATTGTGAAACTTAGATTATTAAACTTTATTTGTTAACTTTTTTATTGTTTTTTACCATAACATTTTTTTCACACCTGGATGTTCCTTCAGGGGAGTGGCATAATGTAATTGCCTATCTATAGCCTTATAGATGAAGGTTAGAGAGAAGGGCATGATAATACTAAAATTTTGCTTTGTGATGAAGTAAAGCTCAGTGCTCACTCACACTTAAAATATATGATGCTATACATACGTGTTTTGGTTGTACTTTCTAAGTCTATAGAAATGTACTACAACATGCAAGACTGTCAATTCATGGTACAAAGAGAGGCACAAATAAAATGACATAAAAACATAATCATGTTCTGCTTTAATACACAGACCCTAGTTAGTGCATTTAATAAACTGAGCTAATTTCCAAAGTAAGTACCATTCAAATGTATAAATCAGTGTACGTACATTAAATGGACAAAGGTATTTTGACAATAATGCATTTTACTTGCAGTTTTTCTGCCATCCCATTCTAAATTTATAGTCATTAAAAAAAATTGGATGCAAGCCCTTTGCAGCATAGGCAGTTTGCATTCATCTAGGAAAGCTTTCTACAATATTACAATATTTTGCATGGTGTCTGTTGAGATCTGTTTATGCATAGATTTTAGCTTCATCCCCACTCCCCTTGTCAGCACTGCATCTAGGCACAGACAGCTGACCAAGCCACATGATAGATTAGATCTGTGTGAATTCGTGCCTATTCAATCAGAAGAGCTTTTGTGAGGTCTGATGCCGATCATAAGGGTCTGGCCTGCAATCATCATTCTAGTTCATCCTTAAGGTCTGCTATGTCAGGGCTCTGTGAAGGCCAACCAAGGTCTTTCACACCAAACATATCCTTAAGACATAAGTCTTTATAGAACTTGCTTTGTGCATTGGGGCACAGTCATTATGGAAAAGTCCTCTCTAAACTATTCCTGAAACATTGGAAACATACAATTGTCCAAATGTCTTGGCACATTGAAGCATTAAGATTTCCCTTCACTGGCACTAAAGGGGCTTAGCCCAACCCTTACAAAACAACAGATGCACCTGGGAATGTGCTAGACTCACTTCAAAGTGTTATGCAAAACTGTAGGCATGGCAGGATACATATCATGTTCTGGGATTCCACTGCCCTACTCTTCACAACACTTCAGTGTGTGAATTTCACATCTTAAATGCATTTGGCACCTGAGTAGCATGTATTCCTGGCAAAGAAACATTTGCTGCCCTTTCAGTCAATTTCCTCCTGTATTTAACCAAGTCTTGTATCCTGCTATTCCCCATCTCCTGCAACAAGTCATGTTATTGTGTCCGGTTTGCTATTGTCCTGCATCCAGCTGTATCCTTATGTCCAGACTGTTCCTGCTGCTAGTCTGTTCCTTTGTTCCTGCATTGAGTTGCACATCCAACCAGCATCTGTTTCCCTGCCTCATTTGTGTAATTTTCTGCATCTCTGTTTGGTCTGTGTTAAGCACTTTCTGTCCTTGTTCCTCCTGGGGGTCCTGGACTTATTTTCATGCAGGGTTTTGGTGGAAGACCGGAATGTTTCTTAGGTACCGGACTGCTCCCTTTGTGGATTTTTTTATTTTATAGAACAGGCCATGAATCTTCATGGCAAACAGCATGTGCACATATTTATTTGAGGCACATACAGTAGGGACAGCCCCTGGGCTTTAGCGGTGGCCTCACACATCTCCCTCCCTTATGAGCAGGAAGTAATGTACAGAGTGCATTATGTACAGCGTGAACACATGTGCGTATACTGTATATGTCTGTGAATTCACACTGCGAACAAAACAGGTTCAGCCATCTAGACATTCATGAAAGTAACAGTAGGCTGAGGTGCACTAACATCAAACAGTGAGAGGCTTGATAATAATTGGACTGCAATTGTAGACTTTATAGGAATGCTTAAACGATTGCTTATTTTTTATTCCTGTAAAAGTGTGAATTAGGCCACTTTAGCTTAGCTGAAAATTCAAATACACCTTTATAAATTGTCTGGCTTTCTTACTGAATGCACCATTATTATAATTCCAACTCTAATTGCTGAATAATCCCAATAGCATATGAAAAAGTTGCATGTAGGATTTTATACAGGGAACATATTATTAAATCCTTTCAGTGCCGGCTATGCAGAATTTAAGTAGCCACCTGTCTGACCGTTAAGTGCCAGCTACGTACATTTCATGTAGCTGGGGTTTTCCCCTGTTGTGGCCTAAAAAAAACCCACTTACCTCTGCCATTGATCCAGCTTCTTTTCTCTTCCCCTGGTGGGCTTCCGATTCCCCCATAATTACCTGCATTCCCAAAGGCCATTGGGGTGCAGAAGACCCCGTGCCCTAGTCTACCAGCCCCCATAGCAGATGCCCAGGATGGTTTTGTTGGATGGGGCAAACCTATGCCATTTTTTTTTTTATTTTGAATGGTTTAACCCTTAGAAAAACACTTAAAGTGTGGGGTCCCCCCAGGCAGTTTATTTTATTTAATCCTTGATAGGGCATGTGCATATTATTTGTATTTTATTTGAAAATCTCATAAAGTGCTCTTTTCAATGTGGGGTGTCTCCTGGGCAGGCACAGATGTCTACTAATATTTATGTGGTATCATTGCAATTAGGATGAACTGGGCTTTCAACCTCCCTGGCGGTGTTCCCGAGCGTGACTCGGGGTTAATTTTCGCTGCAAGTAGCTGTGACCCCAAGTCACGCTCGGGGTAGATTAGGCAGAGGAGCAGAGTCTGGCAGCGGCTTACCTTTTCCTTGCGATCCAGCGATGTCCCCGCTGTGATCGCCGATGAGAGCCCCGGCAGATGCGTCCCTCTGACTTCCTGGTTCCGTATCTGTGAGCCGCAGAGGCTCATGGGGGCGGAACTGGGCGGCAGATTCAAATGTAAAAGTGAAACACACACACAAAGTCAAGTGATACAGTGAAATCTTGTGAGATTACAATGTATCACCTCAGATTTGACACTGTAACACCTCATATTTGCCCTTTGATCATCCTACACTGCCCTGCCTGCCCTTTATTCTGCCCATAAAATAAATTTTTTATCATGACATCAAAGCGTCACTTTAGCATCTCCAACGCGGTTTTGGATCAGATAAGTGACAGCGGCAGCGACACAGAGCCCCTCGCAGAAATGCATTATTTATTACATTATTGAATAAAATTATATTATTTATTAGATTATAATTCATGATTTTATGTTTCGAACTTTATCACATCTGAGAGGTCTACTAGAGTCTTCTATGGTCAGGTTTAAGTAAGTAATTACTAAGAATTGCAGGCCTACAATACATAACACCAAATTTCCATACAAAAAAATGGTAACGCTTTTGGTACAAAATTCCAGACATAATCATAACGCCAGGGAGGTTAAACACAATATGGACTTGTACATCTTTTATTTGTAAAAAAAATGCTACATATGTAAAAATTTGATTTTCTTTTCATCTATTTCACTAAGAAATATTGAGAGAGCACTGAAAAAATTGCAAACAAGACACTCCATGTTAAAGCCCAAATGCCGAAAAAAACTATAACTTTCCTGGTAATCACTGAAAATATCTGCAAGAATCACGGTTAAACATAAATAGTGCAACATGTTGAAAATGGCCTGGCAACAGAGGGTGACAACTTGACGTTTTAACTCGAGGTTAAATACTGTCAAGAAGAGTTTTCATTCATATCTCTCCATCTCAGAATAGCTAATAAAATCACCCACTTGGTTATAATCTCTCAACAGTTAGCTTTAACTGTTAGCCCTGGAGAGGACAAAGATGAGTTACCAGAAAAATGGAGCCCCAGAAGTGCACAAGTAAGCATTCAGTGACATATATTCTGCCACTGAGTGAAAGACTTTATTGGGCAAATTTAATCTAAAGTGATGAAAGAAATAACCCTTGACATTGTGATAGAGAAATTGAATTAAATTCACTAACAGCAGGTCAGCCTGGACTGAAGGGGACTAATGGAAGTGATTGCATGATAAGCAGACCCTTATGTTTCTGTGACAAGTGTATTGCTGGAAGACTAAAGCACACATCTATCCAGCGGCATCCGACCCATTAACTTGCTATTTTTGTGCCTTTGCAATTGCAGCTGGCCTTGGTGAATGCCATTTTACTTAAGATGTTTCCCATTTATTGTGCTTTTTAAGGCATTATAAATATATATCTTATCCAAATACAGCAACCAAAGAAGCAAAGACTTTTTCAAGAAGAAGAAAGAGGATTGCTGAAATATTTTTTACTCTGGCGGCTGTATTTTTGTACCTGTTGCATTTTTGTAAGTCATTTCAAATATTAATCATAAATAATACAGATGAAATATGTTTTGATACATTTATATATTTATACTCTAAACATAGGCAAAAGCTTCAACATTCTTGTGAAAGAGTAGGTGAATATTTACCAACTAAGTGCCAACAAGTATTGACCTTGCCAAGTCAATGCCCATATGAGCAGAGCCGTGTACTACTGCAGTTACACTAGCATTACATCCCAATTTAGGATGCCCCTGGGGCAAGGACCAATCACTGGGATAGTCAAGATCCTGGTGACTGGTCCATTTTAAATGCTTGGCTCTACATCAAATTTGTAATACAAATAAAAACAGTGTGTAATGCTGTAAAGAATTTGATTTCCTCTTTTATGAGCCATCTGCAATAGCATTTAAGTGCAAATTAGTGTATTCATCTGGAATATTATATTTGCACAGGAGCCCCTGTATAGCACTAAAGCAACTACTGTACCAGAAAATTCATGCTCGCAAAACCAAACATGATATTTCTAACGCCTCAATGATGCAAAGGGGCTGAAGATGTAATAAAGGACCTGAGAGATTATTTCTTGGCACATATTTCTCACACCGCACTACACTTGGCGCTGGATCTAAGGCAAATAAAAAAAATAATAAATTACCTTTTCTGTGTGTGTGTTTGGAGGTCACCTGCCAGCAAATGGGTGACTTGCCATTACCCCTCATCCCATTACCTGCCCCCAAAGCCCAGGGGGGGGTGCATAAGATCCCATGGCTTGTAATCCCTGGCAATTCCAGCAAAAATCACAGTTAAATATACATAGCACAAAATGGTGAAACATTGCCATCTCAAGTAGGCTGGCGGTTAAAAGGTTGAAAACACCTATACATGTTGAATATTGTTCTGTTCATGGGACCTTCAGATTTAGTTTGTTTTTTCGTGTTCGCATACTGATATTTTAGGAAAATGTGGTTTTAAATCTGCTTTTTAAATTATTTTTAGGGAAACCCTTTACAACCAGTGAAATTGTTGAGGGTTTGCGCCCAGAAAACTGCATCCACGACAACAAGCATGATACACCTAGAAAGCTTGAAGTGTGTACTGTGAGAGAATCTATAGTTTGTGCAGGGGTATATGAAATGTAAAGGGCTGTTTTTCTTGAAAAACTGAAAGATGTGCATAGTATCTTCATATTTTCCCAGTAATTCCATTCCCAGCAGGGTATGATGATAGGAGTCTGTTTTAAACAGTAGCTGGGTTAAAATGTATTTTGTGAGTAGACTGCTGCACAAATGGAAGGAGTCAGAAAGGTTAACCATCTACCCCAGTATGTTCTGTCAGTATTAGAGAGCTCAACTGCTCTGTGCAGCTTGAGACATATCTGGACATGCAACACACACAGTAGCAGTTCAGCCCGGTGAAAGAACTGGAAGTGACTAGATGGCAAGTGCAGTGCAGTGCTGGTCTACAAAGCTAGTGAGAGATTTGGTGCTTCATTCCATGATTACATTTCTTACAGAAGAAAAAAAGAAGTCTAATAAGTAAACTCACAAGTTTAAAAGAGGTACAAAATCAGGTGACCTGTGTAAATATCGTCAGGAGAATTCTGCTATAAAGTCGAAGCCATGATTTTAAATGATTATCAGGTCAAAGTCAATGTTACAGCTCATGAATTAGGCATTTCTATTAGTTTCCATTATCATCCATGATTGTTGATATCCAGACTCAGAAAGAAATGTGGTGTGCGGAGGTCAGCTGGAAAGGTCACCACAACAGTTTTTGGGATACAGAAGGTGTTTTACTACTAGAATTCATGCCCCACAAGACAATTAATGAAGACACCTATGCACTTTTATTATTAATATTGTTTATATAGCACCATATTCTTTTGTACTACTGTACCAGGTATAATTACAGACAAGGACAACATACTGTACAGGGATTGTTATAAACTAAATGTTACAAAGTTCAAACCAAATGTGATAACAAGAGACAATAGGAAAGAGAGCCCTGCCCTTGCGAGCTTACAGCTTTAACAATAAATGCATTACATGAGGTGGAATAAGTGTGTTGAAGTTAATAGGAATTACATTTAATAGAAAAGTTCAGTTTTCTCAAAAAGTTTTGTTGTCATATTCCGGTAGATAACTTTTTGAATAAAAAACTGCTATTTTTATAGTTTAGTGCTCTTGTTTAGTTTTAAGTACTCTTGAGCAAAGCACCTAGCCTACCAACTGCTCCCCGGGCACCATGGTTATGGCAGCCCACTGCTCCAGGCATGTGTACACTCATGATTGTCTCACTGCACAGATGGGTTAATGTGGAGAAAAAATGCACTTGTGCGAAGCATACAATGGCCATATATCCTCCCAAAAACAGATAGATTGTTGGTAGGGATGAGCAAACCCATTGAATTTCAGGTTCAACAAGTTTGGCCGAATTTGCCGCAATTATTTGGTTCGGGTCCTCGGACTCGACCTGAACCCGAACTCCATTGAAGTCAATAGAGATCCAAATGTGAGGAACCAAAAAGGGCTGTAAAACAGGGGTAAGGGCTAGAGGGCTGAAAATCGCCGGGAACACCAGGGTGATTGGCCTGCACAAATTGAGCTACTCAAAATAATAACAGAAAACCCCCAAAAATAAAGAAAGGAATACATACATACAAAAAAATATATAGTTTTTTTAATGGTGCTGCACAAAATAGGCTATGGAAACTATTTAAAATAATAACAGAAGAAATTAAAGAAAGAAATACATACATACATACATAAATTCATCAATCAATATACATATATAAATCAACAAGTCAATAAATAATAACATAAATAAATATATACATAAATAAATTGATAAAAATGATAAATGTTTTACATGTGGGGGTGTTGGAGGTAGATGTGGTGGTATAAACAGAAGAGACGGAGAAGGTGGATGTGGCAGAGGCAGGGGAGGTAGCAAACACAAACACCCAAGGGGGGCTTCCACAAAGCCCCCAGCACTCAAGTATCAAACTGCAGTACTCCAAAGTGTAAATGCAATCTTTTATTAATTCATATGTATAACTACATTAGTACTAATAGGACACTTGCCGCAGGGCTGGCCAGCACCTCCAAGGCATATAGGGCAAGCTCTGGCCACGTGTCCACATTGTGGCCATGCTCACCCTCCGCTGTGAGGTGTGGTGGTGGTGCCCCTGCTGTAACCAAGGGGGGGTGGCAGCTGCTCAGACCATTTTATAACTAACCTGGGAGGTGCACGTTAGCAGGGCAATTAGTACACACAAGTCTAAAATGAGCCACAGCACTCAACCCTGTCAGCTTGCAGGCCAGCCTATAATCTGTCTCTAAACTTAGTTAAAAACATAGGACTCGGTCACACACATCTGCAGAAGTATGCTTAAGCTGCACCACTACGCCAAAGTGCCTCTGTGGGGTGCAGTCCTAACTCTAATCTCTGAGAGCCCATCTGGGACATACAGTGCAATAGATAAATTGGGAGCAGGCTTACCTGAGGTTGCCCTAAACCTCTCAAGTGCAAGCCATGGGGTGGAAGGGTCAAAGACCTTGCAATACAGCCTAGACCCCACACACCATGTGCTTGCACAAATTCAAAAGAAACAAAGGGGGGGGGGGTGGCAGCCGCTCAGACCATTTTATAACTAACCTGGGAGGTGCACGTTAGCAGGGCAATTAGTACACACAAGTCTTAAAGGAGCCACAGCACTCAACCCTGTCAGCTTGCAGGCCAGCCTATAATCTGTCTCTAAACTTAGTTAAAAACAGAGGACTCGGTCACACACATCTGCAGAAGTATGCTTAAGCTGCACCACTACGCCAAAGTGCCTCTGTGGGGTGCAGTCCTAACTCTAATCTCTGAGAGCCCATCTGGGACATACAGTGCAATAGATAAATTGGGAGCAGGCTTACCTGAGGTTGCCCTAAACCTCTCAAGTGCAAGCCATGGGGTGGAAGGGTCAAAGACCTTGCAATACAGCCTAGACCCCACACACCATGTGCTTGCACAAATTCAAAAGAAACAAAGGGGGGGGGGGGTGGCAGCCGCTCAGACCATTTTATAACTAACCTGGGAGGTGCACGTTAGCAGGGCAATTAGTACACACAAGTCTTAAAGGAGCCACAGCACTCAACCCTGTCAGCTTGCAGGCCAGCCTATAATCTGTCTCTAAACTTAGTTAAAAACAGAGGACTCGGTCACACACATCTGCAGAAGTATGCTTAAGCTGCACCACTACGCCAAAGTGCCTCTGTGGGGTGCAGTCCTAACTCTAATCTCTGAGAGCCCATCTGGGACATACAGTGCAATAGATAAATTGGGAGCAGGCTTACCTGAGGTTGCCCTAAACCTCTCAAGTGCAAGCCATGGGGTGGAAGGGTCAAAGACCTTGCACCCCACAGAGGCACTTTGGCGTAGTGGTGCAGCTTAAGCATACTTCTGCAGATGTGTGTGACTGAGTCCTCTGTTTTTAACTAAGTTTAGAGACAGATTATAGGCTGGCCTGCAAGCTGACAGGGTTGAGTGCTGTGGCTCCTTTAAGACTTGTGTGTACTAATTGCCCTGCTAACGTGCACCTCCCAGGTTAGTTATAAAATGGTCTGAGCGGCTGCCACCCCCCCTTTGTTTCTTTTGAATTTGTGCAAGCACATGGTGTGTGGGGTCTAGGCTGTATTGCAAGGTCTTTGACCCTTCCACCCCATGGCTTGCACTTGAGAGGTTTAGGGCAACCTCAGGTAAGCCTGCTCCCAATTTATCTATTGCACTGTATGTCCCAGATGGGCTCTCAGAGATTAGAGTTAGGACTGCACCCCACAGAGGCACTTTGGCGTAGTGGTGCAGCTTAAGCATACTTCTGCAGATGTGTGTGACCGAGTCCTCTGTTTTTAACTAAGTTTAGAGACAGATTATAGGCTGGCCTGCAAGCTGACAGGGTTGAGTGCTGTGGCTCCTTTAAGACTTGTGTGTACTAATTGCCCTGCTAACGTGCACCTCCCAGGTTAGTTATAAAATGGTCTGAGCGGCTGCCACCCCCCCCCCCCCCTTTGTTTCTTTTGAATTTGTGCAAGCACATGGTGTGTGGGGTCTAGGCTGTATTGCAAGGTCTTTGACCCTTCCACCCCATGGCTTGCACTTGAGAGGTTTAGGGCAACCTCAGGTAAGCCTGCTCCCAATTTATCTATTGCACTGTATGTCCCAGATGGGCTCTCAGAGATTAGAGTTAGGACTGCACCCCACAGAGGCACTTTGGCGTAGTGGTGCAGCTTAAGCATACTTCTGCAGATGTGTGTGACCGAGTCCTCTGTTTTTAACTAAGTTTAGAGACAGATTATAGGCTGGCCTGCAAGCTGACAGGGTTGAGTGCTGTGGCTCCTTTAAGACTTGTGTGTACTAATTGCCCTGCTAACGTGCACCTCCCAGGTTAGTTATAAAATGGTCTGAGCGGCTGCCACCCCCCCCCCCCCCTTTGTTTCTTTTGAATTTGTGCAAGCACATGGTGTGTGGGGTCTAGGCTGTATTGCAAGGTCTTTGACCCTTCCACCCCATGGCTTGCACTTGAGAGGTTTAGGGCAACCTCAGGTAAGCCTGCTCCCAATTTATCTATTGCACTGTATGTCCCAGATGGGCTCTCAGAGATTAGAGTTAGGACTGCACCCCACAGAGGCACTTTGGCGTAGTGATGCAGCTTAAGCATACTTCTGCAGATGTGTGTGACCGAGTCCTCTGTTTTTAACTAAGTTTAGAGACAGATTATAGGCTGGCCTGCAAGCTGACAGGGTTGAGTGCTGTGGCTCCTTTAAGACTTGGGTGCCCCTGCTGTGTTGGCGACTTGCTGCTCCTCCTCGGCCTCGTGTCACTGAGCCCTCAAATTCAGCTGGGAATATGGCTTTAACCAGAGTGCATTTGTAATCTCTCATTTTGCAATCCTTCTCCAGGGCTGGTATTAAGGAGGGGATGTTGTCATTATAGCGGGGATTCAGCAGGGCAGTTTAGTAAATGGCCACTGGTGGCCCAGCAACCCACCCTGCTAGCCACATGTACACTCCCCTGATGCCTGGGAAAATTGGCCTTCCTGCTCCTTCTCCTCAGCTACCATCACATCCTCTATCATGGGCTGAAAGGTTTTTCCAGCAGGCCAAGGATGGGGGTGGTAGCGCTGACGATGGTGTCATCAGGGCTGACCATATTGGTGGCACACTGAAAGCACCGCAGCACTGCACAAAAGTTTACTCATTGGTTGTAAAGTGCTGTTGGTCTGCATTTCTACTCACCCAGGCATATACAATGAGGAAATCCACCTGGTGGGCAAGTCACAGATGGGGGGGTGGGAAGTCCAAAGTTCCTCTGCAGTGCAGTCAGGTGAGCGGCAGCAGGGTGGGAATGCTGAAAGTGCTACGCACTTTATGCAGCAGCTCCGGCATGTCAGGATAATGGCCCAGGAAGCTGAGCACATGCACCAGGCAAGGGATGTGCATCAATCCGGTTCGACCCAAGACTGCTACAAGGTTACGCCCATTGTCGCACACCACCTTGCCAGGCTTCAGGTGCAATGGCAGCAGCCACTCATCTGACTGCTCCTGGATGTCAGTTCACAGCTCCTGGGCAGTGTGGTTTCTTTTTGCCCAGACAGTTTTAACACTGCATACTGCCATTTCCCCATGGCAGTCGCCACTACATTGACCCAGTAGGCCGAGAGATGTAATGTCCCTGCCTATGCTTGTCCATGTGTCAGTTGTGATGTGGACACTAATGGCATTGCCCAGTGCTCATCTTATTTTTTTCCCAACTCGTTGGTGCAGGGCAGTAATGGCCTAGCGACAAAAGTAGTAGTGGCTGGGAATGGTGTATTGTGGAATAACCAACACCATCAGATCTTTCCAATGTGGAAATGCTCGCATTTAGGGCCAGGGCTCGTGGGTGGGATGAGACAAACATCCACTTTCTCTCCAAAGTTAGCGGGATGGAAAGCTGAACACTTGGGGTGATGTGGACTGGCTTAGTGATGGTGGTGATGCTGCTGCTGGAGGTGGTGGTCCCACATACTCCCTTAGACAGGAAACAGGTGGCCTTGTTGTTGGGAAGGTGGTGGTAGCGGCTGAGTCAAAAAAAAGCAGCAGAGGGAGCCTCAAGTGCTTTCATGTTTTTTAGGTTTCTCTGCTGCTGTAGCTCGTGTTTGTATTGCAGGTGCCTGATCATGGACGTGGTGCTGAGAATTTTCCCTCATTTCAGGCACTGGTGGCACAGCTTGCAAACGACCTCTGTCTTGTTCACTGTGGAATGCTTGAAAAATGGCATGCTGTTGGCGTGCTCAGTCTCTGGGCATGAAGTGCAGTGGCAGCAATGGGCTGACCACTGGCAATCTACTCCCTCTTCTTCTGACTGCCTGGGGCTGTGTGACCACCACCTCTTCCTTCGAACTCTGAAGGCCTTCAGTCCAAGTTGGGTCTAACTAGCATCATCAAGGGTGTCCTGTGATGGTCCACTGGCCACGTCCTCATCCTCCAACATAAGTTATTCATCATCTGGGAACCCCAGGTCTGCAACTCAGAAGGGGCAGGTAGATGGCCCACGGTATCCCAGCTAGGAGTGTCGTTATAGAGCATTATTGACCTGTGACTTGATTTTAAGGGGGGTGAGGTGGAGGGCTCAGCACTCCTGGCAGAAGAGAAGCCATATACTCTATGACTGCCTCAACATGTTCTGGCCTCAACACTCTGCCAGCAGTATTGGAGCCTGCAAAAAGGCACTCCAAACCCTGGCACCTGCTTGTGTCAGAAGAAGGTGTAGCAGGCAGGGATGAAACACGTTCTCTCCCTGCAGCATTAGCTCCATTACCAGCAGCAGCACCACTGCCATGTCCTTGTCCCCTATTTGCTGCTTTCAGCAATGTTAGACACCTGCAGTTACAGCAGCAGAATTAAAAAATGTAGAGTTAAAAAAATAAATGAACAGGAAAATGCCCTTTAAACCGGACCTTCAGCATGATTTAATGAAAAGCCCAAACCATTAAAAACTATTCCCCAGCATCTAAAATTAATATATTTTAAGTTTTTACTCACTTAATTATTCATTCCCCCACCGGGCTGCAACTCTGTTCAGGACTCTAGGATACGAGCACCGCCATCTTAACTCAGAAGTAACACACATACTGAGGAGAGGAGAGGGGGTGGGTTATAGCTGTGCTTTGTTCAGACAGAGCAGCGCTGGGGTCAGGGAAAAGACAGCTCAGAATGCAGAGCGACACAGTCAGAAGACACTTCCTGTGTGCAGGCTGCCTGATGCCCCATGAGCCGCCATCTTGGCTGTTTAAAGGTTCATAACATGCAGTAGATACAGGTAGGATGATTTTTAATGTGGGCAATCAGTATGTACAGGGCGGGGGAAACATACAAGATGTGTGTGATGCCCAGCGGGACACCAGCCTTCTGTAAGCAGACAATTCCCAATCTCCACAGCCGCTTCTGCCTATAGCCAAGCCCCCGTTTGCCGGGACGCTAGAAACACCTCACCGGATACGGTTGCCCCCAGGTCTTAATAGGTGCAAAGGATGTCTGCTTACGGTGAAGGTCGATGAACCACGAGGGTATCCCAAAGCCGAGGTCATACAGGGAAGACAGTCCGGAAGGTGTGTCAGAGTACAGGGATGAGACAGGTGCGTAGTCAGGGGTAGCAAAGGGTCAAGCCAGGATGTCAGTGATTGTGGGGTATCCAAAGGAGCAGGCAGGTTCGAGGTCAGACAAAGCAAAGGTCGGTACAGGCAGCGGACTGGGATGGTCAATCCAGCCGGGTCGGAAACAGATAATAACTAACGTAATCACACCCTAATCACAAGTGACTATAACGGGCATTGAGCACTGGGCTGATTCCCTATTTATTGGGGACCTGACCAATGGCAACCCAGGAATGAGTGTGTGTGTGGTGATTGGTGCAACTAACAACACTTGTGAGTGATTGGTGTAACAACACTGAGTCACTGGGCAATTATCCAGGGGCTGGTCAGTCTTGGCAGCAAGGCTGACCAGCCCCTGATTCAATCAGGTGTGGAGGATGCTGCGTCGCCTGCCACTCGCAGCGCCTCCTAGTGGTGAAAGTGAGAGAACGGGGGCACGCACCTGAGCGCACACCCGCACAGCTAGAGAGGGGTGGGGGAGACTGTCAGAGTGACGCACCGCGCTCCCCATCATCCAGGAGTGGCTCCCACACTCAGCAGCAGGAGCGCCGCGCCGAGCAGCAGACGGTCGCCACGGGCCCTCGGACACAGGTAGGTTTCTTACAATGTGCTTTTATTCAGGGTCAAGGTCCGCTTTAAGTGCCCTGAACCAGTGGATACTTCACTAAGGATTCATAACAAAGAGCAGTGACCCCAAAAGCGGCCTGAAATATTTGTATTAAAGAGCACTGACACACAAAGTGCCCTGAACAATTGGTATTAAAGAGCAGTGATTCCCAAAGTGCCCTAAACTAATGGTATTAAAGAGCAGTGAGACACAAGTGCCCTTAACAATTGGTATTAAAAAGTACGGACACACAAGTGCCCAGAACTTTTGATATTAAAGAGCAGTGACACACAATTGCCCTCAACTATTAGTATTAAAATTACTGACACAAAATTGACCTGAACCAGTGGACACTACACACATTGTTTTCTTTCTAGAGGGCCTTAAGTGCACTGAACCAGTGTATACTCCACTTACAATTGGTATTAAAGAGCAGTGACACACAAGTGCCCTGATAAATTGATTTCAAAGAGCAGTTACCACCAAATGGCCTGAAATATTGGTATTACAGAACAGTGACACGCAAGTGCCCTAAACAATTGGTATTAAAAAGCAGTGACACCCAAGTGGCCTGGACAATTGGAGAGCAGAGACAAGTGGTAGGAGCAAGTGGAATTAATGAGAACTTACACCAAGGTGTTTGGAGCCAGTGCTACTAAAGATTACTAACACCCAAATGGTTAGAGCAAATGGTATTAAAGATTAGTGACACACCAGTGGTTGAAACCAGTGGTATTAAAGAGTACTCACACCCAAGTGGTTGGAGCAAGTGATATTAAAATGTACTGACACGCCAGGGTTTGGAGTAAGTGGCATTAAAGAGTACTCACACCCAACTTGTTTTAGCAAATGGTATTAAATAGTACTGACACACCAGTGGTTGGAGCAAGTGGTATTAAAGAATACCGACACACCAGTGGTTGGAGCAAGTGGTGATAAAGTGTAGTCACACCCAAGTGGTTAGAACAAGTGGTTTTAAATATTACTGACACACAAGTGGTTGAAGCAAGTGGTATTAAACAGTACTGAGACCCAACCTATCTAGCCCTGACTTCAGCCGCTTTCCATAAATATATGTCCTGAAAAGGACAATAGCGACCATAACAACCTACCTAGCCCTCACTCTAGCTGCTTTCCCTGAATAAATGTCCTAAAACAGACAACAGCATGCTTAACAACTTATCTAGACCTCCCTCCAGCCACATACATCTTATGCATACAGATACATTGTATTACCAGTTAGCATGAAACATTTCTCCAATATCCACATTCAACATTCAAATTAAGTTCAAGTAAAAAAAGCTCATAAAGGTTAGCAAAAGCTTAATGTAGTGTTAAACTAACCTGTAAAAAAGCAATAGTAATTCTGGTTATACAATATATTCCAACTACTGGTAATAAAATAGGTAAACTGAATGCACACATGAACACAGTTAAACAACTTGAGTGGTTTACTTTTACTTCATTTATTTAATACATGCCATGATAGCTAAAATATTAAGCAAAATATAGCCACGAAAAATATTGATACAGACTGTGGGCGATTTGGGGCTAACGGCAGTGACAGGGACAACAGTTCTTAAATAGTAAAGGCAGTTTAATTGAGAAAATAAAATGTTCAAAAGGTTCAAGAGGTTGCAACAACAATATAATAATTCAAGTGGTTACTTCACCAACTTAATGCAAGTCCAGGGTTTGATACTCCAGCAAGCTGCAAGTCCGGGGTATCAGGTTCCACTTTACTGGGCATACATGCCCACACTGCTCATCCACACAAGTCCAAGTTTTTGGGGTCACAGAAGCCAAGTCCTTCGGCTTAAATTCAGTCTCTCATTTACCACTGAGCAGTACAGCCTGGGCTCCTTCCTCCAGGCTGGTCAACAGCACACTAACAGGCTCAGTGGCTCCTTCTATTCAGGCTTCCCCTGCAGACAGCCTCATCACCTGTGCAAGGCCTGAGATCAGGGAACAAACCTGTAAAGGACTGGGAAATGTGACCTGGGTCCTGAAAACTTGGCATGGATCATGCCTGATATAGCATAGCAGGGGAAAAATACACACCATTCAGGACTTTTCCATACACTTTACCACATACCCCCCCTCAGACCCGAGGTCCGACAATCCTCACTGACCATACAATAGACTCGGGACAAAGCTTCCACATTCCCCTGTAACTCCCCCGGCCTATGTTCCACCTTAAATTTAAAGTTTTGCAAGGAGAGAAACCATCTGTTGACCCTTGCATTTCTCTCCTTATTTTGCTTCATCCAGGCCAGCACAGAATAATCCGTCATCAGGACAAATTCTCGCCCCAACAAGTAATATTTTAGGGCTTCCAACACCCACTTAACAGCGAGACACTCTCTTTCCGCTATCGCGTATTTTTTTGCCGCTGGGGTAAGCTTCCTGCTCAGGTACAATACTGGGTGTTCTTCCCCATTCACCTCTTGTGACAGAACTGTACCCAAACCTGAATCAGACACATCCTTCTGTACCAAAAATTGTTTGCTGAAATCTGGGGACACCAGGACAGGCTGTTTACACAGGGCAGATTTTAGGCTTTGAAAAGCCTTTTCTGCCTCTGGGGTCCATTCCACCATTACTGACTACCCTTTGCCTCCTCCAGACCGACTGCACACTTCTCAGGGTTTATGGTTAAGCCAGCATTACTGATAGAGATTAGGACGGCCTGTACCTTGCAGAGGTGACTCTTCCAATCAGACCAAAAAATGACCATATCGTCCAGGTAAGCAGCGGCATAATTCTGATGTGGTCTCAAAATCATGTCCATCAGCCTCTGAAAGGTAACCCAAACGGCATAACCCGATAGTAAAACAGCCCTTCCGGCGTGGCAAACGCGTGTATTTCTTTAGCGTCCTCAGACAAAGGTATCTGCCAATGCCCTTTTGTGAGATCCATGGTTGTGATGTATCTTGCCCGAGCTTCTCAATCAATTCATCTACCCTGGGCATGGGATATGCATCAAACTTTGAGATCTCATTGAGTTTTCTGAAGTCATTACAGAATCTCCAAGTCCCACTGGGCTTTGGTATTAGGACAATGAGACTAGACCAGGCACTAGAAGACTCAATGACGCCCAACTCTAACATGCATTTTATTTCCGAGGAGATCACCTCTCTACGTGCTTCAGGTATCCTGTATGGTTTAAGGTTTATCTTAGTGTAGGGTTCAGTTTTAATCTGATGCTATATTAAGTGAGTTCGGCCCGGCAGGTCAGAAAACTTGTCTCTATTTCTCTGCAGAAATTCCCTGACCTCCTGCGTTTGGTGGCCTGACAAAGACTCCCCTATTTTGACTGGGGGAACGGTCTGCACCATCTCTTTAACTCTAGCCGGGGTAACTACCAAAGCTTCACGATTCTTTCACGGCTTGATCAGATTTTTATGGTAGATCTGGTAGGGCATTCTTCCACCAGGTTGATGAACCTTGTAGTTCACCTCGCTCACCTTCTCTACGACCTCATAGGGGCCCTGCCACTTTGCAAGAAATTTACTTTCGACCGTGGGCACTAAAACCAGGACCCGGTCTCCAGGACTAAAGGCCCTCACCCTGGCCGATCTATTGTATATTCTGCTCTGGGCCACCTGAGCCCTTTGCATATGCTCTTTAACGATCAGCATTACCTTTTCTATTCGGTTCTGCATCTGGGCCACATGTTCAATTAGACTCTTGTATGGGGTGTCCTCAGTCTCCCAGGTTTCCTTGGCTATGTCTAACAAACCCCAGGGGTGCCTACCATATACTAGCTCAAAAGGCAAAAACATTGTAGACACCTGGGGTACCTCCCGGATGGAAAACATGATATACGGCAATAAACAGTCCCAATCACAGCCATCCCGTTCTACAACTTTCTTTAGCATGTGCTTAAGGGTTTTGTTAAACCTCTCTACTAAGCAGTCTGTTTGAGGGTGGTACACTGAGGTGCGGAGATGGGAAATTTTAAACAACTTGCACAGTTCCTTCATGACCTTTGACATGAAGGGCGTGCCCTGGTCAGTTAGGATTTCCTTCGGAATCCCTACACGAGAGAACATAAGGAACAGTTCCTTAGCAATGTTTTTGGAGACCATATTTCTTAGCGGAACTGCTTCCGGGTAGCATAATCTAATACGAATTGAATGTATTGCTGCCTCGGGCAGACTTCACAATGGGCCCCACCAAATCCATGGCAATCCTCTCAAAGGGAACCTCAATAATGGGAAGTGGCACTAAGGGACTCCGGAAATGTAATGTTGGGGTATTTATCTGACATGTAGGGCAGGACTCGCAGTTTCTTTTTATTTCCTCATATACTCCAGGCCAAAAGAACCTTTGGAGAACTCTCTTCTGGGTCTTATTAGACCCCAAATGTCCTCCAAGCACATGACTATGGGCGATCTCCAGCACCAAGCGTTGGTATGCTTTAGTACCAGAAGCTGTTCCACAATTTCATTATTAATTTTGGAGACCCGATACACCAAATCCCCATTCACAAGTGTGGAAACCTCTGGTCAGCTTCTGATTCCTGAGGTACACCATTCACTACCGTGACATTTGCCCTTGCAGTCTCCAGAGTGGGGCTATTAATTGCTCAGACCCAAAATAACCCCGAGCCACCTCTAGGTCTAAGACTGCTAACACCTGTAGTGGGAATCGGTCATCATTGCATAATTCAGACATTCCCATTTCTTTACTAGGTACCTCATGGGGCCAATTGTCTCTACTAGATAGTCCAGCCGGCTCAACAACAGGGAGGGTTACCGGTTCTGCTAGAGATACTTCGCTGACAGCAGAAGCGTTACGCCTTTCCCACAACTCCCAGAACAAGGGAAAATCACGACCAACTATAGCATCATACATAAGGCGTTTTACCACGCCGACTTCATGGTTTAATGTCCCAGCGGGGGTCTCAAACTTACCCATGGCTACAGGGTAAGCTACTATATCCCCGTGGATGCACAGCACTCTGACATTTTTATGAGGTATGTAACCTCCACGCACAAGGTTTGCCCGGACCAAGGTTACCAGGCTACCTGAGTCCAACAGAGCCTTTATTGCGTAGCCATTAACTTTTACCAAAAACATATGTGCTCAAAGTCTAAAGCCCGGCCCCCTCTTACACTCTTCCACACACCTCCAGCTGGAACTCGCTTACCCATCGCTGTCACAGGTTTGTTGGTCTTAGAGGGTGCTGGTACTTAGGGGCATCCTGTAGGTAGTCCTCAGTAGCGATGAATCTATCCACCAAGTTGACTAGTTGCTCAGCAGTCTGCGGGTCGCTTTGTCCCACCAATCATTGAAGTTTTGGCAGCAGGGTCCAGAAGAAGTGGTCCACCACGACTTTCTCGATGATCTGCGCAGGTGTGGAATGTTTTGGCTCCAACCATTTTTGGACGAGATGGATTAGGTCGTACATCTGCGGCCGGGCAGGCTTATCGATGGCAAAAGTCCAATTGTACACTCTCCTTGCCCGAACCGCTGGCGTGACACCCAGGCGAGCAAGGATCTCCATTTTGAGTTTGGCATAGTCCCGTACATCTTGCTCCCTGAGATCAAAATACGCTTTTTTGCCGCTCACCTGTCAGGAACAGTGCAATCACGTTGGCCCATTCTGCAACTGGCAGCTGCTCTCTCTCAGCCACACACTGGAATACGGTGAGGTAGGCCTCTACATCATCGTCCAGAGTCATCTTTTGCAGGACCCGCTGAACGGCTCTCCTCGCACCACCCGTCTCAGCCATGCTTCTCTCCGGACGTGAGATTTTGTCTCTCTGAGCGCAGCAGTCTGCTCCAACAGGCGGTTTGTCTCCTGCTGGTTTGCCATGGCCTGCTGCTGCTGTTCCAGGGCCCGCGAATGCTGAAGGTTAGCCTGGACTAGCTGCTTTAGTATCTCCTCCATTGGCGCCTGGTGAGACATCTTAGTTGCCGCTTTCACCCACGACATCCACTGTTAAATGCCGCGTTTTTTCACTCCGTTGCCCCTAGCAACAGTCACTATGCCCGCATCCTCCACCAATTGTGGGCAATTTGGGGCGAACGGCAGTGACATGGACAACAGTTCTTAAACAGCAAAGGCAGTTTTATTGAGAAAATAAAATGTTCAAAAGCAAAATATCTCTTACTTCAGAGGTTGCAGCAACAATGCAATAATTCAAGTGGTTACTTCACCAACTTAATGCAAGTCCAGGGTTTGATACTCCAGTAAGCTGCAAGTTCGGCGTATCAGGTTCCGCTTTACAAGGCATACATGCCCACGCTGCTCATCCACACAAGTCCAAGTTTTTGGGGTCGCAGAAGCCAAGTCCTTCGGCTTAAATTCAGTCTCTCATTTACCACTGAGCAGTACAGCCTGGGCTCCTTCCTCCAGGCTGGTCAACAGCACACTGACAGGCTCAGCGGCTCCTTTTATTCAGGCTTCCCCTGCAATCAGCCTCATCACCTGTCTCGCCTGAGATCAGGGAATAAACCTGTAAAGGACTGGGGAATGTGACCTGGGTCCTGAAAACCCGGCATGGATCGTGCCTGATACAGCATAGCAGGGGAAAAATACACACCATTCAGGACTTTTTTATACACTTTACCACAAGACTTATCTGAATAGTTTAAATACCCTAATTGCTTTACATTCTAAAATCCCAAGCTAAATCAGGGAATGCCCATCATGGAGCAAACCATCTACCCTACAGTCCACATCTGGCTCCCGGTGATTACTTTCAATGGGCAGCAATTTCATGATGATAGTGCAGTCAAATAGGCAGTAAAAGGATTCCTGCAGCAACAAGAAGCCTCAGAAAGAAGTATAGCTATAACATTAGCTTAATCAGCCACCCCATGGTCCAGACCTGGCTCCCAGTGATTATTTTCTCTTTTGTAACCTGCAGAAATGCCCCAATATTGTGTATTGCCCTCATAACATCAATGATGGCTTATCTTTTCTTAGGCATTTTGGCTAAAAGCCACCAGGTCTAGTGCATTGTGGGGTTGTTAGGCATGAGCTGCAATTTTTAAGTTGTCCAGTACAGAACCTTGAATTTTCTGTTGCAGCCATTGAAGGTGTGACTTGTGTTTTGGATTGTATTCATGTTATGTTGTCACATATGGAAAGACTAGGGGTCTGATTTACCATACACTACTCCATACTGTGCCAGCATACGCCACATCAATGTCTGCTGGCACACAGTGGCATAAATGCAAACATCATTCATCATTTTTTAAACTAGCACATCCAGTGACAATGGCACACAGTGGTTCAAATGGTGCAGTGCTCCCTGATCCTATAGGGTCTAATAAGGACCTTACACAGCATGTTTTTTTAGCTGTTTCTTTTTTTCCAAAGTTTTTCCAAAGTTTGTCCTAGGATTTAGGAGCACGATAGGAACACAAACGCCAAAGAGATACACTAGAGGCACTCTAAATCAATAAACCTATGTAAAGCCTGGTGGGGGAATACAAATACTGAAAACCAAAAACAGCCACCCTTGGGACAATTAGCCCCAAAAGGCCAAATAAAAACACACACAAATAGCTGCACAAATGGTATTAAAATGTATTAAATGAGACTCAAACACACAGACAACAAATAAAAACAAGGGATTAACCCTCCACAGTGTATCAATATGCTTATTGCCAAAGGTTATATCAATATTGCTACACATCCATAATATAGAAAAATACACACCAAAAATATATATTATAATCTCAGAAATTCATACTAAAACCTTAAAGTGAATCAATAAAGTGCTAGTACTTTAAGACTCTGCAAAGTGGTCACCCCAGGGAGTGCGTGGAGTGGAGTTCTGGGAGCCCCTCCCCCCCCTCCGCATACTCTTTTGCCTAAGTATTGCTGCTATCTTGCCATATTTCCATCTTTTTTCTCTTTTTATCATCTGACTTTTTGTGTGGTGGGGTTTTTGCGGCCTTTCTGGGGCCAATTGTCCCAAGGGTGCCTGTTTTCATGATAGGAACACAAATACATGTGCATTGAAGATTATTTTGTTTTATACCCAGCATATATGACAGGTTTACATGATCTGTATTAGCCAACGCCCTGTATTTAACTTGTATTAACATGTGCTTACTTACTTTTTCCTTACTATTTATAGCACAGTTATTGTAAAAAAAATTGTTAAAAAATCTAATACTCACTTTATCTGCCATCTACCCCACAAAGTGCCAACTGCTGAATGCTAGTAGTTCTTCAGTTGAAAGTCCCATTCCTGACCAACCCCTGCATGCAAAGCCCATCCATTGCTGAGTTATGCATCTCAGAGTAGCCTTATAGAGAAGAGGAGCGCTCTACAAAAATCAACCCCAGACAGTACACAAGGTTAGTGTGAATGGCAGTTACTGGACTATTCTCAACTGGATTTCCATGATCCCTAAATTGCCACTAAGAGAAGTGAGCCAGACTACCTGTTAGCAAGTGCAGAGTTCTCAGTAAGAGCTATGAAAATTACTTGTTTGCAGTGGTTGCCTTAAAGGTTTAAGCCAAAAATCTGTCCTATCATTTTTGTAAACTTTGTAAAGCTGAATCAAAAATATTTCACTAAATATGGAATAAGCATTAGCCTATTTTACATTTTTACATTGTAGCTATTTGTGGCTATTTGTGAGTTTTTCCTTTTTGTGAAAGACTACCAGCAATATTTTCCATGTCAGTACTTTGCAGATAAATCTGAAATCTAGCTCTAGGGAACATGCATCCCCTGGCAGCAGACCCCCCCACATACATACATACTGTACACACACACACACACACACACACACACACACACACACACACACACACACACACACAGTGGATTACCTAAACCTGAAGCAGCCATATCCCTTTCTCTCAGGACATTTGCTTAGGGAACACCTTTATTATGCACAAACCAAATTCCCATCTGCCCCTGCCATGACCAACACATTTCTTGTTCCCGTTTCTATGCCCTGTCTAGCAAAATTTCATTTACATTTCATCTAAAAATATAGTATATTAAATTATACAATTATCAGTTGACTCCAAAGGTCACATGACTGGTTACTACCCTACTTAAAGCCAGAGACAGAACATATAGTTTCATTGGGCCTGTCTAGCTATCTCAACCTATTAGCCTATTAACATACTAGTAGCCTATTAACATGCTCGGAAAATACCCCTTAAAGCCAGACCACTGTCCTTCTGGGTCTTATTTCCGCAACTCTAACTTTCCTTTCAAAAATCCCCCCCCCCTTAAAATAAATTACCAAAGCACAGTTTGAGCTTCTACATATGGTAGGATTGCATTGTATGCCAGCTTTGGATCTTTTACTATAGTTTTTCTATACAGTTTCTCCAATCCAACAACAGAACTGGGAAACTGCCACTCTGGATGCCAATCTTCTGAGCAAAGGACTGCTGACAGCATTTTTCATGTCACAATTGTGCGTATTTCAGCCTCTGATATACTGGGAAAGGAAGAGGAGAAGAGGTTGCCCTTTTCCTTATTGTGACTCTGTTGGGGAACTCTAGCATCACTTCCTGTTTGTTTAGAATTTTGCTAAATAGAAAAGCTATTCATGTCACTAGGATCAAAAGGTGTTGGCTAACAGAAAATATGGTCCCAATGATGCTGAATATCATCATATAAATGTGTACTCAGAGTTCCTATACATATGTATTCATTCTACATTTTCTTTTTCATCAACTCCTTTTTAAGTATAGATATAAAACTTTTAACTACAATGTACCATTTTTAATCAACTCAGATCATCTTGTACTTTAATTAAATGTTACAAGGCAATCTCACTCAATGCTTAAATATGACTAATAGTACTAAAATTGAATTGATGGTGTCTCTTCCCTATAGGATCTATTATCTTAAACGGGAATAAAAGGATTTATATTGCGTTCGTGGTGTGCTATTAAAAGGTACTTTTGGGTGAGGTGTGTCTGACAGTTTGAGAAATGTCTGCTCTTTAACATTCTCTCTTTTAAATGTCATTTGGCAAAGTTTTGTAACACATCAATAAATAAAGTTTCATGAGCTGCCAGCTGATGAGGGTTACAAACATGTGCAGGTTCCTATTAGAAATAATAGGCTGGTCTGACTATTTCAAAAAAAAGTTATGACTTTTAAATTAATGGAGGTCATGCCAATGATTTGCTGATGCAGGGCTTCATTTTCTTGTGCTTTGAGTGTAAGTTACACAACAAAAGTGCTAAAAAATAGTTTTTCTCCCAAAAATCACCTGCACACACTCCAGAAGCTCGCCTAATGCCAGCGGATCCGAGCAGGCTGGCGACCGCTTCCCTCGTTATCCTCTAACAGGGAGTGTGCCCATGCCGGCTATTCACATATGCCTAACATGCAATGCATGCGTACTGCTAAAGGGTTAGCAGGGATGCGGTGAGTTTTCGGGCGACCTGGTGGGTTTGACACAGCGGGGCATCGCATATATGGATGCCTAAGGGGGAGCAAGTATCCCGATGGGATTTGGTCCACTTTAAGAAAGCCAGCATAATGTTTTGCCGATATGTTTTCGGTCCACGGCAAACATGTAGTGTTTTACTCCTTCCACTCATTTATCTGTGATGCATGCTAGAGAAAAACCTCTCCTGAACGTCACAGCCAGGAAGCTGTGTGTGTACACTTCCATGAAGAGGTCTGTGTGGACTTTGGAAGTTTGCCTTAACAGAACTGCAGTTAAATGCACATAGATTTCTTTCCTATTAATCTCATACAAGAATACTGCTTATCTGTTTGGGAAACAGGTTTGAAGTAAGAAAGTCAATAGCTTGTGATGGGAAATCTTCTCAAAAGGCTCAGAGACAGAAGTCATACTTTTCTAAACTCTTCACCACTATATTTTGCACCATATATTGCATCATTAGTAAGTTCTCTACTTTCTTATCACAGTGGTCTTTATGGAATATACTGGTCTACATAAAAATACATAAAAATTATCACATGTAATAAGAAATACATAAACCTTTACTTTAAAAAGTTCAGCTTCATATCGATTTAGGAAAAATGTATAAAAACAATCAAACATTTCAAAATGGCAAATCAATACTCTGCAGAGAAGATGTGTAACTCAGCTGTAACAGAATCATATCAAAGGGTAAATACAATAACAAAATGACTACTTCAAAGAAGCAAATAAATAAAGTACAAAGCAGTTTTTTATGGACACCCCCATCAACATCATACCCTCCATTACATGCTCCCCCAGTCCCCCTCTGTCTCATCCCAGAAATAGGGGCACCCTATGTTGCACTTAGTTGCCCATAATATACAGCAGCAGTGATACAGAATGCAGTACAGCTACAGTATGTGTTACTTTACCAATTGTTGACTACATCACCCTATAAAATACAGTAGTACTGATAAAGAATGCAATATACATCTTTACCATTTGTCAAAATACATCTTCTGTCCCTCCTGGAAACCTCTGCTCATAAAATACCGAAGTACATTAAAAAGGGATTTAGGGGTGATTTGTCCAGTAAAATATAAAATGTGGTTCTATTCCCACTAGATGGGTGTCAGCAATCGGCACTTACCTGGGCCCCGGTCCAGCGTTGGCGGCCGGCCGGCCCCAGCAGCTCCGGCCCGGCGGCCGCGCCGTGCGGCGTCTGCTCGGGCGGCGCCGAGCACGGCCTCTCTCCCCCCTCGCGCGCGCGTCATCTGTTCCCGGGCGCGCGCGCGTGCCCGAGGTCTGTTTTCCCTCCGGCGGCGCTGTGCTCAGCGCGCCCGCCGGAGGCTGTAGATTAGCCAGGGGGCACTGGCACGCCCCCTGGTTCGGTTTGAAGGGCCTATGAGCCCTCCTTGTTTGGGCCAATGAGCCCAAGCGAGAGGTTCTGGGCTACACGCCCTTTTCAGGTTCTGGCCCAATGTGAACATAGATCCCAGTTGCACCAATCACACACTCACCTCCCATCTTGTCTGTCCCTTTATAAGGTTCGCTCAGTCAGTTGCTCAGCGCCTGTGATAGTGCCTTGTACCCTGTTAGCTGCTTGTCTCTAGTGTTAATTCTGAACTCCCGTTGCCGACCACCGCCTGTCTTGACTATCCTCGATCCGTGTTCCTGTTGCCGACCTTCGCTTGTGTTTGACCATCCCCGATCTGATCTCCTGTTGCCGACCTCTGCTTGATCCTCGACCACGTCTTGTCCAATCCTTTGTACCGCTGCCATTTCTGAACTTCCGTTGCTGACCCTTAGCCTGTTGGACTTCCGTTATACGCTCAGCGATCGGGCTGCTCGGCACCACTTCCAGCCGCGGGTTCTCCAGGCCTCTGAACAGTAAGACTCCAATCTTTGAGCCATTGAAGTCCTGGGGGCAACCGATCCCGGGCAGGCGTGCTCTGCGTCCCGGCAAGCGGGGGCTCCTAAAGGTGAAGCTGGCTGCGGAGATTGGGGGTTGAGGTCTTACTGAGAGGACTGGAGTTATCTAAGTGGATAGCTGTAGTACCCGGAGCGTGACATTATCACAGGCCCGAAGATGGATGACCTGGTACAGCAGGTACAAGCTATGGCTACGGCGATAAACCAGCTCGCTCAAAGAGTGGCCACTCAAGAATCTCGACAGTTACCGGCATCCTCTGTACCACCTCATATCTCAGAACCAAAGATTCCATTGCCGGAAAAGTTTTTTGGAGAACGAGCTAAATTCTCCAATTTTAAGAATGCCTGCGAACTGTATTTCAAGCTGAGACCCATCTCCTCAGGCACAGAGTCCCAACGAGTAGGCCTAGTCATTTCTTTGCTTCAAGGAGACCCGCAGTCCTGGGCGTTCAGTTTGCCATCTCATGATTCTGCCCTACAATCCGTTACAGCATTCTTTACTGCTATGGGCGTCTTATATGCTGACCCTGATCAACAATCTACGGCAGAAAATAGGCTTCGGGCCTTAAGACAAGGACGGAATTCGGCTGAAGATTATAGTGCTGAATTCCGCCGCTGGGCCGTCGAATCGAGGTGGAATGATCCCGCTTTGTGTAGTCAGTTCAGGGTGGGGCTGTCGGAAAGCATCAAGGATGCTTTGGTAAATTTTCCTCCACCCGCAGACCTAGACCAATTAATGCAGGTCTCCATTAAAATAGACAGGCGTCTTAGAGAGAGGGCTAGGGAGAGAGCCAGGGCTCCCACGTCCTTCAGGTCTTCCCAGAGTCTTAGTTCCCCCGCTACCCATGGGGAAAATACCTCATCTCCTTCCCAGGAAGAACCCATGCAATTAGGGAGAACCCGGTTATCCCAAGAGGAAAAGCAGCGTAGGCGGTCCAATGGGTTATGCCTATATTGTGGGAACTCGGGACATTTCGCAGGGTCCTGTCCCAACAAGGGGAAACCGGCGGAAAACTTCCGCACCCAGACCAGGTAGAGAGTACTGATCTGGGTGAGTCACTTTGCAACTCTCGCCAAAATAAAATGTTAGTACCCATTGACCTTTCTTGGGGTTCTTCCAAGCAAACAGTTTCCGCCTTTATCGATAGCGGTGCGGCGGGAAACTTTCTGGATAGGAGCATGATCTCCCTTTTAGGTATTCCGTTAGTTCCTCTTGAAAGATCCCTACAAGTATTGGCCATCAATGGGAAGGCCATCCAGGGGGGACCTATAAACACCAAGACCCCACCTCTTCGGTTAATTGTTGGCTCTTCTCACTCTGAGTTTTTAGAATTTTTCATCTTCGACTGTCCAGAGACTCCGGTGGTTTTGGGATACCCCTGGTTACAACTCCACAACCCGGTGATAGATTGGCGGGTTGGAGAATTGATCAAGTGGAGTGACCATTGTAAAAGTCACTGCTTTACTACAGGCCTTAGAAGTATGCAAGTTTTACCTCAGGGATTACCTCAACCATACGCAGACTGGGTTGATGTCTTTTCTGAACGTTCTGCGGATACCCTTCCTCCACATCGGTCTTATGACTGCCCTATTGACTTGCTGCCTGGCACGATTCCCCCGAGGGGAAAGATTTATAATCTTACCCTGCCTGAAGAGCAAGCAATGAGGAAGTACATCACCGAAAATTTAAAGAAGGGATTTATTCGCCCCTCTACCTCACCTGCCGGGGCTGGATTCTTTTTTGTAGAGAAAAAAGATGGCGGCTTGAGACCATGCATAGATTATCGAGCCTTGAATAAAATCACTGTAAAGAACCGATATCCCTTGCCCTTGATCGGGGATCTGTTCAATCAACTCACTGGGTCCCAAATTTTTTCCAAGTTGGATTTAAGAGGGGCTTACAATCTTATTCGCATCCGACAGGGGGACGAGTGGAAAACCGCATTTAATGTGAAAGACGGCCATTACGAGTACCTGGTCATGCCTTTTGGTCTTTGTAACGCGCCAGCCGTTTTTCAAGATTTTGTTAACGATATTTTCAGAGAGTATCTCGGTAGATTTGTGGTCATATACTTAGACGATATTCTCATTTTTTCTAATTCCTTGTTGGAGCACAGACGCCATGTTAAGTTGGTACTACAAAAATTAAGAGAGAACAATTTATTTGCTAAACTTTCTAAATGCGTGTTTGAAGTCACCACAGTTCCTTTCTTAGGGTACATTATTACCAACCAGGGTCTAGAGATGGATGCGGGGAAAGTTTCAGCGGTTCAGGATTGGGTCCAACCCAAGACCTTAAAAGAATTGCAGCGTTTTCTAGGTTTTGCTAATTTTTATCGGCGGTTCATCAAAGGCTTCTCTCATGTTGTTGCACCTCTTACCAATCTTACCCGCAAGGGGGCCTTTACTGCCAACTGGTCTCCCTCTGTCTGTGAGGCCTTCCTGACCTTGAAACGGGCCTTCACTTCGGCACCAGTGTTAATTCACCCAGATATTCGTAAGGCCTTCATTGTAGAAGTGGACGCTTCTGAGCTGGGAGTGGGGGCAGTTTTGTCGCAATATTCTGGTAACCCTGAGCGTCTTCATCCATGCGCTTATTTTTCACGTAAATTCAGTACCGCGGAGCAAAATTATGATGTCGGTAATAGGGAACTATTAGCTATTAAACTGGCTTTTGATGAATGGCGACATTGGCTGGAGGGTTCATTACATCCTATAACTGTGTATACCGATCACAAAAATCTTGAATACATTGGGTCTGCCAAGAGATTGAACTCTCGTCAAGCACGTTGGGCATTATTCTTCTCGCGTTTTAATTTTATTATTACGTTCAAGCCGGGTGTAAAAAATACTAAAGCGGATGCTCTATCTCGCATGTTCGGTGAGTGTAAGGATCGGGGTGATACTGGTGACCCGATTCTACCCATGGGTTGTGTGGTCGGGGCATTACTTCCTGATCTCTCTAACACCTTGGCGCCGTTTCAAGACCAGTCTCCTAGTGATGTTCCCTTGGGATGCCAGTTTGTACCGCCACATTTGCGTTCAGATGTAATTCGCGAGTTTCACGATGCTAAAACTGCTGGTCATGTGGGTAACCGAAAAACCTTTATGCTTGCCCGTCGCCATGTATGGTGGCCAACCATGAGACGCGATATTACTGCCTTTATCGACTCTTGTGCTGTTTGCGCTCGAAGTAAAGGGGTTCATAAGGCTCCCAGTGGCGGTTTGGTTCCTCTTGAAATCCCTGCCGAACCTTGGACTCATATTTCTATGGATTTTATTGTAGATTTGCCTTTATCACACGGGAATACTGTTATTTGGGTGGTCGTAGATCGCTTCAGTAAAATGGCACACTTCATTCCTTTGGCTAAGCTTCCTTCTGCACCAGAGCTTTCTCGACTATTTACTTCACACATTTTTCGTATTCATGGTATTCCGTCCAATATAGTCTCCGATCGGGGCGTCCAATTTACTTCCCGTTTTTGGAAATGTTTCTGTTCGCGGCTGGGTATACAGATCTCTCTTTCGTCTGCCTACCATCCCCAGTCCAATGGGCAGACGGAAAGAACTAATCAAACTCTGGAACAGTACTTAAGGTGTTATGTCTCTGATGCCCAAGAACAATGGGCAGAATTTATTGATTTCGCCGAATTTGCTTACAATAATGCGCCTAGTGAGAGTACCAAGATATCGCCTTTTTATTGTAACCTAGGGAAAAATCCTAGAGCCTCTTCCCTTTCAGGGTCACCCTCCAACTTGCCGGCGTTGGAGGAGTGGCTTCAAGAACGGAAGAATATCTGGACACATGTTCAGGAAACTCTTAAAACCACTAGTTTAAGATATAAGAAATTTGCTGATCGCCGTAGATCACGGGAACCTACTCTTCAAGTAGGCGATCTAGTTTGGGTCTCCACTAAAAATATTGCGCTCCGTCAACCTTCTTGCAAGTTGGGTCCAAAATTCATTGGCCCCTTTCCTATAATTAAAAGGTTGAATAATGTGTCTTTTAAAGTTCAACTTCCGCCAACTATGAAAATACCCAACTCTTTTCACGTTTCACTGTTAAAACCGGCGAAGAATACGCCTCTTGCTGGTCCTGCACCTATTCTTGTGGATAATGAGCCCGAGTACGAAGTAAATAAGATCTTGGATTCTCGTAGGATGCGCAATTCTTTACAATACTTGGTGGACTGGGTTGGCTATGGTCCAGAAGAAAGATGTTGGGTGGCTGCGAGGGATGTTCACGCCAAAGCTCTTGTACGGAAATTCCACCGTGATAATCCGGGAAAACCGGGTGAGGGTCCGGAGGCCCCTCGTGAAGGGGGGGGTAGTGTCAGCAATCGGCACTTACCTGGGCCCCGGTCCAGCGTTGGCGGCCGGCCGGCCCCAGCAGCTCCGGCCCGGCGGCCGCGCCGTGCGGCGTCTGCTCGGGCGGCGCCGAGCATGGCCTCTCTCCCCCCTCGCGCGCGCGTCATCTGTTCCCGGGCGCGCGCGCGTGCCCGAGGTCTGTTTTCCCTCCGGCGGCGCTGTGCTCAGCGCGCCCGCCGGAGGCTGTAGATTAGCCAGGGGGCACTGGCACGCCCCCTGGTTCGGTTTGAAGGGCCTATGAGCCCTCCTTGTTTGGGCCAATGAGCCCAAGCGAGAGGTTCTGGGCTACACGCCCTTTTCAGGTTCTGGCCCAATGTGAACATAGATCCCAGTTGCACCAATCACACACTCACCTCCCATCTTGTCTGTCCCTTTATAAGGTTCGCTCAGTCAGTTGCTCAGCGCCTGTGATAGTGCCTTGTACCCTGTTAGCTGCTTGTCTCTAGTGTTAATTCTGAACTCCCGTTGCCGACCACCGCCTGTCTTGACTATCCTCGATCCGTGTTCCTGTTGCCGACCTTCGCTTGTGTTTGACCATCCCCGATCTGATCTCCTGTTGCCGACCTCTGCTTGATCCTCGACCACGTCTTGTCCAATCCTTTGTACCGCTGCCATTTCTGAACTTCCGTTGCTGACCCTTAGCCTGTTGGACTTCCGTTATACGCTCAGCGATCGGGCTGCTCGGCACCACTTCCAGCCGCGGGTTCTCCAGGCCTCTGAACAGTAAGACTCCAATCTTTGAGCCATTGAAGTCCTGGGGGCAACCGATCCCGGGCAGGCGTGCTCTGCGTCCCGGCAAGCGGGGGCTCCTAAAGGTGAAGCTGGCTGCGGAGATTGGGGGTTGAGGTCTTACTGAGAGGACTGGAGTTATCTAAGTGGATAGCTGTAGTACCTGGAGCGTGACAATGGGGGTATAAGACCATAAATGAGAGAAGCAGTATTTTATTCAAGTCCAGAATCAAATCTCAGAGTTACCCTTTAGGATGAATCGTTGGCATAAGATACATCTGGGGACAACAGGAAACTGCTGAGATTGGTTGGGAGGTTTTTGGAGGAAAACTATGAGCAACATTGTAAGAGCAGAGGTTTCATAAGAGGAAGCCAGAGGAACAGACAGGGAAATCACCCATAACCATGCTAAGGGGAAGACTGGTGTAGCCTCCTGCGTAAGCCGTCTGGCAACGCTACTACATTGAGGAGACATGGGTGCAGTTGGAAGAGAGTAAGAAGATATGTGGATGCCCCTGTCTGAGAACTCTGCCCTGCAGTGACTGTTGTGTAAGGTAAAAGCCATTGTGTTGGGGTACGGAAGGGTAAAGATGCCTGATGAGGAGAGGTTCCCTGTGTTTTACTTGCTGGCAGCCCTACGGTCCCTCTATTAATGCTTGGCAATTCCACATCCCAGTCCAGGACACCACTACGTGGGGGGGCCTCAGCTCAGAGTGGGGTGCTGGCCACCCAAATCCCCCTCTGGAAAAAGGCCTACGTTTAATTGGGAAATGTAACCCTTTCACTGAAAGGTTCTAATAAGCAAGGGTACCTGAGTCCTGCCTGAAAGACACAAGACTATTTAACCCTTACACTGAAATGTCCTTATGAAGCAATAGTGCCTGTGTTTGCTTTCTACAAGTTTAATTAAGTAAGTAAGTAAGTTTAACTAAAATGATTGGCCTGTGATTTGTGAACTGTGTATTTGACCATGACGTGGAGAAAAGTATTAAAACTTCCTTTTTATGACCCTACAACACTAAAAAGAAGCTGATTCTTTAATTTATCCTGCTTGTCATTGTTTGTCTGTTTGCTTGATACCATCTTGTCAGCTCCCCATGTGTTCCCATTAACCCTTACCCTCGACTACCATACCTGTGTGCTGTGACATTGCTTGAGATAAGTTGACACCGTGACATACTTGGGATTGCAAATAAAAATGACCATGATTGCTAATGGTTAATCCCGATACTACCATTACACTTGTACTTACAGCAAGCCAGCAGACGTACATCTTCAAGTTCCTGCCAGTATGTCATACTGAAGCCACGCTAATTGTGTTTTTAGTCAGCCTCTGTATCTTGCTTGTCTGAAGGTAGACTGACCTTGACTGGCTAGCATTGTCTTTCCTGCAAGCACTCCATTGGTCCCAGAAAGTGCAGTAGACAGTAAAAGCCTGAATCACCATCCGGGAGCTGTTTGTTGCCACCCCCAAGCCACCCCTTTCCAGCACATGACTCCCTAACTTGGTCACTGGCACAGAAGGCAGCAGCCATCCAGATGTTCTTACTGTGTATGTACCTGTTACAGTGCTATGAGCCCCAGGTGATGAAGTTCCTCCATTGTACTATATGTAGTACGGCCCTGCTTGTTGCATCGAGTCAAATCCCACTTCCTCTCACATTTGGACCAAATCCTTCCTAATGGCTGCCAGAAAGACTGCAGTCCCAAAATCATAAGGAATTTTAAACTTGATATTCAGTCTTTTGACAACTCCCTCCGCTCCACCCCCCACTCTCTCCTGCCACTCCGTGCAGCCATTCCAAAAAGTCTACACCAACAGCCCGATACACCAGGGGAACAGTGCTATATTGCGGGCAAGGTAAAGAGATTTATTTAACACCTTGCCCTTGCTCTATGCCAGGAGAGAGGGGCAGGGGTACCTCAATAGTTGTCTTACACTTTAAAATATGAGGGGAAATTCTACACTTTATTACCAGGGAAATAGAGGGCTAGAAAGTGCTAGGCATCCCTCCCAGGCTAGTCTCAGGCAAAATGATTAGCACAATCTATTTCGAGGTTAGGACTTAGGATACTATTGCAGATAATATAATGAAGTTGTGAGAGGCAGTGGCAGCTGCAAGATCTGTTATTGAACTGTGTACAGCTGCCTGATCAAACCAGGGCATTGACTTGTCAGATGCACACTAAATATATGCTCAGCCTGTCTCATTTATCTTGAACTTCGAAGGACAAATGGAAAACAAACACTGAACCAAAATTGAGATGTAAGCTGCATTTCAAACAGATTTTAGCAAGAAGATGTCTTTTAATGCATACTTATTTTAGCAATCCAACAACAAAAGCAAATGACTACAAAAAGATCTAGAATCTAGCTCAGTGATATGCTGAAAGGCTTGGAGTTTGTCAAATGACAGCCACAGAAAACATATTAAATTGAATATGTCACTAGGAGGGCTTAGAATGACAGTTAGAGGCTTCTGTGCATGCTGCAAAAGGTAGGTACTGTATTGACATTATTAAGCTGGTCTAACTTTTTAAAATGTACTGAGGGGTAGGGCCACATTTGACAAAAAATAAAAGTAGAAATAAAAGTCCCTGTCCAGGCAAATTGGGAGCCTGATTTACCAATTCAATCATCAGCGCCATTAATCCTCTTAGCGCCAAGGGTTTTAGCAAAGCCTCACTGTATCAGTCATTTACAAAGCAAGCTACAGTTAGCGCCAATGTTTACGCCGGATAGCTTAAAAATAAAATGTATTACTTGCGCCTTTTTCACCACTGTGACTGACGCTCTCGTATAAGCAGTGCCAGTTGAAAGTGGCACTAAAGCTTAAGCTGCCATAGTGCATAATGGGCAGAACTGTACTGAAATGTTTTACTTATAAATATTGATAAACAAATTTACAGAGCTTGCTTTGGTGATGTAAATGCATAATTTAGATGTTGGCAAATGTCATTATATTAATTTTTTTTGAAAAAAATCTGTATTCACTGCTGTGTTTTTTTACCACTGGGTACTTTTGAGCACAACTAAAAAGTAGTCTAAATGCCCTATAAAGTTTGGTCCTTATGTTCACAGCAATCTTGTGACTGTACTTAGGAAATGCTGACCAGTGCATGTTAAATGCCCCACTATTTTTTCCTATGGCATGTGGCATTTATAAGTTGGTGGAAAAGATTAGTGCTCACTGGCGCTGTTAAAATCAGCATAAAGGTCCAAAGGAACATAAACAGCCATGGACACTGGCTGGCCATTAGAGATAAACCTAGTGCAACAATTCAAGCTGATTATTTAACAACAGGCCTTTTGTCTTGGGGTACCATTCTGGAAATATAGCAGAAGCTGTCGCGCCAAGGCGGACATGTATGTATCAAAATTATGCTAAATGGGACAGAAAAGCACTTCATAAATTAGGATCAAAATAAAAAGTCACACTCACCTTTTGTCCCCCTTGGCTGTTTCATCCTGCTCCAGTTAAATAAAAAGTACCCGGTCCCAAGATTGAGTCCTGCTGCATGTTGGCCTGTGCTCTATGCACCCACAGAATAGGTGACAAACACCCCCTGGTGTCACAGTTTCTGGAGCATAATTTACTGCAACAGAAGGGGTGCATAGAGGCATGGTGATGGACATAGTTTACAAACAGGGTTGGATTATATGCAGGGGCATGTGCATCCATTTGCTATTTCACGAGGGCCTGCACCACTTGTTCATAGTGAGGGAGGAAAGTCAGTGGTGACATGTCTGTATCAGTAAAACACCAGTGCAGTGCACTTGCAGTGCAGGTAGGAAGCCGCGGAGCTGCTTTCCCAGCAGATCAGCAAGATCGACCCAGCAATGACGGAACCAGAATCTATGGAGGCTGGACCAGGCAGGGTCTTTTCTAGCAGGCAAGGGGCCAAGGGTGGAAAATATTTCCCACCAAGGAAGGAGCACCAGAAAGAAGTTACCAGTGTCTCTTCAGCCAGAGGGAGGAGGCCCATGGCAGTGGTGGCAAGCATCGGAGGCAAGGACAGCCAGCAAGTCCAAAAGGCATGAAGAAGAAGACTTTCAGCAGGTTGTGAGTGACAGAAGGCAGATGGGCACCATGACAGGCGTTTTCAGAGGGGCCAACAATCTGTGGTTTGCACAGGTCTATTACTGTCAGAGGCCTCCACCAGATTTTCTGCCCCGGGGCCTCCACCACTCTTAATCCATCCCAGTTTACATACATAAAAAATGAGATATCATTTATGGAACTGGTTTTATAAATATTATTATATATTTACTGAATGTTAGCACATATGCTGGTTATATATACTGTATATTGTATAAAGAGTTAATGCAGTTACATGAGAGGCGCATAGCTAATGCTATATTTTGAAACCAGTAGTATAAATAGGTTTGCATGTCATTGAAGGTCTTTACCATACTGAATCGAATTGCAATCAGTCACATGTGTACTTCACACAAGATGTGTCACATATATGTAGAAAGAGTGGTTATAGGATTTCTTTGCAAGGGTGAAATAAAAAAAAAATGTTATCTCAGAAATGCTTATGGGATCAACACAGTTGATGTGAGAACATAAGGTCAGGCACATCAGAAATGGGAAAATTGCCATTTTGATAAACCCTGAAGCAGATAACAGGGAGAAAAAGCTTTTTGAAAAAGTAACATCACAAAAATGTACTGTGTAGTGCACTTGGCATTGGAAAACCCGCTGTGATGACCATCTTAAAAGAACTGGACTACAAGATCTGTTCCCAGTAGGTTCTAATATGTAGAGATGAACGAACTTTTGAAAAATTCGTTTCGGCTGATTCGACGAATTTACGGGGAAAAATCATTTTGGTCCGAATTTATTCGCGCCGAATCGCTATTAAAAATGGCAATTTCTGGGCGTCCGAGAGCCTCCATAGGGTTGCAGAACGTTTTGCTTGGCTGTAACATGCATAGGATGCTCATATATTGCCTGAAAGACACACATTGGAGTTGGCAGCAGCATTAGGGGCCCATATATTGCCTGAAAAACACATTGGAGTTGGCAGCAGCATTAGGAGCCCATATATTGCCTGAAAGACACACCCAGGAGTTGGCAGCAGCAGCAGCAGCATTAGGAGACCATATATTGCCTGAAAAACACATTGGAGTTGGCAGCAGCATTAGGAGCCCATATATTGCCTGAAAAACACACTGGAGTTGGCAGCAGCATAGGGAGCCCATATATTGCCTGAAAAACACATTGGAGTTGGCAGCAACATTAGGAGCCCACATATTGCCTGAAAAACACATTGGAGTTGGCAGCAGCATTAGGAGCCCATATATTGCCTGCAAGACACACCCAGGAGTTGGCAGCAGCAGCAGCATTAGGAGCCCATATATTGCCTGAAAGACACACTCTGGACTTGGCAGCAGCATAGGGAGCACATATATTGCATGAAAAACACACCCAGGAGTTGGCAGCAGCATAGGGAGCTCATATATTGCCTGAAAAACACATTGGAGTTGGCAGCAGCATTAGGAGCCTATATATTGCCTGAAAGACACACATTGGAGTTGGCAGCAGCATTAAGAGCCCATTAATTGCCTGAAAGACACACGCAGGAGTTGGCAGCAGCAGCAGCATTAGGAGCCCATATATTGCCTGCAAGACACACTCTGGACTTGGCCGCAACATAGGGAGCACATATATTGCCTGAAAAACGCATTGGAGTTGGCAGCAGCATTAGGAACCCACATATTGCCTGAAAGACCCACCCAGGAGTTGGCAGAAGCATTAGGACCCCATATATTGCCTGAAAAACACATTGGAGGTGGCAGCAGCATAGGGAGCCCATATATTGCCTGAAAGAGACACTGGACTTGGCAGCAGCACAGAGAGCCCATATATTGCCTGAAAAACACATTGTAGTTGGCAGCAGCATAGGGAGCTCATATATTGCCTGAAAGACACACCCAGGAGTTGGCAGCAGCAGCATTAGGAGCCCATATATTGCCTGAAAAACACATTGGAGTTAGCAGCAGCATTAGGAGCCCATATTTCGCCTGAATGACACACATTGGAGTTGGCAGCAGCATTAGGAGCCCATAAATTGCCAGAAAGACACACCCAGGAGTTGGCAGCAGCAGCAGCACAGGGAGCTCATATATTGCCTGAAAGACACACATTGGAGTTGGCAGCAGCATTAGGAGCCCATATATTGCCTGAAAAACACATTGGAGTTGGCAGCAGCATTAGGAGCCCATATATTGCCTGAAAGACACACCCAGGAGTTGGCAGCAGCAGCATAGGGAGCTCATATATTGCCTGAAAGACACACATTGGAGTTGGCAGCAGCATTAGGGGCCCATATATTGCCTGAAAAACACATTGTAGTTGGCAGCAGCATTGGGAGCCCATATATTGCCTGAAAGACACACCCAGGAGTTGGCAGCAGCAGCAGCATTAGGAGACCATATATTGCCTGAAAAACACATTGGAGTTGGCAGCAGCATTAGGAGCCCATATATTGCCTGAAAAACACACTGGAGTTGGCAGCAGCTTAGGGAGCCCATATATTGCCTGAAAGACACATTGGAGTTGGCAGCAGCAGCAGCAGCATTAGGAGCCCATATATTGCCTGAAAGACACACTCTGGACTTGGCAGCAGCATAGGGAGCACATATATTGCATGAAAAACACACCCATGAGTTGGCAGCAGCATAGGGAGCTCATATATTGCCTGAAAAACACATTGGAGTTGGCAGCAGCATTAGGAGCCTATATATTGCCTGAAAGACACACATTGGAGTTGGCAGCAGCATTAGGAGCCCATTAATTGCCTGAAAGACACACCCAGGAGTTGGCAGCAGCAGCAGCAGCATAGGGAGCTCATATATTGCCTGAAAGACATACCCAGGATTTGGCAGCAGCATTAGGAGCTCATATATTGCCTTAAAAACAAATTGGAGTTGGCAGCAGCATTAGGAGCCCTTATATTGCCTGAAAGACACACCCAGGAGTTGGAAGCAGCAGCAGCATTAGGAGCCCATATATTGCCTGCAAGACACACTCTGGACTTGGCAGCAGCATAGGGAGCACATATATTGCCTGAAAAACACATTGGAGTTGGCAGCAGCATTAGGAACCCACATATTGCCTGAAAGACCCACCCAGGAGTTAGCAGCAGCATTAGGAGCCCATATATTGCCTGAAAAACACATTGGAGTTGGCAGCAGCATTAGGAGCCTATATATTGCCTGAAAGACACACATTGGAGTTGGCAGCAGCATTAGGAGCCCATTAATTGCCTGAAAGACACACCCAGGAGTTGGCAGCAGCAGCATAGGGAGCTTATATATTGCCTGAAAGACATACCCAGGATTTGGCAGCAGCATTAGGAGCTCATATATTGCCTTAAAAACACATTGGAGTTGGAAGCAGCATTAGGAGCCCTTATATTGCCTGAAAGACACACCCAGGAGTTGGCAGCAGCAGCAGCATTAGGAGCCCATATATTGCCTGCAAGACACACTCTGGACTTGGCAGCAGCATAGGGAGCACATATATTGCCTGAAAAACACATTGGAGTTGGCAGCAGCATTAGGAACCCACATATTGCCTGAAAGACCCACCCAGGAGTTGGCAGCAGCATTAGGAGCCCATATATTGCCTGAAAAACACATGGGAGGTGGCAGCAGCATAAGGAGCCCATATATTGCCTGAAAGAGACACTGGACTTGGCAGCAGCATATGGAGGCCATATATTGCCTGAAAAACACATTGTAGTTGGCATGGTCATTTCAAGTTATGACATGACCTGCTGGTTCAGGCCCTGCTCCAGGTCTTCCTGCTGCTCATAAGTAGCCTCACTATGCGGCAGCAGAAAGCTACTCATTAGCGACTGAAGACTGAGGCTGCTGCTGATGGAGCTGCTGCTCCTGCCACCCCCCGGCAGCCATGGCAGTGGAAGGTGAGCGCAGAGGTCCCCCCCCCCCGAGTCAGACCTGCGAGAGTATGGACCATGGCGCAGATAGGCATCGGCCAACTGACTACGTAGTCATGTTTTTGTAGTAGGTCAGTTTGTCTCCCCTCTTGGCGGGTTTCAAAAATGCCCCCACAAAGTGGTTCCTCAAAGGGCCTGAGCAAACGGCAGGTATCACGTATAAGCTGCCACTGGTTCACATTAAAGTTACACAGGGGAGAGTCCTTCTATCTGCTTGGATCATCAAGAAATCAGTGATGGCTTTTCTCTGTTCGTATAGTCGATCTAGCATATGTAGGGTGGAATTCCAACGGGTGGGAATATCGCAAATCAGACTATGTTGGGGGATACCGTTCTGATGCTGTAGCTCAAGAAGGGTGTGCTTGGCGGTGTAGGAGTGGCTGAAGTGCATACAAAGTTTCCTTCCCGTTGATAGGATGTCTTGCAGATGGGGGAAAGACTTCAGAAAAAGCTTGACAACTAGGTTGAACATGTGTGCCATACAGGGCGCATGGCCCAGGTTTCCTTGTCTCAGCGCAGACAAGATGTTACTCCCATTGTCAGTCACCATGGTACCCATTTCCAATTTTCGTGGAGTAAGCCATGTTTTGATTTCTTGATGAATGAATTTCAGGAGCTCCTCCCCTGTGTTCCACCGCCTGAAAAGGGAGGGACTGCAGCACTAGCAACTTGGACAGGAGCACATTTAGCTTCTGCGCCGTAGGATGAGTGGGCGCATACTGTTGTCTCTTGGACATGGCTTCGCTGATGGATTGCTGGTGGGATGAGTGACTTTTAGTAGGAGGAGCAGGAGCATCTTGAGCGGCAGAGGATGTGTATGACGCATAGCTACCTTCGGCTGAGGTGCTGGAGCTTTGGCTGGGTGAAATTGGAAGCGCCGTGACACTGGCTGACGCAGCAGGCTGGACCCCCACTTCGGAGCCCCAGTTCTCCCAGGCCGTTTTATGGTGACGCTGCATGTGTTGCCGCAGAGCCATGGTACCAACATTGAGGCCCTGTGTGATGCCCAGCGGGACACCAGCCTTCTGTAAGCAGGCAACCCCCATTCTCCACCGCCGCTTCTGCCTATAGTCAAGCCCCCGTTTGCCGGGACGCTAGGTACGCCTCACCGGACACGGTTGCCCCCAGGTCTTAATAGGCGCAAAGGATGGCTGCTTACGGTGAAGGCGATGAACCACAAGGGTATCCCGAAGCCGAGGTTGTTCACAGCTAGTAAATCCGGAGGGTGCGTCAGAGTACAGGGATGAGACAGGTGCGTAGTCAGGGGTAGCCAATGGGTCAAGCCGGGAGGTCAGAGATCGGGGGGGTATCCAGAGGGGCAGGCAGGTTCGTAGTCAGACAAAGCGGCAGGAGGTCGGTACAGGCAGCGGACAGGGATAGTCGATCAAGCCGGGTCAGGATCAGATAACAACTAACAGAATCACACCCTAATCACAAGCGACTATCACAGGCACTGAGTGCTGGGCTGACTCCATATTTATTTGGGACTCGACCAATGGCCACCCTGGGGGGGGAGTGTATGTGCTGATTGGTGTAACTTACAACACTGTGAGGCACTATCCAGGGGCTGGTCAGTCTTGGCTGCAAGGCTGATCAGCACCGGACTCCCATCAGGAGTGGAGCACTCTGCGCTGCCTGCCACTCGCAGCACAGCGCCTCCTAGTGGCGAAATGTACAGACTGCGAGACGCGCGCCTGCACAGCTAGAGAGGGGCGAGGGAGACTGCCAGAGTGACGCGCTGCGCTCCCAGCAGCAGGAGTGCCGCGTCGCTCCGCGGACGCTCGCTGCCGCCCCCCTGGCAGAGGTAAGTCCCTTACACCCTGGCCACGCTTGACCTTCTGTCTACACATCTTGCATGTGGCCAGGTTACCCTCCTGCGGATGCTTGAGGTAAAAGTGCCACACTGCCGAGTAGCTAATTTTCCCTCTGCACTAATTCACTGCTACTGCTGCCAACTCCAGGAACCCGTGCTCCACTACCTCCTGGGAAGGCAGCCTGCCGCGCAGCAAGTGGTCTACCCTGCCCCCGGCCACGTTTGGCTCCAGACATCCCAATTCTGCCACCGTGCTGACTGCCAACCCTACTGCCACTATGCTGACTGCCAACCCTACTGCCATCTTGCTGCCTCAGCTGCTGACTCTGGGGCAACCTGGGACCCTCTTCTCCTGATGATGATGAAGCCCCTTCTACACCGGGCTCCCAAGTGCGATCGGCGTCATCTTCATCATCATCATCGAGTTGTGCCTGCACGTCACTGATGTCCTCCTCGGTTTCCACAAGAGCGTGTGCTGCAGGAGACGGAATTCTCACCACACCACCTCCCACGCCACTTTCCTCCTCAGTGTTTGTCTGCCTAGCCGAAGAAGCGGCGGATGTCTCCTCCATTTCTTGGCTGGACAGTAGCTGCTGACTGTCCTCTAACACATCGTCCTCACTGAATAGTGGAGCTGAACCCAAAGCATAAGATACGGCGGCTGGAGGGGGGGGCTTAGGACAGAGGCAATGGAAGGACAGGGACTGCTCCCGGGCCATGCCAACTCAGGGTTTTGTCCGAGGAACCTACGGACTGTTGACTGGGGGTGTCAGATGTCAATTGTGATGAGGTCGATGACCACGTTAACCAATCGATGACGGCAGATGCATTGCTGGTTCGAGACACGACCGCTAGCAGATACTAGGAGATCAGGCCTCTCACCGCGACTCCTAGTGCCACTCGTCCCTAGTCTGCTGCGACCTCTGCCTGATGAATCTAGGCCTCTCCTCGGTGCACATCCTGGCATATCTCTGCCTGACTGCGTTTAGGAGGGGCAAACAATATATTACACTACACCTACAACAGTATTTTTGTACCAGCAGGTGTGTAGAAAAGTTAGATCAAAATAGGCACACACTGTAGCTAAAAGCTAATGCAAAAAGACACTGTCAGATGGTCTTACACAGGATGCCCCTGGTCAGAGTTAAATGCACCACAGGCAGTTTTAAAATGTGTTTTTTGTTCAAAATGTAAAAAAGGTAAAGATGCAGGTACTATTAAAAGCTAAGTGCTAGTATTCGGGATGCCCCCCCCCCCCCCCCCCGGTGAAAGGCAATGGGTGCTTTAAACATGTAAACCAGACTTTTTTTATGCAAAAGGTTAGGAGGCAGGTACTCTTAAAAGATAAGTGCTAGTACTGACAATGGCCCCCGGTGAAAGTCAATGGGTGCTTTAAACTTGTAAACCAGACTTGTTTTATACAAAAGGCAAAAGGTTAATAGGCAGGTACTCTTAAAAGATAAGTGCTAGCAATGACAATGGCCCCCGGTGAAAGGCAATGGATTCTTTAAACTTGTAAACCAGACTTTTTTTATACAAAAGGCAAAGGGTTAGGAGGCAGGTACTCTTAAAGGATAAGTGCTAGCACTGACAATGGCCCCTGGTGAAAGGCAATGGGTGCTTTAAACTTGTAAACCAGACTTGTTTAATACAAAAGGCAAAAGGTTAGTAGGCAGGTACTCTTAAAACATAAGTGCTAGCACTGACAATGGCCCCCGGTGAAAGGCGATGGGTGCTTTAAACTTGTAAACCAGACTTGTTTTATGCAAAAGACAAAGGGTTAGTAGACAGGTACTCTTAAAAGACACGTGCTAGTATTTGGGATGCCCCCTTCTCACATACAGAGGTGGCCTCCTTTGATTGTGGAAAAGTGACTTTGCTTATAAAAATGCAAGCAGTTAATAGACAGGTAGTCTTGAAATATTTATGCCAGTGTTTGGGATGTCCCCTCCTCACATACAGAGCAGGCCTCCCTTGATTGTGGTAAAGTGACGTTGATTATAAAATGCAAGCAGTTATTAGACAGGTAGTCTTGAAATATTAATGCTAGTGTTTGGGATGTCCCCTCCTCACATACAGAGGAGGCCTCCCTTGATTGTGGTAAAGTGACGTTGATTATAAAATGCAAGCAGTTATTAGACAGGTAGTCTTGAAATATTAATGCTAGTGTTTGGGATGCCCCCCCCCCCCCCCCCCACATACAGAGAAGGCCTCCCTTGATTGTGGTAAAGTGACGTTGATTATAAAATGCCAGCAGTTATTAGACAGGTAGTCTTGAAACATTTATGCTAGTGTTTGCTTAAAAAGTGACTTTGCTTACAAAATGCAACCAGTTATTAGACAGGGAGTCTTGAAATATTTATGCTAGTGTTGGGATGCCCCCTGCTCACATACAGAGGAAGCCTCCCTTGATTGTGGAAAAGTGACATAAATGATAAAATGCAAGCAGTTAATAGACAGGTAGTCTTGAAATATTTATGTTAGTGTTTGGGATGACACCTCCTCACATACAGAGCAGGCCTCCCTTGATTGTGGTAAAGTGATGTTGATTGTAAAATGCAAGCAGTTATTAGACATGTAGTCTTGAAATATTAATGCTAGTGTTTGGGATGCCCCCTCCTCACATACAGAGGTGGCCTCCTTTGATTGTGGAAAAGGGACTTTGCTTATAAAATGCAAGCAGTTAATAGACAGGTAGTCTTGAAATATTAATGCTAGTGTTTGGGATGCCCCCTCTTCACATACAGAGGAGGGCTCCCTTGATTGTGGTAAAGGGACGTTGATTATAAAATGCAAGCAGTTATTAGACAGGTAGTCTTGAAATATTAATGCTAGTGTTTGGGATGCCCCCCCCCCCCCCACATACAAAGAAGGCCTCCCTTGATTGTGGTAAAGTGACGTTGATTATAAAATGCCAGCAGTTAATAGACAGGTAGTCTTGAAATATTAATGCTAGTGTTTGGGATGCCCCCTCCACACATACAGAGCAGGCCTCCCTTGATTGTGGAAAAGTGACTTTGCTTATAAAATGCAAGCAGTTATTAGACAGGTAGTCTTGAAACATTTATGCTAGTGTTTGGGATGCCCCCCCCCCCGGCAAAAGGCAAATTTTGCTTAAAAAGTGACTTTGCTTACAAAATGCAACCAGTTATTAGACAGGGAGTCTTGAAATATTTATGCTAGTGTTTGGGATGCCCCCTGCTCACATACAGAGGAGGCCTCCCTTGATTGTGGAAAAGTGACATAAATTATAAAATGCAAGCAGTTAATAGACAGGTAGTCTTGAAATATTTATGCTAGTGTTTGGGATGCCCCCTGCTCACATGCAGAGGTGGCCTCCTTTGATTGTGGTAAAGTGATGTTGATTATAAAATGCAAGCAGTTATTAGACAGGTAGTCTTGAAATATTAATGCTAGTGTTTGGGATGCCCCCTCCTCCCATACAGAGGAGGCCTCCCTTGATTGTGGTAAAGTGACGTTGATTATATAATGCAAGCAGTTATTAGACAGGTAGTCTTGAAATATTAATGCTAGTGTTTGGGATGCCTCCTCCTCACATACAGAGGTGGCCTTCCTTGTTTGTGGAAAAGTGACGTTAATTATAAAATGCAAGCAGTTATTAGACAGGTAGTCTTGAAATATTTATGGTAGTGTTTGGGATGCCCCCTCCTCACATACAGAGCAGGCCTCCCTTGATTGTAGAAAAGTGAAGTTGATTATAAAATGCAAGCAGTTATTAGACAGGTAGTCTTGAAATATTTATGCTAGTGTTTGGGATGCCCCCTCCTCACATACAGAGCAGGCCTCTCTTGATTGTAGAAAAGTGAAGTTGATTATAAAATGCAAGCAGTTATTAGACAGGTAGTCTTGAAATATTTATGCTAGTGTTTGGGATGCCCCCTGCTCACATACAGAGGTTGGCTCCTTTGATTGCGGAAAAGTGACGTTAATTGTAAAATGCAAGCAGTTATTAGTCTTGAAATATTTATGCTAGCACGCTTTTTAAAGAATGGCACCAGGTAAAGGAAAAGCTAAATAGGCAGGAGTGTTATTAACACTAAATAGGCTTGAAAGCTAATGCAAACAATTTAAATTGTCCCTGTCTTTACATGTCACTGTCACAGGCTCTCTCCTTCTCTATCTGTCCCGCGCTTCTTTTGTTCCATCAATATATCTATCTAATCTATCTATCTATCTGTCTGTCCCTCGCCTCTCTCCCTGCCTGATCTGCTCTGGCCGCAATACAGTGTCAGAATGATCTTCCGCAAGATGGCCGCCATTTATATGGGGCTGTGACATCATCGGTAAGCCTGTCTGCTGATAGGTAGCATGTAACACCTACCCAGCATTCCTTGCCCCATGGGACATGTCCTGACATGTGGATCCACCATTTTAGATGGACTGTATAGCAGTAAATGGAGTTTTAAGGAAGCAATTTGAGTGATCGAATTGCGGCGATATTCGTAATGGTAACAAATGAATATTTCATGAAATTCGTAACGAATTCGGGTTCGTCAGAATCGATTCGCTCATCTCTACTAATATGCTGCCAGGCATGTACAAATCACCATCAATTATTTGTATGAAACCTCTCAAATACAAATTATACAAAGGAAATTGTGATAAGCCCCCCATCTCATGTTACCAATTTCAGAGACAAATGTGGTGAGCTTGCAATCTCATGTGCAGAGCTATTCCCACTTAACCCCAGAGAGGGGCAGTTCTTTTACAACTAAGGTCACCTCGCATTTTAGAAATGAAATTTTGTGAATTACACCTATGGGCACAGGAAACAACACCAACAACAAGTTCAGAGTTCATCATTAGTACTACAATGTGAAAGGCACTATAACATTTCACAACAAAAGTCAATAGAAGCTAAAGTTATGGCAATAGTATTAAAAAAATAGTATTAAAAAGGATAGGGAACAGCTTTGCGAGGGGCAGACAGGCTCCAGGCAGCTTCTTGGTGGATGGGACCTGGCCGGCCAGGCATCTCGACTTTCCATCTGGCATCTCGACGGAGAGGCAGCTTCTTTCTAGCTTCTCTGGGGGGGTAGTATCCGGCCATTATCTCAGTGGGGGGGGGGGGCAGTCGGAATGCAACGTGTAAGCTGAAGAACAAAGCTAATGCCAGTAACAGTGCTGGAATGGAATGGCCCAGCAGAGATGATGTCACCTTGTGATATGCACATCTTTCATCTGGCATTCATCACTACTGGAAATGAAAAGTTATGGACTCAGTGCAGGGTCAGAAAGAACCCTTACATTTACTATTTAAACCGGACCTTCACCATGATTTATTGAAAAGCCCAAACTCTTAAAAAACGGTTCCCCAGCATCTAAAATTAATATATTTTACGTTTTTAGTCACTAACTTATTATTCTTTCCCCCACTGGGCTGCAAATCTGTTCAGGAATTTAGGATACGGGCGCCGCCATCTTGACTCAGAAGCATCACACTTACTGAGGAGAGGAGAGTGGGATAAGGTACAGGGGGGCGGGTTTTAGCTGTGCTTTGCTCAGACAGAGCAGAGCTGGGGTCAAGTAAAGGTTAGCAGTCCCAGAATGCAGAGCAGCACAGTCAGGAGGCACTTTCTGTTTGCAGGCTGCCTGATAAGATGGCAGCTTCCATAAGCCGCCATCTTGGATGTTTAACCCTTTAAACGCCAGCCACGTAAATTTTACGTGGCTGCCTCTCCAACCGTTAAACGCCAGCCACGTAAAATTTACGTGCCTGACTTTCCCCATTAATAAAATAAAAAGTATAAAAAAAAATCACTTACCTGACCCCTTGTTTGGTCCGGCCGGGTCTCCTCTTCAGCCAGCGGGGCTCCGATCGCCGATCGGGGCTTCTCCGGCTGCAGGGGAGGGCCCGGAATAGGGTGCCCCCCCCCCGTTTCAGCAGCCGCCGGATTCCCTGTTAAAAAAAAAAAAAAAAAAAAATGACAGTTACTCACCTCCGCTCCCGCCGACTCCCGCCGCCTCTCCTCTTCATGGGGGGGGGCTCCGATTACCCCCCCCGGGTCTTCTGTCTTCTGGAGGGGGGCATAACAGCCCTCCCTCCGTCGCATCTTCCGATGGCGGCCGCCATCTTGGATTTTAGCCCCGCCCCTTCGGGGGCGGGGCTAATGACGTCACCGCCGGGTGTCATCGGGGCACCCGGCAGTTCTCCTCTCAGATGCCGGTGACGGCTGGGCGGAGAAGGAGGGAGGTAGGCGATCCTCCGATCGCCTGCCTCCCCCCTTCTCTGCCCAGCTGTCACCTGCATCAGATCGCCGCGGGACATTGCTTCTGAAGATCGGAGGTGAGTAAAGGTAAAATGTTTTTTTTTTTTTAATAAATATATTTGAAAACATGTGTGTTTGTTTTTATTTATACTTTTAACCCCTTGTGAACTGGTAAGGGGTCCATGACCCCTATACCAGTTCACAAGGCTTGGGGGGTGGCAAGTCACCTGCACTAGCGGGTGGCTTGCCATTAACCCCTGGCACCCCCATTACCTGCCTCCCCAAAGGCCAGGGGGGGGCAGAAGAGCCCGGGCCCACATGGGCTATGTGGGCTCGTAGGCTGCAGGGTGGGGGGGCCACATAAGCTGGCCCCCCCACTCTGTGCCTACAAGCCCCCATAGCTGGTCCCGGGCTGGTTACTGTGGGTAAGGGGGACCCCACGTCAATTTTTTTTTTGATTTTTAAGGGTTTTTAACCCTTAAAAATCAAAAAAAAATGGGGTCCGCCCCCCCTGGGAGGGGGGACCCTATGTCATTTTTTTTTTTGATTAACCCTTTGTGTTCTGTCATCCAGCAGCTATAAAAGGCTTCTAGCAAGTGAGCAGAAGCCAGTGATCGCCGAGGGACACAGTGCTCCAGGATGGATGGGAGGTGAGTACAGTGTAAAAAAAAATAAAAATTAATAAAAATTTTTTTTCTCTGCTTGTGTCTGTGTAATTATTTACATTTAACCCCTTGTGAACTGGTAAGGGGTCCATGACCCCTATACCAGTTCACAAGGCTGGGGGGATGGCAAGCCACCTGCGCTAGCGGGTGGCTTGCCATTAACCCCTGGCACCCCCATTACCTGCCTCCCCAAAGGCCAGGGGGGGGCAGAAGAGCCCGGGCCCACATAGGCTATGTGGGCTCGTAGGCTGCAGGGTGGGGGGGGCACAAAAGCTGGCCCCCCCACTCTGTGCCTACAAGCCCCCATAGCTGGTCCCGGGCTGGTTACTGTGGGTAAGGGGGACCCCACGTCAATTTTTTTTTTGATTTTTAAGGGTTTTTAACCCTTAAAAATCAAAAAAAAAATGGGGTCCGCCCCCCCTGGGAGGGGGGACCCTATGTCATTTTTTTTTTGATTAACCCTTTGTGTTCTGTCATCCAGCAGCTATAAAAGGCTTCTAGCAAGTGAGCAGAAGCCAGTGATCGCCGAGGGACACAGTGCTCCAGGATGGATGGGAGGTGAGTACAGTGTAAAAAAAAATAAAAATTAATAAAAAATTTTTTTCTCTGCTTGTGTCTGTGTAATTATTTACATTTAACCCCTTGTGAACTGGTAAGGGGTCCATGACCCCTATACCAGTTCACAAGGCTGGGGGGATGGCAAGCCACCTGCGCTAGCGGGTGGCTTGCCATTAACCCCTGGCACCCCCATTACCTGCCTCCCCAAAGGCCAGGGGGGGGCAGAAGAGCCCGGGCCCACATAGGCTATGTGGGCTCGTAGGCTGCAGGGTGGGGGGGGCACAAAAGCTGGCCCCCCCACTCTGTGCCTACAAGCCCCCATAGCTGGTCCCGGGCTGGTTACTGTGGGTAAGGGGGACCCCACGTCAATTTTTTTTTTGATTTTTAAGGGTTTTTAACCCTTAAAAATCAAAAAAAAAATGGGGTCCGCCCCCCCTGGGAGGGGGGACCCTATGTCATTTTTTTTTTGATTAACCCTTTGTGTTCTGTCATCCAGCAGCTATAAAAGGCTTCTAGCAAGTGAGCAGAAGCCAGTGATCGCCGAGGGACACAGTGCTCCAGGATGGATGGGAGGTGAGTACAGTGTAAAAAAAAATAAAAATTAATAAAATTTTTTTTTCTCTGCTTGTGTCTGTGTAATTATTTACATTTAACCCCTTGTGAACTGGTAAGGGGTCCATGACCCCTATACCAGTTCACAAGGCTGGGGGGATGGCAAGCCACCTGCGCTAGCGGGTGGCTTGCCATTAACCCCCGGCACCCCCATTACCTGCCTCCCCAAAGGCCAGGGGGGGGCAGAAGAGCCCGGGCCCACATGGGCTATGTGGGCTCGTAGGCTGCAGGGTGGGGGGGCCACAAAAGCTGGCCCCCCCACTCTGTGCCTACAAGCCCCCATAGCTGGTCCCGGGCTGGTTACTGTGGGTAAGGGGGACCCCACGTCATTTTTTTTTTGATTTTTAAGGGTTTTTAACCCTTAAAAATCAAAAAAAAAAATGGGGTCTCCCTCCCCTGGGAGGGGGGACCCTATGTCATTTTTTTTCTCGATTTAACCCTTTGTAGTGTGGATGGTTTTTGTGTTTTTTTTTGTGAATGTTATAAAATACTTGTTTCAGTTAGGGGGGGTCTCCTGGGCAGGAACGGGGGGCTACCGATAAATATGTGGTACCGTTCTAATCGGTAGAAATGGGGCTTTCACATGCAATATGATTTTCCTTAATAAAATACATTTTTTATTTAAAATAAAGGAGTCAATTTTCTAAAAAAAAAATTTTATTTATTTATTTTTTTTTTCACTTAATAATATTGTAAAAAAAAAAAAAAAAATTACAAACAAGACATTTCATGTTAAAGTCTAAACTCTGCTGCAAAAAAAAAAATATATAATTTTTCTGAAAGTTCCAGCAAAAATGGCGCAAAACATGTCGCAAAACATGACGCAAAATGGGGAAAAATGGCCTGTCAACAGAGGGTGACAAAATCTCAAGTAGGCTGGCAATTAAAAGGGTTAATAGTACCTATGCATGTTGGGTATTGTTCTGTTCGGGGGACCTTGCGCTTTCAGACTTAGCTTGTTTTTTCTGGTTTGCATATTTATATTTTAGGAAAAGGTGTTTTTTATTCAGCTTTTTTATAAATTTTTTAGGGAAACCCTGCGCAACCAAAGAATTCTTTGAGGAATTAATTCCAGAAAGATAAGCACACTACAGCAAGCTGGGTACCCTTAGAAAGCTTAACGTGTGTACTTTCAGGGAATATATGGTTTATGGGGGATATTCCAAATGTAAAGGGTTGTTTTGGTTGAAAAATCGCAAGGTGCGCACTTTGTCTGCAGAGCTGAAATTTTCAAGTAAAATTACCGTTACGCACATGCTTTACTTTGGGGTGTTTGGCAACTCTTCCCTTGACAGAAGCTATGCATGTTGGGTATCGTTCTGTTCGGGAGATGTTGCTTTTTCAGATTAAACTTGATTTTTCTTGTTTGTATATAGTTTTTTTAGGAAAATGTGGCTTTGATTCTGCTTTTTTATCCTTTTTTTAGGGAAACTCTTTGCAACCAAAGATTACGTTGAGGGATTACTTCCAGAAAACTATGGCCACATCCACAAGCCTGGTACGCCTAGAAAGCCTGAGGTGTGTACTTCCAGAGAATATATAGTTTGTTGGGGGTATTTTAAATGTAAAGGGTTGTTTTTCTGGAAAAACCGCAAGGTGCGCATATTGCATAGCATAGTTGTATTTTATCTGAAAATCTCCTAAAGCGCTGTTTCAGTTTGGGGGAGTCTCCTGGGCAGGAAAGGGTGTCTACCTATACATATGTGGTACCGCTGTAACCGGGAGAAATTGGGATTTCACACGCAATAAGATTTTATTGACAAACTTACATTTTTTATTCCAAAAAAAACTACAATATGTAAAAATTTTTTTTTTTTTTTTTTTTTGCACATATTTCACCCAAAAATATTAAGAATACACCTAACAAATGACAAACAAGACATTTCATGTTAAAGCCCAGACTATGCTGAAAAAAACAATATATCATTTTCCTGGGAAATCCCTGGAAATCCCCTCAAAAATCACAGTTGAACAAGGGGAGCGCAAAATAGTGCAAAATGGTCTGGCAACAAAGGGTGACAAAATCTCAAGGTAGGCTGGCGGTTAAAGGGTTAAAGGCTCATAACATGCAGTAGATGCAGGTAGGATGATTTTTAATGTGGCCAATCTGTATGTACAGGGTGTGGGAAACATATAAGATAGACTTTTATTTAGAGTGAAGGCCCGCTTTAAGGTTGGACGTGTCACTTGTCACTGGATAGCAAGGCAGCAGGTAATTTTGTTTTTGTTTTTTTTACCTATTACAGGGAAAATTCTATCGTCATGAAACCCTAGAAATTTGGATTTGTGCTGAATTGATTTTTCTCTGAAATGTTCAGCAAATTCAAATTCAGACAAATTGGTTTGCTAATCTTTAAACATAATCTAATTCTGGGACTTGCTTGTAGACCTGTCAGAGAAAGTCAACACAATCTAGTTCTGAGTCTTGCTTGTAGACTTGTAGGCGCAACTAACTCTTGTTCTAGATATTGTTGTTTGAGAAAGACAACATGATCAAGTTCTAGGCCTTGCTTGCAGACATATTTGAAAGAGGCAAGACAGCCTAGGTCGTATTTGAGAAAGTAATGCAATCTATTATAACTGATGTGAAAAGCCTGAAAAAGTTGTTTAGTGTGCAGCAATAGCGCACAGGGCGGAGTTAGCATGAATACTGCTGCTGGCAGCTGTGCAGTATTTCTATGCCCACCACCAGGTGAACATGCTAAATGGCAGAACCAAGTGAGCATATTTTTTACTTCCTAAAGGGACTGAGCACCAGTGAAGAGGGCTGGAAGTGGTATCACTTTTCACTTTGCATAGGTCTATAGGATCCTCCAGTGGGCAAGTCCCAGACTGGTGGTCACATCCAGCCTACCATTCTGTTGTTAAGCTGGGGGAGTGCTTGCAGAAGAGAAATCTGTCAAAGTTGCCAAAGGTAGTAAACTATGACTCTACTATTTTAAAAGTTTAGGCTGCAATCATTTGTCTAAAACTATTGCTATCTAAGTGATACTAAGGGCTTAATAGCTTAGCCTAATTACTAGAAATTGTATCTTTGTACTTTTGGGCAAGTACAAAAAAAACTATTGCTACCAATAAGCACATTAAACTAAATTAAAGCCGTTGTTAACAGTACTCTGTCCATTTAATTATTGTGCTTATGTATATCACACAAAAGACAAAATATTTAGCTAATGCAGACAGAACAGGAATCTCCCTGGTTGATCTACAAACAACTTATAGGCCGATAGAGCATTTGGATTATGGCAACATCCTGCAAGTCCACTATAGTGGTCAGCGACTCCATGGGCTTCATACTTGCATACTGTTATTGAAAGATGTACTGCCTATAGGACTGTGAATATTGAATTAAATAAACAGAAGTGAAAAGGTAAAGAGATAATGGCTCAATAGGAGGCATATGGACTAAATAAAGCTAAAGCAGTGTGCATAATTCATCTTAATACAGTTCACTCCGGGTATCTTATTACCTACAAACATGCAAATCGTCCATTTCTTCCAGCTGGTAATATCATCTAAAATAACTAATTTTCTCAAAGGATTTAAAATGACTCGATGAAATTAGTAAGTGCATGCTGAGACAATCAATGCACAACTGCTGTTCTATTCCAGAAAAATATCATCACTCTGTCATCTCTTATCACACTTTGATGAACTTTAAAAGAGACAGACAGCTTGTGAATGCTACTGGCTCCTGTTGCTCAAAGTTAGGTACAGACATACAATAAAACAGAGAATACAGACCATTACACGATCATCCAGTTCAAAGACAATATCATTCTATAAATCAAAGTAAGACTGTTGGATCGTGTTTTTTTAATAATGCTCATCTGCCCTTCTATTGCCTACATCCAACACTGTCCCAGAGCCAGCTCAGTGCTATTAGCTCTGGTGCAGTTGCAAGTACTAAACAAGTACACGTTGAGCTGTGGTTTGTCCGTGTTGTGCACCGCTTCATTCAGTCAGTATGAGAGCCTCTCTTTATGACAGGTTTCCCTCAAATATCAGGAGTCATGAAGGATAATTTGCTATATTTTTGCAAACTATAATTGAACAATCTGTGCTATTCGACCAACTTTATTTGATGTCTGCACCCAGCTTAATTAAAAACTGGCAATGTACACTGGAGGCTATAAGCTAAAAAAACATCAGTAATTATTTTATCACAAATGGGAGTTTTTTTTCTTACTCTGCACGTTTAGCAACATTTCATTTTCTCTTCCACAGTAACAATGCCTGAAGCTATTCTTCTGTCTGATGATATTAGGTATCCGTTTCATTAAATTGATTTTGGATTTTCAAAGATTTTTGTGGTTTCAGCAATGTGAATAATGCCAAAAATAAACAACAGCTTATAAATATATTTTTTTTTACAATACATATAGATTGAATCTAATTTCTTCAGTTTAGTATATTTTAAGCCTCCCACCTCATTCCACTTGGTATGAATAAATAAAAAGCCATTTCAAAGCACCTGAAATTCTCTGATTGTAAATATCTCATGTATTCTAGGCAAAACTGATTTTTTTGCTTCAGTTTCTGGGCTTGTGTCTGATCTGGGAAGGGCATGTTATGGTGCAGCTTTATGAGTCTTAAACATGCTGTGGTCAGAGATAGTTGTGGGACTACTTAAGCTTGCTGTGCTCGCTCAAACTGAGAGCACCATCGGACAAAATGGCTATAGGACCACTTTTTTGTGTGGTCCTGGAGGAATAAAGTCTAAAAAAGGCAAAAGTAAACTTTGGAGCCTTGCCACAGCTTCTGCCCTGCGCTGCTAGTGGATGCTGGGCACCGGGTCTGGCAGCAGTACACACAGGTGTTAAGACAGCCAGGATTAGCAGCCTTGGAGTGACCAGCCGGGGCACCACTATTATTTGGTAGTTGTCAGAGGGCCACATAAAAAAGCTTGAAGGGCTGCTTCTGGACCCAGGGCCTCGAGCATGACACATGTGCTGTATGACCATGGCTACAATGCATACAATTCTGGAATCAAATCTGAACAGTAACACCAGCAAAGAACATGAAAATGATAAATCTGTCCACATTTGACAAAGTAGATCTAGCTGACTGTTAAGTGTAGTATTCATATCTCCAACATGCTTAGTGTCCGACACGTGGGTGAGAAATGTGCTAAACTGAGCTGATTATTTGGCCACCTGCTCAACAGCCTTTGTAAGTATGAAGCTGGATATAGCAGCCTAACAATTTGCTGACTGGTGGATGAGCTGAGCTAGACTCAAAGTACTGTAAAGCAGAATATACATATGTAAAATGCAGCCACCCTATGCTATATCAGCTATGTCTAAGTGCTGTTTCTACATATACTAATCCTCAACTTCGTATACTGATCCTCAATTCCAGTTTTATCACTGAAGACAAGAAATTGTTTTAAAAAAAAATGTATGCCTCTAGTCGAGACTGAAAAGGTTGTTAGGAGGAGAAAAAGTAATTGCCTTAGCAGTCAGAAGTGGGAGTAAACAGCACAAGGTAAACACAAGGTATACATGCTCAGAAACATACATGAAGAGCCTGTGTTGTAGTTCGGGACATTAGCTCTTGAGGGTGGCTTTATCATGCTATTGGCTATCATCATGTCAGACTCACAATAAACAAACTCAAGTATCCCACGTGCCACTAAATCACGCAGGTGGTGATGTTTTACATCAATGTGCTTAGTCCTTGCACTGAAATGAGCACTGCTGACAAGTTTAATACATCCTTGGCTGTCTTGATAGATAACGGAGTCAGTATTTACTGAAATCTTCCATAAGTTGTTTCAGCCAGATTACTTCTTGACTTGCATGAGCAGCAGATATATATTCTGCTTCTGTTGAAGACATAACTGACACCTGTGTTCTGCTGGACCAAGAAACTGAAGTTTCTCCTAACTTGAACCATTTCTTGATTTCCAATCACTTGAATCTCTGCATCTACATAACCCATGAGAGTCAAATCTCCTGATGCAGATATCTTAGCCTTTGAGCCTTTGAGTTTATTTAAGATATTGTAGCAGTCCGGTCTCTTTGGTGTGGCTTGCTTACACGTCTACAGAAAATACCAACTGAGGCTGCGATACCTGGGCAAATAGTAGTTGATACGTACAAAAATTTCCCTTTTTCATACCTCTGGATTAGTTTCAAAGTGCTGATTGAGAACTTCACCTAGTTTTGCAATTTATCTTCCTTCTTGATGGGCCATCATCATCTACATATAGAGGAACATAAGTCAATTTCTCTGCTTCATATTTTGTGTATAAACATGAATCAGCTTGAGATCTTTGAAATCCTTCATCAATCAAGAATTCTGTTCCATGCTGTTGCCGACTGTTTAAGACCATAGAGAGATTTTTGCATTTTACAAACAGCATGTTCTTACCTCTTATTAGTATAGCCTTCAGGTTGAGTAATGTACACCTCTTCTTCATTGTTGCCATTTAGAAAGGCAGTTTTGATGTCATCTGCTGAACAGCAGCTACAGTCCTTAAAGTTCTGAATGTGATTTGCTTAGCAACTGGTGAAAATGTAGCATCATAATCTTCACCATATTTTTGCGAGTATCGCTTGGCAACTTATCTTGCCTTAAACCAGTACACTCTACCTTCTGAGTCATACTAGTAGTTGAAGACCAATTTACATCCAATTGATTGCTTGCCTTGTGTTAGCTCAGTAGGCTTCTGTGTCTGAAGTTGGTGAAGAGACAGCTTTAATCCACTTCTGCTTCTCGTTGACAGGCAGTTGTTGCATTTGCAACAACCTGTGTCTCCGGTTCTGGAAGTGTTCTGACCATATAAGAAAGTCACTTAGCTGTTGTTCAGCTAGCTTCCTTGTAGCTCCTGGGTGTCTATGACCAAGACGTCTGTGACATACATGCATACAGTTTTTATGCAGATCTTGTCTAGCACATTACACACTTTCTTTGCAGTTGAGCTAATAAAGTTCACCTTTAATTGTCCCTTCTGCTAGAGTATGTCCTTCTTTTGAAATTATGCATCTGCCATCCTTAAAAGTAAATTCATTCCCCTGTTCAGTCTAAGCTCTCACTTAGCTTAGACTGATACAGTTTTCTCATGATATAGAGCTTATTGCTGAGGTTTGAGCTTTCATGCACTTCATCTTTCATGTAACTTATCCTACATCTCCTTTGCGGGGGCACACTTGCATATATGCACAATCTGATTATCATCTATGCTAAGGGAGATAGTGCCCTGTGCTTTCTGATTCCTTTCTAGTGGATTAGGCATAGGACAGGCATGGACGCTGGACTCTATCACATCTGTGATTGGATCACAGGCAGACACCTGTGCTAAAAGGGAGAAGAAGATGAAGTCTATGCTCTATGAATGGTGCAGCATTTTTTAAAAACTGTAGCATTGTTCTGGTGCATAGTTCTTGCAATATAGTCAGTTTAGTATCTATAGTGCAGACTAGACTTAGGCCCTTATTCAAGAAGGGATAGCGTCAGGTAGTGGCTGGTTAATGACAGGTAGCGACACTGGTGCACGCCGGACACGGCACGCAATTACACATTTATCAAGCAGAATCTGTTTAGCGACTGGGATAGCGCCATGTAGCGTCTGATTCATCATTTTCACAGCCTCAGCGAACAGCGTCAGCGTTCAGCCTTGCACAGCACCAGGTATGACCTCACGCTACCTGTCATTCATTTTCTGTTTCATTTTTTATATATTTCCTCAGAAATGACATTACAGGTCTGGCATTAAAGTGTTCATGTTACAATGTTGTTACAATGTAATTCCATATGTTTTCGCTTTGTTACTAGTTGATAGATGCTTGAAAACACACTTTAAACACACCGCCTCCTGCGCTCTGGGCTTCAAACAAGTATTTTTCAGCGCCAGAGATTTGTGAGGCTGTTTTTTTGCTGAATATGGTGTGAGTCGGCTAACATGCGCTCCCATACAGCGCTGTACTGGTCAAATAGCGACTCCTCACAATGTATTCAACATTACTGAACAGCAACTGAGTCGCTATAAACTAGCGACCCACTGCCGAGCACAGCGACTACTAGCGGGCGCTCTGAAAATGCCTGCTGCAGATGCTCATCTGTCGCTACCTGCCGCTAATGATGAATCAACCTCTTAATATCTCATCTGAACCATTTACCACTCAGCCCTTCTTCCAGGTTTACATCTCCACTACTTGGCGTTTGATGCATTTCAAACAGCACACCACTTGTCCTCCAAGTGAAGTAAGGTCTGTCCCATGATCTAATGATTGTTTTTAGCTATGTAGTCATAGGGCACATCATGTACTCCTCATTTAACACATAAGACAAAATCACAATCCAGAAGTAATTTAGCAGCAGAAAGAATAACCACTACTATTTATCCAAGCTGAGTAAAGTAAGGGGCATTGAACTTTAATATAAATGATCGATCATATGGACCTGACACACACCTTTTTCCAGCTTTCCAGATCAGGCCAGCTAAAGTTTACTCAGTCAAAATCTCATCCCTGAGGCAGTGATTGGTTATACCCTGGCTGGCGTGAGGCATTTCCAAGTGTGGTTACCTCCCTGGGTGTTTAGCTTCTGCACCGAGGTGATATAGATGTATTGTGTCCTTCTAGATGTCTTCTCATATATGTTTTAGTATTAATTTGGTTATTCATTGCAAATCAGGGGTGATATGTAGTGCACAGGTAGTCACTTTAATTTTCCCCCTATTTAATGAATAACGTTGCCCTGATAACTGTATTTATTCACAGGGTTATTTCCTGTAATTAGCTACCTCTTGGAGCACATTACAAGTTCCACACCAGGAACCCAATTTGAAGGTGTTATTCGAAGGTGTTACATAATCAGAAAAAGCCAGCACCGCCTCACCCAAAGTCAGAGCAGTGGCAGGCAAAGTGCTAGGGCAAGCCACACCAGTTCCGCCATAGTGCTAGGGCAAGCCAGAAAAATGGCAAAGTGTTACGGCGAACACCCATAGCCAGTACACAGGGAGATGATGGGCAATCTTATGTTGGCCACCACTGGTGGTGGGGCATCCTGAGCGGCGCATTTAATGATGCCCAATGTATGGTCAGATCATTTTGCTCAGCTCTATGAATGCAGTTCTAGAGCCACACCCAAAGCTGTCAAGTCATACCTGTGGGGCACCATCATCAGGCAAGTTAATAGTTTGCTGACATGAAATATTCTGTGAGAAAAATGATCAACAATAGGCAACAAGGGTAAGGGACAGTAGGCTATTGGTGATGTTGATGTGGGTCCTGACCTTTGCATGCCTACATCCTTTCTGTAACATTTCAGCTTGCAAACCTGAGGCGTAGGCATAATTTGGGTGGTTGTGTTCATTTTGATGTCTGCCTCATTTCAATGGCCAAGTTCGTGATGCCAGCAGGTCCTAAATGTTGTGGCTGGACCACAAAAGGCCAATTGTGGAATAGCAGGTTGGTTATGGAAGGACGAACTCCAACAACATATTGATATATGCAAAAAAATGGGTTATTAATTCAATCTAGTGCACATTACAAGTCAGAGGCAATGCACAAAAGATTTATAATTGAAAGTTTACAGATTGAAAATAATCCTGCAATTTCTTAACTATTTATAATGCCAGTCAGAAAGATATACATATAGAGGAGCCTTGTGCTTCAGCAAAACCTTATACATATAAAGAGATAATCACGTAGTGATAATAAGAACCATGCAAAGTTATAGCACAAAGTGACCTATGTAATCCAGAAACATTTCAGTATACATCATATAGAGCAATAAATGAAGCAAAGGTGTTCAAAAAAGAGACCAGGCTTACAGGTAGTTAGGCAGGGTGGACAGCTTAGAAACCCTAGACGTTTTGCTTTAGTACCTTTCTCAAACGGGAAAGGTACTAAACCAAAAAGTACTAAACCAAAACGTCGAGGGTTACTAAGCTGTATGAGTATGAAGCAGCTGAATTGGGGTCATGAGCCATGGAAGCAGTGGGTAGCTGCAAAAAAAGAGAATATTAGCACCATACATTATACAAAATGTATCACCTGAAACAATAAAATAGTATTAAAAATAACAAAAATGGAAGAGGGGAGACAGGGGATGCATCCATAAATACACAAGTTAGTAATGAGCAAAAAAAAAAAAAACACAATAAAGGGCTATTAATGATAACACTTACCAAGTAGCCACCCGCCAGGCCACTTTCCAGACTCAAAACAACCATAGAGGCTGGAATTCCGAAGGATGTATGTGTCATGGATGAAGCGGGGAAATCCAGCCATCACGCTCATAAAAGTCAGGAGCCTCTACACATTGGACATTGACGGAATGTCCCATTTTACAGTTCCTGCACAAAAGACACAATGCACACCGGTCAACAGCAAAACAACATTCAAGCACACCTACACTGACAGAACAGATGCTAAGCAAAATGAGAAACCACTGGTTATGCTGCCTTCTATGGATGAGTAAGAAAAAGACAGATTGTGTAAAGGTGGGAGGTCATAACTTGTGTGAGAATTGCTCATTAACATTCCCTTACTTTAAAGTGAAGCAGCTACAGGAAACAATGAGCTACCTGTTGAAAGGGGAGACTGAGGTCCGCTTTACAGCAGCCAATACAATGCAAGGGCCAAGACTAATTATAGGGAAGCTAGATTACAAATAACATTGCATGGAATGAAGGAGACAAAGGGAAAACAAAGACATACCTGTAGAGATACTCATCGGAGGCACCAGCACCGCGTGAGTGCAGTCGATCCCACCCATGATGTATGCATATCTACCAGCTTGTAAGATCCCAACTTGACTGCATTCCAGCCTACCATAGTGTCAGGGGAACAGATATACTTGTCCACCAAGACAGCCGCATGCCATCAAGAAATGTATTAAGGGTGTGGCTGAGCGTAGACTGGGACATGCCTACACAGCGGGCGCCCAGCCTCTGGAATGAGCCATTCGCCAACCATGGAACTCCCATCAGGAAATACAGCCTGTATGTGAAGCCTGAAAAAACCCTCTTTATAGGACGAATCATACCTAATCAAGGCTGTGAATCATGCGCAAGCCCATACTAATCAAGTGTTATACAATTCAACACAAAAACAACACAAGGAGAATACGATATAGACACGATAGCAAAAAGGCTTAAATACACTTACACAAATGCTAATATGTCCAAAAATACACACATACAAAGAGAACCCCTGTTAAGCACCACCCAATCCAATCAGTAAATGAAGGGGAGATGTGTGCAGAAAAAACCTCTATAACTTCAATTGGTACAACCAAACACAAAAGACCCCTGTGGCTCCAGTAATCCACAGATTAATTAAGTTATACAGGCCGCACCACCCTCACCCACCCTCACCCCAAAAATCAATCAGTAATCAAGATATCCATTATTGATATTTATTCATGATACTCACTTAAAAAACACACACATTAAATCATCACAACATACATTTAAAATACATATAAATGAATCAGACTCAGCAGGAGTGCCCTATATGACCCATTATATACATACTGTCCCCCAATGACAAATTGAGCACACTTCAAGCTCAATTTAAAGTGCAAGATAAAGTGGCCAGTGCAAATTTAAAATACTAAATAAAGTGGCCAGTGCAATATATGATTCTATATACAAAAAACTTAAACAAACAAACAAACAAATACCTCTGTGCAAATGTGATCACCTCCTGCTGAGAGAGCATACGTTCACCCACGCGTTCCGTGACACAGGGTCACTTTCTCAAGGTGTCCAAAAATACACACCATAAGCTCAAAAATGGACCAGATAATACAAAAATGGTACACATGAGCACACTTTTTCATGTGTAAGTACGTTTAAGAAAGGCTGTGAATCGAACTTAAAAAAAAAACTAAATATGAAAATATAAATGTGGAAACACAACCAAACAACCCAAAAACCAAGTTTAGGTTATCTAACTGTCTATAGTGTAAAAAACACAACCCTACATGAATTAACCCAGAAATTATACAAACATAAATTCCTCATTCCATCTCTGTGGAACCTTCATGCCCAAAGAAAAGATCCAATGTGTCTCCTTTTGTGTCAGGACACATTCAAGATCGCTGCCCCGTATCCCAAGGTGGACTTTCTCTATCACTGTAACTGCTGAGCCACAGAAATGAACCCAATGCTTAATTCTATATTGTTCCACAACACGTTGTAAATCTCTTCTCTGTCCGTGAATTTCTCTCAGCTAGGCATATGTTCAACAAATGTTTTTGTATATGTCTATTTGCCTGTTTAACCACGTACATGATCCCACAAACCACACTACTTGATTTACAATTATTGTATTGTAAAATTATTGTATTGTAAATGTACCATTCCTTCTCTCTCACTTTCCTGCTTATTTCTGTTAATATATTTTATTCTTCCTTTGTTTTTGTCATTCATTATTTCTCTTTATTTGGTCTTTATTTGTTTCTTTCAATGTATTTGTTATATTTCTTTCCATCTATTTTTTTGTCATTCCTTTCCTACCTTTCTTCCCTGCTTTAATGTTTCTGTCATTTCTTCTATTCTTTCATTCTTTCTTTTTGTCATTCCTTCATTTATTTTTGTATCTTTCTATTCTTTGGCAGTATAGACGCAACTTTATCATCATGTATGGGGTATCATACCGCAAGGGGCCTTTCAGACTCTATCACCCAAGGACCCGCATAAACCTGGAGCCGCCCCTGCTCCAAATATATCCATTGCTCCATTGCTTTGTACTGTATTGTTCTAAAATGGGGCTCTAGCAGATCTAGCAGGTGGATTGATAGGCAGGGGGATAGATAGATAGATAGATAGATAGATAGATAGATAGGCAGTGGGCTATGTAGACAACAAATAGGCAGATGGCTGAATAGATAGGCAGAGGGATAGATAGATAGATAGATAGATAGATAGATAGCTAGATAGATAGATAGATAGATAGATAGGCAGTGGGCTATGTAGACAAATGGGCAGATGGCTGGATAGATATGCAGAGGGATAGATAGATAGATAGATAGATAGATAGATAGATAGATAGATGATAGATAGATAGATAGGCAGTGGGCTATGAAGAAAATGGGCAGATGGCTGGATAGATATGCAGAGGGATAGATAGATAGATAGATAGATAGATAGATAGATAGATAGATAGATAGATAGGCAGAGGGCTATGTAGACAAATGGGCAGATGGCTGGATAGATATGCAGAGGGATAGATAGATAGATAGATAGATAGATAGATAGATAGATAGATAGATGATAGATAGATAGATAGGCAGTGGGCTATGAAGAAAATGGGCAGATGGCTGGATAGATATGCAGAGGGATAGATAGATAGATAGATAGATAGATAGATAGATAGGCAGAGGGCTAGATATATAGCTAGATAGATAGGCAGAGGGCTAGATAGATAGGCAGAGGGCTAGATAGATAGGTAGGCAGATGACGAAATATATAGACAGAGGGATAGATAGATTATAGATAGATAGATAGATAGATAGATAGATAGATAGATAGATAGATAGGCAGAGGGATAGATAGATAGATAGATAGATAGATAGATAGATAGATAGATAGATAGATAGATAGACAGACAGTGGGCTATGTAGACAAATAGGCAGATGGCTCAATAGATAGGCAGAGGGATAGATAGATAGATAGATAGATAGATAGATAGATAGATAGATAGACAGACAGATAGCCCAGCCAACACCATCCCTCCCCAGCAGCCTACCCAGATGAGGGGGGCAGTACAGCCACCCCATCCCTCTGAAACTAGGCTTTTTTTTGGGGGGGGGGGTAGGACTTTTTTCTTGAGGTAGGGCTTATTTTCGGTGGTAAGGCTTATATTTTAAAGCAAATTGCTCTAAGGCTTATTTTCAGGGTAGGGCTTATTTTCGGGGAAACGCAGTAAATACAGATTATAGGACTTACTGCAGGCTAACAGGGTTTAAATGCTGGCCTCTATTAAAATGTGTCTATGTAATACTGAAACACACTACATGCAGAATGAAAGCACGTCCTTAGAGCATCTGTGTTCAAAGATATGAAAATAGTAATTTATATGGACCCCGAGCAAGGAATTTGTGGGAAAACTAAGTGATGTAATCCTAAAAACGGCTAAAAGCCCAATGTGCGAGTGGAAATGATTTTAATATTTTATTAAGTCATTAACCTTCATAATAGCAAGTTGGACAAGAAATTCAGTTATAATGGACATTATGCTGTTTTTACCTAGATGACCATATTGCAAAGTAATCCAAACTCCCATCCCAGAGACTCCTGGGAATGTGGGTAATAGACAAATGGAGACAGAATTTTTTAATGATTACCAATAATAAGTACAAAATTAGAGCATTTATTTATTAATGAACTGGTATCATTCTGGAAACTGTTCATGATTGAATCTGTTAACCCCTGCCCTTCCCACATTAGATCTGCATCACAATACATACATACATAAATAAGTGTGTTTGTGTGTGTGTGTGTGTGTGTGTGTGTGTGTGTGTGTGAGAGAGAGAGAGAGAGAGAGAGGATGTTATCAAAGAGCAAAAATTATTTTGTCAGACCATGCTTCAAGTCAAGTCAAGTTTATTGGTCATATATATAGCATGTCATGCAGTTGAGCTGCAGTTTGAAATGTTTTCTGCGAAGTTCACGCCAACATGCTTAAATTCACACACATTCTCCACCAGTGTACCAGGAATTTTAAGCGGTTGGAGCTCTTCTTCCTTTCTTTCCTGAAGTTACCATAATCTCATTAGTTTAGCTCACATTCAACTGGAGGTGGTTCCCTTGGCACCATGCTTCTAGTTTGTTACTTCCGCCAGGTAGGCCTTCTTATTGTTTTCGGAGTTTAGGCCCACCACAATGGTGTCATCAGCAAACTTGGGGGAGTCTGGCCATGCAGTCATGTGTATAGAGTGAATAGAACAGTGGACATAGCACATAGACCAGAGGGGATCGTTTTTTTTTTTTTTACAAACAGTCAGCAATTTGGTTGCTCTGCATCGATAGAATATTTAATCATATTGGTCTTTTATGATGTTAGAGCTAATTTGCTTACTCGTTTTTAATATATATGCTGTTTTTTTTTTCTTTTTTTGTCTTCCAGAACTTTCCCAGAGCCCCTTCCCCAAACCCCTCAACCATTTGTTTTTTTTTTTACGTGCAGATCTTATTCATATTGATTCCAACCTTATTTTAACTAGTCTAGTCCCCCCTCTGTTATTCTTCTTAAATCGATATAATGACTTTGTCATGTTAGTAGTGCTATTGTTCCATTGGTCATGTTATTAGTCCATATTAGATTTTCACTGCCTGAACTATTTATAAACCTTCTTCTAATCCCTTTCCATAATTGAGGTCTGTGGCTAAGGTAATTTAATTCTTTATTTGTTGGATCATGTGCCGTTTCCACTCTTTAAGGTCTAGAAGTTCAGGTTCTCTCCATCTAATTATTATGCTCTTTCTTGTGATCCATATAATTAGGGAGATCAGTCTCTCTTCTCTTTGGGATGGTGTGTTATTGTTGCACTGGCTAATTCGGGAGTATGAAGGAATAAGAAGAGCCTCCTTAGCTGTATTCTTTGTAACTACTTTTTTTATTGTTTGTATGATTTGATTAGTATTAATCCAAATAGGTTTTATGAGTCCACACTCCCACCGTAAGTTTTTAATCGTAGCCTGGAATTCTTTGCACCACCAGCAGTCATACTTCCTAAAACTTTAGTTATAGCCTGAGGTATAGTAATATCTAGACCAGTATTTTAGGCTAAATATTTTGAGTGCTGGAGATTTTATGTTATTGATGGAACTGAATATGTTTTCCTTTTTTTTTGTCTAATCTCTACTCCGAAATAATTTTCCCATTTTTTTATACATCTTATTTCCTGTGTTTGTTGGAGAGTTTTAGGATTGAGTAGTAGTGAGAGAGTGGTTTGGATGTTTATTCCCTTTTTAGGAAAATTCGTTGTATTTCCATTGGGGTGAAGGGTGTCTTGGGTAGGTTAAAGTTTTTTTTTTTTTTTTCATGTGTTCTAGTATTGTTACCTTTGCCTTGACTTGTGTGGCTTTCCATAAATGATAGACTCTAAGGTCAGTATCTTCTTCTATTCCCAAGTCACTTGGCACCCATTTTCCGGTGTTAGCATTGTCAAGGGGTTTCATTGTGTCCGGGAATGGAAAGTAGCTTCCTTAAGGTTTCTAATATGGCAATAACGATCGGGTGTTTTGATGACTGCTTGATAGAGTGTAGTAATTGAGGGTCTAGTGTTAGACCTGAGGGGATCCTGTGCTGAAGATTAGGGGTTTGATAAGTTAATTTTACTACTTGGGGTCTACTAGCTAATAAGTTTATAATCCATTGGCACAGAGAAAGGCTGAGCCCTAAGTGTTCCTTTTTGATGGTAAGTATTTAGAAGATTATGGTATTGAAAGCAGAACTGTCACAGTGCGCATGCGTGCGGAGCCGCAATGGACACTTTGAGACCTTCCCCCCCAACTTTCAGGCGGATCTGTGCTGGTGAGTGGAGGACCCGTCGGGGGATAAGTGAAGCCAGAAAGCCGGCCCCGGTGCCATTTTAAGATCGCAGGCCGCAGCTCTCTGCCTCATGCTGTGGTCCTGCTTAGGTGCCTAGCGTGCCCACCCGCCCTCCCACACTGCTGTGCCCCATCTTCCCTCACCACAAGCCCTCTGCCAAATAAGGTGAATGCGGATGGAAAGGATCACCCCCGCACCCAGCTGACAGCATCAGGCAAAGCACATGTCTTAAAGGGCCAGCGCACCCCTTCTTACCACCTGATTATTTTGATCCCAAGATCAGTCCGATAAGTTCTGGACCAGGTGTGGAAGCACACCCCCCAGCTAGCACACTTCGTTTGCTTCCTTGGTCGTGTCCAATCAGCTATAACCTCCAGCATCGCAGCCAGACATCCCCACATGTCAGTTCCTAACGCTTCCCAGAGCGACCCTCATAATACGTCAGATCTCCTTCCAGAAGATGAATCCTGGATGGACAGGGCACCTTGAAATTTCAGAGCTTCTCATACCAACTTTATGCGGACTTGGCACCCCAAACCATAGCGAGAAGACGTGCAATGAAACCAGCCCTCCAAATCCTTCAGTCTCATGGGATCAACGCACTCCAAAGAAATTATTCTCCAAAGTAACTTGATTCAATGCTTTATTATAAATGACAATTTAAAACCATATTTACAATTAACAGCAATTCATGGTGCCATACCGTGAATAACCACATGGGGGAGCCCACTGGCCAGGCCTATACTTGTAGTGTGCCAAAATACATAGTGATAACCTATATACTAATTAATCTAATAAAGTGCTAAGTGCTTATGACCTGATTACATCAATTCAATCCAACAGGACCCTGAACAAAAGACAGGCCCAACAAGAAGCAAAGGTGCAAATAGACAATGAAACAATATACAAGAAAATCTTAAATAAACAATCTTACTGTGTATATGGCCAGAAAGGACGTCCCAGTCTGCCACCCGTGTGCTGCTTGGGCGGCGCAGCGCTTTTTCTCCTTGCCCGCGCCTTACCCCCGCCCTGGCAGGGGGGACGCGTGTGCCGGGGGGTGGGGCGCTGCGTCGCGTCCTTGCCATTACATCCAGGAAGCCCTGCGCTCCAAGCTGGAGCGCAGGATCACTTCCGGTTCCGGCCCCGCGCGCTTCCGTCCGGAGCTTGTGTGGGGGCCGGTTTAACACACGTGCAGACAATCAGGGATGGATGGTGAGGTGGGGTATATAAGATGAGTGGGGGACCTAGCTCCCCATCACTATACAGCCTTGAAAAAGAGCCTCTGCAGGCTCGGAACGCGTGGGCTTGCCGTGGGGATCCTTTCTGGCCATATACACAGTAAGATTGTTTATTTAAGATTTTCTTGTATATTGTTTCATTGTCTATTTGCACCTTTGTTTCTTGTTGGGCCTGTCTTTTGTTCAGGGTCCTGTTGGATTGAATTGATGTAATCAGGTCATAAGCACTTAGCACTTTATTAGATTAATTAGTATATAGGTTATCACTATGTATTTTGGCACACTACAAGTATAGGCCTGGCCAGTGGGCTCCCCCATGTGGTTATTCACGGTATGGCACCATGAATTGCTGTTAATTGTAAATATGGTTTTAAATTGTCATTTATAATAAAGCATTGAATCAAGTTACTTTGGAGAATAATTTCTTTGGAGTGCGAGGGTCAGTCCCCAGGGGCCCCAGATAGGAATGGTCAGGAGGACATTCCACACATAGCTTCATATAAGATGCACATGCAATAGGGCCCTTGTTTGGGCAGCGCACCCAGTGTATATAGATCATTCTTGATATAATAGTGAGTGTGCCACCTGCCGATATTTCTGTCTCATGGGATCAGATATAAGTGGGGGTTCCCCTTTAAGATTTCTTTCATCTACAAGGACACTCACTTTGAGTCCTCCTCACCTCAGGAACTTGATTGGGTGCTTGCTTCGGCGAGCCTTCAGCCTCCTAGCGCTGCCCAGGTAGCCCCTCCTCAAAAGAAGAGAGCGATCTCCTTTTTGCCAGAGTCCAAGGACAAGTGTGAACCGCAGAGAAGCTGCGAAATCATCGGCAGCTCTGATCCATAAATTTGGTAAGCCGGCGGCGGGGGAGGGCTGAGGGATAGGTAACCCTGTGTTTTTTCTTACCCTTCACATTCCTTAGGCTGCGGCTGGAAGAGATGCTCCCTGGGTTTACCATCTATTTGATGTGGGGGTCATATATGATGGGGCGGAGAAGAGTCCCCATCTCTTTCCTTCACATCTTTAAAGTTCGTTACATTGTTCATTTGTTAGAATTAATGTTTAAAGTTGAATAAACATGTCTGCTCCACGTTTTTCACCTCCCCCATTGCAATTTTTCTGTGTCTCTCATGACGTTAGAAACACTTTGGTCTAATGTTGATGTACGTTTTTTTGGGGGGGGGGTCGGGAGCTCATGTGTCGGCCGTACACTCACTTCCGGCTCCCCTTCTCACTGGTTCTCCAGTGGGAACGGAAGCATTAAACTCTTGGCCTCCCAGAGGGGACAGTTGTTTGTTGTCTTAGTGATGGGGTCTCCCACTGGTGGCCCCGTCACTTGGGTACGTTATTCCCTATGGGGCGGAACATTACGCCGCCTTGGCAGGAATCTAAAGTTTGGAAGGTGTTTTCTCCTTCATCGTGAGCTGTTTATACTCTGCATTGGTATCCTTTTTTCTCTTGTATTCTCTCCCTGCTCTTCTTTGTCCTTCTCCTGGGTTCCTGAGCCTCCTTGCACGATGGTTCCAAGCCTGTGGGACGATGGCGGTTAGATTAGTCTCTTTGAATGTGCAGGGTCTGAACGCCCCCCAGAAGAGAGTGAAAGCCTTTAAGAAATTGAGGTCACTCCGCGCTGACATTGTATGTCTCCAAGAAACGCATTATACTAAAAATGGTACCCCTAAATTTCTCAGTGCGGACTACCCTATGTTTTATTTAGCCTGCGCGCGCACCAAGCAGCAGGAAGTCCTAATCGCCTTCAAGCGTTCGATTTCCTTCTCCCTGGAGCACGCGGTATGTGACACCCTGGGCCGTTACCTAATTTTAGTGGGCACGATTGAGGATCAACCAGTAACGATTGCAACCTATTATGCCCCTAACCAAAATCAAAATGCATTCCTGGAGAAGTTCTTTAAGAGACTCCATCAAGTGGAGAAAGTGTTCCTCATCGTAGCTGGTGACTCTAACCAGACCCTCCACCCTACCCTGGATAGGCAAACGCATGATAGATCTTCTCCGGTGGCCAAGAATAGACCCTCTGGGAAAGCATTTTGGGCAATATTAAGTCAGTATCACCTGATTGACGCCTGGAGGAGTTTAATCCCACCAAACGGGATTTCACCCACTACTCATGTCCCCACAAGGTATCCACAAGGATCGACTACATTTTCATGCAGCAATCCTCCCTCCCCCAGCTTTCTCAAGTGAGCATTATCCCAATAGCCTGGTCTGATCACGACCTGGTCTCAGTTGACCTTTTGACTCTTACCCAGAGAGTCCCCCAGAGGTCTTGGAAGTTATACGCGCCAATGTTGGCCGATGAGGCCCTCCTTGAGCAGATCCGCACGGGGATTCAGAAGTTCTTTCAACACAATAAAGGCTCAGTGAGCTCAAGTGTCACTCTCTGGGAGGCACACAAGGTTGTGATCAGAGGACTATTAATGCAGGAATCTGCCAGACGTAAAGCGTCCTACAAAGAAAAGCTCCTGGCTTTTACAGACGCATACCAATTGGCCTCAACCAACTTCAATAACCGGCCCTCCAAACAGAATAGGATCTGCCTCAACCAAGCAGCTAGCTGGCTCAACCTGTGCCTATCCGGCGAGGCTGTCCGCCAATTAAACAAATCTAAGTTCCATTGGTACCGTACGAATAACAACCCAACACCCCTTTTGCGAAAAGACTTAGGGGGATCGTACTGAGACCCAAACCGGTGCACATTAGGACAGCAGAAGGCCCCCTGTTTAGCAACCCAGCAAAGGTGGTGGCTACCTTTTCCAAACACCTGGAAGAGCTATATAAACCCAAATCGTGTTTTAATATAAGCAAGGCAGAGGAATTGTTCGGCCAACTTAATTTGCCCCCTCTTCCCCCTGGCGCCAAGGAGCACATTGATAGGCCCGTTGAGATTGATAAGGTACAGGAGGCCATAGCAACTTTAAAAGTTGGTAAACAGCCAGGACCAGATGGCTTCACAACGCTTTATTATAAAAAGTTTAGCCAGATATTAGCCCCACATTTGACAATAGCCTTTAACGTTCTGAGTGAGGGAGCCTCCTGGAGTTCTGACTCACTCACAGCAGCTGTAAGTATGATTCCCAAACCTAATACAGATGACAAGGTATGGTCTAATTATAGGCCTAGTTCCCTGTTGAATGTTGATGTTAAAATTCTGGCAAAGGCACTGGCCGCACGGCTTAACAGGTTTATCAATGTGCTTATTTCCAAGGAACAGGTGGGTTTCATGCCTCAGTGTCAGGCAGGTGACAACATTAGGAAAATCGCCCACCTAATATATCGCTCCAGGGTGGAAGGTTATCATACCATGCTGTTGGCGCTGGATGTGTGCAAAGCGTTCAACACCGTGGCATGGGACTACTTGCACTTCGCCCTCAATAAATGGGGCTTGGGTCCGTCTTTCTTGAATTGGATTTCCTTTTTTACGTCAACCCGGGGGCTTTCGTCAGGTACTCGGGATTTTCCTCTGACCGATTCACTCTGGGTAGGGGCACAGGTAGGGCTGCCCCCTCTCCCCCCTCCTCTTTGCCTTAGCCATTGAGCCCCTCTCCAGACTTATTCAGGCCAATAGTGGTATTGCAGGCATCGAGGTGGGGGGATACGAGCATAAGATATCACTGTTTGCTGACGATATCTTAATGGTGATCAAAGACCCGGTCACATCCCTCCCGAGCCTATTTAAAACCCTAGATTCTTTTTCAAGGCTTTCGGGCCTGCAAATTAATCGTGCCAAATCTCAGGCCCTTAATATCGGATGGAGTTCTGAGTACTGTCAAGGCCTACTTTGGCTTTCATTGGCAGGCTAGGCATATTAAATACCTAGGGATACAGCTGGCTGCAGATATACAACTCTCTCTATGGGGCAAACTACCCTAATACGTTCAAATTAAATCTCTCTTGGCTTGGTAGGATTGCTGCAGTGAAAATGGCGTGCCTCCCTAAATTACTTTATTTTTTCCGGGTACTGCCGATAACCGTCCCGGCCTCTGCTTTGAAACACCTCCAATCTGACCTAAATACATTGATCTGGGGGGGGGTGTAAACCGCGAGTGGATCGTGGAACGCTTTACAGAGCCAAACAGAAAGGCGGCTTGGGAGTCCCCAATCTCGTACGCTACTACAGCACTTGTCAAATTGCCCAACTGACAGTCCTGCACGGGGGAAGCAACAGACCACTGTGGGTGGACATTGAGGAGTCGTACTGTTCCCCAATCTCTATATTTAACTTGCTATGGCTCCCCCCCGCGGTCTGTAGAAGAATCTCCAATCCCGTACTTAATCACTCACTTAGAATTTTGAGGGCTAATAAGAAGCGGGGGAACATTGCCTCGCCGCATTGCCCACTACTCTCCTTTTTGGCCAACCCGGAATTTGTCCCGGGCTTCTCGGAACCTGCAGCGTTCGAGCGGTGGAAGGTTCAAAATCTGACCAGAATTCAGGATCTCTATTCGCATCAAGGTTCGTTCTCCTTTGCCGAATTGACATGCTCTTATAATGTTCCGGGGAAAGAATTCCTCCGCTTCTTACAAATCAACCACTATGGGCGTTCTAAATTTAAAACGGGCGCCCCTAGTCTGCTTAGAACAGCCTATGGGTAAAGGAGTGATCGCGCTGGCTTATAAACTGCTATCTGAATCGGAAGGGGTGGGATCTCTGAAACATGTGGCAAATTGGAGTGATGACCTCAATCTGACCCTATCTGATGGGGACTGGAGGGTAGTCTGGAGGCAAACTTTCTCAGGGTACCTAAATGTTGGTGCCCAGGGGGTCAACACCAAGGTCCTCCTCCGGTGGTACCCCGTTCCGGAAAGAATATACAAATTCTGCCCCTCCTATCCGCGGGATTGCTTCAGAGGCTGCAGGCTCCCGGTACTTACTTACACACTTGGTGGAAGTGCAGAGTGGTGAAACAATTTTGAATCAAAGTCCTCTATGTTATTAATAAGGCCACTGGGCTTAAGCTGGACTTAACCTCCCAGCTGTCCCTCCTTAATCTGAAACCCCCGGACGGCAAAAGAAACCAGTTTGACCTCATAAGACATATTACTACAGCAGCCAAATTGATTATTGCCCAGTCGTGGAAGAAACCAGTCATTCCCCTGGGAGGCCTTATCACTTGGGTTAACAAGGCCATGCTGTTCGAGAAGATGGCTGCCACCATAAAGGGGGATTTTGCCCCCTTTCTATCCACCTGGGAAGGCTGGATCACTCATTTTCATCCGGGGGGTCTCAACGGTGTTCTCCTTACAATCTAGAACCCCATCTTGTCTCTCCTCGCGATACGAACGGAGGCCCGGAACCCACCCTTTACTCTTCTTCCCCCCTTTCCCCCTTTCTTTCCTTCTACTTCACACCTTTCTTTTGATCTCTAAGCTTCCTCTTGATGATGCTTGAGAAATGTTCTTTTTTTCTTTATGGATAATTTTTGTCAGTGTTCTTCTTATGATGGTAGTATTCTCCTGTATACTAGCTAACTGTTGGCACTTTTGTACGACCTTTTGCGCAGTATGGATAATGTCCTGACTGTGGTCCTATGCTGTTTATCTCTGCTTTTATTTCAATAAAAACTATAGTTGAAAAAAAAGAAAGCAGAACTGTAATCCACAAAAAATAGTCTGAGGTACTTGCCACCTTCACTGTCCAGATATCCAGACACTGTGCAGCAGATAGGAGATGACATCGTCTGTGGAATGGTAGGGATGGTAAGCAAACCGTATCTTTATCAGGCTTTCAAAGCACTATATCACTATTGAGGGGAGGGCCACAGGGCAAAAATCATTGTGGGTTGATGGTTGTGGTTTTTTCGGTATGGGTACAATTTCCGATTTTCTGAAGCACATGGTTATCACAGCCTGAGACAGGGAGAAGTTAAATATTCTAGTAAACTGGTGCTAACTGATCAGCACAGGCCTTAAAAATATGCCTTCAGATTCCATCCGGACCCACTTAGCAATTACCATATCAGCAATTCTCTGCACTAGCTTGCATTTTCTATGAGAAGCCAGGCTGGCAGGTGGGAGGGTGTAGCTTTCCCTCTAACTCATATAGAAATCAAATCAAGAATCATCTGCAGGAAAAGAAAGGAAGGTGTTACGGATCCCACAGAAGTCTACCATCAGGTTCATCAAGCTAGCCTTTGATTACTTATAAAGTTCTCCAGAATGTTTAGGACAACCTATTATGCAAATACCCACAAACAACTTTTTTTAAAGTCAAAAGGTGGCCCATGTGTGGAATAATAGCCCTTATGCTTGGTGTGGATGGATGGTGGTCTTATTCCATTGCGGTAGGGAAATGTTTCATGTCATGTAATACCTTTAGAGATGGGGCATCTCTAAAGCAAAGACAACTAGTTATTTAGGCACAAATATTTTCTGGACAAGCTCTGCACACTTACTAATCTTCTCCTCTGCACCATATATTAAACCCTTCCTTTTGCCATGGTACAAATAACCTTTTCGCCCAGCGCCAGCCTCTATATATTGCATATTAACTTATCAACTGCTACAAATTAACTATTTTTCCCTGCCATGCAATAATTCTTTTACCTCCTCTTGTTTTACAAAATCATTTTTTTCAATAACAATATGTTGCTTTTATAACGTTTATTGCTTTACATAGACTTTTCGATTTAAATTCCATTATTACTCATTGCCAATTTAAATCCCCATTACCTGCTTTCTTCAAATAAATAATGCAACTCTATCGCCCCATTTTGCTACTAAATTCCCACCTCAAATTATTTGCTTTAATGCTAGCAAAGAATGGCCCCCTTTCTCAAAGGGACCTTCAGCATCATTTAATGAAATGCCTAAACCACTCAAAAACGATTCCTCGGCATGTAAAATTAATATATTTTGTGTTTTTAGTCACTTTTTATTCTTTCCCCCACTGGGCTGGAACTCTGTTCAGGACTCTAGGATACGGGCGCGAGCATCTCCATCAGAAGCATCACATACTGAGCAGAGGAGAGGGGGCAAAAGTGCAGGGGGCGGGGTTATAGATGTGCTTTGCTAGAGCTGGTGTCAGGAAGAGGACAGCAATCCCAGAATGCTGAGTGGCACATTCAGAAGACACTTCCTGTTTGCAGGCAGCCTTAGACTCCATGTGCCACCATCTTGGATGTTTAAAGGCTCAGAAAACGCAATAGGTGCAGGTAGAATGATTTTTAATGAGTGCAATCTGTATGTACAGGGTGGGAAAAACACACAAGACTCATATTCAGGGTGAAGGTCCATTTTAATTCACACAGACTAAGTGGGTTTTGTGCTGGCCAGGGATAATACCACCAAGGTAATTGGAGCTCATTCACAGAATCCAAACAGATGATATACATTTGCTCATTCGTTCTACTGATGCGGAGAAGGGGCTTGATTGCATCAATTGCCACTTCATGTCTGAGACGCTAACACACATTGGTCTCCCATACTTCCACAGGGTCCTCTCCTTGTATTCTCATCCCTTAGTGGCACTGAGGATGAATAGTGCCTTCTCTGACTAATGTTTTATTTCAAACAGAATTTGACAGTACTGCCCCCTGTCCTCACTGATCTTTTAATAACTCTCGAACCCTTTTTATGCAAGATTAGAGCAATTCTGGATATCCAGGGAATAGGGTCCTAGTCTGATCACCATAAAGTCATTGGGTACAACTTGATTTTCCTTCGTTCCAATTTCGGAAGTCTCCGTCCCAAACTTAATCACTGATCAGAACACATTCAATCAATTAGCCAGCAACAAAATTACCTTTCTAAAATCAGAAGCCCTAAATATCAGCATCCTAAGCACCAGACTTGCTCCGCTAAATATTCCTTTCCATTTAAATGGACTTTGTCTGCAATCTTGTACCTTGACACCAAAATATCAAATCAAATCTCACTGACATTTGCCTTTCATGGCCAGGTATAAGAGGGACCTTTCCCTATTGCTTAATGATAAGCAGGGAGCAAGATACATGTACTAGCACATAAAGCTTTAATTGCAGGGGAACCTGGGGAATCGGGTTACAAAATATTATCCAGATGGTACAGAGTGCTAATATCAAATCAGATCTCACAGAAATGTGCCTTTCATGGCCAGGTAGAAGAGGGACCTTTACCTATTGCTCAATGATAAGCAGGGGAGCAAGATATATGTGCTAGCACATAAAGCTTTAATTGTGGGGGAACCTGGGGAATCGGGTTACAATATCAACTGCCAATATCAATTCTTACAGACATGTGCCTTTCATAGTCAAGTGGTAGGAGGACCTTTTGTCTCTATTGCTTAATTATAAGCAAATAGGATATATGTGCTAGCACATAACGCTTCAATAGCCAATAAGTATTAGGGGAATGGGGTTACTAAATATTTTCCAGATGATAGAGAGTGCCCCCGGTGCTCCATAAAATATTACCAGATGCATCACTCAGATGCTAAAAATATAAGGAGGAGGGTACCCTTCTGCATGTTTTTTTGGTCCTGCCCTGGCTTGTGGGGTTTCTGGAGTTCCGTCAAATCATTTATGCATAAGCTCACAAAGAAACCCTTTCTCGGATTACACAGGTTTCTTACTTCACATCACAGCGACAATCCTCTCAAAACATATAAGAAAAATGCTGCTAAAATTCATACCTGCCTTAAGGTGCAATACCGCAACCCCAACTGTTGCTATGTGGTTTCAGAGATTTAACAACATATATAGAATGGAGAATCTTACAACCTCATTAAAAGGGTGCCCAGAACCAGACATAGGGCTTGATTCAACAAAGGTCGAAAATTGATTATTCGTGTGTTTTGTGCTTAAAAAGTTGCGATTTTGCTATATTCAGCTACCTGGAACCATTGTAAAACACGAGTCACTTGAATTAAATTCGAGTGCGATTGTAAAAGTGCGAATTAAATTAGTGGATCGAAAAATTTACTACTGCATTTTACTACTGATTCAGGTGGACTTGATGAGCCACACACATGATATAAATTAGAGTGTTTCACACTAGTTTTTTGATGCAGCTTTCAGCAGAAGAAAACTCATTTTGCTCTCTCACACAATGGAGCCCTTCTACTTTCTTTGCAATGGTAGTAAACTCTAATGGTAGTAAAAAATTCAATTCATAAGAAAAAAGCCTGAGAATTCCACTGTTTGTGAATCACTAGTTAGGAAGTTTACTAGTAGTAAAAAGTTCCATTGACTTTCAGTGTCTTCCTATCTGGTGATTTTGGTAACAGTGAAATTCTCAGGCTTTTTTCTCATGAATTACATTTTTTACTACCATGAGAATTTTTTTCAATGATTTGTGAATCGAGGCCATTGACTTCGAACATATTGCAGATGATGTGGCGCAGAGAAGGCGCACACTACCCATTCCCGTATTTTCGGACACGTTTGGAAGTGGATCAGCTGCCATATCAAGCACATTTCCAGCTTACTAGGCTAAATCGTGCAGCTTTGGATTCCATATTTGGCCCCATTAACTGGTAGAAGACCTTTGGTCGACCTTTGGGCTTTTGCATTGCGGTGCACCAAAACCCAGAATTGTCAAAATCCTGGCTTTTGGTCCACGTTATAGTGTAAGCATAAGAATGGCGTACCATGAGGTTAAAGCTAGCAAAGAGCTGCTCCCTGCACCCAGGGACACGTGGTGCTATGTGAGCAAGCTTTGTATAGAAAACAATGGCCACATTTCTGCATTAAAGGAAAATTTTTAATACAGGTCCCTGGCAATCCAACCAACCCCCCCCCCCAAAAAAAAAAAAAACTACATATATGCCTCTTACAAATATTACTGTTTAATTAGTACTTCCACTACAGCATACCTTGCCTCTGTATTACATGTATCCAAAAGACACATTTAATTATCAAAAATTATGGCACCAAACAGATACATGTATGAAAAGACCAGGGTACATACATAAATTTAAAAACCACAATTGCATGTTAAAATACAAATACATTAAACTAAGGGCCCCTGCCAGATCGACCTGGACTCCATGCACACACCCGCATTCACCTCGCTCCCACAGAAAAAATGCTGGCCAGCAAAAATCATAGGGACAACACTGTATCCTCTCTTGGAACCTGAAGGATTGTACAATTGTAAATCAGCACTTGACTTTTCCTCTCCACCGGGACTAAGCTGATGTCCACTATAGAAAGGTCCAGGAGCCTACGCCTGAGTGCTGTAATACTGGTTGCACCCTGTTCACCCTATAGCAAATAGGAGTTTATTTGAGTGTATCCTAAGTAGCACTTGGTGGATGGGTTGTGTGTGTATTTTTTTGTTTTGGTGAGGTTTGGGTGTCCAAGTGTCTTGCACATTACTGACCTATTATGGCGTTTAAGCTGGATAAAGCATGCTTGCAAAGTATGCAATCAGCTTTTAATCCCCAGGGAGGTGGGGCAAATATTGAATCTGAAAATGAGATGAGACCACTCTTTAAAAAACATAAGTCGCTGATAATTAAACAGCTTAAGCGCCACTGAGACATATGCATGATTGAGAACTATATTTCACATAAAACTATACCTAGAGGCCTTAGAGAGCGGATTGTTCCAGCTGAACATTTGCGATCAGACAGGTTTCTTCTAAAATGGCAACAGGAATGCATTGATCATGGGCTACGCCTGATGGGCCTCATTATTGAGGAGGAATGTATCCAACTTGAGCAATTAGAGGAAGAAATTAAAGATACCAGCAGTAAATTAGACTCATTCTGTAATGATCCGGAGTTTGATAAACTTAATGAAATTAGGTGGAGGTGGATCGGGTTCAAAAAACGATATAAGAGATAAAACAAAGGAAGTTCAGGCGTGATGTATCTGAATTTGAGAGTGGCAGAATTTTTCTAGATTTTAAACCTAGAAATAGGCCCCTTGCACGCCAAAGGCAGTGGCGCGATGTTTCTAGTGACTTGTCAGGGGCAGAGACTGAGGTCTCTGATGAGAGCCCCCCGAGGAATTCACGGAAGTCACGTAGAACTGTGTCTTTTTTAGAACCACATCAAAAAAGAGGAGAAGACGTCGAAAGCGTAGCCACCAGGGTAAAATCCCCCCCTGTAGTAAATATACATAGGGGAGAACCCATAAGTAGTGGGTTGAATATCATTAACCTGTCTAATTTTGCTTTAAATGACCATCATAGATCGGTATTGGCTAAGGGTTTATCTTTTTCCCCCTGTACAGGGGGTGATGAGTTTGAACTTTATAAGGACACTGCCCTCTACTTACGGAAGGTACTATTTAAAACTATGTATAGCAATAAGCTGCCAGGGGAAATAAATAGTAGGGAGCCAACTAACGAACTGGCTCAGAATCCTGATTATTCATGTGAACAGGTAGGTGAGGAGCCAGTTGATGAAATACCCGATTTACTACAGAATTTAAGTCGCCTAAAATGTCCTTCAAAAAACTTCCCTCCTCTGAGTCAAAACAAACACCTGGCATTATTTTTGCAACTGGTAGAGCGGGATTTAGGCCTAGTACAATGGGATTCTTTAGGTGAAGATAACCTTACTAAAGCTGAAAGAACAGCATTAGAAGATTTGAAACGGGCAAGCAACGTTATTATAAGGCCCAGCGATAAGGGAGGCAATGTGGTCCTTCTTGATGAACAATATTATGTGAAAGAAGTAGAAGGTCAATTATGTGACTGTGAAACCTATCGTTCTATTTTGACAAATCCTTTTCCAGATGTGGTATATAGGCTAAATGAAAAATTATATTGGGCACGGGAAGAGAATTTAATCACACATAACGTATTTGAGTACCTGCAAGTAAGAGAATATAATATCCCGGTACTGTATACCATACCCAAAATACATAAAAACCCAGTAACCCCACCCGGCAGGCCTATTGTATCGGGGAATGGGGGCCCTCTGGAGGGCGTGGCCCGTTTTATTGATGTAAATTTGAAGCCCCTAGTCCGACTGCTACCGTCGTTTGTGCTTGGTGAGTGTGGACGTGGAGAGCCTCTACACCTCCATTCCACATGCAATTGGCCTGCAGGCTATTGAGGAAGTGCTCCAGGAATTGGGACCGGGTAACGAATTTCTAGTTGAGATGTTGGAGTTTGTCCTATCAAATAATTTCTTTCGCTTTAATGGAGTGTTCTACCATCAGATCCGTGGGACAGCCATGGGGGCGGCGTGTGCTCCATCCTACGCCTGCCTACACCTCGGGCGGTGGGAGAGCGCCGAGGTGTTTGGGCGGGCGGAGTTTCGAGCACACACGGCCCTCTGGCTACGATATATTGATGATGTCCTGTTGCTGTGGAGGGGTACACGAGTTCAATTAGATGATTTCATCGACTCCCTCAACCACAACAACCGGGAACATAAAACTTACCTATAAAGTGAGTCCCGATAGGATCGAATTCTTGGATTTGAGCATTGCGAAGGAAGCAGGTACCCTCACCACCTCCACATACCGCAAACCAACAGCAGGCAACACCCTCCTTCACTTCTCCAGCCATCATCCCGGCCCGTTACGGCGGCGCATCCCTCTGGGACAGTTCCTTCGCATTAGAAGGAACTGTAGCACGGAGGAGGCCTATGTCCGTGAGGCACGGGAATTGACTGGGAGGTTTAGGGAAAGGGGGTACACCCATCGCCTGCTGAGAACGTGCTTTCGTAAGGCACTGGATATTCCCAGAGGCGATTTGCTGGGAGGGGGTAGGAATAGACGTATAGGTGGAGATCAACCAGTACGACTTATCACCAAATACAGTACACATTGGGATAGGTTTCGTGCGATTTTACAATCCCATTGGCATGTATTGTTATTAGATCCGAAGGTTGCAAGAGTTGTGGGCTCTGGACCCTTATTGACGGCTAAACGGGCCAACAACATAAAAGATCTGTTAGTACGTAGTGAATACAAAGTCCACCAAGTGAATAGAACTAGAAAGAATATAGTGGGCTCTTTTAGTTGTGGCCATTGTGGGATCTGTCCATTCATGATCAAAATAACCAGTTTTACCGGACCAAGGTGTACAAATCCCCGCACAATAGGCGCATTTATCAATTGCGCCTCTAGGTTTGTGGTGTATCTCATCACATGCCCATGCGGGCTTAAGTATGTAGGAAAAACTAAGAGGGAGCTACGCATCCAGATAGGAGAACACATACGCGATATTAAGCGAAATAATGAAAAAAGCCCCGTAGCTACACATTTTCATAAATACCACAATGGGAATCCCTCTGGGCTAACAGTCTGTGGGATTTTCAAACTTAATTGTTCTGGTAGAGGGGGTTCCTGGGATGTACGTTTGCTACAGAAGGAATCAAGATTTATTTATGAACTGGGCACTATGGTCCCGTTGGGCCTGAACATAGACATGGGTCTAAAAGCTTTTCTATAACCTTTTCAGAGGTAGGACCCTTGTTGGCAATTGGGTAGGTAGCTCAGGCGCTGAATATTTTGTGGTATTTGTATATATGTTTTCTGGATGAATCATTGATCCAGTATCCCTCTTGTTTGTGGGGTTGAGCGGAGTCACGGGGGGTTGTACGGGTTTTCCTTCACTGGGTGTGGGTGCTTTTTCCGTTTGGTATCATGGACTATTCAGCCCTCACTCTATTTTCACCACTTTTTATCCCTAGCTGGCCATCTATCCCTATATTCTCCGTTGCTTATATTTATTTGCCTTACCAAGTTATATTTAGATGCTAAAGGGCAATGCTGCTGTATATAGTGTGATATAGGTGTAGTTATGGCGGCTGTGATGGGGATAACCTGCCTACTACCAAACCGCAACAGGTTTATTAATCTGAATTACGTTAGGGTTTAGGTATGCTTTATTTGCTATATCCTGCTGCTGTTTCTTAGTGTGACTGTGCAATGTATATATTGTGTTTGGTTGCTGTATATGAGGTGCTTTATTAATTTCACTTAGTCCCAGTACAAATAATAGATATGAAATGGGAGGGTGTTTGGCCGGGTGTGTGCAAGTAATGTGTAGTATGCATGGCTAGAGCTGTAAAAAGGAAGCTTGAATGTCAAACTAGCTCCGTTTTTTGCTGGAAGGGTTAAACATCCTCCCTGAGCTGTAGACAATTGCCTGATGCTGACTGCGCAGGTGTAAGACGCAGTGAAACCGGGTCACGTGACAAGGAAGTGGAATTGGTTACAAGCTTGAAGCCTGGGTCTCTAATGCGCAATTGCTAGCGCGTGCCAATGATTGGCCAACAATAGAGTACCATCTACATAAATTGCCTAATAGAGTCGGCCTCCCCTCTTACCCTGACGAAGCTCCGGAGGCGGAGCGAAACAGCTGTCGGTCAGGGCCCCTGACCATGCCCACCACGCACGCCTGCTCACGCTGGATGGTCGCGCTGGAAAGTAACCTGTAAACCTGACACACTGGCTGCTTGGACTTCCTGGTGATACGCGGGAGGGGTGAGATCACTGGCAAATATCGCCGCAAGATGCAGGGGTGACGGGTTGTTGCATCTCCCCTTATATACACACTCTGGGCTGAGTTTGGAGCGCCCAGGAGTGACTGTGCTGTATGCACACTGAACCTGTTACCCACTTTGGAAGGCTGATGCCTATATGCCTGCTTTCTATACAGTGCTGATATTCCAACTGTGCTGTGAATGTGAGCATTAAAGCTGAATCATCCCATATATGTGTCAGTATACTGTGGCTCAGCAGATGAGCTGAAGCAATTTGGCTGGAATTCACATGGTCCCTGTGATGAGTCCTGGTTGCAACCAGTATTACAGCACCCAGGCGTAGGCTCCTGGACTTTTCTATAGTGGACATCAGCTTAGTCCCGGTGGAGAGGAAAAGTCAAGTGCTGATTTACAATTGTACAATCCTTCAGGTTCCAAGAGAGGATACAGTGTTGTCCCTATGATTTTTGCTGGCCAGCATTTTTTCTGTGTGAGCGAGGTGAATGCGGGTTTGTGCATGGAGTCCAGGTCGATCTGGCAGGGGCCCTTAGTTTAATGAATTTGTATTTTAACATGCAATTGCGGTTTTTAAATTTATGTATGTACCCTGGTCTTTTCATACATGTATCTGTTTGGTGCCATAATTTTTGATAATAAAATGTGTCTTTTGGCTATATTGCCCGTACATTAATGGCCAGCCCAGCATTTAACCAATTGTGATAGTTTGTGTTTTATCAGTGTTGGATTTAGGTTAGCTGGGCGCCCTTCACTGTGATAGGGGCAGTGCCTGTATGAATCAATAAGAGGGGGCCTCCCAGTGTTTTTTTTTTTTTTTTATTTTCTTCATTACATGTATCCACAATGTTACAAATATTACTGTTTAATTAGTACTTCCACTACAGCATACCTTGCCTCTTTATTACATGTATCCACAATGTTAGCCATGTACATACAGCTCACAGGTAACTTAAAAAGTTGAAAAAAAAAATTATGCATTTACATTTACCCATTAAAAAGCCTTACAACATCATGCAACAGTCAGGAAACAATACTAAACAATAGAAAAAAAAATTGAGTACATTTTCCAATAATTTTCGCTTGCGAGCATTTTGAAAATTTTACAAGTGATTAGAAAATTTTACGATTGCATTTTCGAGTGCAAGTATTTAATTCAACTCCTTTTTTGATTCACTCGAAAAAGTTAAAACTTTGCGATCTGATTTTTCGAGTGACACAAATTTATTTCTACCTTTGTTGAATCGAGCCCATAGTGCCCATGGGTGGAGTTCACAATTTCGACTGAATAGGAGACTCTTCTGCTAGTGGATACTACCAAAAACCTGGGAGGTGCACGTGAGCTGGGAAGTTAGGATAAAGGAGCCACAGCACTCAACCCTGTTAGCTTGCAAACCAACCTAAAATCTGTCTCTAAATCTGGTTAGAAACAGAGGCCTCACACATCTGCAGAAGTATGCTTAAGCTGTACCACCAAGCGCCAAGGTGCCTCTGTGAGGTGCAGTCCTAACTCTAATCTCTGAGAGCCCCATTAGGACATATAATGCAATAAATAAATTGAGAGCAGGCTTACCCGAGGTATCAATAAATGGACCTTGAGAAATAGGTTTTTACAGGTGAACCAACAAAAGTTGGTCAATTTTTGTGTGTATACTTGAAGCCATTTTTAAAATACATAAAAAGGCTATTAACATATAATACAAGAAAACTGCAGTATTCTAGGCACACAATGGTTAAATATGATAGCACTAGACTCCTGTAGTTTCGAAACAGAAAATCTTGGCATTGATTTTGCTCTGTCGATATAGGAAACCTCAAGTATGGTTATAAAATGCAGTGAAACAGATGGTGAGTCCTGATCCTAACCCTGCTAATTGTACTACATTAGGATGGAGGCTCTGTATTTAATTAATCATTTGCCCTGGCACAAAACAGACGGTTCAGTAAATGAGGCAACATTTATGGAAGACTGGTTAGAATCAAACACATGACAATTGTACTGAAGAAAAGTTGCCTTAAAACAATTTAATACACACAGATATAGCTCATCCCATTGTGATATATCACACAGAAGCCATTCATAAACATTTAAGATTTCAAGATAGCACAATGCACCAGTGCAATAACTGGACGGTTAAAGAAAGCTGCATCTATATGTACATAAGTAATTTGCTAATTAAAGAAAGAAGGCAATTTCACTATTACTATAGCAAGTGTTTTTTATAGGTCTGAAAACTAGATATGCACAAATTTTCATTTCCAAATAATATTATGGGGAAGCTAGAAGAGACCCTCCTTTACCATAGGGAAAGACAAACTGACATGTTTTAGGTAAGTAGATTTTTTTCTATAAATTCCCATATGTCCACCACTGGTCACATAGCATAGCTATGATAAATAATCTATATTGTATTCACAATGTTTAAAGATTGACATTCACCAGAAAATTAAGATTGCTGCAGGCAAACATCAATGTCATCAAAAGGGACAAGGACATTTTAGCTTAGCATTACAAATAAAAATGTACTTGAAAGCATTTGAAAGAAAACACTAAGGTTGATCTGTTAAAATAGTTTTTTCTGCAACAAATTTCTCCACCTAATTTTTCTACTTATACACCAGAAAAAAACAATAATCAGGCTCAAGGTTTTTTATTCAGGAAAAATTGCAGTATTGTTCAAGTTCAATTAAATTTCCCAAAAGATATTGTATAAGGGTGTTTAATCAAAGCAGTGTGCAGCCAGCACACAATCCAGTTACTATGGGTCTCAGGGATATTAAGATGAATAATTGGAAAGGGGAATATTGATTTGCAAAGCCTGAAATATTACATAAGGTAATTGTACATTATATAGGCTTATCCATTGCTATAGCAGGTGCCTGCTTTAATATTGGCATAGGGTGATGAAAACTCATTTATTTAAGTATAACTGTGATTAATACTTGTGTATTTATTATAATGCAGATAATGCAAATGTTCATGTTCTAATTATGATATGCAGAACACTTAAATGGAAAAATGCCCACCACAAAACATTGGGTCAGAGCAAACTGTGCTGAACACATAAAGCTACTGATTAATGACTCCAGTAGATTAAAGTCATAAAATTACATATAAAATTCAGATTGTGGATGACGGTCCATAACCCCTCGCTTCCCCCAGGAACTGTAAGTAGGGCTTACAGTGGTCTGTTGGTGGTTCTTTCACATAGGGTTTATGCACTTATGGACAGCTGCAAACTTAGCAACACAGAGAAACTGTTGTGCCCATCCACTGATTTTATTTTCACTGCCTATGACAACAGCCATTTAGCTCTCAACAAGCCAAGAGTGTATGAGAAACAGAAAATGATGTTGCCGAAGCCAACATTTCCTTCCCTGTGACAGCTGGGGATATTATGAAAACATCCTCAATAGGGACACAAGACAGCAATAAAAATCCAGCAAGCAACATATTTTTTCGACTTTTTTCTGCAGATAACAAAAATGTTTTAGCTCTATTTCTTAGAGGGCAAAGTATAAAAGCAAAGCATTGTTTGCATACCTGCCATGCATAGAATGTATCTTGATGATCGGCTAGATATTGTTGCTGATATTTCATTTATTCATGGCCACCAAAAGACCGGCAGGCAAAGCTACCAGCATCTACCCACCCCTGCAAGTGCAAGATTGGTGGAGATAGGTCCACCTCTCATTGTTAAAAAAGTACAAGGGCTAAATCAAAACCACAGCTTTATTCAGCAGAACATCGGGATTAATCCTCTGCAGGTATGAAAACAATGATTTGATTTAAACTTAGCCTGGGTACTCACATTAAGTTGGTTACTGCACTCCTAAGACAAATTAGGGAAGACAATGGCCTCAATCCCATGTAAATAAGCATCAGTCAGACTGTAATACAGGGTCCCATATCAAAAATATAAGCCAGGTATAAAATAATTTAAAAAATAAGTGGATACATTTACCGATATCAACCCTTCTGCTCTTTCACTAATGGTGGTAAGTGGATTCCTCTTAGATGTTAAATGGTACCAACTGAGAGCGAGACATCTCGTCTGCAGTGGGACTGATACAATAGCTTTGCGTCACTAAAGGATTCTTAAATATATAATGTAAAATAATCAATGCCTGGTCATGGAATCCATTTTTTAACAGGTAGGCTGACTGAAGGGGGGGGCTAGTCCCTCCCAACAGGAAGTGAGGTTTCCTGGAAAGATTTGGGGAAATATTTGGGCAGTTGGAGTTACACAAGGAAGAAGAACAGATGTGTTTGCGCAAAGGGCCTGGACTGGTAAGGGCAGGTAAGGTCCAGGGCTGTATTTACCATTAGGCAACCCTAGGCACGTGCCTAGGGTGGCAACCTGGAAGGGGGATACTCTTATATCCTGAACATTAATGCCTCTCAACAAGCACCCCCCAACCACAGAAGGACGCAGAGTGTATTTGTGTGAAGGGGAGTGCATGAACACCAAATACGGCCCTGGTAAGGGCAGGTAATTTTAGCTATATCTGATCATTGGCAACTGTAAATAGTGAACCTTTAGGTAATTTTAGAAATGGTTTTATGTTATTTGTTTAGTCCCTGTGATATTTAAACTGTTATAAGTCTGTGCACAATACAATCTTTTAACACAATCATTGGTGCGATTCCTTTTGTCACCCACAACCAGAACCTACAGTAGCGAAGTAAGTCAAAGAGGGCTATTCAGCACTGGGTATAATGAATAATGAATATAAATAATAAATAATGTGCTCATATGACCAATGTATGGCTTTGTATACAAATTCATTTGTTTAACCCATCTGTGCAAAATATGCAACACACAAAGTAACCACACCAGTGAACACAATAAGGGGTAGTGAGTGCCTGGAGCGGTGGGCTACTCTAGCTACAGCGCCCAGCAGTAGTTGAGGGTTAGGTGCCTTGCTCAAAAACACTTAGGTCATGCCCCAGCCAGGAACCAAACCTGCAACCCAATGGTCAAAAGACTGATAACTGCCCCAATAATAAGGGCACTATGTCAAAAAAGTGTAATTTTGTATGCAGAGTGCACCTTTTTCCTCCAGAACCTGAATTAACCCTACAGTATTGGCTCTAGATTCTGTTAAAGTCATCTAGATTGACTTACCGAACATCACCTATGCCCAAACTTGTGGGCTTTGCCTTTTTGGTTTTGTTTCTTTAAAAGTGTATATATTGGATAAATGACCTGCACCTCAGCTTGTTCGTTTCACCTATCCCCCATCCACTATTGCATGTAAAATACATTATCTAGAGCAGATCTCCAACGATTCTGACCTTGAGAATAACATCCAGCACTGAGAGATGGTCAGCTCCCAAACGTTAATATACCGAGTGCAACTGTATTCTTACAGTCTATCCAAAACTAATGTTAAAGCATGTACAGGTTTCCCCAAAATACAAGCTTACTATCTCTACAGATTCCAGCATCTATCCTCCCATGTCCACCCAGTAATGTGACACAGGTGGAGAGGTTGGTAAACTATGTTCAGCACTGGAAGCTGTGGGGTAAGTAAGCCAGCATAATATTCAATCTGAATGACTGTGCAAGCCACACAGCAGGGCCCCACAAGCTATATGTGGCTTCCAAGCTTCAGGTTGCAGACCCCTGATATGTAGTTTACTGTTGAACAACCCCTGAGCTTAAATCAAGAGACAATGAATCAAATTAAAACCTGATACAAAAGTAATGTAGTGATTGCTCATCTACTGTATGGCCAGGGTTAAACCAGAAAAAGACATTGTCATCAGGCTTAAACCAGAGGACAGAGAACCATATTTTCCATTTGGTAGAAATTGTAAAATATTTAAAAAGAAATCTGTATAAAAATAATATAAGAAACAGAACTAAGATAATTACTTTTACAAGCAGTATTTATTGCTTATTTTTCTCCAACTTCAAATGAAAATAGGTAGTAAATACAATGCAAAGTTTTATTAGCTCATATTTTTGCTTAAATTATCATATTTGCAAGAATGTTAATGTGCTGTCAACAAGGTGGTAAATAATGAAAATTGTGGACAATTCAGATAGTTTTTGTTATTTATTCAAAGTAATAATAAGTGTAGGTAGGGAACCTGATCCCTCACTTGAAACATCCATCCTTGCATAGCTTTTGCTCCAAACCTAGCTTGTATGCCACATCCATGTAGTCAAAAAAACTACATTTAGTTTTCATTTAGTAATTCTCTCAATGAAATGCACTGCAGGTGCAGATGCAGGGTTCACTGAGCCTTTGAAAGGCCCTCCCCAGTGGTGGCCGGTGAGGGCCCCTCTTCGCCCCTAATAGTAAATCAAAGTCACCTTCCCTCAGACTGTTTCAGATTCAAGGAAGGGGATCCCTATGTCAAAAGTGAGCAAGGACCAAAGTGATCAGCGTGGGATGCAGTGCTCGATAATGGATGGGAGGTAAGCATTAAAATATATATATATTTTTTTTTTCTGTGTGTGTGTGTGTTTTTTACATTAAACCGTTTGTGAAATGGTAATGGTATCCATGAGACCTCTATACCATTTCACAAGGCTTAGGGTGCTGGCAAGTCACCTGCAGTTAGTGGGCGACTTCCCATTAACCCCCAGCCGCTCCATTATCTGCATCCCCAAAGCCCAGGGGGACAGAAGAGCCCAGAGTCATTTAGGCTTTGCAGATTTGTAGCCGACTAGTTGGCCCCTGTGCCCTGTTCTACAAGCCTTGCATAGCTGGTCCCTGGGCTGATTATGCTGGGTAGGGGGGACCCATGTCATTTTTTGGGGATTTGTAAGGGTTTTTTAACCCTTAAAATTCCCCCATAAATGCCCCCCCCCCCCTGCCGGGAACAGGGGACTTCACACCATTTTTTTTTACTCTTTATAGCGGGGCTAGTAGTTGTATTTTATTTATCATTGTTATAAAGTGCTCTTAAAGTTTGGGGGTTTCCTGGGCAGGAATGGGAGGGCTACCAATATGTGGTACTGTTGTAATCGGGAGAAATGGTGCTTTCACATGCAATATGGTTTTCTTGAAAAAAACAGTAGAAAAACACAGACAAGACATTTCATGTTAAATCACAGTTAAACATAGCACAAAATTGTGAACATGACCTGTCAACAGAGGGTGACAAAATCTTAAGTAGGCTGGCAGTTAAAAGGGTTAAAAGTACCTATGAGTGTTGGGTATTGCTCTGTTTGGGGGAGCTTGCACTTTCAGGTTTATCTAGTTTTTTTTTGTTTGCATATTAATATTTTAGTAGAATGTGTTTTTTATTCTGCTTTTTTTCACACATTTTTTAGGGAAAACCATGTGCAACCTAAGAATTCTTCAAGGGATTACTTCCAAAAAGATGAGCCCTCTACAACAAGCTGGGTATGCCTAGAAAGTTTAATGTGTGTTGTGTTGGGAATATATGGTTTGTGGGGGTTGTTTTGGTGAAAAAGTACAGGGTGCACACTTTGTCTGCAGAGCTGAAATTATCAAGTAAAATTACCCTTACGCGCATGCTTTACTTTGGGGTGTTTGCCAACTGTTCCCTTGACAGTACCTATGCATGTTGGGTATTGTTCTGTTCGGGGGACCTTGCTTTTTCAGATTTATTTATTTTTTTTTGTTTTGTTTTTTTGGAAAATGCGGCTTTAACTCTGCTTTTTATTCTTTTTTAGAAAAGGTGAGGTGAGCATTTCCAGAGAATATTTTGTTTGTGGGGGTATTTCATATGTAAAGGGTTGTTTTTCTTATAAAACTGCAAGGTGTGCATAACGCATAGCATAGTTTTATTTAATCTGCAAATCTCTTAAAACGCTGTTTCAGTGTGAGCGAGTATCCTGTGTGGGAAAAGGGTGTGTACCAATACATGGTAGCGCTGTAACCGAGAGAATTGGAATTTCACACGCAATAAGGTTTTATTGACATATTTTATTTACTTTTTTATTACAAAAAACACAACAAATTGTAAAAAATCGATTTGATTTTTTGCACATATTTAACCCGAAAATATTGAAAATACACTTAAAGACACTTCACACTTTCATGTTAAAGCCCAGACTCTTTGACAACATTGGGAAATCCCTAGAAATCATAGTTGAACATGTGTAGTGAAAAACAGTGAAATATGGCCTGGCCACAGAGGGTGAGAAATCTCCAGGTAGGCTGGCAGTGAAAGGATTAACCCTTTAAACGCCAGACTACCTTGAGATTTTGTCACCCTTTGTTGCCAGATTATTTTGCACTATCTTGCGTTCCCCATGTTCAACTGTGATTTTTGAAGGGATTTCAAGGGATTTCCCAGGAAAGTGATATATTGTTTTTTTCAGCAGAGCCTGGGGTTTAACATGAAATGTCTTGTTTGTCATTTTATAAGTGTATTCTCAATATTCTTGGGTGAAAATTGTGCAAAAAAATTAAAGAAAAAACTATTTTTTACAATTTGTAGTGTTTTTTTGTAATAAAAAATGTAAGTTTGTCAATAGAATCTTATTGCGTGTGAAACCCCAATTTCTCCCGGTTACAGCGGTACCACATATGTATAGGTAGACACCCTTTCCTGCCCAGGAGACTCCCCCAAACTGAAACAACGCTTTAGGAGATTTTCAGATAAAATACAACTATGCTATGCAATATGCGCACCTTGCAGTTTTTCAAGAAAAACAACCCTTTACATTTGAAATACCCCCCACAAATGATATATTCCCTAGACGTATACACCTCAGGCTTTCTAGGTGTACCAGGCTTGTTGACATGGGTGCAGTTTTCTGGAAGTAATCCCTCAATGTATTCTTTGGTTGCACAGGGTTTCCCTAAAAATGAATAAAAAAGCAGAATCAAAACCACATTTTCCTAAAAAAAAAACTATATGCAAACCAGAAAAAAACTGAAAATCTGAAAAAGCAACATCCTCCAAACAGAACGATACCCAACATGCATGGGTTCTGTCAAGGAAAGAGTTGTCAAAACACACCAAAGTAAAGCATGCGCATAACGGTAATTTTACTTCAAAATTTCAGCTCCGCAGACAAAGTGCTCACCTTGTGCTTTTTCTACCAAACCAGCCCTTTAGATTTGGAATATTCCCCATAAACCACATATTTCCTGAAAGTACACATGTTAAGCTTTCTAAGCGTACCCAGCTTGTTGCAGTGGGCTCATCTTTCTGGAAGTAATATCTCGAAGAATTCTTAGGTTGCAAAGGGTTTCACAAAAAAAATGTATAAAAAAGCAGGAAAAAAACACCTTTTCCTAAAATATCAATATGCAAATAAGAAAAAACAAGCTAAATCTGAAAGTGCAAGGTCCCCTGAGCAGAACAATACCCAACATGCATAGGTACTTGTAACTGCCAGCCTACTTGAGATTTTGTCACCCTCTGCTGACAGGATATTTTTCACCATTTTGCGTGATGTTTAACTGTGATTTTTGCTGTAATTTCCAAGAAAATGGCATATTTTCTTTTTGTGGCAGAGTTTAGGCATTAACATGAAATGTCTTGTTTGTATTTTTTCTACTTTTTTTAATATATTTTTAAATAAATAAGTAAAAAAAAAAAAAAAAAAATATATATTTTTTCAATTGTCTCCTTTATTTTAACAAAAACATTTATTTTATTAAAGAAAACCATATTGCATGTGAAAGCCCCATTTTTCCCGATTACAATGATACCACATATGTATCGGTAGCCCCCCGTTCCTGTCCAAGTGATCCCCTAAACTGAAAAGAGCACTTTATAACATTTACAAATAAAATACAACTACTATCCACATAATAAAGGGTTAAATTAAAAAAAATTGGTGTGGGGTCCCCCTTCTTGGGGGAATTTTAAGGGTTTTTTTGGGAGGCAGGTAATGGGGGGTCTCGGGGTTAATGGCAAGTCACCCAGAGCCTTGTGAACTGGTATAGGGGTCTCATAGATCCATTAACAGTTCACAAAGGGTTAAAAGTAAAAAAAAACACACAGAGACACACTTTAAAAATAACTTTATTAAAAAAATATATATATATATATTTTTTTTTAATACTTACCTCCCATCCATCCCTGTGTCCCACGCTGATCACTTAGGCTTCTGCTCTCCTGCTGCTGCTGGAAGCCTTTTATACCTACTGGGTTACAGGTAACATAGGGTTAATTTAAAAAAAAAATGACACAGGGTCCCCCCTCAGCTTTAGTGGCCCCTGGCCCTGCAGGCTACAAGCCGTCATAGCCTAGGGCCACGGCTCTTCTGCCCCCCCCGGGCTTTGGGGAGGCAGGTAATTTGGGGGGCCAGGGATTAATGGCAAGTCACCCGCTAGCCGCAGGTGACTTGCCAGACCCCCGAGCCTTGTGAACTGGTATAGGGGTCACATGGACCCCTTACCAGTTCACAAAGGGTTAAAAGTAAAAAAAAAACACAGACACACTTTTTAAAAATATCTTTAGTAAAAAAAAATAAATGTTTTTTTAATATTTTTTTTATACTTACCTTATGCTTATAATTATACTTTACTTATACTTATTTTTAACACTTACCTCCCATCCATCCCTGTGTCCCACGCTCACTTAGGCTTCTGCTCTCCTGTTGCTGCTGGAAGCCTTTTATACCTACTAGGTTACAGGTAACATAGGGTTAATTAAAAAAAAATGGCATAGAATGACATAAAAAAGACACAGACACTTTTTGAAAATAACTTTTATTAAAAAAAAAAAACAAAAATTTTTTTTTTACTTTACTCACCTCCGATCTTCATCTCCTGTGTCCTGCGGCGATCTGATGTCAGTGACGGCTGGGTAGAGAAGGGGGGAGGCAGGCGATCAGAGGATCGCCTACCTCCCTCCTTCTCTGTCCAGCCGTCACTGGCATCTGAGAGCTGAACTGCCGGGTGCCCTGATGACACCCGGCGATGACGTCATCGGCCCCAAAGGGGCGGGGCTAGAATCCAAGATGGCAGAGCTCCGAAGGGAGGAGGGCTGTTATTCCCCCTCCCAGAAGATGGAAGAGTGGGGGGGTGATCGGAGCCCCCCCCCCGTTAAGAGGAGAGCCGGCGGGAGCCATCGGCACAAAGGTAAGTAACTGTCATTTTTTTTTTTTGCAGGCAATCCCGGCAGCTACTGAAACGGGGGGGCACCCTATTTTGGGCACTCCCCTGCAGCCGGAGGAGCTCCAGTGGGCGATAGGAGACCCTCTGGCTGAAGAGGAGACCCGGCCGGGATCGAACGAGTGGTCAGGTAAGTGACTTTTTTTTTTACTTTTTATTCTGTAAGTGGGGAAAGTCAGGCACGTAAAATTTACGTGGCTGGCGGTTAACTGCAGGGGAGGCGGCCACGTAAATTTTACCTGGCTGGAGTTTAAAGGGTTAATCCATCGGTGATGGGAAATGCTTTTATTCTGGAATGTTCTGTGCATTTGGCTGCTTTACAACTCACAAGGGCGTCTTTGCCCTGCCAAGGCCCTGGGCAAGAAATGTTTACATTTAAACATGTTTTTTAGCAAATGTTCTACTGTTCTACTGTTCTACTACTACGTTTAAACGTGTTCTAGGTCATGTGACCCAAGCTGAAAGGTATAAATAGGCTGGCGGCCGCAGTCCAGCTTTGAGGGTTTTTAGTATTTGGAGTTTGGGGAGGAGAGAGGTTGTAATTTTTTTGAGCTCATGATGCAATTGTATTTTAGCGCTATGCAGTGCCTGTTCAAGCGCAAGACTGCGGATTAGGGGCTCCAGATCACCACCCCACCACCCACTAAGAACCCACTAAGAACAGAAAGGGAGGTGGATTTTTGTGCCATGTGAGAACGTTTTTTGCTAGACTCCGCAAAGTGTGTTCATGCGGGAGGAAAGAAGACCTGTCTTCAATCACAGAGTCTCCAGGAGTCAGAGCGAGAACAAACGCCCCTGACCCTGCCCCTACTATTGATGAGAGCTATGCCTTCATCAATATGGACAGCAGGGCCACGCCACCAGCATCCGTCAAGGCCCTCCACATCCAGGAGACCGCACCAAAGAAATCCAGTAGCAAGGATGGCCTGTCATCTCTACAGGTCATTGAGGTCTACAGCCCCAGGAGCAACATGTCATCACTCCTAGAGGATGCTGCTTTCGTCACTATAGCCAGAAAGTGGGTCAGACTTGGTGGGGCAAGCCCAGGACCCTGCGCTGTCCCCCCCCCCCCCATTAACCTCGGTTGTCTCATGTTTTGCCTTTTCCTTTCATCACCCCAATACCTTTCTCCGTTTTTCCTGCTCTTTTCTCCTTTTTCATTCCCTTCCTTCCTTCATCTAGTTCTTTCTCTTCATCCTTTCTCCTGCTCATTCCTTCTTTTTTCCCTTTTACTTAAAAGCCCATGTACGGAACCGCGGGCCAGTGGATGGCTGTTTCCCCCCTCTTCCGGCTTCTGGGCGGCCTGGCTCCACACAGCACTGGCAGGGTCATACGCTGGGGTGGTGATGGGCGGTCCGGGGGCGGGGGGAGGCGACTACAAATGAGGAGTAGTTGGTGGCCATTGCAAGGGCATGCCCCCTCATCGCGGATGAATCCAGCTGGGGGGGGGGGTGCCATCAGCTTTATGATGATGCGTGGTGTGCAGAACAGTTTATGTATTACCTACCGGTTGTGATTCTTACCTTTACTTTATTCTTATCTCTTCAATAAATCTCTTCAATTTAACATATTAAACTAAAATTTCAGCCCCCTTTTGTTTTTCTGTTTTATTTTAACTGTGTTACTAAATGTTACTAAAATTTCCCCTCCAAAAAAAAGCTTGCCCCCCCCCCCACAAGAGGCAAACTAGCCCCTGGCCCTGCTGATATTCCAGCCCTTATGCCTTTGGTACTGCTTTGGTGCTCTGGGCCATAGGCATCCCTGGTGGAACCCCCGGCCTATACCAATGGGCTCGGGTGGCATACCGCAAGCCACCAGGTAATGCTGGCAGGTGACAGGGCGGTCCACTACCCTGGGAACTGGTATAGGGGGTCCCTTGGACCTCTTACCCGATTGCCCCAAGCGTAAGAAAAAAACACCACAAAAATACAATTGTTATTCTAAATTTTACTACTTACATTTCCCCGTCACACTACCTATAATGGGAGGATTTAGCAGGGGGGTTCTGTCACTTCCCAACTTCCCCACCACAAAACCCTCACCTGATCCCACTTCCCTGCAGCCAACCCACAATACCCACCTGACCCTACTTCCCAGCAGCCAAAACCACAGCACTCACCTGACCCTACTTTCCAGCCGCCAACTCCCACCCCTCACCTCATCCCACTTCTCTGCCAACAAACTACAACCCTCACCTGACCCCATTCCCTGCTACCAACCCACAACCCTCACCTGACCCCACTTCCCTGGTGCACAACCATCACCTGACCCCATTTGCCAGCCGCCACCCCCCAAAACCATCAACTACCCCACTCACAATCCTCACCTGCAACATGTATAACTTATAGCTTATTTCAATAGTGATTGTATTTCAATATGTGTGTGTGTATATATATATATATATATATATATATATATATATATATATTATTTATTTATTTATTTTTTTTTTATTGTATATGAATATATCTACCCATATTTTTTTGCCCTATAAGACACCATCTGCCATAGGACACACCTAGGATTTGGAGGAGAAAAATAAGAAAATAAATATTCTGAACCAATTGATTTAGCCCCATCCCCAAGAACCAAATAATAGGCAATGTGCAGAATCCCCCCATTATAGACAGAGTGCCCCCCCCCCCCCATTTTCCATAGACAGCATTCCCCCCTCCCGCTCCCATAGGCAGTGTGGCATACGCTGGTTTGTTTGCTGGTTTGTATGCATGTTAACCTCTCTTTTTTACTGTTTCCCATAACCTAGCCCTGGTATTCCATTACTTACTTATTGCTGTGCCAAGTCTCTTCTGCTCAAAAGTACTTAGCATGTCATGCAATGCTTGGCATGCAATATTCTTGTCTTCTTCCTAATGCTTATCTTTACAACTTTCCTGTTTGGTATGCATTCTTCTTTTCTTCTTCCTAATGCTTGGCAGGCATTCTTCTTCTATTCATCCTAATGAATCTCATTCTCCTTGATAGTTGTATATTTGGAATGCCCACATGGATATAATATCAACATTACTATGACTGTAAATTATATTAAATAAATATAAATAATATTAATTAAATTATATTAAATATAAGACACCACAACATTATTTAAATCTTGTCTTTTTTGTATTTATAATGTGTTTTTTTTGTGTGCTAAAAATATTATTAAAAAAAAAAAAAAAAAAAAAGAAACTATATACAATGTTTTGGTTTTGGTGGGTAAAAGACGAGGCAGGATCCCAGTGGCTTAAAGTGGGTGTCCTCCCCTTGGCTGTGGCCAGCTCCTCAATAGCCCCCACCAGCCCATGCACAGCAGCTGTCAGTTCCTGCAGGCACTGCTGTGTTTCTTGTGTGTGGACTGTAAAAGAAAAAGCTCAAATTATTGTCTAGCCTCTGCTTCCTGACAACCTGTTGAAGAAAGCATGTTAGTAAATAGTCACTTGAAACTTCAAATAGTCACTTTGAAAGCTTCAAACTTACTGGGCTGTAGGGGGAATCTGGGTTAGGGAGCCACTCTTCTGACTGGGTCCTGCCACACATCTTGGTCCGAGTCTGTAGAAAAAACAAAAACAATAGTTAGTGAATGTGTTAGAGGTGTTTCTTGGCTTGTGTTTTGTGTGTGGTACATCAACCACCTTCTTTTTGAGGTGACCTTGGAGCACCTCCATCCCCTTGCTGCTCACCCGTTGGGACATTTGTCCATCTAGAAGGAAATTTCACCAAATTCCACGTTACAACACATATGTGTTTCTTTAGTCCTCCTGTCCACCATCGAGTCCTCCTGTCCACCATCCTTAGACTCCCGTCCGACATCTGGGCCTCCTCCTCTGCAGATTGGTCCAGGTGAGCTTGGGGCTCACCTGCAAAGAAGGGCAAGGTCATTGGCACCTGTCCGTCACCAGCTCCACGTCCACCAGATCTTGACAGCCTTGGCCGGACTCATTGCCTCCAGGTGGGCCACACTCTTAGGGGGAATTCTGACACTGAAAGAGAATCGCATTCTTTAAAACACAGGCCTGCCTAATGTGTTTGTAGTAGTGAATGTTTTGCCAAGAATTGTCACTTACTTGGGAATAGTTTCCTGAAAAATGTACTCACCCGGCGCTTCTTCCTCCGTTTCAAGTCCGACCAATGCTGCATGATGAATGTGTAGGTGGTGGCGGTGTCCTCCTCCAGCATTGCTACAATGTCAAGTGCCAACGACCTCTTGGCAGTTATGTCGGGCAGAAAATCATAGCAGTATGTCATCATCTAAAATGCAGACGAAATACATAGGAATTAAAAAACATCATCATATACATATAGAAAATAAGCCTAGCAAGTTATTAACGCCCCCCCCCCCCCCCCCTACATCACTTTGGTTCTGTTTTTGAGATCTTAGTGGCCAGGGATGCTCCCTGGTATCTTGCTGCCACACCCAGCTAGGCACCAACAGATCCACCTTGCTCCAAACAGTCCCTGCATGGTGTCCATGTGTGCACTAGCTTTCCGGAAGTTGGCATGCGTTAAAACTTTGGTGCATAGGCATACGGAGTGACATAATAGGGATGTATAAGTTCTTAAAGTGGAGCCGCCACAGCTCCAATATTGCAGTTTCCATTGTCACATCCGTCAGGATGGCAGGAAAAATATGCACCTATAGAAGCTGCAACCAAGCAGAATCAAGTCATGCCCCGCTGGATTCTCGTCAAGGGTCACGGCACCACAGCTCGCCTGTATGCTCACGCCAGCACACACCTAGGCAAAGTCAGAGCAGGGGCAGGACAGCTACCAGGGCAAGCTAAAGCAGTCCCAGCCATAGTGCACGTCCAAGCAAGAGCTCCTCAAGCAAGAGTGCTAACACTAAGCAGAGCAGAGACAGGCCAACTACTAGGGCAAGCCAAGGTAGTCCCAGCCATAGTGCTCAGCCAAGCAAGAGCTCCTCAAGCAAGAGTGCTAAGGCTAAGCAGACCAGAAGGAAGACTAGGGCAAGACATTGCAGCCCCCCAACAACCCCCTCTGCCACTGAAGGACAGCATGACAGATCTAATATGGATTATCAGCATACACTCCAGCATCATCATGGGCCACACCGGACCACAAACCCAGCCCCCCAGCCAGCCCTGTGTAGTCTCTAGTCAGTCAACAGGCCGGCAGCCTGAGACTCCATGGGCTGCCATCTGGGATATTTAAAGGCTCATACAATTCAGTAGATGCAGGTAGGATGTTTTTAATCTGTATGTACAGGGTGGGGGAAACATAGGCTTATTCAGGGTGAAGGTCCGGTTTAATAACGCAGCTGGGGCACCACAAGTAACAATGCATCATTGTGAATGGACCCTAGTAAGCTGGGGGTACAAGGATGACAATATTAACCTAATAGGCTTGTCTACGGACACCATGGAAGGATCCTGGAAGAGATGAATACCGCCAGCCCTGTTCCTAGGATGGGGTCCTGGGGATGCCTCGTTGCAGCTTTATAAAGAGGAAGCCCAGTCTTTAAGGTTACTATTGTGTGTCTTCACAACCACTCCATACTTAATTAATATTGCTTGAATGCACATTCTTGTTGTGTATTTGACTGGATTTTGCATGTATTGGTACATACTAAACATAAAATTTGATAGAAGAAATAAACAAGAAAACATTATTATTAGATCCCAGCATGCCTTTATTGAATAGAACCTTGACATGACATCCTCCCCTTTCTAACCCTTTGCGCTTAATAGTAAATATGACAGATAATTGTATTTGTGCCCCCTTCTTTTAGTGATAACAATATTTTCAGTTCAGTTTTCAGTACAACATATAGAGGATAATTCTTGGTACTTCAAGACATGAAATGCGCTATATTGCAATCCATTGACTTCCCACAGCAAAGGTGTTTTCTGCTCATCACAGTTTGCATTATTGGATTTAGAGAGAAGAGGCTGACTGGCTCCATCATGTGGCTTGCACTGAGCTACAGCATCTTCGCTCATACCTACTCATACTTTCTTGCTTTCTTATCACAAATAATTCTAGTTACAGTAAATTTGCCTTCAATGTATTCTAAACAAATACAAAAAAGTCCTGTATGCTTTCAGCACTTCCTATTCTATTTATCACAGAACATTTGGTTATTTAAATGATGAATAATTTTGCCGGCACAGTATTGCTTTATGTAAATTAAATGTACAAAAAGTTAAGTTTGTTGGATAAATCATGCATGGCAATACTGAGTCTTGGACTTTGACAAATTGCTTCTTTGCTTTAAAATAAATTCTTTCAGGAGCAAATTGTTCTAGCATATTCAGTTTGAAAGCAGAGAGGTAATATTTCTTGTCAGGTAATCCAAAAAAATGTGTATTTTTCTGCTAAACCTACGCATGTTATCCAGAGTTATTTTCTTCTGCTGTTTAGAGGTGTTTATCAGGTCAGGGATATATAAGCTATAATTCTGCGTTAGGACAAAATACGAAATACATAGGATACACATTTGAAGAAGTGCATTTTACAAACAGAAACTTTAATGGTTTCTAGAGCTCTGATATTTCTAGGGCAGCCCAATATTTGAAACTTACAGTCTCTGCCTATTATACTGGTCATTAATATATTTACAGTATCTCAAAGTCATCCTGTTGTCAAGATCACCCATCTGTCTATCACTCCTGCGCTGCTCTCCAAGTGGTACAGCAGTGAACAGCACCACTGCCCAGCAACCGCATCTGACATGGAAAGCAAGGTGGCCCGTAGATACAAAGACGAATTGTTTGCACAACTTCTAAGTGCCAGTGTCACGGTAAATTTTTTTTTTTTTAAAGTTTCTTTTTATTTGCAATTGCAATTAAACAAACATTAGATACAAATACAAGTCACATATCACATATCACATGGGGGTGACGCAGGCACCCAGCTCAGTAGCATAGTTTCAATTAACATATAGACACAACACCATTCACACACCACATTCACACACACACTTCTGGACTCGAATGTCTAATCAGCTATTCACCGGGATGGGAGGGCCAATCGGGGGAGCCCTTCTCCAGGATGCTACTCTCATCTCCTTAGTGCCACCTCCCCTTACTCAATACCTCAAGCTACCTGGGTAAGCAGCTATGCCTTTTTATATGGATCTGACCCGTCCTAATCATCCTCTGAGGCTGTATCTTGGCTTTGCAGCCAGGGACCCCATATCTTCTCAAACTTATCGGGCACCCCCCTGGCCGTATATGTCAGTTTGTACATAGTGAGTTTCTGGTTAATTAGAGACCTCCACGCCCGCACTGATGGTTTGGCCGGGTGTTTCCAATTAAGCAGAACACATTTCCTGGCATAGAAGAGCAGCAGCCTAAATAATGATTTCAGCGGGCTCGATAGCGACAGTGATTCGACCACCCCTAGAAGACATAATGAAATCGAGCCGGTGATCCGGATGCCCACCACTTCGCCAATCAAGTCCATTACCTCACCCCAGTATCCCACCAGAACTTCACAGGACCAGGTCACATGTTCCCATGTACCAGTTTCCCTCTCACACCTGGGGCATAAGTCACTAGCCAGTAGTCCCATCTTATGCAACCGTAACGGTGTAATGTAAGCTTGGTGTATCCATTTGGTCTGGATAAATCTGTCTCTGGCTTCTATGACCGATGAGTGTAGGTTATCTAAAATTTCCTCCCAGTCGTCTCGATCCAGGGTTTGGTCCAGGGCCCGCCACCTGCTTTCAATCCTCCCCCTAGGGGATTCCAACCCAGCAACCAGGCACCTGTACAACGTAGAGACAGGTTTCCTCAAGTCCATCCCTCTCACTGCATTCTCCACCGGGGACACCGAAAAGTTCGGACTGATCCTGTGGAACTGAGTTTGCAGAGCGTGCCTGAGTTGCAGGTATCGGAAGAAATCTCGGTGGGAAACTCGAAAGGTCTCTCGGACCTGATCAAACGCCATAAGCACTCCCTCCCTGTACACCTGGCCCAGCGTCCGGAGGCCCCTCCCATCCCAGAACTGCGGGTCCTGCATTGAAATCAACTCAGGGAGCTTGGGATTATTCCAGAGAGGAGTGAAGGGGGACCAATACTGGACCTCGTCCGAATTCACGATCAGCTTGGCTACCCTTCCCCATATGTTGCACACTACCCGCATGCATCCGGTAGCCTCCCGGACCCCCCGAACCCCTCTATACACCAAGAGTGATAGTCTCTCAGCAGAACCTAGCACCGCCGCTTCCAGACTCACCACTGGGTTGTTTTGCGGTTGACAGAGCCACCAGTGCACAAACAGGAGCTGCGTGGAGTAGAAATACATCAGCATATGTGGGACCGCTAGACCCCCCTCCACCACCTGTGCTTTCATAATTTGTCTGTTAAGCCTAGGTGGAGACTGTCCCCAGATAAAGCCAAACAGAATTGAGTCCAACATCTTAAAGTGGGAAATGGGCAGCAACACTGGCGAGGCCTGATATATGTACAGAAATTTAGGAAGGAATATCATTTTGTAAATATTGATTCTGCCCATGACTGACAGGGGCAGGTTTGCCCATTGAGCAATCCGCTGCCTCAACCTTGACACGACAGGGGAAATATTCAGAGTCAAGAACTCACTTGGTTGCCTACTAACCATGATCCCCAGGTATTTAAAATGTTGGACTATTTTTAATTGGGACCTCGGAGAGATGTCAGGGGCAGCAAGCTCGTCCACTAACATTAGGCTGGATTTATCCCAATTAATCTTCAATCCTGAGAACCTCCCAAACACTCCAATAGCATCCAAAGCTGCGTCCAGACACCCGCGGCCGTCTGCCAGGTATAGCAGTGTGTCATCTGCATATAGGGATATCTTTTCCTCTACTGCCCCCAGCTTCCATCCAGAGATATCCGGGGAATTCCGGACAATAATAGCCAAGGGCTCGATAGCCAAGGCAAAAAGCAGCGGTGATAGTGGGCACCCCTGTCTTGTCCCCCTATGCAAAGCGAATGAGTTAGAGTAACACCCATTGACCCGTATCCGGGCCGTAGGTTGTTTATATAACAGTTTGACGTACGTAATAAAGCTGGGAGGGAATCCAAATCTTTCTAGTACTGCCCAGAGATAATCCCATTCTACCGAGTCGAAGGCCTTTTCATTATCTAATGATATGACCACCCGTTCCCCATGGTTATCATGTATAATTTGAAGATTGGACATCAGTAGTGTCACGGTAAATTTACCTGCAGCCCGGTCAGCAGTGTCCTCAGGCTTGAGCGTCGTCGGCTCCAGTAGCGTCAAGTGTCCTCCTCCTCCCGCTCCCTGCCACTTCTCTGCTTGCTCGCACTGCACACAGTTGGTCGCCAGAGGCTGAATTAAAGGGCTGATGAGCCCAAAGTGTGTCTTGGGCGAAACGCTCTTAGGAGTTAAACTGGGCAATCAGCTCAGAGGATCAGTAAAGCACCTATCAGAAACACTCCCCTTTCTCCAATACCGTTCAGTTTCACCCTATAAAGGTTTTACCCCTCCAGTGTATCAGTGCCCGTGATAGCGTGTTGCTGGGTGTGATATTGTCTGAGATCTCGCTTCCTTGTCTTGCTTGACCATCCTGTGATTGTCGCCTAGACCGACTCCTGCTTGTATTCTGACCACGAATCCGTCTCAACCCTTAGAAACATAGAAACATAGAAGGTTGACGGCACAAGGAGACCATACGGTCCATCTAGTCTGCCCTTATGTGTATACTGTATGTACTCTTTATCTTAGGATAGATGTGTGCTTATCCCAGGCATGTTTAAATTCAGTGACTGTTGATTTTTCAACTACCTCTGCTGGAAGTTTGTTCCAAGCATCTACTACTCTTTCTGTAAACTAATATTTTCTAACATTGCTCCTGATCTTCCCCCCAACTAGCTTAAGGTTGTGCCCCCTTGTTCTATCATTAGGCTTCTTCTTAAAAACACTTCCCTCCTGAACCTTATTCAATCCTTTCACATATTTAAAGGTCTCAATCATGTCCCCCCTCTCCCTTCTTTCCTCCAGACTGTACAAATTAAGTTCTTTAAGTCTCTCCTGATGCTTTAAGTTTAAGTCCTTCCACCATTTTCGTTGCCCGCCTTTGGACACGTTCTATTTGAATAATGTCTTTTTGCAGGTAAGGTCTCCAGAACTGCACACAGTATTCTAGCTGTGGCCTTACCAGGGCTCTATACAGCGGCATCACAACCTCCCTCTTCCTACTAGTGATGCCTCGAGCTATGCAGCCAAGCTTCCTGCTTGCTTTTCCCACTGCCTGGCTACACTGTCCACTCATCTTGCAGCTATCAGTAATCAGTACCCCTAAATCTCTCTCCTCCGAGGTCCTGGCTATCACAGTGCTGCCCATACGGTACTCAGAGCAGGGATTCCTTCTACCCAAGTGCATGATTTTACATTTAGAGACATTAAAATCTAGTTTCCACAGTTTTGACATCTATCCAGTAAAGCTAAATCATTTTCCATGTTGCAGACACCTCCAGAAATATCCACCCTATTACTAACCTTTGTATCATCAGCAAACAGACAAACTTTTCCTACCAAGCCTTCTCCTATGTCACTTACAAATATATTAAAAAGAATGGGGCCCAGGACAGAGCCTTGCGGCACACCACTTGTAACTCGCCTTTTAGATTACGCACCATTTACCACATTCTGATACCGATCCCTCAGCCAACTGGAAATCCACTGAACTATCCAGGGATTGAGTCCTACCTTCAATAACTTATCTATGAGCTCCTTATGTGGTACAGTGTCAAAGGCTTTGCTAAAATCCAGATAGGCGATATTCACAGCACCACCTTCATCTAACACTTTAGTGACATTGTCAAAGAAATCAATAAGTTTGGTCTGACATGATCTGCCCTCAGTAAAGCCGTGCTGTTTTGGGTCCAATAGGTCATTAATTTTTAGATGGGAAATTATCTGTTTTTTTAAGAGTGTTTCCATTAATTTGACCACTATAGATGTTAAACTAACTGGCCTGTAATTACTGGCCTCTTCTCTACTCCCCATTTTATGGATTGGTATGACATTGGCCATTCTCCAATCATCTGGAACCTCACCAGTTGAAAGGGAATGGTTAAGTAAATCAGTCAGAGGGGCTGCAATCACAAACCTAAGTTCCCTTAGAACTCTGGGGTGGATTCCATCTGGACCCATCGCCTTACTTACCTTTAGATGTGCCAGCTCGGATAGAACATCAGCCTCCAGAAACTCCGGAGCTGTGCTCTCCCAGCGGGATGCTGTGCTATGGCCATGCCTGCTACTATCTGAAAATACCGAACAAAAGTAGCTATTCAGATGGTCAGCCACAGCCTTATCTCCATCAATATATTTATTTTCCCTATTTCTAATTTTTGAGACTGCATTGTTTTTCTTCTCTCTGTCACCAATATATCGGAAAAAGGTTTTATCTCCCCTCTTTATAGATTTGCCCATTTCTTCCTCCTTTTGCCCTTTAGCAGTCTTTATAATCAGTTTTGCTTCCCTCTGTTTAATTTTATACGCCTCTCTGTCAGCTACACTTCCACTTTATACTTCTTATAGGCAGACTTCTTATCTTTTATGATAGTGCTGACTTCCCTAGTAAACCATAATGGTTTCTTCTTCCTTTTATTCTTGCTAGTTTGTTTCACATATTGCTTAGTTGCCTTTAAGATGGCCACTTTTAATAGTGACCACCGTGCACTCACTTCTGCTACTCTGTTCCACTCACCTAATTTTCTTTCTTGAAGTTTGTCTTCCTAAAGTCTAGCACTTTGGTTCTGTTGTGTGATTGCACAATGTCTGTTTTTATTCTGAACCATAAGCATTGATGGTCACTGGAACCCAGATTTTCTTCAACTCTGACCTCGGACACCAGATCTCCATTGGTCAAAACTAAGTCCAGAATGTTATCTCCTCTAGTTGGCAATGTCACAAGTTGTTTTAGAGACACTCCATTAAGTGCCTCTAATATAGTCCTGCTCTTGCATGTCGATGCACTTGGGATATTCCAACCCACATCAGGCATGTTGAAGTCACCTGTAATTACAATGTCTCCCTTCTCTACCATTTCACTGATTTCATCTATTAACAGGTTATCTAGATCCTCAGATTGTCCAGGGGGCCTACATATCACACCAATTCTGACCACAGCTCCCTCCTTAGTCTGCATGGTAACCCAGAGAGTTTCTAGTTCATTATGTGTATGCTGAATTATTGTTGATTGAAGTGTAGTCTTGACATAAATGGCTACTCCGCCGCTCTTTCTATCCAATCTGTCTTTTCTGTACAATGTGTAACCGGGTCATTGTGATCCTTGAACCAAGTCTCTGTTATTGCAACAAGATCCAATTCATCTCTGGATATGATAGCCATTAATTCACAGAGCTTGTTGCCCAAGCTGCGAGCATTGGTACACATAATGTGGATGTTGTTGGTGTGTCCTTGATCTTTTCCACCTCTAGCCTACCAGTGACCGGGCTTCCTGCTTCAATGTCCTGCTTCATCCTAAATGGTAGGGCACAGAAATCACCATTACAAGTTACATCTCTGTCCCCTTCCTCTAGTTTAAATCAAAAAATGCTCTGAGTTCCACTTCAAGTTCTTCTGTGCCTTTCTGTGAAGGATGCAAGCCATCCCTCTTAAACAACTCATTGTTCGACCACCTTCTAACATCATGACTAATACATCCAAACCTTTGTCTTCACACCACTGACGTAACCACAAATTGAACTTGGCGATGTTGAGTGCCTTTTTTCCCTGATTACATACTGGCAAAACTTCAGAAAAGGTGATGGAACCTGTTATTTTGCAAAGTTCCTGACTAAAATTTTGGAAGTCCCTCTGTACAACAAACAAATCTTTTTGGGATAAGTCATTTGTGCCAAGATGTAGCACAATATCCACCCGGTTATGTTTGGTTGCAGACTTCACAATATTTAGAATACGTTTCTTATCCCTATTAACCGTGGCACCTGGGAGACACCTCACTTCCTTTAGCTCATCTTTATCCTGTCCAAAGTCCACACCTCTAATTCTTGAGTCACCAACCAGAATATGCCTTTTCCTATTGGTTGGCTTGGTAACTGTTCCTTGCTGCCCTTTTGTACGCATTTTATATGGTCCCTTACTTAAGTCCACTTCATTTGATGTTACCAAATCCTGCCCAGACTGAGCATTAGCAGATACATCCACATCAAGCTCAGAAAGAACAGAAAATGGGTTATATTGGCTTAGTCCAAAATGTTGATGTTTTTGTTCTACATTGCGCAATCTTCCAGAGCCAACAGTCTTCCACTGTGCCCCTCTCTTATGAAGTCTTTGTGGGAGTGGTGGCTGTATACCAAGCTGCAGGCCAGGTGTCTCAGCTGCTTCTCAAGTATTGTCAGGCTGCCATGCACGTCCAGGTGCCCTGCCCTGATCACTAGTCACATCTGATGCGAGTTTTGCCCTTTTGGGTATGTTTCCCACAGGTGGATTTTCTAATTTGCAGTGGCTGGACTACTGGACAGCCTTTTGCAGTCCTACTTGCCCCTTAGACAATTAATTTTGACATTAAATAAATAATATCAAGACTATAAATATTAAACAGTAATACTGCCAAGTTTACAAAGAGTCCAAGCTGCAGTACACATTTGCACACTGAATTCAGACTAGTAGTTGGCTGAGTATTAGGCCTGGAGCAACTAGGGAGAACAGCTATTTAAGTAGAGTATATGGCATAATGTGAGGCTAGGGTTACAGGCTTGTTCTGCCGATGCCCCTGTGATACTATGGGGAGTAGAGTAGAGTACTATGGGGCCTTTTTGAATAATGCGTTAGATTTGAATGCATTTACTGTAGAAGTGTGGAGGACAGGAATATCTCAATTGCAGCCTGATGTCTTGAGGGATATTTATTGTGGCTCACTTTCTCCATTCAGCCTTAGTTGGACAGCGTCTAATAATATTTGAAGAGTTTACCACTCTAACACACAATCAATTGCAAACAAAAAAATCTCATCGGGAAGTTAGAAAATAACATCCCCCTATAAGATAATTAATAACAGAGGGTGGAGACCTCTCCAGTTGTTGAGGGAGAACTCCCCAACATTCGAACTCACTATGTTTTAACAAATAACCATTGGCTTGAACCATAGCATAAAGGTAAGCAGAATAGTCAGTCTATGGATTTCTTTAATTACTTTTTACTGGACTGTCTCTCCGACCCGATAGTGATCGGGTTTGTGGCCTTGACGAGTCACTCTGTTACGGGAGCTGTGTGCATATTGAACTGAACACACACAAGTAATAGTGCAAATTATACTCCAAGATTCCAGTTCTACTGTATCATTGCAAGAGATGCTTTACTTTTTGCTGCAACTCTTTAATAATAACGACAGTAACATAAATATACCCAGTCTATGATTCATATGGTGTTTAGCATTTAATATTTTGGCCACATTGCTGTCCATCTGGGTAATGGATTTGTAAGTTGTTCTGCTCTATTGAGTATTTCTTTAATTGGAAACTGATATATGAGGCAAGCAAGCATATTGTCTACTGCTGATCACCAAAATGTATTCATTATTAAATGGATTTTATTCTAGTGCTCAAAACATATTAGCTCACATAAGGAAACTCTTAGTCACTACATTTTAGTAGTATAATGTTTTTTTTTATTTATTTGACTGTTTTTTTCTTTCATATTAGTAATGTAAATAATATTTGTAATTTATAAAGTAGGAAGAGAAAAATCCTCAAGTTGTTACTGTTGTGGCTTTTCACCCTTTTGGTGAGCCAGTGTTTATGAAATAAACATTAAAGTGGACCCACATTCATTTTCTACAATGAGTGTGGATCTAGCCCCGGCCACATTGAAACAAGCCCAGGGGCCTTCAAGATTGCTGGAGCCCCCCTGACGGATTGCCCCCTGCAACCTACGTTTGGCTGCTGCTGTCACATGGGTCGGGGTCGGGTTCTGGGACTAAGCCGCTGAAAGAGTCAGTCCATGTCATCGCCAGCAGGCAATCGCAGGGCTGCATTTCTGGCTGAGGATTGAGGATAAGGTAGGGATTGTGGGCGTTGCAGGGCGCAATGTGCGAAGGGGGCTCTAGCAATCTGGGTGCCCCCCCTGAGCTTGTCTCAATGTGGCCTGGGCCAGTCCCACGCCGATTAGCAAGGAAATGGGTGTGAGTCAGTTTTAAGATCTTCCATTTTGTTCGAACACGAGATTTCAGACCACAGCCACCTCCATTAAGTTCTATCAAGAGGAATACTGGTGAGTTGGTGACAGGTAAAACTTTATATTAGGCCTGATTGATCAAGCATTATCTGCCAGAATACTCCACATCAAGAAACACATTTACTAAAACATTAGAATTGCAGCAACTTTCAGAAAAAATATAAATTATATTTTGCACTTATGTGGTAAATTCTAGCAGATTGTGCTTAAAAAATCAGGTCCATTGTGTGTTTTACTTCTCTGCTTGGAAAGAAACTTCCTAAGCCTAAGGGAGGGTTTGGACCAATATTTAACTGCATTACTTTGTATCCTGATCCAATTAATTTAGACCACTCACCAAGGAACTTTTGCAAATTGCATATTTTTACTATGCATTCAATGGCATACTTACCATGGAGGCAGGGAAGGCCATCGCCCCCTGGGCTCATGGCTAAGAGGGCCCGGCTGAGTATGCTGCCTCCAAGCTGATTTGGCCTCCCCAGCTCTTTTCCTGAGCTCAGGGCTCCGCAGAGCAGGATTCCTTATGCCTAAAGGCAACCTGAAGATACTTTTTTAAAACTTTGCAAGAGACTGTAATAATGCTGACAGGAGCAGCGCGTGGACAGAGCAGGCCCCTCTCCCCGTCCTCCCCTCAGCAGCAGGTGTCGGTGTTTGAGCTGTTTAATGGCAGCTCCTTCCTCCCTCCCTTCCCTGAGCTGAGCTCAGTGTATGGGCTGATGACTGAAGACCATCTTCCTTTCTCAAGCTCTCTGTGCAGCAAAAGGTAACAGCAGTATTGTAAACCCATTCTGCAGCTAGTCTCTGTTTAAGCAGTCCATCATTTTTTCTGCCCCCCCCTTCCTAACCAGGGTATTCTAATTTGGGATGCCCCTGTGTATAAAACACCCACAAATTGCCAGTTCTCTTTTCTCCCTCCACACTCCCATGGGGCATGCATGGGCTCCCAGCCAATCCAAATAGATTGCTGTACACATTAATGCCCAGAATTCTTTTTGAAATGAATGGATTACCCAGGGCATCTCCTGCTGACTGATTCCTCTGGCTGAGCACGCCACCACCAGCCATTCAGATATGCTGGCAGGAGTACACACATCAGATGGAGGGATGCCGCTGGAGGTCCATGAATGTTCTGTGGGCGTGGGGAATGAGGTAAGTATCCCAAATTGGGAAGCCCCTGGAAAGTACTTTCACTCTGCCCTGGAGACTTTTAGACTCTAGGACTTGGGGCTTCAGGTTTTGGTCAAAAACCTTTAAACATAAGTATTACCCCTGGGGGCGTACCAGTTTGGAATGAATGCCCTGCTTTTATTCACCTTTATCTCATGGTTCTCCTCAGTGGCATCCCACTGTGCACTCTCGCCATAGCAGGTTGAATCGGTGGGGCCACACAGGGTGGGCCCAGACAAGGGCCATGCATGCACCATGGTATCAAGGTTATTATACAAGGTCTCTTGGTGATTTTCAACTGCAGGGCATCCCAAATATCCTGATGGTGAGTGTGTTTCAAGTGCTCCTATTTCATTATGTCAATGTAGCAGTGGTCCTAGTTGTAGATTGTGCAGAACATAGTGGCAGCCAAGGGCAGAACAGAGAGCCTGTGGGTAGAGGAGGAGACCTTGCTGTTCATGCTTAGGAGACCCTTTTTATGATCCCCTGCAATGTACTGCATAACAGAGGGGACCCACTGTGACTTTTTCTAAGGGGCCTTATAAAACCCCTAAACCCATTATAAGGTTTTTGTCAGATCATACTAAATTAAGAAAGACATTTGGATTATTGGAAAAAAACATAACTAGTCCTGTTTCTCCCGTTTATTGCTGCAGATATGTCTTGGCCTGCAGGAAAGAAAAAAATACAGATGTGTACAGCACTCTCCTACTTCAAAATGTGTCTATTGCTCTACCATGGTCACCCCACCAGAAAGTGGTGACGTCCATGAGACACAAGAAATGATAGCTAGTATTAGCATTATCCTTATGATGGGCACTTCTTTCAGCAGTGGTTGCATACAGGTCAGCCCTGAAATTATCTAGACCAGCGAGGACCACTCCTCCAAAATGATGCCATTACCACTAATACGTGAAAAAATTATATTTACACTGTACCTTTACAGATGTAGCCTGCCAATTTTAGTCTATGGACAGCAGGCTCATCTTCCGGAGCAATACCTGTAATGATTCACACTCACCTGCTAGAAACCTCAGGGAATGCTTATACCTCTTCCACACTCCTGCAGGGATTTTGCTGTTCACGTCCCTGCCAATGAACAGCATGCCTGGGCCACTAGCCCGAAACACATTTGTACAAGTGATGACGGTCAGGCTGATTCATCACTAACGCCAGGTAGCGACAGATGAGCATCTGTAGCAGGCATTTCAGAGCGCCCGCTAGTAGTCGCTGGGCTCGGCCGTGGGTCGCTAGTTTATAGCGACTCAGTCGCTGTGCAGTAATGATGAATACATTGTGAGGAGTCGCTATATGACCAGTACAGCGCTGTATGGGAGCGCATGTTAGCAACTGGTCTGTGCGACTGACTCACAACATATTCATCAAAAAAGCAGGCTCAAACAGCTCAAAAATGCTTCGCTGTAGCCCAGAGCGCAGAGGCTGTATGATTAAAGGTTGGTTTTTAACATGTACCCAACAGTAACAAAGCGAAAACACATGGAATTACATTGTAATAACATTGTAACATAAACACATTAATGCCAGACCTGTAATATAAATTCTGCATAAATATATAACATTTTTTTAAAAATGGCTTTTTCAAGGCCAGGAGAGATCCCAACATTATTGGAAAATAAAAACAAGAAATTAATAAAACAAAAACCCTGTTTAAAGAGAAATAAGAGAACGTTCATTGAAATGTATGGGAGAGCTAAAGAGGTAATACGTGGCGTTCTGCAAGGCTGAACGCCGGCGCTGTACGTGAGGCTGGGATAATGATGAATCGGACGCTACATGGCGTTATCCTAGTCGCTTAACAGATTCGGCTTGATAAATGTGTAATTGCATGCCGTGTCCGGCGTTCACCTGTCGCTACCTGTCATTTACAAGGCACTACCTGATGCTATCCCTTCATGAATAAGGGCCTAATTTATGATGTGCGTCTGTTAGCATAATTTTTGTAGCTATAGCGCCAGCTTTGCAGCGCCGGCATTCCCATCTAATCTGGCGCTGTGCTAGGTACTACATTGACACTAGAAGGTGTTGCATCGAACGCTAATGGATTAACTTTGATTGTTGCACTTAGGTGCTGACGTTTTTCTGGCATTCCCCAGCAAATTGATGAATTTTCTCCTCCTTGAAATCTATGGCGCTGTATTTTTCAGGTGCTGGTCTGTGTTTTTTCATTACAGTTACAAGAAATCCCTGCTGGGGACAAAGGGGACAAAATTTACAGTGCGTTTTGGCTGCGTTTTAGTTGTTGGTGTCCAAATTACACATTGTTAAACAAAAGAAGCCATTTAAATCAATTTTAATAACACAAAAATAACATTTTGGACCAACTTTAGGTCCAGCGGTTCAATTATTGACAAGTCACAATGCAAGTTCTGAACAAATAAATGTGTTTAATGGAATTAAAAGCATTAAAGTTGACCAAAACCCATGCCCCATGCCCCAAAGGCCCTGAAATATTCCAGGGCCGCTGGATTTCCTCCCCCCAGGGCATCCAGAAGGTTGCAGGTTTGAATCCCGGTCCTGGGACATGACTGAAGTGCTCTTGAGCAAGGCACCGCTCCGGGCATGTGTACACTCACTGCACGGATGGGTTAAATGTGCAGGACGAATTCCTATGTGTGCGCAAGCATACAATGGCCATCTATGCATTAAAAAAAAAAAATTATGAAACAGATAAATAACCCTTCCTTTTGCACTGGATTCTTCTGTTTTACTGCCATCTGTTGGCCAAAACATAAACTGCAATGCCTGCTGTATCAGTAGTAGCGCTTTAAATGACAATTATTTGAAAAGTAAACTATAGCACCTCTTGGTCTTGATTCACTAAGAGCTGAAAATAATTCTCTAATTTTAATTTAGGTGAGAAAAACATGAGAATTCCACTGTTGCTGAATCACCAGCTAGGAAGAAAATGTCAATGTCACTTTTTACTACAGGGTAAAGAGGAGTAAAAAGTGCCACTGCCTATCATTGTCTTCCTGGCTGGTGATTCACAAACAGTAAAATTATCATTCTTTTTTACCTAAAGTTCTTACTACAAAGTTTTTTTTCAGTTCTGACTGAATCAAGGCCAATGAACAGTATCAGAAAATAAACTTAAACCTGTGAAGACTGGCAGGGGTAAACTTTCCAGAGTATATTTCTTATTTTGAACATGCATGAGAGTAAAATACCTCCCTGGGTGAAAAGCTGATCCTAAAAATGTATACAACATTTTGTCATTTGGTAGCTGAGATATATATATATATATATATATATATATATATATATATATATAACTAGATCTGGCTGAAACCCTTCCCTGGTGGAATACTAATTTGGTATGCCCAACATTGCGAAACCCCTCCGGCCTGTGCCGTACACTCACCTTGTTCCGGGATCTTGTAGCAATATATCATATGCGCAAATAAGCCGAGCATAAGCTGAATTTCTGGGGCATTCCTGCTCTTTCGGCTCAGCTTACCACCACGAGCGGGCCTTCAGGTCTGCCAGATGAGCAAAGCAGGGATGCTGCTGCACAGCAAACCAGTCACATAATATCCCAAACCCGGATGCCCCTTAGGGAGGGCTGTAGATTATATGTCCAGTTGTGCTGTACGGTGTGGCTTTAAGGACGGCTAACAATTTTGATAGCTCTGGTTCTTTTGAGTCAGGATAAATAGTAATAGATGGATAAAGATCAAAGCCTTTCAACATATGTTAAAGGCAAGGGGATCTGCACAACACTCTATAATCATTAAACTTGCCACTCCCAAAGCTATATAAAGCTCACCTCAAGAACACAAAATCATAGAGGGAGGCACTCGAGAAAATAATCAAAAAAATATATATTTTATTCCATATCACTAAATGAATCTCTACACATAACCACTAGACAATTAAAATCCCTTAAAAAACACCTATTGAGACAATAAATATAAGACAAACCAACATGGAAGTGTGTAGGTGATGGGGAGAGCACTGGCACAAACAAATATCAATATCAATCAATATCAGCATCTATATTTAAAACACATAAACACAAGTGATCTAATCAGTGCAAATAACAATGTGCAAATCCTACCTATGATCTAGATCCTATATCAAATAACTATAAAGTGCAAAGTGCAACCAATCAACCAATCCAAATAAAATATATAATTACAAATAGAACCTACATGATTACCTAATACCTAAATGCCCTATAAGTAATATAAAAATACAGCGCAAAAATATATCCAACCAAAATATACTCAAGATATTACAGGTATGCCAGTAAAGGGTCTCACCACCGCCTACAACACCAGGAGCCACGCGTTCCGTGGGTGTATCCCCCACTTCACTGATGAAGTGGGGGATACACCCACGGAACGCGTGGCTGTATTTGGTATTTAATGGTTGATTGATACTAGCATCTATATTGGTGAGGTATTTTGTGGTCATTTTTATATTACTTATAGGGCATTTAGGTATTGGGTAATTATGTAGGTTCTATTTGTGATTATATATTGTATATGTATCTATTGATTGGTTGCACTTTGCACTTTATAGTTATTTGATATAGGATCCGGATCAAAGGTAGGATTTGCACATTGTTATTTGCACTGATTAGATCACTTGTGTTTATGTGTTTTAAATATAGATGCTGATTGAGATTTGTGCATGCCAGTGCTCCCCCCTTCGCCTACACACTTCCATGTTGCTTTGTCTTATATGTATTGTCTCATTATGTGTTTTTAAGGGATTTTAATTGTGTAGTGGTTATGTGCAGTGATTAATTTAGTGATATGGAATAAAATATATATTTTTTTGATACATTTCTTGAGTGCCTCCCTGTATGATTCTGTGTTTCAACATATGTTAGGCACAGTGACCAGCAGGTGGACTTACTTTAACCAATTGTGAACACACTTGCTGTAACCAAACTTTTATAGCACAAGTGCACAACCTGCGGCCCAGGGGCCACATGTGGCCCTCAGGGCCATTTAATGGGGCACCTGACCCGCTGTGGGGAAAAAGGGAGGGGTAAATAGAACGGACGTGTAAAGGTAGTAAATAAAGGCACAGTAAGGGTGGGCGATTGCACTGAGAGTGATATAGGCGCAATAGAGGTGACAGCGGTGACATTAATTTTACACCTCCCTGGGTGAAATCTTTGACACAAAAATTTGGTAAAATCATTTTTCTATAATAGCTGTATACTTACCATTGGTGGGAGCTTAGATGGTTTACTATTGGGAACATGATAAAAATATGAGACTGATAGGAGAGAGCTTGTAAATAAGGGGCCCATATATTCAGAGAGATATGTGGAGACTGTTAGATATGAATGTGAGGGAGAGGAGGAAAGACACTCAAGTGACAGTCGGTTTAATGATTGGTGTAGAAAATCTTTGTTATGCTATTTCAAATGAAAAAATTCTGAACCTATTTATTATGGCCCGCGACCAGGATGTAAATCATTTAAAGTGGACCAAAACCCAGGATTTTTACTATCATGGCTTTTGGTCCACTTCCCCAGGGCCCTGCGACCGCTATGTGAAACGCCCAGATCAACTCACCTCACCCCGCTCCTACGGTGCATGCGCGGCTGCTCGTCCAATCAGCGCCGTCGGAGCCGCTGAGGTATGCGCGTCAAAGCGCCGCCTTACCTCAGCAGTTCCGAGCACGCTGGCGACCGCATCTCACGCCTCCCCCTAACAGGGAGCGCGCCCGCCATTCACAAATGGCCGATGTGGGCACGCGCCCTGCTAGAGAGAAGTGCGAGATGTGGATGCGGCCGCGGCCCACGCATGCATTGTTGAACCGGGATTGAGGTAAGGTTTGTGGATGTCCTGGGAGGTTTCACACAGCGGAGCATCCCGATTTTGGATGCCCCGTGGGGAGGGATTGGATCGGCCCAGCCGATCCTGCTGGGTTTTGGTTCACTTTAATAGCCGTCAAAGGTTAAGCACCCGTTTTATAGTTATAATACTGGGGAAGCAAATATGAACACCTATTTATCACTGTCATTAGTAATTCCTTACAGTCAAGGACTAAAAATAAACAAGGATTCGTCCTGGATAAGGGAAACTAGAAAAATAAATGACATGCACTTTATTTAAACGAGTTTATTATCATAATTGTTTATTGTTAAATACAAATATATTATTTCTTATCATTCTGAAAAGGCATATGTTTCTAGACACAGTATATTTCACAGTTTTGTGACTGGTAAATGTCATTAGTTGCAAATATACAGTACAGTAAGTAGGCACAAATGACAGTCTCATGTCACACCAGTTAAGGCATATTTCATTGCATGACTAGATTTACTTAGACAGTCATCATTTTCCCAGCTTCCAGAGATATGTTTGGGCTTCCCGATCCTCATATGTGCAAGGTGTGGAATTTATTTCTCTGTGGCGTATGATATGGTAAGTGCCATATCAATAGTAGACAGCCATTTCTTTAGCTAGTGCTGTTGCCCAAAAACCCACAACAGAAAAAACAGCAATTCATTAGACATTTCTGTTGAAAATAAGCAGTTAGCCCTCATTCCTAAATAAGGGCAGAGCCATACATCCAGTCGTCCCTTATGCAACCACTATACCAAATTTCTGGAATCCCTACAATGTGCAGTACTCAGACATGGCTTACATTTTTAGAATTCCATAATGAGCCCCCCCCCCCCCCCCGCATACAGTTCTGTGGCTTTGAGCAGTAGACACTGCAGTATATGGAGTTTGGTGCTTTCGTCCGTGCTTGTCACCGACGATCTCCCCCACTTCGGAGCGTCCGTTGTCATGGTGGTGAGCCACACGTGAATGCGTGTGGCGTCGGCATATGATGCGGGCGGTCTGGAGGCTTTGGGGGAGGGGCTGGCGATCGGAGTGACATCTGACGTAGGTGGGTGGGAGGGATCTGACCCCGACGTATGTTTGCTGTGTGTCAGGGCGGCTGCCGGCCGGGGCCGCTGGACGCACAGGAGCATGTGTTACGGAGGAGGCAGATGACATCATCCCCCTCGTTATCTTCACCATATAAAAGCGATGAGACAGAGGGGAGAGGGCACTGACACCTTGAGAAAGTGGTACGCCACGGAACGCGTGGGGGATAGAGGGTTTCAGCCACACAGCGGATTGGTCTCCTTTCGAGGTGATATTGTTCTATGAAATATTTTTTCACTGTGCACGGCCTATTGGCCCGTTTGGTTTTCGTTTGATTTCTCTTTCTTTGGATGATGAATTTGAATTAATACAAGCAGGAGCACTTTAGCAATATCTTCACTTTATTTGCCATTGTTTGCACAATTATTGAATAGTGGATATTTTTAGGATTTATTTATTGATTTTGTTGTTTTTTGAATGTATTGCACATTTAAAGGAGACACAACATATGAAATGTTTTGTATGTCATTTGTTAAATGTAGTAGACTGTTAGTATATATGTTTTTAATCAATTGAATAAAATATTGAATGATGATTTAATTTGATAGTTTGATCAGTTCTTGTGCTGGCTCAATTGTGATCCTGTGGTAACTGGAACCACACTCCTTGTTGGGACTGTCTGCATTTTTGTGCATGTTTTTAGATGTTTTGGGCCGGGCACAGAACATTTTGAATACTTAAAGTGGACCTTCACCCTGAATAAGAGTCTATCTTATATGTTTCCCACACCCTGTACATACAGATTGGCCACATTAAAAATCATCCTACCTGCATCTACTGCATGTTATGAGCCTTTAAACATCCAAGATGGCGGCTTATGGAAGCCGCCATCTTATCAGGCAGCCTGCAAACAGGAAGTGCCTTCTGACTGTGCTGCTCTGCATTCTGGGACTGCTGACCTTTACCTGACCCCAGCTCTGCTCTGTCTGAGCAAAGCACAGCTATAACCCACCCCCCTGTACCTTATCCCACTCTCCTCTCCTCAGTAAGTGTGATGCTTCTGAGTCAAGATGGCGGCGCCCGTATCCTAAATTCCTGAACAGAGTTACAGCCCAGTCGGGGGAAAGAATAATACGTTAGTGACTAAAAACGTAAAATATATTAATTTTAGATGCTGGGGAACCATTTTTTAAAAGTTTGGGCTTTTCATTAAATCACGCTGAAGGTCCGGTTTAAGGTGGTGCGGGATCTTGTGGTTTGTTTGGGAGTTTGGTAGAGGCTGCGAGCAATGAGAAGGAGCAAGACATCCTAGGCAGACCAATCTATGGCTTCATTCATTGCTATAGAGGAGTAAGCATGTGTATTCACCTTCTGCTTCATGTAATTTATGTAATTTGTCCATATATTACTAATAAGAAACCAAGCATCCACTAGAGGAGCCATAACCTTTATCCACTAGTGGAGGGTAGGCAGCCTTAAAGATAACCAAACTCAAAAATAACTGGACTCCCTCTTTAAGATGCTGCAGTGGAGCAGCCCGTACCAGGCACCACTGTGCATCACTATGTATCACCACCATGCATCTGTGCAGCTAAACCAGAAACAGGGCCGCTCCATGTTGCACCTTCCATATGACTGTGAGCTGGCCATCAGGTAGTGTACATTACTGTGTAACCACCGACCATGCAAGCCTAATAGGCTGCTCCGTGACTGCTGTGGGAGGATCCTGGAAGAGGTGAGTTTCCAGGTGGTTAAGTATAATGCTGCCAATCAACAAATAGTACTAAGGGAAACTAACCACTAGAGGGTGAAACCATAGCGAGGATATTTTTGCCAATGATATCATATCATTCTTTTTTATCCTACGGTCAGAATGGCCTAAATGGATATCACTCAATAATCCGGCAAGGAAAAATGTGGATTCTCCCACCAGACTTCCAGACAGCAGATCACCGTATTTTTCGTCCATCACTTCATACTTTTGTTATTATTACGTTTTTACTTTGTTAGAGTATCCAATATGCCAGTGGTGAGAGCCCCGTGCGAGTCTCCAAGCAGTGGTTGGTGGAAATGACATTCCATCCACATGCTTGGTTGGTGTTCACACTGGGACCTCCTGCAAACTGCAAGTGATGCCCGGGCCGTGGACCAGAAGTGCGCGGCTAACACGTCACATGGCTAGCCAGGGGAATCTCTATTTAAATATGCCAATGGCGGCAATATAAACTATGCAGCTTCCTACCTCTGATGAAGGGCGCGAAACAGTTGCTTACTGCCTTCTATCTCTCTGCTTTTTTGCTCTAAACCTGCATGCGTCACCTTATTGCTGCCATTAATGTGATGTTGTTAATTTGCTGTCCCTGGGATATATTGATCCCATCTGGGCTGCCTCACTGCTGCATATTGAAGAGGGAGTCTGGGCATTTTTGATTGGACTTCAAGAGGTCTATGGCTTAAAAAATGAAAAGGTTTGGTAAAACACGGGTTAAAAGAGAGATTTCGAAGAAAATAAACTATAAATGCTCATCCTATACACAGTCTGTAAGCACTGTTTTCCTTCTCTTTTGGTTTTTATTGTTATATTTCATGCATTTACAAGAATGAGTCTACCTCTATTGGAAATGTTTAAGTGATGCACATAACACAAAAGTGTAAAACTACTGGCCCGCAGCAAATTGTGCTTCATAAACATAATGACATACTATTTGTAGTCTTGATGAGAACATGTCTGTGGTCTCAGGAAACGCAAGTAAATAGGAGCTATGATTCTTTATGGTTCTATTAAAAAAATAATAAAGATATGTACTTTGTACTTCAATGTATTCAATGTATTCATAAAATGTCTGTGCAATAGAATTAAAAGCCAATAGCGTGCTTATTTAAGAAACATAGTAGAAAATAGTTGTACAAGTTCAGTCAGCTATAGCAACTCAAAAGAAAGTTGTTTTTCCTTTAACTTTTGCAGTTAGATTTAACTGTTTTAAAATTGGTCTAGTGGCAAGTGGGTTGCACTTATTGACTGTTAAAAGATTAATCAATACCAGAAACTTCTCAGCATATTAAAAAAATATATTACATAACACACTACACATTCTCGCTAGGATCCCAAGGTACTGTACACACACTGAGTACAGGATTCAATATACAGTACATATATAACCCCCCTGATCCCTGTTAATTTAATAAGAAAAGATATGTATTTGCATCTACTGTCCGCTGCAACAACATTCAAAATTCAGAAAATGACAAAGCACCCTCTAACTACAAATCCTGCATCTCTTGGGACTCTGCGATGACACTTGCTGATCTGAGAGTGTTCAGTAGAGATGTATGGAGGCATTTGCGCTTACTCTCTAAACAACCAGTCCAAGTGCTGGAGGACAGAGAGTTGACAAAAAAAGTAGATAGCCCTTCCAGCAGAGAGTGAGAACAGATATACAACTTACAGAAATAAAAATGCATTTAAACTAAAGTTAGAGAAATCATGGGGAGTGTTAAATATATGTTAAGATATTATTTAGGGTAGGGGGATTCATTTAAAGTGGAGCAATGAAATCCCTTGAGTCTTTATGATTTGAGGGTCAGTGGTCTTCCTCTTTATGCTATGTGAAACCCCCGGGATCGTCTGATTCAGTGACCCCTTACTCAAGCCAAACTGCTGCAGCCACATCCCTGGCATACTTCTAGCTGGGGACAGGCCCGCGGCAAGCCTTTCCATATGGGCTGTCTGTGTGCGTGCACAGCTAGAGGCAGGGGCATGGATGCGGACAATGGTGCTTGCTCCATTCAGATTGCCTTGACACATTGAAGTCTATGCGGTAAAGGAAATTTGAAATGAAAGAGCACCGCTGATTGGCTGAGCAGTCCAGATGAAATTCTTGGGGTTTTCCCTCTTTACAGAGCGGGGAGAGATCTCAATAGTATTGTCTTTTATTGTATTAAAATATCAGTGTAAACATACAAATAAAAACTAGAAAAGAAGTTTGCTAACAAGTGTCACGGGGACAAACCTGGTGATGGTGATGGATTTCTGGTATCAGACCTCCAGTTGTGTTAACAAGGAAAATACTTTTTTTTATCCCCAGTGGGGTCACAGATAGAAGTTAAAATCTAATAGTCAATGTAATATTCCATAAATAAATTATAGAGTTTCAATTTGAGCATGTAAATTCCTACACTGCTGCCAGCCTATATCCTCTGCATGAAGATGACAAGTAGGGCACAAAGGAAATATGAGTTGTACAATACAGCCACACCCCTAACTTTGCAGGCCTTCTTACAAAGTATCCACACTGTACAGGCACATGCTGAAGGAAGCAGAGCAGGCAATGTTAGCCTATGATAGGGATAGTCTGTATACTATGATTTAGTCAAATTTGTTTTGCCTGAATGGATATTGGCACTGTAGGTGGCATATAATCAGTTGCCTAATTAACTGACTCAAGGTGCGTAATGCTACAAAGGATGTAATGGAGGAATTCAACCAACATTTAGACAAATAACCCCAACATACACAGTTACATTCAAATATTATCTTACATATTGTATGCAGTTATGCAGTAGGAGCAGTTTGCAAGTATGAAAATAAACACAATACATTAAAATATACACTGTCTGGCCAAAAAAGGTCACCACCTGGATTTCCTAAAGTAAATAGGTAAAAGCCCCCCATTTGATAATTACTGCATGGGTGAATATGTTTCGACTGTCAAAAAGATTAAGAAATAAATACCGCGCTGCCTCAAACAGTGAGTTCAACGTGCAAAAAAGCCACAAAAACCTTTTAACACAACTCAAAAAAAAAAAGTAAAGGGCACAGAGCTTGTTACAAATTTAGTCTTTGAAAACAACTTGAATATAGGAAAGGTTGTCTTGTGAACAATTTCAAACGTCTGAATAAAACCCGCCGGGTGAAGATATCCACATATGTGTTTCAAACTGATAGAGTGATCCACCACCATCTGAATAAAACTCTTACCAGAGCACCTTCAAAGTAGAGCCATAAGAATTAACTTCTTATACTTCATAATCATTATAAACAATATTCATAGAGCGGCCAATGCACTGGAATGCAGAAACGGAAGCACAATGTAATAGAACTTCACTCCCCGGTCAGCAACAGGGAGACTTAATCCAATATTCCTGTAATCCTTAGATAGTACTCCAGATGGCTAGTGTGTAGGAAATGCGATGATTGTTCTGTAAGTTATCCCTTCCAGCCTGCTAAACAACCTTCACCAAGCTGGGCAGCACGATCGTCCTCCTCCTCCTCCTGCAGAGCGATGCTCTTGCTCAGGCAGCACTAGTTGATCAGAGCAGTTCCGTTTCTGCATTCCAGTGCATTGGCCGCTCTATGAATATTGTTTATAATGATTATGAAGTATAAGAAGTTAATTCTTATGGCTCTACTTTGAAGGTGCTCTGGTAAGAGTTTTATTCAGATGGTGGTGGATCACTCTATCAGTTTGAAACACATATGTGGATATCTTCACCCGGCGGGTTTTATTCAGACGTTTGAAATTGTTCACAAGACACCCTTTCCTATATTCAAGTTGTTTTCAAGGACTAAATTTGTAACAAGCTCTGTGCCCTTTACTATGTTTTTTATGTTTCGACTGTCAACAAGTTATTTAACCCTAACTATTGGGAGTTGCTTCTCATTTGTTTAACAACCATGTTTAAAGACGAATCCGGTGCTCCTGGAAAAGATGTTTCAGAAGGGTCTGAATATTGGAATGTATCAAGCAAAGAAAACATCTAAGGAAATTACTGAAGTTACTAAAATCAGGTTAAGAACTGTTCAACACCTTATACACAGTATAAAGTATAAAGTGGAAGGACAGTGAGAAAACATCAACTACGAGGAAGGAATGTGGTGGAAAACAAGTTTGAACGATCAGAAGTGCAAGCATTTCCACAAGCACAATGCAGGATTAAACAGCTGTGTGGTCTTAGGAAAACCACAAGCTGCAAAAACTGCTTCAATTTGCTACCAAGCAAAAAGATTGGGTTTTTAGTAATGGAAAAAGTTTATGTGGTCTGATGAATCTGGATTCACCCTGTAACAGAATGACTGGAGCATCAAGGTAAGAAGAGAGGAAGCAGGGGCAGTGCTATGATAATATTATAGGAGGATGCTGCAGTTGCTTAGTGTTAAGTTCAGCAACGGCATGTGCCCAAAGAAAAAAGTCGACTGACTATGTGAATATACTAAACAACCAGGTTATTCCATGAATGGAATTTTTCTACCCTGATGGCACAGTGTCCAGACCTCAAACCCATTAAGAATCTTTGGGATGTGCTGGAGAAGACTTTTCCCAGTGGTCAAAATCTCAAATCTCCCCTTATCAGTACAAGATCTTGGGGTAAATGAATGCAACAAAAATAAATGTTGTAACATTGTAAATGTTGTGACATTCTAAAAGCTTGTGGGAACGTTGCCACAGTGAATGCGTGTTGTAATCGAAGCTAAAGGCGGTCCAATATAATATTAGCACATGTGACTTTTTTTAGCCAGGCGGTGTAGTAGTAAATCAGTATCCTACTGATTAATTCTAAAAACTGCTACTATGGATTGTAGTATGGTGTATAGAACCATCTGTAAACTCTAGAGACATTTGGTTTCTGGAGTGTTCTTTTATATAAAAAGTGCTTGTTTTTTTGCCAAACCCAGTTAAAGCCAAGAAAAATTCATGTGACCAGTTTCTTCATTTACTGGTGTGTCAGCTTAATGTAAGACTGTTGAAATGATTATTGGTTGGTCTTTTCTCTAGATAATGATCAGAGAATAGGAGTTACTGAATGAATTCCTGATGTTGTCTAGGAACTGTTTACAAATGCATTTGCATCAAAGTAAGATGAAGGATCAGCTTCAAAGTAATCCTCAAGCTTCCACTGTAATGTTTCGAAGGTTGGCCTGTTGTCTGGGTGGGCATTCCAACAGTCTAACATAATGGTATAAAAGTCTTGGGGACAGTTAGCCGGCTTGGGAAGTCTGTAACCTTGCTCAAGTCTGTCTACTGTTTCCCTTCCATTCCAACCTGCACAAACAAATAAATAAAAAGTTTCAAAATCCCCAATGTAATTGTAACAATTTACATAAAGTAATCATTGTCAGTAGCATTCTCGGTGGGATTCTTTTAACTGCAAGACAACCTCATCTTGGGATTAAAGTAAGGGGACTTTGATCACCAATATAAAACAAGAAATTGCTCGGTTGGTAAATGAATGAAAGCCATATTTCTAATTGCTCTTTGCATGCAGTTTTCCGTATTACATAATATCAAGTAATTGAAATAATGGGTATGATTTTCAGGCACTATGTTTTAGTTTCATATCTGAGTGATAATTTGAATTAAATGAAAATGTTGGCTTATTTGTTGCATTGTTACCCTTCCTTGAGCCTTCCTCATTCCAGCGGTCCTGTAAAGATGGCATTTTGCATGGCACGGTATTTCTGCTTCACTTTACTTTACTATACATTCTTAGCAAACCTGATTGTTATGCCTGTGGTTACATTTTACTGTGTGAAATGCTGCATTTTGGAAGGGTCAGTATTTAAACAGAATCTCAAACTCTCTATTTAACTTTAGACTGTGGGACACTCCAAATCTTGATGAGCCCCTCGCAAGGAACCATGCTTGCTTGTCTTTTTAGATATATGTACTTCTGCACTACAAAAGATGCAATACATCAACCCGCCCCCTCAAGAAGTAGCCCCACAGAAAGGAACCAAAGAGATTCCTACTGTACATGAAGCATTGCACTAAAAGTAAGCTCTCTATAAAACAAAATGAGGTCTCCATCCTGCCAAAAATAAACTAGAAGTAAAACTAGTCCCTAGTGCTGCACAGCATCAGTATGGAGCTTCACTAAGAACTTCACTCTTACGTCTTTGACTGCGCAAGCCAACCCTTTCAATCTGAGGTGGCAATGTAGCTGTTTATGCAAATATCACTTTTATTTGATTTTGATAGTGATGGTGAGGAGAAGAAATAATTACTCCACCTAGGGCCATGGAAACAAATTAGAGGACACAATCACATTAGTGCATGTTTACATACCAGGATAAGGCATTTTTCCATATGTCACTATTTCATAAAGAAGGATACCGTAGGACCAAACATCAGATTTAACAGTAAATTTGTTGTGCCGAATTGCTTCAGGTGCTGTCCATTTCACTGGAAGTTTTATATTGTTTTTTGCCTCGTAACAATTTTCATCCTAAAAGGAAAAGGAAAATAAGTAAACCGGTACAGTGGCTAAGCAAACATTGACAATATCATTAAGAATAGCTTATGGTGGCTTTAGATAAAGTAGTGAAAGGGTTAGGTAATAACAGTTAAAGTAAATCCTATAAAAAGAGGTGAGCACCATTGGTTTAATAAGAGAGGATATAATAAAACCCACGTAGTGACATTGAGATGTATTTACAGTAAATGGCCACAAGAGGGGAGTGTAGGGTAACAAGTGGAATTAGTTCATAAACAGAAAGGCCAAGTCACAGAGAAAAGTGTAAGCTCTTGTGATTGGGCTATTAGATTAAGTGGGAAGCCACCAGAGGGTATAAAGTGGACCCCCCATTAGCAGGAGATCAGAGGTTGAGAGAGACTCTTAGAGAGATCCCCAGTGTTTGCTGACAGAGAAAGGGGACATTTTGCTAATGCTCTAATGGCGCAATACATACAGTGTTGAGAGACTGTAAGAGATGCTGTATATATGGAATGTATTGGATGTAATGAGTGTATAAACTTGAAGAGACCAATAAAAAAGTGCTAACTCAACTCCAAGTGTCCTGCTTGTCTAGGCCGAGGTATGACATCACCACCGCAGTGAGTACCACTGCACCCCACACTGAGTCCCCACTAGATCTAAAGAATCCCCCAGCTCTTCTAACCCCCCCACTCCTTCAATGAAATGGGCCTGTAACAGGGGTAATCGCTGCCAAGAGGCAAGGTAGAAACCTGGCAACCGTAAGGTCCATGGGACATGACTGAAGTGCTCCTAAGCAAGGCAACCCCCAATTGCTCCCCAGGCACTGCACGCCCACCACTATGTGCATGTTTGCACTCGCTGTTCACTGGTTCGATTCATTGGTGGATTTGTGTTTGTACTAACTGCACGCATGGGTTAAAGAATAAGTCCACTTTCGAATTAATTTTTGAACGTGTATATTTTTGTGTGGCACAATGATGTAGCATTTTTAAATTTAGCAAATATGTATTTTATGGAAGCAGTTTTCATCTGTTGCTATTGGCAACATACATCATTTGCAGATCTGATGTACATTGCCAATAGCAACAGATTGCAGATAATTGCACAGAACACTGCTGCTGAGCATGTCTAAGGTTGAGGTCTAAGTGAGCTCCCTGACCTTAGCAGTGGCCATAGAAGCAGCGTTCTGTGTGTACAAGTGTTCTCTTCTCTCTTCTACTTATACATTGCCAAAAGCAACCGAAAACTGCTTCCAGAAAACACACATTACATAACATGGAAAAATATTTAAAAAATGCTTTATCAGCTCAGCACCTTGAGTATATCCTTTTGGCACAAAAATAGACGCGTTCAAAAATTCCGTTGTAAGCAGACTTGCCCTTTAAATGTGCAGCCCAATTCATTTTATTTTAGACCGCTCATTTGATGTAAATGAGCCCCTAATAGCAAAACTTATGAAAACTAGCATTAATCCCCCCCCCCCCGACACTTCAAATGCAAAAAGTCAACTTTAATAGCATAACACGTAACCTCCTGTTGACCTGACTTCCTCAGCATGAGGGGGTAATTCACTAAGGTGTGGATGGGTTAAAAACCCTGATTGTGTGTTTGCAGTAAGAAAGTATTCTAGGTGAGGATTACTGTCCCCACACTTGTCCCTTTTGTAAAAAAAAAATAAAAAACAACCCTTTTCCCAGGTTTGCATTACTGACTTTAAAAAAATCCTACCCTCTCCTATCACTACGACTGCAAAGTATCAGAATGTACATCTTTTTTATGTTTTTGCCCCGACATGCCTTTTTTACTCCTTCTGTCAGGAAGATGCTTCAAGGTCCCAGCTTTCAGGACCACAAGGTCCAAGCATGGTTTCTTTCCAGCGGACATTCGAGCACTGAACAATTTAAATACACTTGTTTATAATTCTGTGCAATGCAATGATTTATTTTAGAAATATCCAAATTAATAGGGCATAATTTTTCATGTATATTTAGGCAGGGCCGGCGTCAGCACCCGGCAAGGCAGGGCAGCTGCCAGGGCCCCCGACCCCAGGGGGGCCCCATTGACGGCTGGCACAATGTGGTTTAAAAAACAAATACTTTTTTTTGGAGACTAGAATCTTTTAAATGCTGTTCAGCCTCCCATCTGCTGCTGCTATTTAAAGCAGACTAGATTTCCAGGACTGGGCTTTGGTCCACTTTACAGGGGCATCTCAATTTCTCAATTTGCGATGCCCCTGTTTGTGAAAGAACCCCCCGGCTTTGGACGCTAACTCAAACTGGCGATCCCACAATGCATTCACCATTTCATGGAAAGTAATGAATCAACAAAATCAGGACCATAATTGGTCCAAATAGCATGATCCTTAGGAGGCATCCAGATTTGGGACGTTCCTCGTGATGTGACGCGACTCTTCACCACAAGGGGCCTACTGAAACCATAACGCCCAAGGGCCCACATAAACTTAGAGCAGGCACTGTATTTAGGTGTGTACCCCTTTGTGTAACGATACGAAAGAACTTACTAACTTGTGCATATCTCTTTACCCCATACAGGGTTATTTTTTCCGGATTTTGTGGAAAATGTCTTTACACCAATTTAAACACATCTGAACTTTATTTTCATTGCATTGGGTATTGAGGTAAAGAATGCCCCAGACGTTACTAAATACTGACCAATGTTGTTAAAGGGCTCTGCCACATAAAGTAAATACACAATAAGCATTCCATAGACTACGCATAATCCACACCAAACTGGTGCTGCTCCGTATCCTCTTTTTTTAGGCATATCTATTTTACAACTTACATTTTAATATGGCAGTTAATTGTTAAAACTCATACTTGTACCTCAAAAACTCTGGCAAGTCCAAAATCTGCTACTTTGTAGACACCATTATCTCCAACAAGTACATTTCTGGCAGCTAAATCTCTGTGAATAAAGTTTTGAGTTTCTAGATATGCCATTCCTGAGGCCACTTGAGCACCCATGTCCACCTGCTGAGGTATACTGATGGTTGCACCATTATCACCTGAAATACAATTGTTGCATTATCATTATACATTATAAATACAGAACAATAGATGAAAAGGTGCCTCTGTAGAAATATATTGAATATATGTAAAGTAAAAAAACTTTTCCAAATATTTTATTTTTCTATGTGTTTCCGCCCACTGCTTACCTTTGGAACTTTGGACCTTATAACTGGCCAAGTAGCTAATATAAATGGATATTTACAGGTCGTAAGGGGGTGGCAGTATTTATTAATCACTTCCTTTTATTAAAAAAAATCCTACATCCTTCATTTAAAAACCCAAGTCCCAGTTCTTCCCATTTTCAAATTGTTCCTTATCACAAGTGTACTAGGAGATAAGGTACTCCACAAATCATCAATTTCTCCAAAACTCGGCAATACCCAGTATGCAGTTGGAAACTACTCTTTTTGTGCATGGCAGGGCTGGCTCTCTTGGACTTTTGGAGCGCGGATGTGGTTGCGACACATTTTCAGAGCCCTAAAGATAGCACGATGGCATCCCACACAAGTGACTCCATTTTGGAAACTACACTCCTTAAAGAATTAACCTAGGGGCATATCAGGGTATGTTGATCTCACAGATGTTTCACTCATCAAAAGTTTATACCATTTCATATATTTTCCTAAATATATGCAATTCACATTGGCCTATATTTAGTATTATTATATATTGTAGTACATTGGGGTTCAATTCAGCACCAGGTGAAAAAAAAATCACTACTAGGAGAGAAGGCTGGCATTCACATTTATTGTCTACCCTGGGGCAGATGTGTACCGGGTACACATTTACATCCAGTTTCTGAATCACCCCCAAGGTGAAAAATGCAGTAAAAGTTGGAATCAGTGTGAGCATTCTAAAAGCTATATTTATAAAACTTTAGTGCCACACAGCGCCACTATTATGGCCTTAGCGGCACTCAGCATGCAATCTAAGACAGAAAACGGCAGTGCCAATGCTGCTGCCACTTAGTGTCTTATTTAACACTAGCGTCGAAAAGGTCACAGCATCAGGTGCTCTGGTTGTAGATCAATATCCTATAGAGCACAATGGACAGAACTGGATTGAAGTAATTTATGTTTATAATTAATATTACACACATTTATTTGTACAGAACTTGCATTGGGACTTCCAATAATGGAAAAGCAGTACCTAGATTTCACCAAATAACTTTTTTTCATGGAAGAATCTTTTTTTCCTTTTTGTTACAAATGTGTAATTTGGACAAAATTGCAATTGAGCGACTGTGTTCAGACCTCGAACATTTGTTGGTCAATCAGCCATTAGAGCATTTCGACCACTTGCGATTGAACAAGAAATTTTTGGTCAGACGAAACAATACGACTAACCAATCCTCGTTCATTGCTTGATTGCAGCAGCTATTTCCATGGAGCGATTATCACTAAATTGCAGTCACTTTAATGATTTCCCGCTCGATAATCGCTCCATGTAAACAGGCTTAGTGCTAAGCATACAGCAAGCAAAATTTCTATTTACTGTATGAACAAGGTTCCATTTGAACCTGTGGCAGTGACCTGTGCCCTGAATAAAAAAAAAAGAGAGACAGAGAAAAAAACTACCCCCTGCACAAATGGTGAATAGCGCCCACATTGTTCCAAAAGCTTAAAAAAAAGCAGCAGGTCTGCTTATAAAAAAGGACTAGAAATCAGCAACAACATATTTAAACACAGCGAATAGTGTGTCTCCCACATTGTGATAAAGGAGGGGTCTGGGTTTAGTCCACTATTCAGTCTATTCTAAAGCTGAAAAAAGCTGCAGGATTCACTTTAGAAAAGGAACTAGAACAGCAACAACATATTTAAACAGGGAATTTTGTTCATGTTAGTATTGTTCTGACAATATATCTATATAGCAATGAGAAATAACGATATAGTATACTGTAATAATATGCTCATTAATGAAAAATAGTATATATAATCATTTCTGCCAGATAGTGGCGATATTTCCAATAAATTTAAATTCATAGAATAAATAAAATTTAAAATTGTTAATATGTCCGGTTAATTCTTTTTAAAATCATGTAAAAAATTATTTAGATACTATAAAACTAACCATACATACCTATATACATTTTAGAAGTAAACACTGTATAAGATTTGAATACTGATACAGTAGATTAATCATTGCTATGTAATATAATGTCACTATTGCATTAAATGTATGAATATGTATATGGGGTCAGATGAAATAGAAATCTATTCCCCCATAAACAAAGAACTGATTTTAATTAAATTAATCTGCTATGATTCTGTGAGCAATCTGTCTTTGCACTGCAATAGTTAATTAGCCCTTTGTAACACGAAGCTATAAAAGCATCTCCTGATTAGCGCTCTGTGCGCCTGTGAACAAGTCCTAAAGTGACGAAACGCGTTGGGCGGAGCCTATCTTAACCACGTGACCTCCGAACAGAGCCGACGCCAGCCGAGCCCAGAGGCCTAGGTCTCGGTAAAGTATGCGCTGCGGTGTCTGAGAACGTTTTAACCGTGAAAACAGGTGAAATTGGAGGAATAGAAGCTAGATCATCTGATCTCTTTTATGAAGCATTTTATAAATAACGCGCTTATTTGTTTTTAATCTGGTAAGCATTTTAGCCGGTCTGCGCATAGGAAACAGTTGATACAGTATCACGCTATGTGCGGCCATTTGTTTTGTATTACATGTGCAACATAAATAAATGAGGAAATAACTATATAAATTGTGTTTTTGATGGATATATGAGGAAAAGGAATCCCTTCTGAGATAAAGATAAATCATTCTCTTGGCTATTTGGAAAATATTCGATAAGGAAACAGCCATTGATATATAGAGAAGCGCTTTTTGGTACGTGCGGAGTGTGATAGGTGGTGGATACACTTGCAAGTAATTAGATTGAAATTCACGTGGTGATTTGATATACAAAGAAGCACTTTATTGTTGAAATGAAAAATACTTGAATTGAGAACTGTCCCGCGGAGATGCACACATTTTATTGCGCCTGTTTATACATATTGTTGGGAGTGTTGGTGACCCACTCCGCTCTTCTCCCTGCGTTAAGGACTATAATATTGTTAATTCTATTGTTATATATGCAATATAAATCCTTTCCTAAAGAATTTGAGCGCGACTTCTTAACACTATTTAACATATTTAAACAGCAGCACGGATCAGCTGCATGGGAGGTAGGGATTTAAATTTAGTGTGAAAAAAATAAGAATAAAGCAAATCATATATAATCAATGACATACAAAGTACTGTACATAAATACATATGACCTCTTTTCTTTAATTCAGGGTAGAAACAAAGACAAGAAAACAGGTATTTCGTCACTTCGTTGTACTGAAATATTGATTATTCTGAGCTTCAACAAAAAGGTATTCCGAAAATGGTAAAAGTTTTTCTATTGCTAGGGCAATTCATTAAATTTCTTTTACTTTCTTTCCCCACAACTGTAATATTTCACTTCCCTGTCTTGTAAAAGGCGATGCAATTTCAACTGAGAACAAATGCATCCACATTTTTCAAAGTGAAGAACCTTTACAGTTAACGTGCGCCTGCTGAACTGCAGTAGTCTGGTAATGGCAATATAATTAATAGAGATTCTCAGCAGCAATTATTTTTTATTGCTACGCCGTTATATTTCACAGATCCAGCCTCTTGTAACACCTTAGAGGTTAAACATACTACTGCAACACACAGGCAGGTTGGACTGGCCGTAGGGCACACCGGGACAAATCCCGGTAGGCCACGGCTCCCCCTCGGCAGCCAGTCCAGTAGCCTTGACAGTCGGCCCCTGAAATTCATCTTGGAAGCAGAGCCAGAGAAAGGGAGCTGCCATAGACGGCCAGCGGCCTGTTGTGCAGGATCCCTTGGTGGGCTACCAGGCAGCAACAGGGCCAGGATCAATAGTGGCTCCCGGTTAGTAGCAGTCAGTAGCAGGGTCCAGACAGATGGTAGTGGGGATTGCCTGGCATCCTAGTGCCCCAGGTGAGGGTCGCAGTGCTCCCCACATTAAAAATAAAAAATGGAACCATGCTAGGCTGGCTGGGCTACATCAAGATGGCAGCTGTCATGAGTGAGGACACTGGTAGTGGCACTAGCACCTCGAACATCAACATGCAGCTCAGAAGGTCAAAGGTTCTCTGTAAAGGGGGCGGGAGGGGTTGTCAGCAAGTGGCACAGCTCCTGTCCAGCTACCAAATACTTCCACACTCCAGGAACCTGTCTTGCTCCACTTTTTTTCCTACTTCATTCACTTCCCTTCTATACACCTTTATTCCTCTATTTCTTTTATATTACTTTTTCTTCGCTCCATTTCTTTCTCTCCTTAAATCTTTTTGTCTGCAGTCCTTCCTCCCTCCTTCTTTCTATCTCCTTCTTTGATCCTCATTCCTACCCCTTCCTCTTTAATTCTTTCTTTTTTCCTTCTTTTATTCTTCTATTTCTTTCTTTCCTACTACCTTTCTTTCTTTTCTTTCCTTCCATCTTTCTTTGTTCTTCATCTTTCTCCATGTTTCTTTTTCTTCTTTTCTTCCCTCTTTCTTTTTATACTGCCTTTGTTCTTCACATCTTTTCTCCTTTCCCTACCTTTTTCTTTCTTTTTTCTTCATTTTCTTTTCTTCTTGCTTCATTATTTTCTTTACTTCATTTTTCCCTTTCTTTCTTCTTTCCTTCCTTCCATCTTTTTTATATTACATTTGCTCATCCCATCTTTCTTTTCTTCATTTCTTTTTTTCCCTACTGACTTTCTTTCTTTAATCTATATTTCCTTTCTTTTATCTCACTTTCTTTCTTTTCTGCTCTCCTTATTGCCTCTACCTATCTCACCTATTCCCAACGCTGTCCATCTCTACCCACCACACCTTGCAGTAGTGCAAAGCAGTCACAGTTGTGTACTGCAATCTGCCTACATTTACATCATTACTGTGGCAGTAGCCTCCTAGGTAGTCCCACAGTGAGCAGCATGGATGTGCAGGATGTGGTAGTACCAACAACGGAAAAACCAGGTGAAGCCAGAGAGACCCAGATGACAGCAAAAATAAAAACCTGGAGACTTCAGCAGGGACCTGTGATAAAAGCTGGACCAGCAATGGTAAGTAGAGATGAGCGAACTTTTGAAAAATTCGATTCGACTGATTCGCCGAATTTTCCGACAAAAATCGTTTCAACCCGAATAAATTCGCGACGAATCGCTATTAAAAACGGCTATTTCTGAGCCTCCTAGAGCCACAATAGGGTTGTAAGCCATTCTGCCTTGCTGTAACACGCACAGGATGCGTGCTGGGTAAGTTAAATAATACTTTGAATAAATATCACATGCAGATCAGAGGCATCGCTAATAGAATCGCAGAGCGGCACAATTGAATTCAAGAGAGTTGAAGTGGCATCACTATGAGGGGCAGGAGCCCAAACATTGCTTTAAAGAGACACTGGAGTTGGCAGCAGCAGGAGCCCAAAAATTGGATGAATCACAGCCTGGAGTTGGCAGCAGCAGCAGCAGGAGCCCAAACATTACTTTAAAGAGACACTGGGGTTGGCTTCAGGAGCCCAAAAATTGGATGAATCACACCCTGGAGTTGGCAGCAGCAGGAGCCCAAATATTACTTTAAAGAGACCCTGGGGTTGGCTTCAGGAGCCCAAAAATTGGATGAATCACACACTGGAGTTGGCAGCAGCAGCAGCAGGAGCCCAAATATACACTGGAGTTGGCTTCAGGAGCCCAAAAATTGGATGAATCACACCCTGGAGTTGGCAGAAGTTGGCAGCAGCAGCAGCAGCAGGAGCCCAAATATTACTTCAAAGAGACCCTGGGGTTGGCTTCAGGAGCCCAAAAATTGGATGAATCACACACTGGAGTTGGCAGCAGCAGCAGCAGGAGCCCAAATATACACTGGAGTTGGCTTCAGGAGCCCAAAAATTGGATGAATCACACCCTGGAGTTGGCAGAAGTTGGCAGCAGCAGCAGCAGCAGGAGCCCAAACATTACTTTAAAGAGACCCTGGGGTTGGCTTCAGGAGCCCAACAATTGGATGAATCACACCCTGGAGTTGGCAGGAGTTGACAGCAGCAGCAGCAGGAGCCCAAATATTACTTTAAAGAGACCCTGGGGTTGGCTTCAGGTGCCCAAAAATTGGATGAATCACACCCTGGAGTTGGCAGAAGTTGGCAGCAGCAGCAGCAGGAGCCCAAACATTACTTTAAAGAGACCCTGGGGTTGGCTTCAGGAGCCCAAAAATTGGATGAATCACACCCTGGAGTTGGCAGAAGTTGGCAGCAGCAGCAGCAGGAGCCCAAACATTACTTCAAAGAGACCCTGGGGTTGGCTTCAGGAGCCCAAAAATTGGATGAATCACACCCTGGAGTTGGCAGAAGTTGACAGCAGCAGCAGCAGGAGCCCAAATATTACTTTAAAGAGACCCTGGGGTTGGCTTCAGGAGCCCAAAAATTGGATGAATCACACCCTGGAGTTGGCAGAAGTTGGCAGCAGCAGGAGCCCAAACATTACTTTAAAGAGACCCTGGGGTTGGCTTCAGGAGCCCAAAAATTGGATGAATCACACCCTGGAGTTGGCAGAAGTTGCCAGCAGCAGCAGCAGGAGCCCAAACATTACTTCAAAGAGACCCTGGGGTTGGCTTCAGGAGCCCAACAATTGGATGAATCACACCCTGGAGTTGGCAGGAGTTGACAGCAGCAGCAGCAGGAGCCAAAATATTACTTTAAAGAGACCCTGGGGTTGGCTTCAGGAGCCCAACAATTGGATGATTCACACCCTGGAGTTGGCAGCAGGAGCCCAAACACTACTTTAAAGAGACCCTGGGGTTGGCTTCAGGAGCCCAAAAATTGGATGAATCACACCCTGGAGTTGGCAGCAGCAGCAGCAGGAGCCCAAATATTACTTTAAAGAGACACTGGGGTTGGCTTCAGGAGCCCAACAATTGGATGAATCACACCCTGGAGTTGGCAGGAGTTGGCAGCAGCAGCAGCAGGAGCCCAAACATTACTTCAAAGAGACCCTGGGGTTGGCTTCAGGAGCCCAAAAATTGGATGAATCACACCCTGGAGTTGGCAGAAGTTGGCAGCAGCAGCAGCAGGAGCCCAAACATTACTTTAAAGAGACCCTGGGGTTGGCTTCAGGAGCCCAAAAATTGGATGAATCACACCCTGGAGTTGGCAGAAGTTGGCAGCAGCAGCAGCAGGAGCCCAAACATTACTTCAAAGAGACCCTGGGGTTGGCTTCAGGAGCCCAACAATTGGATGAATCACACCCTGGAGTTGGCAGGAGTTGACAGCAGCAGCAGCAGGAGCCCAAACATTACTTCAAAGAGACCCTGGGGTTGGCTTCAGGAGCCCAAAAATTGGATGAATCACACCCTGGAGTTGGCAGAAGTTGGCAGCAGCAGCAGCAGGAGCCCAAACATTACTTTAAAGAGACCCTGGGGTTGGCTTCAGGAGCCCAACAATTGGATGAATCACACCCTGGAGTTGGCAGGAGTTGACAGCAGCAGCAGCAGGAGCCCAAACATTACTTCAAAGAGACCCTGGGGTTGGCTTCAGGAGCCCAAAAATTGGATGAATCACACCCTGGAGTTGGCAGAAGTTGGCAGCAGCAGGAGCCCAAACATTACTTTAAAGAGACCCTGGGGTTGGCTTCAGGAGCCCAACAATTGGATGAATCACACCCTGGAGTTGGCAGAAGTTGGCAGCAGCAGCAGCAGGAGCCCAAACATTACTTCAAAGAGACCCTGGGGTTGGCTTCAGGAGCCCAACAATTGGATGAATCACACCCTGGAGATGGCAGAAGTTGACAGCAGCAGCAGCAGGAGCCCAAATATTACTTTAAAGAGACCCTGGGGTTGGCTTCAGGAGCCCAAAAATTGGATGAATCACACCCTGGAGTTGGCAGAAGTTGGCAGCAGCAGCAGCAGGAGCCCAAACATTACTTCAAAGAGACCCTGGGGTTGGCTTCAGGAGCCCAACAATTGGATGAATCACACCCTGGAGTTGGCAGAAGTTGACAGCAGCAGCAGCAGGAGCCCAAATATTACTTTAAAGAGACCCTGGGGTTGGCTTCAGGAGCCCAAAAATTGGATGAATCACACCCTGGAGTTGGCAGAAGTTGGCAGCAGCAGCAGCAGGAGCCCAAACAATACTTTAAAGAGACCCTGGGGTTGGCTTCAGGAGCCCAACAATTGGATGAATCACACCCTGGAGTTGGCAGGAGTTGACAGCAGCAGCAGCAGGAGCCCAAATATTACTTTAAAGAGACCCTGGGGTTGGCTTCAGGAGCCCAAAAATTGGATGAATCACACCCTGGAGTTGGCAGAAGTTGGCAGCAGCAGCAGCAGGAGCCCAAACATTACTTTAAAGAGACCCTGGGGTTGGCTTCAGGAGCCCAAAAATTGGATGAATCACACCCTGGAGTTGGCAGAAGTTGGCAGCAGCAGGAGCCCAAAAAATGGCCTAAAGACATAAATATGTTTTGCACCATTTGGAAAGTGTAAAACGTGGCACCATGCTGAATCTAGTCGCATGCATCAGGCATTGGTGGGTGGAAATCCTGGCTGATCCATCCCTGATTCATTTTGACAAAGGTGAGTCTCTCCACATTTTTAGTTGACAGACGAGTTCTCCTCGCCGTAACTATGGCCCCCGCCGCACTAAACACCCGCTCAGATGGCACGCTACTTGCCGGGCAGGACAGCTTTTCCAGGGCAAACTCTGCTAGTTGCGGCCACAAATCAAGTTTGGCTGCCCAGAAGTCCAGCGGATCCTCAAGGTGTGTTGGCATGGTCATGTCAAAGTATGACATGACCTGCTGGTTGAGGTCCTGCTCCAGGTCTTCCTGCTGCTCATGAGTAGCCTCACTATGCGGGTGTAGAAAGCTACTCATTAGCGACTGAAGACTGAGGCTGCTGCTGCTGATGGAGCTGCTGCTGCTGCTCCTGCCAACCCCCCCAGCGGCCATGGCAGTGGAAGGTGAGCGTAGAGGTCCCCTCGAGTCAGACCTGCGAGAGTATGGACCATGGCGCAGATAGGCATCGGCCAACTGCCTACGTAGAATGTCTTTGTAGTAGTTGAGTTTGTCCTCCCTCTCGGTGGGTTTAAAAAATGCCCCCATTTTGTGCCGGAAGCGAGGGTCCAATAAGGTGGACAGCCAGAAGTCATCCCGCCGACAGATGGAAACAATTCTGGGGTCACTACGCAAGCACGTGAGCATGCTTCGTGCCATTTGCGCAAGTGACTTGGATGGACTACCTGTCTCCATCTCCACTGCATACTGCCACGGTGTGCCCGGGTCCTCTGTCTCGCCTTCCTCAAAAACCTCTAGCTCCTCTGGCTGCTCCTGCTCCTCCTCTCCTGTCCGCTGACTAGATAAACCAGCCATTTCGCCAAGCCTAAACTGTGTTTCGCTGGGCAACTCCTCCTCCTCCTCCTCTTCCTCCTCCTCCTCCAGTTCAGCTCCAACGGGGTTCATGTGGCCGTAAGATGTAAACGCCATGTCTCCAGTGCCCTGACCAGCCATGGTTTCCAACATGTGCTGTAGTACATGAAGCAGTGGAATCACGTCGTTCATCCCGTAATCCTGCCGACTGACAAATAAAGTGGCTTCCTCAAAGGGCCTGAGCAAACGGCAGGTGTCACGTATGAGCTGCCACTGGTTGACATTGAAGTTACACAGGGGAGTCCCCCTATCTGCTTGGATCATCAGGAAATCCGTGATGGCTTTTCTCTGTTCATATAATCGGTCCAACATGTGAAGGGTGGAATTCCAACGGGTGGAAACATCGCAAATCAGACTATGTTGGGGGATACCATTCTGACGCTGTAGCTCAAGAAGGGTGTGCTTGGCGGTGTAGGAGTGGCTGAAGTGCATGCAAAGTTTCCTTGAAGTTGTTAGGATGTCTTGCAGATGGGGGGAACACTTCAGAAACCGCTTGACAACCAGATTGAAGACGTGAGCCACGCAGGGGGCATGGGTCAGGCTTCCTTGGCGCAGCGCAGACAAAATGTTCTTCCCATTGTCGGTAACCATGATTCCCATTTTAAGTTTTCTCGGAGTAAGCCATGTTTGGATTTCCTGATGAATACATTTAAGCAGTTCCTCCCCTGTGTGACTCCGTTCGCCAAGACAAACCATGTGAAGCACTGCGTGACACCTCCGTGCCCTGCACACATGGTAGACTGGAGGGGCACTGAGACTTGAGCCTACAGTGGAGGGTGAGGAGATGGCGGAGGATGAGGAGGCCGAGTCGCACGGTGTCACAGGCCCAATGGGCAGAGAGCGCGGAGGCCGAAGCGGCGTGACCTGTCCAAGTTGCTGCTGCTGCTGCAAAGGGACCACATTCACCCAGTGGGCCGTAAACGACATGTACTGCCCCTGACCGTAGTTACAGCTCCAGATGTCGGCGCTGCCATGTATTTTGCTACACACCGACAGGCTCAAGGACTGGCCCACCTTCTGTTCAACAAAAGTGTGCAGCGCTGGTACTGCCTTCTTGGCAAAGAAATGACGGCTTGGGACTCTCCACCTCGGCTCAGCACAAGCCATCAGTTCTCTGAAAGGTGCAGATTCCACCACCTGAAAAGGGAGTGACTGCAGCACCAGCAACTTGGACAGGAGCACATTCAGCTTCTGCGCCGTAGGATGAGTGGGCGCATACTGCTGTCTCTTGGACATGGCTTCACTGATGGATTGCTGGCGGGATGCATGACTTGGAGGAGGAGGAGCAGGAGCGACAGAGGATGGGTATGACGCACAGCTGCCTTCGGCTGAGGTGCTGGAGCCTTGGCTGGCAGAAATTGGGAGCTCACTTGGTGAGGAGGCAGACTGGACCACCCCTTGGGAGCCTCGGTTCTCCCAGGTCGTTTTATGGTGACGCATCATATGTTGACGCAGGGCCGTGGTGCCAACATTTGGACCCTGGCCACGCTTCACCTTTTGCCTACATATCTTGCATGTGGCCATGTTACCCTCCTGCGGATGCCTCAGGAAAAACTGCCACACTGCCGAGTAGCTACTTTTCCCACCCCCTGGCCTCACTGATTCACTGCTGCTGTTGCCAACTCCAGGAACCCCTGCTCCACTACCTCCCGATAAGGTAGACTGCCGCACAGCAGGTGCTCTACCCCGGCCCCTGCCCCGGCCGGCTCCAGCCTTTGGAATTGTGCCCCCATGCTGACTGCTACCACCTTGCTGCCTCAGCTGCTGACTCCGGGGCAACCTGCGCCCCTCTTCTCCTGATGATGACGATGAAGCCCCTTCATCACCCGGCTCCCAAGTGCGATCGGCTTCATCGTCATCATCATCATCACCGAGTTGTGGCTGTATGTCACTGATGTTCGTGGATTCGTCAACAGTGTCTGGCGCAGGAGCTGGAACACTCGCAGCACCCAGGACACTGTCCACATCACTATTTGTCTGCCTAGCTAAAGAAGCCACCTCCATTTCTTGGCTGGGCAGTAGCTGCTGACTGTCCTCCTGTATCTGATCGTCCTCCTCACTAAAGAGTGGAGCTGAACCCAAAGCATAGGATACATCGCTGGGGGAGGGAACGGCGTAGGACAGAGGCAATGGGAGGACAGGGACTGCTCTCGGGGCATGCCAACTCAGGGTTGTGTCAGAGGAACCTACCGACCCTAGACTGGGGGTCTCAGACGTAAGTTGTGATGATGTTGTTGATGAGCGCGTCAACCAATCTACCACGGCAGATGCGTTACTGGTGGAGACCCGACCGCTAGCAGATACTGGCAGATTAGGTCTCTCAGCGTGACTCCTGCTGCTACTGGCCCCCAGTCTGATGCGAGCTCTGCCTGCGGAATCTTGGCCTCTGCCACTCCTCTTTTCACTTCCAGGCACTTGTCTGCCCGACATAGTCTAACTGGCGTGTTAGTAGGTGATATTTAAAGAACCCCCGGGCAGCGGTGGGTCTATATGAAACAGAATATAATGCACACCAAAAGTGAGCAGTAACACTCAGCCTCCAACAGGCCTGCTTAGTGTAAATAAGAGAGCTGCTTAGTGTAAATAAAGAGGGGTATGCTATGTTACAGAATGGGATGCCCCAACAGAAGTGCACCTGGCAGGCAGCAGTAAGTCTATGCCCAGCAAAAGTGTCTTTATCAGGCTAATTTCAATTATAATAAGTGCAAATGGTTATATGGTCTTAAACAGAGGCTGCTGTAGTCACAGAATGGGATGCCACAACAGAAGTGGACCTGGCAGGGTCCAGAAGTACTATGCCCAGCAAGTGTCTTTATCAGGCTAATTTCAATTATAATAAGAGCAAATGGTTATATGGTCTTAAACAGAGGCTGCTGTAGTCACAGAATGGGATGCCACAACAGAAGTGGACCTGGCAGGGTCCAGAAGTACTATGCCCAGCAAAAGTGTCTTTATCAGGCTAATTTCAATTATAATAAGTGCAAATGGTTATATGGTCTTAAACAGAGGCTGCTGTAGTCACAGAATGGGATGCCACAACAGAAGTGGACCTGGCAGGGTCCAGAAGTACTATGTCCAGCAAGTGTCTTTATCAGGCTAATTTCAATTATAATAAGATCAAATGGTTATATGGTCTTAAACAGAGGCTGCTGTAGTCACAGAATGGGATGCCACAATAGAAGTGGACCTGGCAGGGTCCAGAAGTACTATGCCCAGCAAAAGTGTCTTTATCAGGCTAATTTCAATTATAATAAGATCAAATGGTTATATGGTCTTAAACAGAGGCTGCTGTAGTCACAGAATGGGAGGCCACAACAGAAGTGGACCTGGCAGGGTCCAGAAGTACTATGCCCAGCAAAAGTGTCTTTATCAGGCTAATTTCAATTATAATAAGAGCAAATGGTTATATGGTCTTAAACATAGGCTGCTGTAGTCACAGAATGGGATGCCACAACAGAAGTGGACCTGGCAGGGTCCAGAAGTACTATGCCCAGCAAGTGTCTTTATCAGGCTAATTTCAATTATAATAAGAGCAAATGGTTATATGGTCTTAAACAGAGGCTGCTGTAGTCACAGAATGGGATGCCACAACAGAAGTGGACCTGGCAGGGTCCAGAAGTACTATGCCCAGCAAAAGTGTCTTTATCAGGCTAATTTCAATTATAATAAGTGCAAATGGTTATATGGTCTTAAACAGAGGCTGCTGTAGTCACAGAATGGGATGCCACAACAGAAGTGGACCTGGCAGGGTCCAGAAGTACTATGCCCAGCAAGTGTCTTTATCAGGCTAATTTCAATTATAATAAGATCAAATGGTTATATGGTCTTAAACAGAGGCTGCTGTAGTCACAGAATGGGATGCCACAACAGAAGTGGACCTGGCAGGGTCCAGAAGTACTATGCCCAGCAAAAGTGTCTTTATCAGGCTAATTTCAATTAATAAGATCAAATGGTTATATGGTCTTAAACAGAGGCTGCTGTAGTCACAGAATGGGAGGCCACAACAGAAGTGGACCTGGCAGGGTCCAGAAGTACTATGCCCAGCAAAAGTGTCTTTATCAGGCTAATTTCAATTATAATAAGAGCAAATGGTTATATGGTCTTAAACAGAGGCTGCTGTAGTCACAGAATGGGATGCCACAACAGAAGTGCACCTGGCAAGGTCCAGAAGTACTATGCCCAGCAAAAGTGTCTTTATCAGGCTAATTTCAATTATAATAAGAGCAAATGGTTATATAGTCTTAAACAGAGGCTGCTGTAGTCACAGAATGGGATGCCACAACAGAAGTGGACCTGGCAGGGTCCAGAAGTACTATGCCCAGCAAAAGTGTCTTTATCAGGCTAATTTCAATTATAATAAGAGCAAATGGTTATATGGTCTTAAACAGAGGCTGCTGTAGTCACAGAATGGGATGCCACAACAGAAGTGGACCTGGCAGGGTCCAGAAGTACTATGCCCAGCAAAAGTGTCTTTATCAGGCTAATTTCAATTATAATAAGAGCAAATGGTTATATGGTCTTAAACAGAGGCTGCTGTAGTCACAGAATGGGATGCCACAACAGAAGTGGACCTGGCAGGGTCCAGAAGTACTATGCCCAGCAAAAGTGTCTTTATCAGGCTAATTTCAATTATAATAAGAGCAAATGGTTATATGGTCTTAAACAGAGGCTGCTGTAGTCACAGAATGGGATGCCACAACAGAAGTGGACCTGGCAGGGTCCAGAAGTACTATGCCCAGCAAAAGTGTCTTTATCAGGCTAATTTCAATTATAATAAGAGCAAATGGTTATATGGTCTTAAACAGAGGCTGCTGTAGTCACAGAATGGGATGCCACAACAGAAGTGGACCTGGCAGGGTCCAGAAGTACTATGCCCAGCAAAAGTGTCTTTATCAGGCTAATTTCAATTATAATAAGAGCAAATGGTTATATGGTCTTAAACAGAGGCTGCTGTAGTCACAGAATGGGATGCCACAACAGAAGTGGACCTGGCAGGGTCCAGAAGTACTATGCCCAGCAAAAGTGTCTTTATCAGGCTAATTTCAATTATAATAAGAGCAAATGGTTATATGGTCTTAAACAGAGGCTGCTGTAGTCACAGAATGGGATGCCACAACAGAAGTGCACCTGGCAAGGTCCAGAAGTACTATGCCCAGCAAAAGTGTCTTTATCAGGCTAATTTCAATTATAATAAGAGCAAATGGTTATATAGTCTTAAACAGAGGCTGCTGTAGTCACAGAATGGGATGCCACAACAGAAGTGGACCTGGCAGGGTCCAGAAGTACTATGCCCAGCAAAAGTGTCTTTATCAGGCTAATTTCAATTATAATAAGAGCAAATGGTTATATGGTCTTAAACAGAGGCTGTTGTAGTCACAGAATGGGATGCCACAACAGAAGTGGACCTGGCAGGGTCCAGAAGTACTATGCCCAGCAAAAGTGTCTTTATCAGGCTAATTTCAATTATAATAAGAGAAAATGGTTATATGGTCTTAAACAGAGGCTGCTGTAGTCACAGAATGGGATGCCACAACAGAAGTGGACCTGGCAGGGTCCAGAAGTACTATGCCCAGCAAAAGTGTCTTTATCAGGCTAATTTCAATTATAATAAGAGCAAATGGTTATATGGTCTTAAACAGAGGCTGCTGTAGTCACAGAATGGGATGCCACAACAGAAGTGGACCTGGCAGGGTCCAGAAGTACTATGCCCAGCAAAAGTGTCTTTATCAGGCTAATTTCAATTATAATAAGAGCAAATGGTTATATGGTCTTAAACAGAGGCTGCTGTAGTCACAGAATGGAATGCCACAACAGAAGTGCACCTGGCAGGGTCCAGAAGTACTATGCCAAGCAAAAGTGTCTTTATCAGGCTAATTTCAATTATAATAAGAGCAAATGGTTATATGGTCTTAAACAGAGGCTGCTGTAGTCACAGAATGGGATGCCACAACAGAAGTGGACCTGGCAGGGTCCAGAAGTACTATGCCCAGCAAAAGTGTCTTTATCAGGCTAATTTCAATTATAATAAGAGCAAATGGTTATATGGTCTTAAACAGAGGCTGCTGTAGTCACAGAATGGGATGCCACAACAGAAGTGGACCTGGCAGGGTCCAGAAGTACTATGCCCAGCAAAAGTGTCTTTATCAGGCTAATTTCAATTATAATAAGAGCAAATGGTTATATGGTCTTAAACAGAGGCTGCTGTAGTCACAGAATGGGATGCCACAACAGAAGTGCACCTGGCAGGGTCCAGAAGTACTATGCCCAGCAAAAGTGTCTTTATCAGGCTAATTTCAATTATAATAAGAGCAAATGGTTATATGGTCTTAAACAGAGGCTGCTGTAGTCACAGAATGGGATGCCTCACAGCAGACTTAAGATCAGTTCAGTATATATGCACAGTTAGTTAGTATAAGCAGCCTGAAAACGCTAACAAAGCCTGTCAGGCTGGATGAAAAAAAAAAAAAAACTCCCTGTGACAGCCTCCGATTTTTCTACCTTTCCCTGTTTTTTCGCTGACTTTCTGTCTGTCTCCTGTCTGTCTCCTGCCTGTCTCCAGCCTGTCCCTGTCTGTCCCTGCCTGTCTAACTGCCTCTCTCCCTCAGCTACACAACGTTCTGTCTCTCACGAATGCAATAGAGAAATGAGGCAGGAAAGCAAGATGGCCGGCCTTAAATACCGCTGTGACGTCACCGGGCTTGCTGGCTGCTGATAGGCTGCATGTGACTGTCCCAGCTTGCACTGGCGCGGGGTTGATGTCTGGACATGTCCCGTCCGCCATCTTAGAATGCCTGTAATGTAAATGAATGGATGTTAAAGGAAAACTTCGAGCGATCGAATCGCGGGGAAATTCGGATTCGATCCGAATCGAATTTTTCCTGAAATTCGGATCGAATCCGGGTTCGTCAGGATCGATTCGCTCATCCCTAATGGTAAGTACTAAACCGTCAGAAAACTGTTTTCATGCACTATACCTGTGTTGCCCATGTTCCTGCAGCAAATAGGGCTGTGATGTGAAAGGGCCCATTCAATGGACACAAATTTATGCCTGGTTTTATAGCAGTTTTTCTGCAGCGCACGCTCCCGATTCGAACCAATCAGAGCCCTTTGCCGAGCCTGAACATGCGCTGTTGGACTAAGGAGAGGTGAGTTTTACTGGGCAAACTGGTGGGTTGCAAACAGCAGGGCATCAACTTCCCTATGTATGTATATATATATATATATATATATATATATATATATATATATATATATACACACACACTCGCAGTCCGCCCCTGCACACAGGTATTACTCTCTATACCCCTGTAAATCTGTGCCATGTAAAAAAATATACAAATGAAAAACTTTTTAATTTGAATTTCTTAAAGAAACAAATGTGCAGAACCTCACAATAGTTTAAAATACAAACTATTAATCAGTAACTGTGAGCAACTGCAATTACAGGAATGACAACTGACCTTAGCAAAGACACAGCTTATGGCTTTGATATAATAAGGAGGAAATGCAGGGGAAATTAGGGTTGATTCATGGTCGATGCGCAAAAAACCCAAAAGCAAGCGCAACCGATTCTGCATGCGCCTAGGTGCCTGATTCATGGCTTCCTGTGGCTGCCGAGTGCATATGCAGATCGCACCAAATGGCATGCATTCACAGCGAGCGCAAAATTCCTATTCAGGTACCTTCTGCTGCTTTGAAGCGCAAATGGTCCTGCCCCATGCGCTGGCTAAGCCCATTGACCTCCTATGTTTCTCCCCTTTCTTTTACTGTTCCTCCATCTCGGAGTGTATTCCCTGTCAGGTGAGAATAGTGAATAGAGATTCACCTAAAACACAGAAGCTGGAGAGACAAAATCGCATATGAGAAACAGTTAAAAAAGGGGGGGGAAATATTTAGTTGTTGTTTACTAATTTGTAGGTGTCTTGGTTTTGGTGATATCCTAATTCCAGGTCACCTCCAGTGTTGTTTTTTCAAATGCTTAGTTCCAGATGTTCTCTTTATCCCCCCTCCCTGTCCCATTTTATTTTAGTAAAAAGCCTTGACTGGTAGGACATTTCAGCAGCTAGACTCATCCTCTGCAAAGCCATGTTTTTGTGTTGGAGCAGCATAGCATTCCCTTTCTGAAATATTCAAGGCCTTTCTTGAAAGAGACATTGTCTGGATGGGAACATATGTTGTACTAAAACCACTATATACTGCTCAGCATTGATAGTGGATTTCAAGAAGTGTAACCTGCCCATGCCATAGGCACCATCATGATTGCAAGCTTGCAGAGATGGAAGCTTTTGAACTGCATGGTGATAACAAGTTGAATCCACCAATGAAGTCTGGGACAGAGGAAGGTAGACACCCCCTGCCAATTCCTCTCTTCGCCATGCAGCATTCTGCACTTCTGGATGCTGCCGGTCGCACCATAGTCAGCACCTAGAGATGACGTGGATAGTCTCGAGTCGGTGTGCATGATGGGGGTTAGAAGCTCTGTTGGTGTTTGGTCTTCTGCGACGGTGCCACTGTGGACACAACAAAGAAGTGCTAATCCCTTTTCAAAGTTCATATAGCGATTTTGCCATATATGGTCTTGAATGGGTTTCAGGAGGTGGCGACCGGGTGTCTCAGGTGAGGTTCCATTATTTAAGTGTAGCTTGTATCTATGATTAACCCTTTCGCTGCCAGCCTACCTGGAGTTTTTGTCACCCTTGGTGCCAGACCATTTTGCACTATTTTGCGCTCCCCATGTTCAAATGTGATTTTTGAAGGGATTTTCAGGGATTTACCAGGAAAATGATATATTGTTTTTTTCAGCAGAGTCTGGGCTTTAACATGAAATGTCTTGTTTGTAATTTTTTAGGTGCATTCTCAATACTTTTGGGTGAAATATGTGGAAAAAAATAAAAAAAATCTATTTTTTGCAATTTGTAGTGTTTTTTGTAATAAAAAAATGTAAGTTTGTCAATAAAATCTTATTGCATGTGAAACCCCAATTAATCCCGGTCACAGCGTTACCACATATGTATTGGTAGACACCCATTCCTCCCAGGAGACTCCCCCAAACTGAAACAGCGCTTTAGGAGATTTTCAGATAAAATACAACTATGCACCGCGCTAAGCGCACCTTGCTGTCTTTCCAGAAAAAGAACCCTTTAAATTTGAAATACCCCCACAAACTATATATGCTCTGGAAGTATACACCTCAGGCTTTCTAGGCGTACCAGGTTTGTTGACATGGGCGCAATTTTCTGGAAGTAATCCCTCAATCAATTCTTTGGTTGCACAGAGTTTCCCTAAAAAAGAATAAAAATGAAGAATCAAAGCCACATTTTCCTAAAAAAAAAACTATATGCAAACAGAAAAAAACAAGTAAAATCTGAAAAAGCAACATCCCCCGAACAGAACATTACCCAACATGCATAGGTACTGTCAAGGGAAGAGTTGCCAAACACCCCAAAGTAAAGCATGCGCATAACGGTAATTTTACTTAAAAATTTCAGCTCTGCAGACAAAGTGCGCACCTTGCGATTTTTCAACCAAAACAACCCTTTAAATTTAGAATATCCCCATAAACCATAGATTCCTTGAAAGTACACATGCTAAGCTTTCTAAGAGTACTGAGCTTGTAGTGGGCTCATCTTTCTGGAAGTAATCCATTGAAGAATTCTTAGGTTGCACAGGGATTCCCTAAAAACAATTATAAAAAAAGCAGAATAAAGACCATGTTTTCCTAAAATATCAATATGCAAACAAGAAAAAACAAGCTAAATCTGAAAGTGCAAGGTCCCCCGAGCAGGTCACCCTCTGTTGAAAGGTCATTTTTCCCCATTTTGCGGCATGATTAACCGTGATTTTTGCTGGAATTTCCTGAAAAATTCTATACATTACATATACATTTTTTGCAGCAGAGTTTAGGCTTTAACATGAAATGTCTTGTTTGTAATTTTTCTACTGTTTTTTGAATATTTCTGCTTAAAAAAACAAATATATATTTTTTAGACAATTGTCTCCTTTATTTTAAATAAAACCTTTTTTTTTTTAATGAAAACCATATTGCATGTGATAGCCCCATTTCTCCCGATTACAACGGTACCACGTATGTATCGGTAGCCCCCCCATTCTTGCCCTGGAGACCCCCAAACTGAAAAGAGCACTTTATTACGTTTACAAATAAAATACTATCCACACTATAAACATAAGGGGTTAATAAAAAAAAAATGACATAGGGTCCCCCCTTCCAGGAAGGGGGGGGGGGGGCATTTTGTTGGGTAATTTTAAGGGTTTAGGGTTAGGCTAACCCTAACCCTCAAAAATCCCCCAAAAAATGACATAGGGTCCCCCCTTCCAGGGGGGGGGGCTTTTTTGGGGAATTTTAAGGGTTAGGGTTAGGCTAACCCTAACCCTTAAAAATAAAAAAATATACAAAAATTAAAATTCCCCCCCAAAAATGGAGAGCCCCCCCCCCCCCGACCCTATGTAATTTTTTTGGAATTTTAAGGGTTAGGGTTAGGCTGGGGGGGGCCCCCAGTGAAGAGGAGACCCAGAGGGAGGCAGCGCGACTGCAGGTAAGTAAATGTCATTTTTTTTTATTTTTTTTATTTACAGTTAGCAGCTGTTGCTGCCAAATGGGGGGGGGGCTATTCCGGGGGGCTCTCCTGGAGCCATCCGACCCCCCACGGGGGATCGGATGGCATCAAATTAAAGAGGAGACCCGGCCGGATCCAACGAGGGGCCTGGTGAGTATTTTTTTTTTTTTTTTTTTACTAGCAGGGGGGAAATTCAAGCATGTAGATTCTACGTGCTTGGCACTTAAGTGGAGTGGAAGCGAGCACGTAGAAACTACGTGCTTGGCACTGAAAGGGTTAAGGACTGCTTTGGCACCAAAACACGTAAGAGGCTACATGACTAACTCCTTATGTCCTTAGCACCTTGTTTTATTGCACTGCTTTTGCATATGTATGGACAACCTTTAAGCAATATGGAATAAATCTGACGTTTTATTGTAATATATATGGGAAGTGCTTAGCACAGCTGAAGGAGCTAAAGCCGGACGCCCCCTTGTCTTAGGGGTGTATGAGCAGCAAAGTGATTTTTTACCTTTTCTATTACCTCCCAGGGCCAATAGATTAAGAGGCCGATTCATTAATAGCGCCAGGTATTACAAACTGCTGACGCGGTGGCATTATACCCCTGATAGATTGGGGAGGATGTTCAGTGGAGCAGACCCAAGTTGTTGGAGATGTGGCGAGAGTCGAGGGACATTGTTCCATATTTGGTGGACGTGCCCCGGGATCCAGGGATACTGGGAGGCAGTTCTCCCCATTGTCACACAGCTTACGGGGGCCCAGGTGAAAGGCGACCCAGCCCAAATCCTGCTACACTCCACGAAGGTGCCGACAGGGAAATATAAGAAGACCCTGCTGATCCACCTTTTAAATGCTGCCAAGCAGACAATACCCAGATTTTGGAAGCAAAAAACAACTCCCACTGTTAGAGATTGGGTGAGAGAAGTTATAAATGTCAAAGAAATGGAAGACCTGACACTTTCCCTACATGACAGGGATGAGCAATACCGATCCACGTGGTTGCCCTGGCTGATGTATGAGGAATCGGCAGATTTCAGGAGTCTGTTTGGCTAGGAGTGCGGGGCCCTTGACCGATCTGCTGGTCTTCCCTGCCTCATACAGGCTAAAAACGTGGATGGAACGAACTCCTGCATTACTTGTCAGGGGAGGAAACAATTTGGTCCCAATCAAGAGCCGTGTCCCACACGCCATACCCCGCCCCATTCATCACTTATCCCCCCTGCACCTAAGACCCTAGATCCCCCCTCCCCTCCCCCTTCCTCTATCTCCATCCCCCCTTAAGTCCCATTGTCTTTTCCCACTCCCATCGAGCTGGCCGACCGGGCACATCTAGCGTTGGAGAACCCTTCCCCCTCCCGGCGATGACAGGATTATGGGTACTGGCCAATGTGTGGGGGATATAGTCAACATCGAGTTAATCAGAGCTGTATGGCATTTGGTGGGTGGGGCGGGATCCGACCACACTCTTTCCCCTTGGGTGGGGGTTGGGGTCGGGCTCCTTCCCGCCATGCGGGATGCGGTGGAGACAATTGTCCTATATATGTTAGTGGTGAGTTATATACTCTGAACACGGTGTTCCCGGATGCTCTACCCCTCTTTCCTCATGTAACCTATGTACGTTTGAATGTATGTAATGTTTAAAATTGCAAAATCTCTAAATAAAGAGTTTAAAAAAAAAAATAGCGCCAGGTAGCGACAGATGAGCGCCAGTAGCATGATTTTCACAGCGCCAGCTAGTATTCGCTGTGCTTGGCCGGGGTTTGCTTGTCGACAGCGACTCAGTCGGTGTGCGGTAATGTTGAATATGGGGTTAGGGGTCGCTGTTTCACAGGTTCCGCGTTGTATGGGTGCGCCTGACAGCGAATGGCCAGAGCGAACGGCTTGCTGCAGATTCATTAACAAATCACGCTCAAAAATTTCTCGCGCTGTGAATTCCTTGTTTAAACCCCAGAGCGCTGGCGGCGATGTGTGTAAAGTAGTTTTTAACCCCCAAACAACCATTTTTTTATATGTAAAAATTATACAAGTTTTTCTACACATTTTGTAATATGAATAAATTAATATCAGACCTGTAATATCAATTCTGCACATTTTAAACCTAACATTGCAGAAGTGGTCACAGAATTTTTGACATTAAAAAAAAAAAAAAAAAAAAAACAGTAATAGCAATTAATTATGATTATTTAAAGATTGCTCCATTGAAATGCATTGGACCACGCCAGGGAGCGCCAGGTCATACCTGTCGCTGTGATGGGATTAGCAGCGGCGCTGTTCGTTGCAGTCGGCTACATGATGAATCCCGCGCTAGCTGACGCTCTCGCCGGCGCTAGCCTCATTTAGCGTGATAAATGCGTCATTGTGACCGCCGCCGGGCGTACTTGAGTCGGTAGCCGCCGTTAGCTGTCGGTACCTGGCGCTCGTCAGACACTACCTGGCGCTAGCCCTTGATAAATAAGGGCCTTAGAGTATCCACTTAATTGCTGGCCTTGTGCCTTGTGCAAATGGCTTTTCATGAATTTTGTGGAAGACTAATAGGAAGTAGTATTATGATGAATGGCCTGCCATATGCTGTTACATAATGTCTGATTTCGTGCAATTTTTTTCTCACATTTTTCTGTGAGAAAAACATTTTTATAACAATTTTTTTTCAGCACCAGTTTAGCTGTGCACATTTTTTAATTATTTGCACGGCGATCAGCCATTGTTTAAAATGTTTTTTGTCACAAAAATGTGAGAAAAAATATCTCACGGTGCTGAAGGAGCAGTTAGGTTGAATTGCTCCCCATTGCTGAGCTGTGTGTACTGTAACTGAACTGCATCATCATTGGGGGTAGGGCTGCTTGGCCAGGGAGCAATATGGCTGACTGCATCCAATTCATGCCATTATGAATATTGGGCAAAGGCTTTAAAGTGATAGGCAAGTCATCAGTAGCTTACCCTCCAGCGCTCTCCTTCCTGCTATGTCGGCCTTTCAGTCTCCACCCCGATGATCTGGTCCTTCAATCAACCTTAAGTGGACCGAGAATGGAAACACCCCCCACTCCCTCCCCAGACGTCCTGATTATCTGCCTCTCTCTCTGCAGCTTTGAAAGCCTGCTCTCCTCTGTGTTGGAAGACTGGAGGCGCTATTAGTCTGCAGCATCTCTCACCCCCTTTTTCTGGTCACACTATGTGCTGGCAGTAATAACTAGAGACACAACAATATGCTTAATGTCACTAAGCCAAGAGCTGAACTGGAAAGGCAGTGCAAATCCCTAGAGTGAATTTACCAATAACATATGTGCCAAATTCATGTGACTCTAATGTGAAGCAAGATCACAGCATGGTGTACAGGACAAAGTGGCATTTCCTGTGAGCCTTACAAACAACGTATGCAACATGTAAGGTCTTAAAGCGGACCAACACCCTTACAACAAACAGGGCTAATATGCATCCCTCCCCAGAGCTATTCAGATTGCTGCACTTAAATATTAATATACCTTTTTCTAACTCCTGCTGTGGTCAATTTTACAAACAATATGGCATCTCCTGGCGCTTCAGGCCTCTTGAAAACAGGAAGTGCCTCTAGGTTTCCTGTTTCCTGTGCATTGTCAGTTATGTCAGTTGAATTCAGGCAGCACCACGGATGTGATGCTGTGAAAGGAAGCTCTAAAATGGCCTCTACCAGGAGAAAATGTGTGATGCAGCGTTTTAGCTTCGAATGGATTCACGAGCAAATGTAATGCTGACAATGATTCAGTATTATGCATGCAGATGGGACAGGTGAGTTTTGTGGAGTTTTCTTTTCCAACTGTGCAAGACTGTTGGTCCGGGTTAACATGGGTAACTGATACATGAATCTGGAATTTAATTTACAAAAGTAAATTGTAAAAAAAAAACTAGTTCCCTTTTTTTAGATCAGGCAGATATAAAATTTGTACTTTGGGCAATAAAAAAAGAGTCCCACGCATCCTTTCTCATCTGCCTCTCCCTTTCTCTTCACCTAATTTATTTTGTTTTCTACTATGTCTGCAGTAGATGGACTGCCTGTTAACAAATATTTACACAGGCTTTGGTCTGATAAGAACTATCTACTTCCACAACCCTTTTGATTTTAACCAAATGGTTGTGTTGTAAAACACAGCAAAAAAAGACTGAATTTAAACTTACTTTTTAAATATGTCAGCAAGCTTCCATGCCTCATGAGCTCTGTAATGATATACACAGGCTCTTCCTTACTGCACACTGCATAAAGCTGGATAAGTTTTGGATGTCTGAGCTTTTTCATTAATTGCGCTTCTGCTAGGAAGTCCTCTGGATTCATTGATCCTGCGATACAAACAGCACAAAAACAACACAGAGTTGATGTTATGTTATTAAAGGCAGCTCCTATCTACACAGCAACCATTTGGGAATAGCCAACATTGCTTTCTGTTTTCTGTAATCTAAAAGTTGAGTGCTACAAATCTTCCAAGCCATCAAAGGGATATCAGTTCAGCTAACGAAAATGTATAATTGGAGGGTGCCAGAAGGAAGAACAACAATCTTTTATGTCTCTTTGGCCTTGGGAAAAAAACTAGAATCTCAGTAACAACATAACAAGGAAAGCAGTGATTCACATTTAACACTTCATAAAGAGAGGGAATAACACTTTTTAAATCCCTATTGACTCATGTGCTGCCCACTTCATAAGGACTTTAATGTCTACTATTTTTGACACTATCGATAATTTCAAAGTGGTTAGTACCAGCAATTTCAAGGGTCATTGTTACTTTTCTTTCATGTAAGATTTTTTTTAATGTTTAATTGTAAACAAGACCAGGGCAAGAGTAGAAGAAATCTTCAACCACCTCTTCTTAAAGCAAACGAGTGCCTTAGGAACAGGTCCCAGGGGGGCTGTTGTACTGTTTGGTCTTCTTGCTACCAGATCTTGTATTACATCTCAGCCAACTTTGCTGCTGAATGGTTCTTTCTTCTTGAAAGAGTATTGCTTCTGTCTAGTACAAAGGCTCTTTCAGGATGACAAGCGCCAGGGGCCAACAATTATGGTATACATTACAAATAACCAATAGGAGTGCAGCAAGGAATTGTTAGTGGTCATATGACCATCAATATTATGTGGTTCATTCTACATGTAAGAGTGCAAAGCCACACCAATGAGTGTGTATGTCATTTCTGACTCCAGTTGGCATCTTGCCCACCTTCCAGATGGCTGTTAGGGGACCACAATGAAAGCCAGCGCTCTGTTGAGGATAGGGTAGTGTCTTTGCTTTAATACCTAACGCAGCACTAGTCAACATCCACTGTGTCAGGAATGATGTGGAAGAAGACAATAGATTCTGATGCAAGTTATTAAAAAAAATAAATATACACATTTGCTCCAATCAAGAAAACAAATGCACGTGCCTAAGTGAATGTGAGTACATGAATTGTCTGTATGAGCATACTTGCCCTCAAAACCTCATTGCTGCTTCTCACAGCTGCCGCACAGTGTTATGTTGAATAAACAGGATTGTGCGCAAGTACACATGACTAGGGGTGTACAGTAGTTCAGGATGTGGTACAAATGGGTCTGAGGTCCAGACGGTGGATAGCGATGGATAAGTATAGCTTCAAGTTAGGTTAGGGGTTAAGATGAATAAAGCTGGGCATATAGTTGTGATACAGCTGAAACAAGTGAGTAGGCAATGGGTCTAGGGTAGAACAATGGTGGGCACTGATGCAAATCCAATGCTGTTATTATTATTTTTATTATTGTTTGTTTATTAAACATAATACACCGAACATTATGGGGGTCATTTACTACATTCGCGCCTGTTTGCTAGTTTACTACTGAACAGGTTGCTCTTGACAGTGGGCAAATTGCAACGGCTCCATTTTCTGTTCCAAAACCAGACATTTTGATGAAAACCCACTTAACAGTTTAGGGTAGCATGTAATTTGTCTCAGAATGTATGCATTTATGTATCTAGAGAGTCTGGGGTGTTTTGGAAGCCTTCCAAAAAATAGTTAAAAAATCATGCGAAAAGCCTTTACTAGTTGTTTCTCCGGTACTAGTTATCTATATGACCTTTACTCTCGATGTATTAGTGACAGATGTAAAGATCACATAAACTTCCATTCTCGCCAATAATAACATTGATTCCTATGGGTTTCGCCACTAAAAGCTGGCACACTGAAAAGCCGTTCGCCGCCATTCACCCGGAAAAGACGAAAGGACTTATATACGGCAAACACAGTATTAGCCTAGTGAATACGCCATTTTTAGCATAGTAAATGCAGCAAACTAGCAAATGTACAGCGAATGGCCGGCAAATGTTTTGTAAATGCCCCTCTATTTGTCATATATAAGAGATATGACAGTGGATGCATATAATACATACAGTATTATGAGTCAAATGCAACAGAGCACGTTAACACAGGTGTACTGTCCTTGTGAGCTTACAATCTAAAGGAGTAGGGTGGAGACAAGAGGTTAAGTCATAAAGATTATTTACTCAACATGGTAGCAAGTGTTCCAAAGGGTGACTGTAAGGTGGTTTGGTTAGGCCAGATGGTGAGCATGTCTAAATAGATGGGTTTTTTTAGGGTACTTTTGTGGTTTTAAAGGTTGGAGAATGTTGAATCCTATGGTACTTCAGAGATGACAGACCATACAGGAATCTAAAATTCTGCAACACCATATCTCCCTATGTAGAGCATACATGGGAGTTAAATTGATACGGCAGGCAAAGGTAATTGTTACACTATTGTGTTGGGCTACATTTGGCACTGTTCGTTTTTAAATTGAAGCAAAAATGGCCAAGATATCGGGGTTTACAAGTTCAGCCAATGACATTCTCTTTTTCATCCCATCCCCCAATCAGCTCAGCAGAGCGGGACAGGGTTGCTGGTCCCTCCCTCCTTCGCCGCCTTCTTCTCTAGATTCATCACATTGCTGTCAGTGCATAGAGCTGATTATTATGCAGCATCACAGATCCAAGGGCCAAGCTCATTTTTTCAATATCTCGGCCATATCTTTAAACAGAAAACAGTGCCAAAATACAGCCTGACGCAATGGTGTAATAACTACTTTGCAGTAGCACTTTAATTCAGATAACCCAGGAATACTTTGCTGCATGTTGAGTTTTCCCTAATAGCTGAATACTAGGCAGTAGGTGGTGCAACCTGAAGCATTATTAGTGAAGTTTGAGGGTATGAACGCACTGGAACAATACAGAAGAGAGCTTAGACTTCACCAGCTTGTAAATCCTGCAGGTACTGTATGAAACGTGGGGCTATTCAATGCACTGAAGTGACTGAGTTAGGATTACTTCATTACCTTTTATTACCATAAAAATGAGGCTAAAAGAGATATAATTAGGCAGCTTTTAACTGCAGAGCTTCTCTCCTTTGGCTTCCATTAATAGAGTTCTAAGGTTTGTAATTAAGCACCGGGGTTAAGTAATACATCAGCAAATTACATGGACATTTACTGTACATTACATTACACTGAATAGTTGAATCATTTGTCATGCCATGCTTCAGTACCACATACCAGGTTTTAAAGTTTTAATGGCTACTGAAATGGTATTATTCCACAATCCTTCCCAAACTTCTCCAAACTGGCCTTGGCCCAGTTTCTTTAAGAACTTAAGAGAGTTTCGATCAATTTCCCAATGATCTGAAGTTTGGTAGCATAAATCTGGAGGCAGAGGTATGTTTGACTGGTTTGCAAAAAAAAAAAAAACATAAAAACATGAAATCACAATTTGAATAAACCAAGTATGTATTAACATATATACAAATACATTTTACTGATAATAATGATAGCAGCTATAGCTATATATCAGAGGCATGATTATGTAATGACACCCTAAATAGGATTGGCTTGCCTTGCCAATAAATCACATTGTCAGTCTACAAACCAAGTTGCTATAAAAACTGCAGTAAAAACCAGCCAGTAGTAAAGGTCAAAATGATCCCATGTACCTGTAAGAACAGATGTAGTATCTTATAGAAGTAGGTGGTGCCTGTATTATACTGTATTTATCTAATGTATTCAGACAGCTAAGATATCACTTGCCCCTGAAAAGTAGAAAAAACTTTGCTCGACAATTGTAAGATATTAAGGGACTGTGGTAAAAAAAATCTATTTTAATTGACTTTATATTTAACTAATTCTAGTGTGTCCTTAAATGAGTTTTGTGAACAAGTTTAGTTTATAGGGTTATGGTACATTAACACAGTAAGATTTGTGAATAAAAAAGCGCCTTGCATTTCAGCAAGTTTTCGTTACGGCCATCGGAACTAAAGCGTACCAAAAGCCATAGAAAAAAATAAAAAGCAGATGACTTACTCACACAGCCAACTATCGGCTGTGCTGCTGCTTTTGCCAGCCGCTTAAAGTGGACCATCACCCATCTTATAGATTCCCGGGCCGATCACCTCCCTCCCTGCGGGACATCCCCAAACCCCCTTACCTTAGCTTTGGCGGCGGCCGGCCGCCGCCGCCTCCCTCGCGCCCCTCTAGGCATGCGCGCGCCGGCCGTCTGTGAATGGCCGGCGCGGGCGCGCGCGCGCGTCAAGAGGGACGCGCGGGAGGCGGCGGCGGAGGAGCCGCGGACAAGCGGCTGTCAAATCCCTTGTCCGTCGGCGCTGGGAGCGGGGAGAGGTGAGTTTTTAGGGTGATCGGGGGGGTTTCACACAGCGGGGCACCCCGATCGGGGGTGCCCCACCGAAGTGGACCAAGACCCAGGATAGTCAAAATCCTGGGTGTTGGTCCACTTTAATGCTTCATGCTGTGCTACATGATCCAGTATAAAGCTGCAGATCACTGTCCGATAACAGTCCGCAGCTACAATCAAGAAGGTCCCCCTTGTCCACGCTCTCACCTTATCTGTGCTCTCACCGCCACCTCACGCTGGGAGGTGGTAGTGAGGTGGCGCTCTCTGGGAAAGGCCAACACCCAGGCGTGAGGTGAAAGGCCGCACCCGGAAAGATTGTGGGATACAAACTCCCAGGTGTAGCAAGATGGCAACACGGGAGCGTGAGGTCCAGGAGCCAGCGGCCTGGTAAGATGAGTAGGTCATTAATAAGCCTGTAGTGGTATGCATGCTTATTAACTAGCTTTTCTATTTTTACGCGTTAAAAAAAATGTTTTTCGACTTTCGGTCTGCTTTAAAACTGCATTTAAAGTAGAAACACACCCCAGCACGGCCAGCCCTGGAATCTAAAAGTTTCCGGTCTTCCACCTATCTGGGATGCCCCGCTTTGTTAAACTCCCTAGGTCAACTGTAACAGCTTACCTTTCCCCTATCCAGAGGAGCATGCACAGGCCCTCATCCAGTCAAGCAGCAAATGGATCTGCCCTGCGTGCTCCCACCCTAGCCATTCATATAGGCTGGGGTGGGAGCACAGGAGCTGCAGGGGAAGCACCTCATTGTGCTCCCAGTTGCAGAAGGGTGGAGCAGTTTGCTGACATAGGTGCATCAAATGGCTCTTATTGGACGAGAGTCTGCGCATGCACCATTGGACCGGGCAAAGGTAAGCTGTTCAGGCAAACTGAGGGGTTTCACACACCGGGTGTGGAACAAAACCCAAGATAGTCAAAATTCTGGGTTTTGTTCCACTTTAAAGTGGACCAAAATCCAGGTTTTGGTCCTTGCCCCAAGGGAACCCAAATTGAGGATTCTCCACTGTGTGAAATAGTGTAGGTCTGCTGTTCTTACCTAAATAGGACATGATGCAAGTGTTTTTTCCTATAATCTCACCACTTTGCAGGGAAATCACAGGAGCCCTATTTCAGCGCCGGTGGCCCCTCATGGCTGTATATGTGAGGCCTTGTTTTCAACCCCACATGCCTACTCTATTTATTGCAATAGAGAGGGCATGCCAAGGCAGCCTCGGCACGCCGCCTCCATCGGTGTAGGCTGTTAAGTCAGCCTGATGGACACCACAGTGTCTGCCTGGCACTGGACAAAGGAATCGCTTGATCCCCCATCAGTATAGAATTTTTATTTTTTTTTTACAATATTGTTATTGAAATTTGAGCTTACAGCTACTCTCCCGCAATCTGAGAGGACAATGTATATTAATGCCATCAAACATTATTTCTTGTTTTACTGAGAACAGAATCGCACATTTGGAGAAGGAAGATATAGGTATAGTGAACTGAAAAATATAGATGCCTTTATGCAGAAACACCATATCAGTAGAAGTAGAGACAGGAAACAGGAAGAAGAAAGCGGAAAAAGGAAAAGAAAAAAAGGAGGGAAAAGGAAAAAAGGAGGGAAATTGGGTCCTGCAACCAAATTGATATTAAACTGACTATAGCATAAGGAGAGAGGATTTAAAATTGGAAGGCAGACAGTGTTCTTTCCAGGGGGTCAATTTTGAAATAAAAATACTATCTTTGTGCATCGCTGTCATCTGTATTCTTCATTCCATACTAATCCCATTGTTCACTCGGTTATGAAATTCCCTGAAACGGGGAGGCTGATTCATTTCTAGTGCCAGGTACCGGCAAATGAGTGTCTGTAGCGAGGCGCTCAGAGCGACCGCTAGTAGTTGCTGTGATCAGCTATGGGTCGCTGTTACCGAGCGCCTCAGTCGCTGGCCGGCATGAATTTGATGTGTGAGTCGCTATAACACCAGTACAGCACTATATGGGAGCGAAGGGTAGCGACTGGTCAGTGTGATCGACTCAAACCATATTCATAAAATAAAACAGCCTCACACAGCGCTCAAAATTGGGTCGCTGTAGCCCAGAGCGCCAGAAGTGTGTGATTAAAGTCCGTTTTTGAACACATATCCACTAGTAACAAAGCGAAAACATATGGAATGACATTGTTATTACATTGTGACATAAATTGTCTATTCTAAGGATGCAATGAACTGCTTCCATACTCACCGAGTACAGCACATCAGAAATAAAATGTATAGCTGATAGTTTCGCAATTTAAGACTCTTGGTAGTATTACAAAGAATTGGGGACACCTGAGCCCCCTCTGTTTTTGGTTGAAAGAGCGTCTCCCTCAAAAGCCTAGGCCTCACAAATAAAATTGAGGATTTTATGTTGTAAAATCCTGACCTAACTGGGGGAACTCTCACCAGTAAGACTCTGGCATATTAAAGAAATTTGGGCAATAACATCATTTTGATAGCATTAATTTTTCCTAACCATAATAGTTTATATTCCTTTCATTGGTCAAGTAAAGTATACAGCTTGAGAAAAAGAGGGGAGTGGTTTGCACTAAATAATGTGTCGTAGGAGCTAGTCAGGTAGACGCCTAAGAATTTAAGGCGCTGGGTTTCCCAATAAAAAATTTAAGAGTGTTGCAATTGGCCCCACATAGTGGCAGAATATTTCTAAGAGTTGACCTGCAAGCCAGTGAACTTAGCAAATTGGTCCAACACTTTGAACAGGTTGGACATTGCAACCACTTCATAACAAACAGTACCACATCATCTGCAAAAAGACAGAGCTTATGCTTCTTGCCCACTAGTATTAATCCAGATATATCTGGGGATTGCCTTATCAATGGGCAGAGCAAATAACAGGGCAGATAAGGGGCAACCTTGTCTCATCCCTCTTGACAGAAAAAAAATGTCAGATTTAAAACCATTGCAGTTAACGAAGGCTGAGGGGGAGGCTTACAATGCCCGCAGGTAGCCAATACATTTTGAGCCAAAGTCCCACTTTTCCAGGTGAAGAAAGTAATACTGCCATGATATAGAATCAAACACTTTTCTAATATCCAGAGAAAGAGGCATGGCTCGGATCTGTCTTTATTTAGCAAAATATGTGAGGTAGGTTATATTATCCCCCGCCTGCCTCTCTGGGATGAAGCCCACTTGATCCTTGTTCATCAGGGATGAAAGATATGTAGAGAGTCTCTCGGCTAAAACCTTAGTGTAGATCTTGGAGTCAAGGTTATTCAGCAAGATTGGTCTGTTATTCGACCAAATTTCATGATCAGTGTCCGGTTTTGAGAGCATCGAGATCGAGGCTGAAAGGGTGTCCTTAGGGAAAGCCCAATTTTATTAAAGGCCCTGGTTAACCTTGGAGCTAGTATCTCGCTAAACTTTTTATAGTAGCTAGCTAAAAAGCTGCCAGTACCTGGTCTTTTACTTCCCTTTAACCCTTTCGCTGCCAGCCTACCTGGAGTTTTTGTCACCCTTTGTTGCCAGACCATTTTGCACTATTTTGCGCTCCCCATGTTCAAATGTGATTTTTGAAGGGATTTCCAGGGATTTCCCAGGAAAATGATATATTGTTTTTTTCAGCAGAGTCTGGGCTTTAACATGAAATGTCTTGTTTGTAATTTTTTAGGTGTATTCTCAATACTTTTGGGTGAAATATGTGCAAAAAAATTAAAAAAAATTTATTTTTTGCAATTTGTAGTGTTTTTTTTGTAATAAAAAATGTAAGTTTGTCAATAAAATCTTATTGCATGCGAAACCCCAATTAATCCCGGTCACAGCGTTACCACATATGTATAGGTAGACACCCTTTCCTGCCCAGGAGACTCCCCCAAACTGAAACAGCGCTTTAGGAGATTTTCAGATAAAATACAACTATGCACCGCGCTAAGCGCACCTTGCGGTCTTTCCAGAAAAAGAACCCTTTAAATTTGAAATACCCCCAAAAACTATATATTCTCTGGAAGTATACACCTCAGGCTTTCTAGGCATACCAGGTTTGTTGACATGGGCGCAATTTTCTGGAAGTAATCCCTCAATCAATTCTTTGGTTGCACAGAGTTTCCCTAAAAAAGAATAAAAAAGAAGAATCAAAGCCACATTTTCCTAAAAAACTATATGCAAACCAGAAAATCTGAAAAAGCAACATGCCCCGAACAGAACAATACCCAATATGCATAGGTTCTGTCAAGGGAAGAGTTGCCAAACACCCCAAAGTAAAGCATGCGCATAACGGTAATTTTACTTAAAAATTTCAGCTCTGCAGACAAAGTGCGCACCTTGCGATTTTTCAACCAAAACAACCCTTTAAATTTAGAATATCCCCACAAACCATAAATTCCCTGAAAGTACACATGTTAAGCTTTCTAAGAGTACTGAGCTTGTTGTAGTGGGCTCATCTTTCTGGAAGTAATCCATTGAAGAATTCTTAGGTTGCACAGGGTTTCCCTAAAAACAATTATAAAAAAGCAGAATAAAAACCATGTTTTCCTAAAATATCAATATGCAAACAAGAAAAAACAAGCTAAATCTGAAAGCGCAAGGTCCCCCGAGCAGAACAATACCCAACATGCATAGGTACTATTAACCCTTTTAATTGTCAGCCTACTTGAAGTTTTGTCACCCTCTGTTGACAGGTCATTTTTCCCCATTTTGCGGCATGATTAACCGTGATTTTTGCTGGAATTTCCAGAAAAATTATATACATTACATATACATTTTTTGCAGCAGAGTTTAGGCTTTAACGTGAAATATCTTGTTTGTAATTTTTCCACAGTTTTTTGAATATTTCTGCTTAAAAAAACAAAAAATATATATTTTTTAAACAATTGTTTCCTTTATTTTAAATAAAACCTTTTTTTTTTAATGAAAACCATATTGCATGTGATAGCCCCATTTCTCCCGATTACAACGGTACCACATATGTATCGGTAGCCCCCCCATTCTTGCCCTGGAGACCCCCCAAACTGAAAAGAGCACTTTATTACATTTACAAATAAAATACAACTACTATCCACACTATAAACATAAGGGGTTAATTAAAAAAAAAAGACATAGGGTCCCCCCTTCCAAAGGGGGGGGGGGGGGCATTTTTTGGGGTAATTTTAAGGGTTTAGGGTTAGGCTAACCCTTAAAAATAAAAAAAATATACAAAAATAAAAATTCCCCCTCAAAAATCCCCCCAAAAATGACATAGGGTCCCCCCTTTTTTGGGGGAATTTTAAGGGTTAGGGTTAGGCTAACCCATAAAAATAAAAAAATATACAAAAATAAAAATTCCCCCCCCCAAAAAAAATGGGGACCCCCCCATGTCATTTTTTTCTAAGGGTTAGGGTTAGCCTAACCCTAACCCTTGAAAAAACATTTTTTAATTTTTTTTTGAATTTTAAGGGTTAGGGTTAGGCTAACCCTAACCCGTAAAAATAAAAAAAATATACAAAAATAAAAATTCCTCCCCAAAAAATGGGGACCCCCCCATGTCATTTTATTTTTTTTTGTAAGGGTTAGGGTTAGACCAACCCTTTTTTTTTACATTTTTTTTTTAAATTTAAGGGTTAGGGTTAGGCTACCCCTAACCCGTAAAAATAAAAAAATATACAAAAATTCCCCCCAAAAAATGCCCCCCCCCCGGGGGGGCGGGGCTTAACAGCAAGATGGCGGCGCCCGTCGGGAGAGGAGGGGGAGAGCCCTTTCAGGCTCTCCCCTGAAGCTGAAGAGGCTGGGGGGGGCGATCGGAGGCCCCCCCAGTGAAGAGGAGACCCGGAGGGAGGCAGCGCGACTGCAGGTAAGTAAATGTCATTTTTATTTTTATTTTTTTTACAGTTAGCAGCTGCTGCTGCCAAACGGGGGGGGGGCTATTCCGGGGGCTCTCCTGGAGCCATCCGACCCCCCACGGGGGATCGGATGGCACCAAATTAAAGAGGAGACCCAGCCGGATCCAATGAGGGGACAGGTGAGTATTTTTGATGTTTATTTTTTTTACTAGCGGGAGGGAAAGTCAAG